>CP125977.1:443560414-444760414 GCA_030063025.1 Avena longiglumis
AAAATCTACTGAAAAAGGTTTGGTAAAATTTAGAATTCAAATAGAGTATGAAAACATAATTAAAATCTTGTTTGAATTAAGACAAGGGCCTATTTTAAATAATTAATATACCCTAAAAGAATAAAATAAATATTCTAAAATGGACTTTAGAATTTGCTAATAAACAGTATTAAAAATATACACAAAGTTTGGTAAAGGTTTGAATTCAAATGGAGTTTGAATTATTTGAACAAAAATCAAAACAGAAAAATAGAAAAGGAAAAAAGAAAAGGATTCAGTATAAAAAAAAGGAAACAAAGCCAGCCCAGAAAACAGGCCCAGTCCAGCCCAAAATCGCAGTCCATTCCTATCCCGAAGCGTTTTCTTTTCTCACGTGCAACCACACCTACACAGGCGCTGACCAGCAGACCCCTCTCTCTCTCTCTCTCTCTCTCTCTCTCTCTCTCTCTCTCTCTCTCTCTCTCTCTCTCTCGCAGACAACCAGGCCCCACTCCGCCAGTCATCGTCATCAACCTCGTGACCGTTTCCCCATCACACCTCGCTGTTCTGCCACGATTTAATCCTAGTAAATTCGAGTAATTGGAAACTTTATTTCCTCCAACGATGATGCACACTTAAATGCCCACGCTCCCTCTCCATTTTCCCCCAGGAATCGCTCCCTCTCTGCCACCAGGCTGCCTCAATCGCGAGCTCGAACACCCTCGGCTCCGACGAACTCTCCGGACGATTCCGGCGAAACCACACCCTCCCCAGCCCTCTGGTGCATACTAGTTTTCTCGCCAACATCTCCTGCACATCCCAGTAACTCCCGCTTGGCCGCGCTGGCTCCCCAGCGTCGGCAACAAACTCGCCCGAGCACCGCCGTCGTCTGCCACTTCTCCGGTGACCCCTCCCCGTAAGTACCGTCCACCCCTGTCCCTCTTGATGATGCTCCCGTGATCACCACACTCACCCACGTCTAAAGCCTCCTCCTTTTTGCCTTCTGGTGGCCTGTAACCTCGCCCCCATCGACGAACAGAGACGCCTGGCGCCGCCGCGAACTCCGGTGAGCAATCACCGATATTACCGAGCGCCCCTCGACGAACAGAGACCACGTTGAGCATCGCCACACTCCTGCGAGTCTGGTAAGCCCCTTATCCCTCACCCGCGCATCCTAGTTCATCGGCAACATCACCGCCAGTGTGCACGCCGCCGTCCGCCGTCGCCCAGTGCCACCAGATCCTGGTATTTGCGTTGTAGCCGTTAGATCTAGATCGTCTGGCTAAGATTAGATTTAGACGAAGGGGTAAGTTATGATTTGTGCCGCACGATATTACTTAGATCCAACGATCCATAGAGCGCGATCTGCGCGAACCGGTACGCGCCAGTAAGATAGAGCCACGTGGTCAGTGTTTTGATTTAAAAACAGAAATGTATCTATTAGATATTCAAACTTGCAAAATTCATAACTTTTAATCAACATGTCCAAATTTTTCAAATTTTATATCATTGGAATCAGGAAAACAAAACATTTCCAACCATGCACTTTGTTTAATATTTTGCTTCTGTAAAATTAGTTGTTTATGCAGAAACATATTTAGGCTTATTTTGAGTATAAATTTATTCTAAAAATGTTTTTAGGGTAAAATCTTTTGTAAATGGATTGTTTTGAACCTAATGACCATAGAAACTAACTTGTAGATTTAAAAGTATATTTGGTAACACTTGGGAAATAAATCTTTGAATAAAAACATTTCTAGATAAATAAAAATATTGATCTAGGTTTAAAAATGCTTTTTGACTAAAACCTTTGGAAAGTGGTTTGATTTAAACTCTCTGACCCTAAACACCAAGTTTTAGGATTTAAAAATATATTTGATGAACCATAGTAAATTATCACTTTGCTAAAAGCATTTCTAGCAAATAAAAATATTGTTTTGATTTGAAAATGGAATTTAGGTGAAACCTTCTGCAAATGGATTAATATTAAACCCTTTAACCATAAACACTAACATTTGGGCTTAAATAATATATTTGGCAAAAAACTACAAAATATTACTTTGGTTTAAATCACTTCTAGCAAAACAAAATGATTTAAATGGCCATCTTCACTAACTTGAATTTAAATTGTTTTACCACTTTTGTAAATGACCAATATGAGCTTTAAAATGTTTAGAACCTACTAGAAACCACTTTTCCAAATAAAACAATCTTTTGCATGCTTGCATGCATTGCTTGATTTTACTGTTTCATGTGGTGAATTGTTTGAATGTTAGTTTGAATATGTGCTTGCTTGATTGAATTGTAGTGAAATTTGAAGAGTGTGATATTTGCAAGATCAAGGTGTGGATCAATATTCTCTACTAAAAAGGCAAGTGACACTATCATCCATGTCCTACTATTTTCAGTACACTTAGTGGTATTTTTGTAGTATGCATGATAGGGCTACTATATTACTATGCTATGCTATGTCCTATTAGGAAATCCATCTTCCTTAGTGAAAACATCATATTTGTAGTATGCTTAGCCCTGCTATAGACTTGGGGTGGAATATCATATCATGATTATATGAAGTGTTGGAAAAATATATGTTTTATATAATAAAACAAGTACTCAATGAACCACCTGGGTGGAATGAGGATACTCAATTTTGGACAAGGTGGCAACAAAGAGAACCATGTTTATATGGCTATCTTTTTTTATGTGCACTAGAAGAAAACCACCCAGGGATTTAGAGATTGAACATGTTTCTCGTATAGTGGCTTCCGTGTACAGCCACTTGCTAAATGGGCTTTGGCTTAGTCAACTACATAGTGGAAGACCCTTGCATTGGCATCTTCAGGTTAACTAGAATTGTGTATTGGAAATATATCCTTACATTGGTGCCTAGTAGACAAGCTAGCATTGTGTATTGGGAGGACTTCTATGGAAAGACTTTGTCACGTTCTCGATCTGCCGGTACTCCATTTGGTGTGTACTTATCCAGCGGCCACTGGTGGCGTCAAGACGAGATTGTGTCATGTGGGTAAAGTGTACAACTTCTGCAGAAGATCAAATTCTAAGTACTTAGCCGTGTCCACGATCACGGACAACTCTAAGCAACTAAGGACTGAATCTATGGAAGATATCGACATTCCAATTTCTCAAAGTAAAACTTGATGGTGTCAACAAGGGGTTAGAAGAACTTGGAGTTTTCCAAGGAGTTCAGAAAGATTGTAAAAAGATCAAAACTATTTTGAAAAGATAGGATAAAACTATATTGCTTTCTGCAAATGAGCCAAAACCCTACTTAGCCAAATATGCATGTATTGATAGGATCCACTTAATTCTACATAGTAGTGAAACTTGCCAATACAATTCAAATGTATTGACCCTTGTGGCTGCAACTTATTATGTTGCAGGTTTGTTTGATGTTAGTGAAGTGTGTTGATTAGGATTACAAGTCTACAACCAACATGATTGCCTGTGGCACTTTGAAGATGAAGGACTCCATGCTATATAGATATTCTGCTGCATTGTAATGTGTTAGCCAAATGAGCTATGTAAGATGTAATGAATTATTTTATTCCTGGTTATAAAGTTGTATTATGACCTTTGTTTCTTGATATTACATCTTAACTGTGGATGCTAGCTATTGATCCAGGGACTAGCATTGTAAACACAGGGATCTCTACCTTATTAAAGGTTGGGACCTCTACACCAATCCTTAGTTCTAACCCCCGGCAACCGGAGTTTGCCACTATTTATCCTCAGGAGAACTTACCCGTAGGGGAGAATTTATAGTCTCCGTAGGTATCTTGCCTCTATCCACAAATACCCTTGATATGAATGAATGTGATGCACCAGTATCAAAAAGAACAACTGCGGGAATGGAATTGAGCTTGAACTTACCAATCACGGAGTCCGGTGCGTCACAAGCATCCTCCATAGAGACATGATTCACTGTGGCTTTGACAAACGGATTTGGCTTCTTCCCGTTTCCATTGCCATGGTTGTGTCCATTGCCATTCCCATTGACATTGCCATTGCCATTCTTATTCTCAGGTCAAGTGGTTTCATAGTGCCATGTCTTGTTGCACTTAAAGCATGTCACCTCACTGAGATCCTTTCCATTGCTGCCATTCCCATTACGGTGCTTATTCCCATTGTGTTTGTGACTGCCATGGTGATGACCGTTATGATTGTGGCCATTATTGTTATAAGGTGGTGGTGATGAAGTGCGCTGCTTCTGGTACGGAACAGAGTGCTTGTGAGGGTTAGAATTACTCTTGCGGTTCTCTATGCTCTTCCTCTTGGATTCAACCACAATGGCCTTATCCAAGCGCTCCTGAAAGTTGTCAAACTTCTGAGCCACAAGCTGAATTGATATCTCATCATTGAGTCCTCTTAATAATTCCTCCTGCTTCTTGGCATCAGTGGAGACATCATCGGGTGCATAACGGGCGAGCTTGTTGAAAATCTCACCATACTCGGTGACAGAACGGTGCAACTGGTGTAAGTTGCGAAACTCGTGCTTTTTTAGAGTCATGACACCAGCAGCCACGTGATGAGTGCGGAAATCTATCTCGAACTGATTCCAAGTGATAGCATCGATATCCGGGTGGGTGACTTGGTAGTTATCCCACCATTCTGCAGCAGGTCCTTCAAGCTGGTGCGCGGCATAACGCACAATGTCGGCTCCGACAACTTGCACGGTGTCTAACTTCTTGTTAATTGTGCGGAGCCAGTCATCTGCAATGATTGGTTCAGCGCTGCTAGTGAAGGTAGGTGGGTTCAACCTCAAAAACCGAGTCAAGCGATCCTGTTGAGGTGGTGGTGGAGGTGGGGGTGGCGGAGGTGGCGCGTTGTTGTTGTTTTGCATGTTCTGAGTGAGTAGTTGGATCAACTGGTTCTGAGTGGCCAAAAGTTGTGCGGTCTCTGGAGGGATTTCGCTGTTCGCACGTCTTGGCGACATCTATGGGGTTTGAGAAACAAGTCAAGAAATAGACAGAGAGACTAAGTAGTAGTACTCCTACCCTTATGAAAACACACAAGGCACAAGCAACACATGTATAACACAGAAATCATCCAGGTTTAACTAAACCAAACATGTCTTGGTATTTATTACAATCGCGAATAACATTCAACTATAGAATTTAAATGTGGTCTAACTACTACACATCTTCCACGCCTTCCTCTTCCTCGTCCTCAAACAAGTAGCCCTCCTGCTCTAGGGTTTTCTTGTACAGCTCCATCTCCTTTGTGGTGGCTTCAAGCTTCTCTTGGAGGTCCTTTATTTCATCTTGCAGCTTCTTGGTAGTGGCTTCTAGCTACTCCTGAAATCCCTCCTTCTCGCCTTGCAGTTCCTCCACTAGGCTTGACTTCTTCGCGGCTTCAAGTTGCTTTGCCAAGTCCCTCTTGGAAGCACGCACATCATTGATTATCTTACAAAGGCCCTCAGTTTGTACTTCAGTTCCCTTGATTTCCTGCTTGAGTTCCCTAATCCTCTTGTTTTTATTTATCACCCTCTTATCTTGGTTAGCGAACTTCTTCTCTTGGTCCTGGAACTTCACCTCTTGGACCTTCATTGCCTCCTCCTCCTGCTTGATTATCTCCTCGTTCTCCTTGATGAGAGCGCATAGCTCATCGTTCCTTAGCATCTCGAGGAAGCTACCTTTTTCAAGGTCATGGATGTGGCACTCCAAGTCTTTATATTGGGTCCTTCGGCGCTTGGTATAAGACCTTTCCTCAAAGGTTAACTCCATGGGAATTTCCTCATCTCGCCTTCCAAAAAGGCCGCAGTGTCCTTGGAGAATTTCGTGATGGCATCCACATAGGCGACCAATGAGCTACTGCAAGCTGATGTTAAGGGCCTTCTCCTTGGAGTCGCTAATGATGTGGATTGCTATGTCCTCCTCCGGGTGCTTGCCTCGCTCTTGTCCTGGCTGGATGACTTTGACTCCCCAGCAGTCGTCCTTGTGGAGTTTCTTCATTGTGCTTCCCTGGATTGTTGGTAGGGGAAGTTCCAAACGTGTGAGAAGGTCCATGAGGCATCCACCAAAGCGAAGGGGCTCGATGTCCGCGACGGTGTCGTAGAGGAAGCTTGTCATCTTTAATTTAGAAGAATGAAAAATAGATACTTAAACATGTAGAGGAAAAGTAGGTACTAGAGGTGCATGAGAAATAACTTAGAAGAATATAGGCACATAAGTTAAAGGTGGTTCCAATCCTAGGGTCACGTCCTATAGGCAACGATGTGCTCTGATACCATCTATTGTGACCTTGGATCAATAAAGATCCTAAGTCCCTATGATTTACATGCTAGTCCCTGGATCAATAGCTAGCACTCACAGTCGATGAATATCATGTAAAACACAAAGTCATTATTACACGAGGAATCCAGAGTATGAATTTATTACAAATTTGCTTAGCATTAAGCTAGCTCAAATAACAGCGGAAACATAAAGCAGCTTGAGTCCATCAACGCCCTAGGCTTGTTGATTGTAGACTCGCGATCCCTACGCACCTTTCAATCTTCGAATTCTGCACATAAGACGTGCATCCAACAAGTTGGGTCAATACTTTGAATGTATTGGCAAATTACACCAAGGAGAGAAAAAGACTAACTCTACATGCAAGGATAGTTTAGGCTGTGGAGTTCATTTTCTCAAAGCTAATTTTCTTAAGTATGGAGAAGAAGAGGAGATTTCCCTACTTTGTAACCATTTGTTTAAGTAATATATGGTCGAACGGCACACGAGGATATTACTCACCAAGTGTCCAAACAACCTAACACTTGGATATTACTCACCAAGTTCCCAAAACCCAGTCAATAGCGATATGACTCGCGCCTTGGGTTTTTAGAAAACTTTAAGTTTTGAAAGAGAGAGAGGAAGATCCTTCAGATGCTCAAGTGTTCTTTTCCGTGAACTCGGTTGATCGATCAGATTGCAATACTCTCGAGAGTTTGTGCACTTTACCCACAATCCACGATCAAGTCCTTTTACAGACAAGACCATGGCGAGACTTTCCCTTAGTAGCCCCTCTACCAGCTGGATCCAACCGTGCCAAGAACCTCCAAATGTTGGTACCCCGGTGAGCTTTCCCACTAAGTACTAGACCAAGACAGAGCCCATATGTATTGTGGTTGCACTGGAAGCTTCTGAATTCTGAAACATGGCAGACTTCTTTGATTCATGGGCGGCCGTTCTCCACCAAAATCTCACTCGTTGTCTTGACAACTGTGGCATCCCGCAAAACCACTACTAGAAAATCGCGTTGTTTTTGTGCATTGCCTCATCATGACCGCATGCTCATGTCATCATGCCACATTGCATTTGAGCATCGTCATCATCTTGCATTTGCTTGCATAAAATTATTTGCGGATAAACCGGTTCATGTTTTCTAAACGGCCGTCTTAATTCAAACGCAAAACCCCGGATGCTGCCGGATATTTTGTTTGTCCAAAACTATTTACAAAGTTCGTCGCAATCAAATAAAAATATTAAATTATTTTGAGCGGGGCAGTCGAACGGGCCGAATGACCCGAACGACCGCCCCAGAAATTAAAACGGTCCAACTACACCCGCCCTTCCAAATCCTAAACCTACCCAGCTAATCTACCCACCCCCTTTGGCCACATCACCCCACCCAATGGCTAGTCGCCACCTCACCCTCTCCCTCTCCTCCCCCACTCCCTAGCTGCCACGTGGCCTAGCCCTCACACCCCACCAACCCCCCAGCTGGCCGCTCACCGCACACACCCTCACCTGGCCTAACCCACCCTGGCCACGCACACACTCACACACGCACGCCACACGCACACACGCGCACACCACGCGCCTGCCACGCGCACCCCCACGCGCCTCTGGTCCCACCGCGTCAGCCTCAGCCCCGCGTGACCCCACCCTGCCAGCCCCTGGGCCCCACCAGCCACCATCCCAAGGCCCCTCTCTCTCATCGACAAGACGCGAGCGAGCCTCCCTGTTCTTCCTCCCACCTTCCCCGCATGCAACCCCTCACATCCTTGACACACACAAAGACGCCCCTACCTCTCCCCGCCGGCCGCTCCTCCCACCGCCAGGCCTGTGCGCACTCCAGCCCCTCGCCGCTCGCCTCTCTCTCTCCTGCCGCCCCGCCGGCTCCATGTCCCCCTCGCCGTCGTCCCCATCCTTCCCCGGCCGTGCGTCGCCAAGGATCTCTCCTCGCCTCCGCCCCGTTCGCGGTAGAGCGCCGCCTCGCCTCCTCCGAGCTCACTGCGTCTGCCGTCACCGTCGTCGCCTCACAGCAAGGAGCCACCGCCTTGCGCCTGCCTCGCAACCTCCTCTCCGGCTCTGCCGCCACGCCGTGCTCGCCGAGCACCCTCTTCCGCCTTCTCCGGCCATGCTTCTTCAGCTCCCGCTCGCCGTCGGAGCTCCATGACCGGTCCTGTCAGCCTCGTCGTAGTCGAGCCGAGCCGCCCTCACCTGCTTCTTCCCTCGACCTCGCATGGCGGGCTGCCTCTGCCAGCCACCCGACGGCCCTCTATGCTCCGCCGCCCCTGTGTCAGACTCCCTCTGCCACGGTTTTACCTAGTCCAAGGAAATAGACCAAGCTTGCACCGTGTTTGGGTAATGCTAGCCGTTTTCGTCAGATGCTAAGCTGATGTGTTGTTGCGAAGGGGTACTCGTGAGATGTGCTGTTGATGGTGTTTCCCGATGCTCCGTTGTTCCTGCCTCGCAGCATCACCTCGGTCTGGTTGCCTGTATCCTTGAGCTACCTGGCCCAAGGCAATACCAAACTCTACCTCGACAAGTGCGCAAGATCCTCGAACCGCCACCCTCGAAGCGTCAAGATCTACTACCCGGGATATTTGTCCGAGGCCCCGAACCCGAAGGTCTTCGATGCGGAGCACCAAGAACTCCTTCATGGATCCGAAGGCCGAGCCCCCGACATGCCAAGTTCTCCCTCCCGGATCCGAAGACGCCGAGACCCGGGTCACCAAGATCTCCGCCGTGAAACGACAAGACCGACAACATGGCCCGACCACCGCGGATGCGACATGATCTTCTTCTCGGACGCCAAGATTCGTCGAGGGCCCGGAACGCCAAGTAATCCCTCGAGGACGGGAGTACTTCATCCCGACGCCACGACCGTCGACATGACCAAGACCACGGATACGACAAGAACTACCCCGATATCCGAGAACGATCCCGAGTCCGAACGACCTCCGTCGAACCCGGACCTCGAGACCGACCAACCCGGACCGAACCCCGGATTCCCCAAGTTCGCCGAGACCCTTAATGTGTGAACCCTCTCCGCAAACCCTATTTTATAATTGAAATACAAC
Organism: Avena longiglumis; assembly: GCA_030063025.1. NCBI lineage: Eukaryota > Viridiplantae > Streptophyta > Magnoliopsida > Poales > Poaceae > Avena > Avena longiglumis. Next base: position 443,569,701 of record CP125977.1, read on the forward strand.
TTGTCGATAATACTTGTCTTGCATGCATACATTCATGTGGTTTGGGGGCCTTATGCCGAATCACCTAATAATTAAATATGGGGCCCATATGTGGGCAAATCTAGTCTCATATTGGCCTCATTTAAACTTGTGTAGCGAACCGGTATCTAATCTTGCCTTGTTATAACAACAGTTAAATTGCGGGGTAGTTAAATAACTTGAACCATCCAATTAATTGTCGGGACCCCGGTTCCGCTTAATATGACCTAATTGCATTGCACCTTGGCCTTGTCATGCATCATACAGGCATCATGCCGATCTTCTGCCGTTGAATTAAATATTGCATCCGGTGTTTCTTCTAGTGTTTTGCTTCTTCGCGGATAAGGCCGTTGAGTTGATGTGAGCTTCGCCCCGATCTTCGGTTGAACCTTCGACAATGTTTTTCAGGCGAGCATCTCCCCCTTTTCTACCTATCTTACTTTTATAGTCTTTATTCCCTCCTGTTGATCTATTGCTATCTGTGTTGCGATGCTTTAGTTTCCGTACCTGTGATATACCGTGCAGCCCTATATTGCCTTGGACACACCCTATTACCTGTTGTTTGGTAGATAGTTGGACTTAACGTCGTAGTTGCTTGCTCAAGTCTGATGTGTGTCGTCATATGCCATTCTTGATGTATTGCCGCATGTTGATGTTGGAGATGATTCTAGTTTTACTTATCATTCACTTTACATTCCTGTTTAACAACTAAAACTGAAATAAGCAGAGGCATCGGTGGGTGATAGACAATATTTGGTTTCCGAACGCCCACTTGTGTCCCGTAAGACCCCGAGTACTTGATACCTGTTCCTTGATTTATCGCGCTATCCACATCCGGGAGGTATATGGGACCCCCCTGAGCCAGAGCTTGATTCAGTCTTATTTCTTGGGGCCACAAACTAGTTTGAGGTTTTATTTATGATCATGTACTTATGCCATGCTACTTTCTGTATTTAAATTGTGCGAGGAGCACACTGTACTGTTTAGGATCGGGACACGATTTCGCGGTGTCGACAAGCCCAGCCACACTTTCGGGTTCCCAGTCGTTCACAGCCGTATACCCAAACCTTAAGTCCGTCTCGGAGCCGGCCGCTATGGATTCTACTTGAGGGTGGCCTGAAATATTTCTGAATCCTGATTGTTCACCGTGAAAGCCTCGTTGGGTTTTGATTTGGTTTTTCCGAGGTTGATCGAGCGTGTGTTGCTATTGGTGCACCCCGGCCGGGTAAAACTTTCTGAAAGCCGTGTCCGCGGATATGGACGACTTGGAGCACAGTATCTCGATCATAGACAAGCATAACTAAAGTTTAATGCTATAAATCTGACTTTATAATGACTAGTAATCAGCTTCACTATAATGGAATGGATAATTAATACTGCCCACAATTGCTTGTTTGAAGTGTCGCTTGCGACCATTGTATCTGACTAGTAAGTATTGCAACTATCACGGAATGGCTGAATAAAAGTACCAACAACTGCTGGGTTTTGGTTTATCTCATGCTAATTGTATCTGTCTAGTAAGAGTTGCAACTATCACAGAATGGTTAACTAAAAGTGCCCACTGCTTACTTTATCAGGACGCTTATCTAAACCTGACTAGTAAAGTGCCGCAACTATAACTGAATAAGTAAAACTGCCAACGGTGTGAGTTCCTCGGTTGACTTCCTCGCTTGGTCTCGAGGGGGAAACACCAGGATGGGTTTGTTTGGTGTTAGCTTCAGGTTGGATCCGGATAGGTCATTCTTACCCCTCTCTGATAAACGCCAGTTGTATCGAGTCTCTATAGGTTGTTTAGTGCATGTCACGCCGCTTGATCCACCATACCTATGTAGGCGAGGACCGCCAATTCTAGCCTCGCTGTGTAATCGGCCTTAGTACGACGCCCTTTCTTTTTCCTTTGCCCTCTGTCGGCACCCCTTTGTTTAAGCAGGTTTTGAGATCGACGTTAGCAGGGTTACCCTTCCGCTTGGCTCGGCAGGTTATGGACGCCATTGGTTATTCTTCGTGGCTCTTAGCCCCATTTGCATCTTGTCCGTAGTCGGACGCCTATCGCTTTCAAGGTGATTTGGATCTTTGTATATTATATTTGTATTCTTGACTCTTTGAGTCACCGTATATATATATCTGCTCATGGGTCCCATCGAGGACTGTTGTGTAATGTTATTACTTCGTTTTCCACCCGCACGAAAGTGCCTGGTGGGAACCTTTGAATCGTTTCTATGCGGGTTTGACGAATTTTGCTCAAACTTGCATAGGTCCGATTCTGAGGGTGTTACAGAGTGGTATCAGAGCTCAGCAGTTGTGATACCCCACAAGTCTAGCCTGTAGGATAACCTAGCTAACGGCCGAAGTAGAGTGTAAAAACTATTTTTGCAAAATCGGTTGGATAGTTCTGATTAGGTCTGATTTTACTTCTTACCCCTCTGCTATTCTCCTCTTATCCCGACGTGTTTTGAATCCGCTCTCTTCTCTTTCTTCCAGTCCAGGAAAGTCTCGTGGTTGGGATTCCGTCGTACCTTCAGGGTTTCGCTTCCTTCTTGGATTACGGTGTTCTACCATCCGGTGTTCAAGCTGCCTAAAGAATCCGTCTGCTGTGGTGCCATTCTTTGTTCCTTGTTTGTGCCCTCCGGTGTTTTCCGACGCGACGACATCATCTACGCCAGATCCGATGCAGAGCCTGCATCACTCCTTTGTTCCGAACCTCGATTGTCGAGATCTTCAGTCTGTTTCCGAGAATGGTTGCACGCTTTTCCACTGATTGTGCGGAGTAATAGTTTGGGTGCGTGATGGATTGGCCCCCATGCCGACTACCCTTTCTATTCGCTTTTGGTACATTGAAGTGGATGAGAATGCATCGGTTCCCTCTTTCCATCGAAGTTAGAGGTGGCTTTATTTGTTGATACCTCTACTTTCGACCTTTTGTTTCTGGAGTGTTCTCTCGACGATCACGGACAACGACCTCTTGTTAGTGGTGTCGCGAGGATCTACACGAAGCGCGAAGGATAGGACCGCCGACCCTCCTTCCGATACCATGAGGCGGATCTCGAGGGCGAGATCCATTGTTAGTGGTGTCGAATTGTGGCATCCCGCAAAACCACTACTAGAAAATCGCGTTGTTTTTGTGCATTGCATCATCATGACCGCATGCTCATGTCATCATGCCACATTGCATTTGAGCATCGTCATCATCTTGCATTTGCTTGCATAAAATTATTTGCGGATAAACCGGTTCATGTTTTCTAAACGGCCGTCTTAATTCAAACGCAAAACCCCGGATGCTGCCGGATATTTTGTTTGTCCAAAACTATTTACAAAGTTCGTCGCAATCAAATAAAAATATTAAATTATTTTGAGCGGGGCAGTCGAACGGGCCGAATGACCCGAACGACCGCCCCAGAAATTAAAACGGTCCAACTACACCCGCCCTTCCAAATCCTAAACCTACCCAGCTAATCTACCCACCCCCTTTGGCCACATCACCCCACCCAATGGCTAGTCGCCACCTCACCCTCTCCCTCTCCTCCCCCACTCCCTAGCTGCCACGTGGCCTAGCCCTCACACCCCACCAACCCCCCAGCTGGCCGCTCACCGCACACACCCTCACCTGGCCTAACCCACCCTGGCCACGCACACACTCACACACGCACGCCACACGCACACACGCGCACACCACGCGCCTGCCACGCGCACCCCACGCGCCTCTGGTCCCACCGCGTCAGCCTCAGCCCCGCGTGACCCCACCCTGCCAGCCCCTGGACCCCACCATCCACCATCCTCGCCTCCTCTCTCTCATCACATCAAGACGCGCGCGAGCCCCTCCCCTGTTCTTCCTCCCCCCTTCCCCGCATGCAACCCACATCATGCCACACCAAAGACGCTGCCCCTACCTCTCCCTCCCGGCTCCTCCCACCGCCAGCTCACATTCCACTGCCCTCGCCGCTCGCTTCCCCCTCTCTCTCTCTCCTCGCCGCCTCCGGCTCCATGTCCCTCGCTGCCGTCCCCATCCTTCCCGGCCGTGGCCGCTAAGGATCTCTCTCGCCTCCGCCCGTTCGCGGTCGAAGCCTCGCCTCCTCCCAGCGAAGCTCGCTGCCGCCCCACCGTCCGCCTCCCGGGCGGCTCGCCACCGCCTTCGCCGCTGCCCGCAACCTCCTCTCCGCTCGCCTGCCGCTGGCCGCTTCGAGCACCCTCTTCCGCGCCTCCTCTTCGGCCATGCCCAGCTTCAGCTCGCCCGCTTCGCCGGAGCTCCATGACCGGTCCTGTCAGCCTCGTCGTAGTCGAGCCGAGCCGCCCTCACCTGCTTCTTCCCTCGACCTCGCATGGCGGGCTGCCTCTGCCAGCCACCCGACGGCCCTCTATGCTCCGCCGCCCCTGTGTCAGACTCCCTCTGCCACGGTTTTACCTAGTCCAAGGAAATAGACCAAGCTTGCACCGTGTTTGGGTAATGCTAGCCGTTCGCGATGCTGTCGATGTGTTGTTGCGAAGGGGTACTCGTGAGATGTGCTGTTGATGGTGTTTCCCGATGCTCCGTTGTTCCTGCCTCGCGGCATCACCTCAGTCTGGTTGCCTGTATCCTTGAGCTAGCTGGCCCAAGGCAATACCAAACTCTACCTCGACAAGTGCGCAAGATCCTCGAACCGCCACCCTCGAAGCGTCAAGATCTACTACCCGGGATATTTGTCCGAGGCCCCGAACCCGAAGGTCTTCGATGCGGAGCACCAAGAACTCCTTCATGGATCCGAAGGCCGAGCCCCCGACACGCCAAGTTCTCCCTCCCGGATCCGAAGACGCCGAGACCCGGGTCACCAAGATCTCCGCCGTGAAACGACAAGACCGACAACATGGCCCGACCACCGCGGATGCGACATGATCTTCTTCTCGGACGCCAAGATTCGTCGAGGGCCCGGAACGCCAAGTAATCCCTCGAGGACGCGGAGTACTTCATCCCGAACGCCACGACCGTCGACATGACCCGAAGACCACGGATACGACAAGAACTACCCCGATATCCGAGAACGATCCCGGAGTCCGAGAACGACCTCCGTCGAACCCTGGACCCTGAGACCGACCCCGAACCCCGGACCCCGAACCCCCGGATTCCCCAAGTTCGTCGAGACCCCTTAATGTGTGAACCCTCTCCCGCAAACCCTATTTTATAATTGAAATACAACTTGTCGCATAATACTTGTCTTGCATGCATACATTCATGTGGTTTGGGGGCCTTATGCCGAATCACCTAATAATTAAATATGGGGCCCATATGTGGGCAAATCTAGTCTCATATTGGCCTCATTTAAACTTGTGTAGCGAACCGGTATCTAATCTTGCCTTGTTATAAAAACAGTTAAATTGCGGGGTAGTTAAATAACTTGAACCATCCAATTAATTGTCGGGACCCCGGTTCCGCTTAATATGACCTAATTGCATTGCACCTTGGCCTTGTCATGCATCATACAGGCATCATGCCGATCTTCTGCCGTTGAATTAAATATTGCATCCGGTGTTTCTTCTAGTGTTTTGCTTCTTCGCGGATAAGGCCGTTGAGTTGATGTGAGCTTACCGATCTTCTTGAACCTTCGACAATGTTTTCAAAGCAGCATCTCCCTTTTCTACCTATCTTACTTTTATAGTCTTTATTCCCTCCTGTTGATCTATTGCTATCTGTGTTGCGATGCTTTAGTTTCCGTACCTGTGATATACCGTGCAGCCCTATATTGCCTTGGACACACCCTATTACCTGTTTTTTGGTAGATAGTTGGACTTGCGCGTCGTAGTTGCTTGCTCAAGTGCTGATGTGTGTCGTCATATGCCACAGTTGCTGATGTATTGCCGCATGTTGATGTTGGAGATGATTCTAGTTTTACTTATCATTCACTTTACATTCCTGTTTAACAACTAAAACTGAAATAAGCAGAGGCATCGGTGGGTGATAGACAATATTTGGTTTCCGAACGCCCACTTGTGTCCCGTAAGACCCCGAGTACTTGATACCTGTTCCTTGATTTATCGCGCTATCCACATCCGGGAGGTATATGGGACCCCCCTGAGCCAGAGCTTGATTCAGTCTTATTTCTTGGGGCCACAAACTAGTTTGAGGTTTTATTTACGATCCTGTACTTATGCCATGCTACTTTCTGTATTTAAATTGTGCGAGGAGCACACTGTCTTGTTAGGATCGGGACACGATTCCGGTGTCGACAAGCCCAGCCACACTTTCGGGTTCCCATGCTCACACCAGATACCCAAACCTTAAGTCCGTCTCGAGCCGGCTTGCTATGGATTCTACTTGAGGGTGGCCTGAAATATTTCTGAATCCTGTGATTGTTCAGTCGTGAAAGCCTCGTTGGGTTTTGATTTGGTTTTTCCGAGGTTGATCGAGCGTGTGTTGCTATTGGTGCACCCCGGCCGGGTAAAACTTTCTGAAAGCCGTGTCCGCGGATATGGATGACTTGGAGCACAGTATCTCGATCATAGACAAGCATAACTAAAGTTTAATGCAATAAATCTGACTTTATAATGACTAGTAATCAGCTTCACTATAATGGAATGGCTAATTAATACTGCCCACAATTGCTTGTTTGAAGTGTCGCTTGCGACCATTGTATCTGACTAGTAAGTGTTGCAACTATCACGGAATGGCTGAATAAAAGTACCAACAACTGCTGGGTTTTGGTTTATCTCATGCTAATTGTATCTGTCTAGTAAGAGTTGCAACTATCACGGAATGGTTAACTAAAAGTGCCCACTGCTTACTTTATCAGGACGCTTATCTAAACCTGACTAGTAAAGTGCCGCAATTATAACTGAATAAGTAAAACTGCCAACGGTGTGAGTTCCTCGGTTGACTTCCTCGCTTGGTCTCGAGGGGGAAACACCAGGATGGGTTTGTTTGGTGTTAGCTTCAGGTTGGATCCGGATAGGTCATTCTTACCCCTCTCTGATAAACGCCAGTTGTATCGAGTCTCTATAGGTTGTTTAGTGCATGCTGCCGCTGCCGCTTCAGTCCACCATACCTATGTAGGCGAGGACCGCCGAATTCTAGCCTCGCTGCATCGGCCTCAAGATCGACGCTCCTTTCTTTTCCTTTGCCCTCGGCACCCCTTTGTTTAAGCAGGTTTTGAGATCGACGTCGTTAGCGTGGTTACCCTTCCGCTTGGCTCGCGGGATATGGACGCCATTGGTTATTCTTCGTGGCTCTTAGCCCCATTTGCATCTTGTCCGTAGTCGGACGCCTATCGCTTTCAAGGTGATTTGGATCTTTGTATATTATATTTGTATTCTTGACTCTTTGAGTCGCTATATATATATCTGCTCATGGGTCCCATCGAGGACTGTTGTGTAATGTTATTACTTCGTTTTCCACCCGCACGAAAGTGCCTGGTGGGCACCTTTGAATCGTTTCTATGCGGGTTTGACGAATTTTGCTCAAACTTGCATAGGTCCGATTCTGAGGGTGTTACAACAACTATTCCTCACAGAAGAAAACTTAGTTTTATTTTGAAGTGGATTTGAGAAGAAAAGATAGCTCAAGAGAGCCTTTATACTTAGGAAAATTCCTCGTCTGTCGAACCCCCCAACGATAGTTTATATAAATAGCATAGCAAGGACTTTAGAAAAACAGAGGAACCTATTAGGAGGGGGGAAATCCTAAGTATAGAGCTACTCATGTCATACTACAAAATCATCGCACTTGCAAAATAATACTAAGGGAAATTCTACTAGAACTTCCTACACATGCATACTACAGAATTTGAAGATCACATGCATAGAATAAAAACTGGGACAAAAATATGAACAAGTGGTGTAACTTGCTTTGATACGAGCAGCACTCTACACAATAGTACTCCTTAGCGCATTCCGAACAATCTAACGAAACACAAACGTAGATCTAATCACAACTTCAACGAAATAATGGCACGGAAATAATATGCATGCATGCAACATGGTAATTATGCAAGATTGTGTTCTAATTTGACCAAGGTATCCTTATTGAGTTTCTAATGTGTTGGGGATGTTGTTAGTATTAGTTTCCCACAGATTTTAATTAATTTGGATCATTACTTTAATTTATAGGCTCATAAGGAGATCCAACCATCTAATTAGCCTCGAATCAGATATAAAGATCCTAATCAGGATATTATAATTTTCATCAGTAGGAATTGTGAAAACAAGGCCAATGCAACAAGAATCAACTAAAACGGAGTTCTATTTAATTTTCTATGAATTAAACACTCCAATCAAGAGATTAAATTCTACACATAAAATACTACTACAAACTCGCCAAATTATTTCTGATCTGTGTTCTACACAATTTTTTGAATCCAACGGTATATTATACGCGATTTTTGGCCAAACGGTTGAATTTCTATGAATTTCGCAAGATTTAGATATAATCTGCCAAATTGAACCCTAACCCTAACAGATTTGCGATAAGTGGCAGTTCCTGATTGGCCCCAGCTAGACGACGCAGCGCGCTGATGCATGCAAGCCACGCGGCACAGCGCGATTCGTTGATACCCCTTCGGTAACCAATTCTAATCTAAACTGCACGATCTCGATCTAACGGACAGTGGTGACGGTGGCGACTTACAGGGCAACGACGGCAGCGATTGGCGGCGGTGGCGTCGGTGGTGATGGTCGGCGGCGATTTCGTGTTTTCCCGAGGAGGCGGTGTGGTCGACGGGGTGCAGCTGGTCCTCGCGGTCACGCTCGCGTCCTTGGTCGCGCTCCTCGCTTCCTCTTCCATCGGCAAAGCTCCGTCGTCCCTCCTCGTCCCCGACGATGCTCCAACGAGCAATTGAGGTTGCGGTGCTGCGAGAGGCAAGGCGAAATCTTGTGAGAAGAGACAGTCGAACGAGGGGGTCACGGGGAAAGGAAAAGAAGCAGAGGAGAGGCTCGGAATCCTCTACCCCGAGCTTGACCGAGCCTTACTCCGGCGAGATCAGAAACGCGTTGGAAACGGCGGTCTGGTGGCGAGAGCTCGACAGATTTTTAGGGTTTCGAAGTGCCAAGGTCGCGAGGTTTATATGGTCGACAAAACTTGGCTAGGGGGTCACGGATTCTACTCCGAATCGGCCGGAGTTCGTGCTGTCCACGACGGCGCCCGATTTCCGCGGGGGTGAGGAAGATGACAAAGCGGCCAGCGATGCGATGGGAGCAGGCTGACGGTCAAGGGCCAAGGCTGGTGTCATGGTCAAGGCCAGGCTTAGTTAGGTGACGCCATTCAAGCGTTACACCATGCCAGCTAGGTTAGGCAGTTTTTTGTTATTCTTTATTTTTTCTATTATTCTGTTTTACTAAATCTTTAATAACTTTTGCATAACAAGTCCAAAAGCAATGAAACCAGTTTCCAATTTTTTGTAAAAAGGAGGTGGTCATCATAGAACCAGATAATATTATTTTTACAAGGTTTTACGAAGGCCAAGCAAGAGTACCTCCTTCGTGCTCACATTGAGGGATTTTTAGTATGGTTTTGTTAGGGTTTGTTGATAGGGTCCTTAATGTAAATTTAACTTTGTAGGATACAATGATGTAAGGATGATGCATGCTTCATCTTAATATAAAATCTGGGATGTTACATGTATAAAAGAAGTATTTTCCATTTTCTAAATCTCTTTATGTTTTCTATTTGAATCCTTTTGTCAGTTTTTCCCTTGGTTTTTAAGTTCTACTCAGTTTTGCCCTTGTTTTTTAAGTTATACTCGGTGTTCCCCTCTCTCTTAGACACAAACTCTCACCCTTGTGCTCATCTTGGCTACTACGCACCGATTGGTCGAGACAATTGTCACGCGAATCGTGCCCACCAACCGTTGATCCTTTGTGATCTAGCGGACAGGATAATCCCTATATCTGTCGGGAGGCACCCCTCTATCCATGCAAAATAACGAGTTTTCCACTGGTACTTTAACTCCATAAACAAATGATTTTAAATATAATTTGAAGGAAAAGTGTTCAAAGGTGTATAATTTTCGTATTATGCAAGTTTATGCATTATATTTCACTCCATGAAAATGATAAATGATCAGGATTTTATTAGCACAACAACATCATGTCCTAAATGCGATTTCAAAGAGCTCAAAGGTGTATAATTTTTGCCATATGCAAGTTTATGCATTACATTCTATGAAAATAATAATTTCTCAAGATTTTCTTAGCACAACAATATCATGTCCTCAGTGCGATTTCGTATATGCAAGTTTATGCATTACATTCCACTCTGTGAAAATGGGGAGAAAATGATAATCTCTCAAAATTTTGTTAGCACGTCATTATCATGTATTAAGTGTGATTTCACAGTGTTCAAAGGTTTATAATTTAGGTATACGCAAGTCTATGCATTATATTTCACTCCATGAAAATAATAAATTATCAAAAATTTATTAGCACAACATTATCATGTCCTAAGTGCGATTTCAAAGAGTTCAAAGGTGTATAATTTTTGTATATGCACAAGGCATAAACATTTTAGTTTAGGGATCACTTTTCACGCTCTAAAAATGGTAAACTCTCGAGATTTTCTTAGGACAACATTATCATGTCCAAATTGTAATTTGAAAGTGTTCAAGAGTTGTGTCAATTATAAACACTCTTATACATTAAGAGTTGTATAACTTTTTCAATTTTAAAGTGTTCAAGAGTTGTGTCAATTATAAACACTCTTTTACATTAAGAGTTGTATAATTTTTTCAATTTGAAAGTGTTCAAGAGTTGTGTCAGTTATAAACACTCTTTTAAATTAAGAGTTGTACAATTTTTTTAACTGAAAATGTTCAAGAGTTGTGTCAATTATAAACACTCTTTTACATTAAGAGTTGTATAATTTTTTTAATTTGAAAGTGTTCAAGAGTTTGTGTCAATTATAAACACTCTTTTACATTAAGAGTTGTATAATTTTTTAAATTTGAAAGTGTTCAAGAGTTGTGTCATTTTCTTATTTATTATACATCCATCTCCCTAAATCTCAAAGTTTAACTTTCACCTCAAAGATTCACTTGATTGCAGTCGAGACATTAACTCGATAAACCAATTAAATCATCGGAATGACTCATAGGCCGCATTCTCCACAGTAACCGCCCCCATCTAATCAGAATTTTTTGGTGTGAGATCTAAACTTCCCTATGCACGGTTGCCATTTTCATCCTTCATACAGGTCAAAGGGATGGCACCATACTACGGCCAGGATGAACGGGAGGCCAAAGTGAAGCTCGACAAAGGGCCGCTATCATCAGAGAAGGGTCGTCTTCACCGGAGAAGAAGAAGAAGAAGAAGAAGAAGAAAGGGGAGGCAACGGCACGAGCGCAGGCGTGGGGTTGGCTCGGGGTCCCATCTTCCAACGTCAACTTGGGTAAGCTGTGGGTCCGACGCTCATGTGGATAAGCAGTGGGTACCATGCTGATCTAGATAAGTGGAGAGAGGTGTCCACTATGGGAACCAACTTAACGCAGCCCCACTTGTTAGCATGTAACGGTAAGGGTCCAATACGGGACCCGACAGACCGTGGACCCACTTATCAGCACGTGAGGATCCACTAGGGACCCGACTGAACGCGGCCACACTTGTCAGCATATAACGACAAGGCTAACGGACAACGAGTTTCAGACCATGTGAGAGTTTCGTAGAAAGAGATGGTTAAAAGTGAGGAAAATTTAAGCGGCTAGGAAAAAGTGAGTACAACTAAGGAACCAAGGGCACGAAAATAGAAATCCCAAAGGTGAAAACCTATCAAGATCATACATTTGCCTTGCGCATGCCACTTGAGCTATATGATAACAATCTTGTCCACTTCAAGTTGGAACACCTTTGTTGATTGCACTTGCTTGATGAATACTCGCACATTTCTTCCCCATACTCAATATGGGAGAGCCTCACTTAAGCACATATTCATGAATCCATTACCGTCAATCTTTTCTTCTCACTTCATAATGATGTTGATGTCTTGAAGATAAACATGAAGACTCGTTCAACCTTCTCATTCATCAAGACATGCTTCAATAGGCTCAACTCTCACATGAACATACTTTGGATCTTATCTTGAATCTCATTTTGGTCATCACTTGATCTTCTTTGCTTTCTTATTCTTTCAACCTTTAAGCCAATACATTGTTCAAGCATTGCATGTGGAAAATTCCTATAAGCATAACTCAACGCAAGCATTAGTCCATAGAGATTATCGTTAATTATCAAAACCACACATGGGAGCACACATACCCTTTCAACATTTCCCAAAATATTTTGCTAAGGGATCCATCCCACTTGGCATTGTGGCATCCCGCAAAACCACTACTAGAAAATCGCGTTGTTTTGTGCATTGCATCATCCTGACCGCATGCTCATGTCATCATGCCGCATTACATTTGAGCATCGTCATCATCTTGCATTTGCTTGCATAAAACTATTTGCAGAAAAACCTATTTTGTGTTTTCTAAAACGCCCCATCTTTATTCAAACACCAAAACCCGGGTCGCCGGAATATTTTTGTTTGTCTGCTATCGGTCTGCAAACGGTGCATTTAAAATTAAATAAAATATTAAATTATTTTAGTGGGGGCAGTCGAACGGGCCGATTCGACCTTACGACCACCCCAGTCCAAACAATCGGTCCATCCCAAAACCCTTTTACACCCGGTCCTATTCTACCCACCTCCTCCACCTCACCCCACCTATCCCAGCCGCCACGTCGCCTCTCCTCAACCAATCCCCATCAGCCACCTCCCTCACACCCACACAACCAACCCACCCACGCCACAGCCCCACCCCACTCAGCACTCCCCACCCCACCAGCCGACAGCCCCTGGCCCCACCCGGTCCCACCACCCACCTGCCTGTCCTGTGCTTCTTCCTCCTCCCTCCCTCTCTCTTCCGTTGCTCGCCCGCGCCTTCTCGCCCTGCCACCGCCTTTGCTCTTCTCCGCCCACCTCGCCGCTTCCACGCCACCGCCCGCCGGCCTCCCTCTCCACCCCGTGCTCCCTTCCGCTCTCCTCCTCCGTGTCGCCAGGTGCCTCTCTCCGCCGGCCGCTTTCCCCCTCAACCGCGCGCCCCCTCGAGCTTCCTCCGATGCGCCGCTCCACCCCGCGCCCCAACCCCGGCGTCGCGCCCCGACCTCGCGGGCCTCCTCTCCCCGGCCCGCCTCCCCTCCGCATCAAGCGTCGCCGGCTACTCACCGCCAGATCCGGCCGGCTCGGGCCTCCTCCGTCCCATGAGCCCGTTGCCTCGCCCGTCCTTCTGCGCCTCCTCCCGTCCTCGACGTCCTCGTCCGTCGTGCGCGACCGCCTCCCCGGAGTCCGATCCGGCCCACGCGCGAGCCGTCCATCCCGACTCCGAACATCCGATGTGTGTGCCAACCCCTACTCGCCAAGATCCTTGCCGCTGCCGTTCGGTCCACCCTGCAGCGTCCTCTGCACCCGTGTTTGGTCAAGGCTGAACCAAGCGTTGCCTGCGATGTTGCTGGTTCAGAAGCATGACACGACTCGGCAGTTCCTGCGTGTGCACATCGATCAAGAAGGGTGGGTCTCCTCCGTTGCTCAGTGCCGCCAACGTTCGGGACACCAAGATCTCCTTCAGGAAAACCCCGTCGAGAAACCCCGGTACCAGAGTTCGACACCAGACCGAAGCATCAAGGCTCCTTCACGGATCTCAAGTTCTCCTTCTCGGAACGACAAGATCGCCACACGGACTCGAGTACCCCGATGCCCGGATCCGAATAACCGCCAAGATCGTCATCGGAACAACAAGGCCGTTGCAGTGAACTCGACAAGATCTACCGCCGGACCCCGAAGACTGATCCCGACGAGACCCGACGACGAACCAAGTCCGTCAATGATGGACAAGTTGGAACCCCAAGATCTCCCCCGACACCGAGGACGCCTACACGGAAACGACAAGTACTTCCTCCGGGAACGCCAAGCAATTCCCTCGAACGCCAAAACCTGGACCGGAAGAACGCCAAGGTCGCCGCGAGAACGACAAGTTCTTCTTCCCGAACGCCAAGACCGACCCGATACGCGGACCCGGCAAGATTTTCGCAACGACAAGAACGACACCGAACCAAGTCCATCCCGGAGTCCGAGGACGATTCCGTCGAACCCTGAGCCCCTGTTGAACCCTGAGACCAAACCCCCGAACCCCGGAACCCCAAGTCGAGGCCCTCTAATGTGTGACCCCTCCCGAAACCCTATTTTTATAATATAATACAACTTGTCGCATATTAATTGTTCATGCATGCATCCTTGCCATGTGGTTTGGGGGCCTTATGCCGATTCACCTCATAATTAAATATGGGGCCCATATGCGGACAAATCTAGTCTCATATTGGCCTCATTTAAATTTGAGTAGCGAACCGGTGCTATATTTTTCCATGCTAATACAACATCTAAATTGCGGGGTAGCCAAACAACATGAACCATCCAATTATTGTCGGGACCCCGGTTCCGCTTAATATGACCTAATTGCATTGCACCTTTGCCATGTCATGCATCATACATGCATCATGCCCGATCTTCTGCCGTTGTATTAAATATTGCATCCGGTGTTTATTCTAGTGTTTTGCTTCTTCGCGGATAAGGCCGTTGAGTTGATGCGAGTGTCGACCCGATCTTCGGTCGAACCTTCGGCAATGTTTTCAGGCGAGCATCTTCCCCTTTCTACCTATCTTACTTTTATAGTATTTATTCCCTCCTGTTGATCTATTGCTATCTGTGTTGCGATGCTCTAGTTTCCGTACCCGTGACATCCCTTGCAGCCTTATATTGCCTTGGACACCTCCTATTACCTGTTGTGTGGTAGTTAGTTGGACCTGCGCGTCGTAGTCGCTTGCTCAAGTGCTGTTGCGTGTTGTCAAGTGCCACAGTTGTTGGAGAATTGCCGTCTGTTTGATGTTGGAGATGATCATGGCTTTACTTATCGTTCAATTTAATTCCTGTTTAAACAACTAAAATTGAAGTAAGCAGAGGCATCGGTGGGTGATAGATAATATTTTGTTTTCGAACGCCCACTTGTGTCCCGTAGGACCCCGAGTACTTGATACATGTTCCTTGATTTTTCGCGCTATCCACATCCGGGAGGATTATGGGACCCCCCTGAGCCAGAGCTTGATTCAGTCTTATTTATTGGGGCCACAAACTAGTTTGAGGTTTTATTTACTATCCTGTACTTATGCCATGCTACTGTTTATTTACGATTGTGCGAGCACACCTTTGCTTAGGTAAGCGGAGTGTTTTTCGGTATCGACAAGCCCAGCCACACTTTCGGGTTCCCGATGCTTACCATTGACGCAAACCTTGAGTCCGTCTCGAGCTAGCTTACGCTATGGTCTACTCAATGGGTGGCCCTGAAATATTTCTCAATCTGTGTTTGCTTTGTCGTGAAGGCCTCGTTGGGTTTTGATTTGGTTTTTCCGAGGTTGATCGAGCGTGTGTTGCTATTGGTGCACCCCGGCCGGGTAAAACTTTCTCGAAAGTGTCCGGTTATGGACGACTTGGAGCACAGTATCTCGACCATAGACAAGCATAACTAAAGTAGTGTTATAAATTTGACTTTACAATGACTAGTAATCAGCTTCACTATAATGGAATGGCTAAATAATACTGCCCACAATTGCTTGCTTGAGTTGTCGCTTGCGACCATTGTACCTGACTAGTAAGTATTGCAACTACAACGGAATGGCTAATTAAAGTACCAACAACTGCTGGGTTTTGGGTTTATCTCATGCTATCTGTATCTGATAGTAATTGTTGCAACTACAACAGAATGATTAATTAAAAGGTCCCACTTCTTCTTTTATCAGGACGATTAACTATACCTGACTAGTAATTGCCGCAACGATAACCGAATAAGTAAAACTGCCAACGGTGTGAGTTCCTCGGTTGACTTCCTCGATTGGTCTCGAGGGGGAAACGCCAGGATGGGTTTGTTTGATGGTAGTATCAGGTTGGTGCCGAATAGGTCTTTCTTACCCCTCTCTGATAGCCGCTAGTTGCATCGAGTCTCTATAGGATGTTTATCGCGTGTTTCCGCTGCCGCTTCAGTCCACCATACCTATGTAGGCGAGGACCGCCGAATTCTAGCCTCGCCGTAATGGCCTCGATCGACGCCTCTTTTCCTTTGCCCTTTGTCGGCACCCTTTTGTTTAAGGTGTTTTGAGATCGACGTCGTTAGCAGGGTTACCCTTCCGGCTTGGCCTGGGCAGGGTTATGGACGCCATTGGTTATCCTTCAGGGCTCTTAGCCCCATTTGCATCTTGTCCGTAGTCGGACGCTCTATCATTTTCAAGGTGATTTGGATCTTTGTATATTATACCTGTATTCTTGACTCATTGAGTCGCTGTTGTATATATCTGTTCTGTGGGTCCCATCGAGGACTGTTGTGTAATGTTATTACTTCGTTTTCCACCCGCACGAAAGTGCCTGGTGGGCACCTTTGAATCGTTTCTATGCGGGTTTGGCGGGAATCGCTAAAACTTGCATAGGGTCGATTCTGAGGGTGTTACAGGCGGCCATCATGATACAGTTTTCCTCGGCGATTTGTGTAGCCTTGGCCTTTGTGACTCACCCTCGGCCTTCATGGCCTTGGATCTCGCCTTGATCTCCTTAAGCTCAAGTTTCTTCTTGTCATCTTCCTGGGAGGCCTACCACTAGGTCTCCTTGAGATCATATTTCTTTGAGGCCATGGACAACTTTGTTTTCATGTGTTTTATCATCCAAGTTTCCTTGGACTTCAATAACTCACCAATGTGCTATCTCAAGCTTATGGACTCGACCTTGCTCTTTGCCCTTTCCTTCTCCATCTTCCTTCCATCGGGCTTGCCAATGTATCTTCCATCCTTTAGTGGCTCGTCTCTATCATCCCCATCATCAAAGTAAAAAATGCACCTTTCTTCGGTGGAGCTTCGTGATCTCTCAACTTCCACTTCTCACTATGCTCAAGCAATGCCAACAATGTCCTAAAGCAAAAGTCTTGCCTTTGGAAGCCAGTATTTTCTTGTACCTCTCCCTTGCAACATGGTCCAACATGTAACAAAATGCAACTTTCAACAAATTCACACTCAACTACATGATATCACATTTAATGGAAAAACGTGAACTAACTTACATATTCATCAATAGTTATCCCACTTGGAGGTGAATTTCTCACTTGCTCCAGGCAAGCACTCCAACGGCTAAAACATGCTTGACCACATCATAACATCCTTGAAGTGATCTCAATGTGCGGATGGGTGGGGTAGGAATGATCCTATAGAACTTGTCATAAATTCTTTCCAAATACTTTTTGCTGGCTTGATCATTGTTGAACATGACATCGAGTGACACTTTCTCCCATGCTTTCACCAAACAAATGTCCTCTATCTTCGTGTAATTTTGGCACTTCTTATTGCTTTTCCCCAGACCGGTTGGGAAGCATCAAAAACTTCCTCCATGATCTCATCCACCTCATCATCGCCCTCCCCGTTCTCATTACCACCCACCTCACCATCACCCTCCACATTCTCGTTCTCCCCATACTCATAGACGTCATCGAAGTGATCAAGTGGAAACATGCAAATGTTGAACTCATTCGCCGCCAACATGTCCACATACAAGGGAATGCAAGCTATCAAATCAAAGAAAAGAACTAAGCAAAATTTCACGGATTCAGATGGAGTTTGGGGGAAGGGGAGAATTTATACCTCTTGGGTGTTTCCTCAACCAAGGAGGAGGCGGCTGATGAAGGAGGTGCATTTATGGCACCCCTAGAAGGTTTCTTGGTCTTCTTCAGGGGTGCTTGAGGCATGGATGTTTGCCTCCCTTCAGATGGCAAAGCTTTGCCACCAATAATTCTGGCACAAACTCCTCTGATATAGGCCCGAAAACGCATGCTTTCACGATGTGGTTGCCATGTCACTTCCGTTTGGTCGCAGCTGCGCTGATAACATGCTCTGGATCTTTGGTAGCCGTGGAAGTGGCAGGAGGAGGTTGCGTGACCCTAGATCAGATGGGCGGCTGGCCTATTGCGTCCATGTGGCACTTAGCCGACACGATGAAGCGACATGGGTGTAGGGTTAAGAGATCTGGGGAGGTGGCTGGTGGGTGGCAAATGGCAAGCTGAAATATTCGTCAGGCCAACTGACTACTAGGTATAGAGGGACCCGGAAAAACAACAATCCAACCCGGCTATACCAAGGTCTTGGAGCGGAACTTCTCGCTCCTCCCCAGAAAATTTTATCTGGACCGGGCCATTTTCCGGGATCTGTCTAGGGCTTTATTTTTCGCACAAACCGGAAGCTAGCGGTTATTATATAGGTCAGGTGTTATTCGGAATCTGCTAGAGATGCTCTAACATATACCATAAATAGTGAGCCCTTAAACGTATATAAGAGGCGCTAAACAATGGTTTACGATATCGCGTGGGGTTCATAATGGAAATCATAAAACCGCATACTGTGCAATAGACTATAAAACCGAGTTTCAACATTTTCTTCAAATATGAAAATAGATCAACATATGCAATAGTCAATAGTTTTACTTCTAAATGTTGCAATAAAAGATCAAAACGTGGGGGATGTTCAACGAAAGTGACCCAAAAAATTGCATTGTCGTCACATTAAGCCGAAGAAGATGGCATCAAGCAGTACCGTTCGTCGCTGAGCTCACCGGAAGCACGACCAACACAAACATTATCACCTGAAGAAGTAGCACCACTAGCCAGAGCACGACCACCTCCAGGCGTTGACCTTCTTCATTCCAAGATGTTTCTCCTAGACATGTCCCACCACTATCTTGTCATCGCATCCATGTCATTGTGATCCATCATCATCGTCACCGTCGACACCATCACCCACCTCACTGTCACCATCAACACCATCACCCTTCACACCATCACCCTCCATGTCAAGATCCAATGATTCAAGTGTCGCATTGTCAATGTTAACGACACTCTCATTCAACAAATCTACATAGGGAGTAAGAACCTCGTCCAATTCGACGGTACATCACAAAAATTAGGAATTTTACCTAAAGAAATGGGCAATTTTGATATATGCTCAGAGAGGAGGGAAATTTGATACCTAGTCATGCCATTGCCATTTGCCAGGGGGCAGTGGCGTTTTCGGGGCAAGGCGCTGTGGCAATTCCCGTCCTAAGGACGCGGTGAGGACGTGGTGACGATGGCGGGAACCATGTCGGATTCGCCTCCTCGAACGGCGTGGCTTCCCAGGCGCTTGCGCTTTGGTGCAGGAGTCGCACGTGGTACAGTCGTGGCGACGGACTTCTATGGCGACAGGAACGGCATGAGATGGGGGAGCGATGGGGGCGGTAAGTTGGG
This sequence comes from Avena longiglumis, assembly GCA_030063025.1. NCBI lineage: Eukaryota > Viridiplantae > Streptophyta > Magnoliopsida > Poales > Poaceae > Avena > Avena longiglumis. Next base: position 443,589,008 of record CP125977.1, read on the forward strand.
GCCGCATGACCTGCCCAATGACATACGAAATCTTGGCAGAGTCCATGGCCACTCTTGGGAGACGCGCCAAAGTGGGATGGTGCTGGGGGAGTAGATTGGCGGCGGCGCGAATGCGGGAAGGGAAGGGGCTGAAATGTCCGTCATGCCAAACTCCCTCGTGTATATAGGGCACCGATGGTTCGGCATCAAAACCCTTATGTATGTGGTCTCGCTTTAAATATTTTGGCCACCTAAAATTCAAGGCCCACACCATTTTAAAGGGGTCTTCATGCTTCGATTTTCAAAGCCAAAACCATAAAAACCGGTTATTCTAAGGGTTTGTGCCTTTTAGGGATCTGTTAGAGTTGCTCTTAGCCACTGAAATCGCACCTTGGAGTGGGAGATCAAATAACTTGAATTTTTATTAGCATTGGGAATTGCGGAGATCAAACAACTTTAATTAAAGGTTAAAACGCTGTGGAAAGAAAGCTTTCAGTCCACAGACAGGAGGCATGCAACAATACAAGAAGATTATGTTTTCTGCGTTGAGCTCATCTTTTCCAAATGTGAGAACTGATTACAAGCCCTCTAACCGACTGCAATTTACATCAATTACATACACCAAATTTGAACTTCTAGTGAATAAACCAACAAAATCAAACTAAATTTACATCGTTACATACACAACACAAGAAGGAGGTCCCCTTTTGAAAAGGAGTGAATGGCAACAAAAAGTAGAGTGCAGGGTGATGGATGTTCATGGGCGCCTTGCTTGGGCGTGGAACGCGCTGGAGAAGTTTGGGATCCTGTCAAGGTGACGGAGGGCCCGCTCGGCGGTGTGCCTGGTGCGCGGGTCGCCATTGCGGTACGCCTCCACCAGCGCCGACGCCACGGTCTGGTCTGCAGCCACCTCCTTCGCAATGTCCTCCACCCGCAGGATGCGCTCCACAACCCACACTGCCCGCCGCCGCAGTGCCTCTGTCCTGTTCTCCACCAGGATGTCCACCACCGGCCGCAGGCCCTCTGCCTCTCCGAGAACAACCACCCCTTCTGCTGCATCCACCCCATCTCCCACCAGCGTCGACAATGCCGCCAGCGCAGCCTCCACCACCTCAGGGTTCAGGTGATCAAGGCATGCCACCAACCGCTCCACCACCTTCCCTCCAACCCCACCCTCCGCCAGGCAGAAGGTCTCCCGGAGCGAACAGAACCCACCGTGCACGCGGCAAACCCCCGCCTGTCGAGCTGCAGCCGCCGCCGTCGACGATGTGCTCCCGAACAAACACGCACATGACAGCAAGCCAGAAGCAGCCGGTGGCGGCGGCTCTGGGATGGCAGTGCGGTTCCTCGTCTCTAGGGACAGCTTCTCCAGCGCCATCGCCGAGTAGAGCTGCACCGTGTCCTGCCCGTTCACCTGAATAAGCTCCACGAAGAGTGGTGCCAGCGCAGCCTCCCTGGCAAACTCCACGTACTCCGGTGCGTCCTGCAGCGCGCATGTCAGCCTGTACATCACCTTCACCATGCCATCCGTCAGCGGTGTAGTGTACCGGTTCCCGCGGATGGCACCCCGCCGAAGCTCTGCCAGCTTCGAGCTCAGCGTTCCAAACGCTCCCAGCTCGAATAGCTGCCGCGTCAGCTTCGAGTCCCTCTCCGGGAGGTCGCCCAGCAGGCCCACGGCGGCCGCCTGCTCCTCCGTCACGCCGCCGCCTCCGCCGTCAGAGATCACTCGGAGCAAGCTGCTCAGGTGGCCACCGAGGGCATCCCCCAGCTCGGCACCCATGTACGGGGACACGTTGCGTAGGAGCTTGAGAGACTCCACACGGATCTCCCGGTGTGCGGCCTCCAGGAATTGGATCAGGCTGATGGTCGCACCGGAGCTCTTGATCGCTGACACGACATCGGGGGTTGTGTCCGGGGAGCTGGTGAGCCCGACGAGGACGTTGAGGAGCTTGCACTCCACGGCAGGGCCAGTGTTGCTGATGAGATGAAGCAGACTGTGCACCACATCCTCGGACAGGAGTGTCTGTCTGCCAGCATTATCAAGGGGGATGGAGCGGAAGCTAGCACCGGAGGCGACAAGGTTGGCGAGGATGGTGGCAGAGACCTCCTTGAGCCTCATGGGGAAATGGCTGCTGGCACCGACGGAGAAGAGGTCCTTAACAAGGGGAGGAAGGATGCCGGCCTGCAACAGTATCTTGGCACTTGACTCGTTGGATGACATCTCCCTCAGTGCTTTCAGTGTCGCCTCCCTTGCGGGCAGACCACCGGTCTTGATGATGCTCACCAGCATCGACCCAACCTGCTCCGCCACCACCACCTTCACGTCGTTAGCCAACGCAAGCTCGCCGAGGTACTCAGTCATGGTAACTTGCACCTCAGGCCCGCCTGCATTTAAAAAAATGTGTAAGAAGCTCATCTACTTAATACCACAAATAAACTCAGCTACATATGCACTTTGAGCACTGAAATCGGAAAATGTTGTTACCAAATTTCCTTCTGGAAAAATACAAACTTCTATTATAAAACAAAGGACCAGAGTATCAGGAAGTTTGAGAAATAGAAGAACTATAGCAGAGATGAAGCAATATTGAGATAATGCAGGTCAGAAAAAATGTACCTTGAAGGAGCTTGGTTAGGAGAGGTTGCAGCCTGCCATTTTCAGCCATTTGCTTGATGTTAGTGTCATACTTCTCCAAATTCTTAAGTGTCTTCTCTGCTTTGTCCACTGCCATCATGTTCTCTGACTTGCTACTCCCCATACCAACCAGCAGGAGTATAGCCCCATAGACGGCACCGATTCTTTCGCACACGGGCTCATACTCTGACAGCTCATACAATAGGGAAACTGCTAGCTCCCTCTCCTGGATATGCTCGTTCGACAGGAACTTTATGATCGTGCGCACGGTGTCGCCTTTCCCCAGCTCTTCCTGCAGAAACCAAACATACATAGTTAGTTAAACAGCATACATAAATTGGATCAATGTGGAAATCTATCCGTCCATCCATCTATCCATCCGAGGGGGAATAAAGAACCTTGTTTTGATCATTGTCCTCAACAACGGTGCGAAGGACCTGCAGGGACTTGAGCCGAACCCTCCTGCTGCTGCTCTTCAGCATGTCAGCGAGCGCGGGTATGATGCCCTGGTCGCGTATGAGGTTCTTCTTGGCGCCGCTCCTCTGACATATCTGCGAGATGTAGGTGAGGGCGCGCAGCGTTTCGTCCTCTGCAGACTCATGGTGCAGGCTGAGGGCACTACAAGCCTTCTCGAGCTCCTTCTCATCGTTCCGGGCCCTCCACTCGTCGATGACATTGCGCAGGGCGATGCTGGGGGTGATGTCAGTGCTGCGGAGCTCCCTCTGCGTGAGCGGGCATGTGGGCTTCCTCCCGTTGTCTCTGCACTCCCTGAACCACTTGAGGATGGCCTCCCGCTCGAAGGTCTGGCCCGTCTCGATGGTCACAGGGTCCTGCATGACCTGCTTGGTGAGAGGGCACATGAAGGCATCGAACGCGGCCTCCTGGTAGAGCTCGGTCGAGTACTCCTCGAGGTCGCCATCAGAATTCCGGGCCATCTTCCAGTTGTGCAAATACAACAACACAAAGTCAGAATCGCATGGAGTTGATTATATCTATATATGGTTGCTAAGAGTTAACATCGGCAATGGCATGGATGCAGTAGCACCCAAGTTGGCAATGAGCACAGACATAGTATATAAGCTGAAAAAAATATTGGGATCCTGAAACACAAATTAACAGGATCAAAAATCACAGAGTTAGTTGGCTAACAATAATGAGCAAAGCATAGTTTTTTTTTCTTTAGCAAAGCTATGGATAGCTGTCTGCTACGTTATCTGAATATCCGGATTTAGGTACTGCCCACAGCAGTCAGTGATCGATCCAAGGACAAAGTGAAATGATGATGGAACATAGAGTCAGAAGAGTTAAAGCGGCTATGTAGCATGCCATGGTTAGCTTTGAAAGGCAATCATGGAGCAAACACAGTGCAAGGATTATGTATGAATTGCGAAGCATTCAAGTCAAATAAGGTAACGACTGTATGAATTCACCCATAGTGTGTCGAACCTAGCTTAAAATTCAGTGGGGACAAGCAAGAATTGGGCATGGACAGTCAAGGAAGCTAATCACGCCTGAAATCCGTAGCTAGCTTCCTTCTTTAATGGGGGGCAAGCAAACAAGGAGGCAATCGATCTCGGGCAGTTGCGATTGCGGCGCGTGAATCGAGAGACGTGATTGGGGAGGGAGAGGTAGCGGAGGGGATCGAACAGAATAAACAAACCTGCTGCAGAGAAGATGGGAGACCGGAGCTGGATCTGCGCGGCGGCGGCGGCCGCGTGCAGCAAGGAGGCAAGGCGGCAGGGGAGGAGTTATCGATGGAAGGGAAGGCGGAGGAGGGGAGGAGCCACGTCACGGCACGGGGAGAAGGAAGTGGACGGCGACGACGACTTGTATAATTTGTTTGGAGGGAAGGGAGAGAGAGTCAGCTGAGCTGAACCGGAGAGGACAGAGGCAGACAGCAAGAAATTTCATTTTCCTTTCGCACTTTTTAAAATATAAAATATATCCTGATGATGACTAAGCAATCTATGACCGACTCTGACCCATACTAGTAGTCACTGCCATGCGGGGTCCTGCCACCAGTAGACAGTAGTAGGTAGGTGGTGTGTGGCATATAACTGTGCCATGATAGACTCTCTCAAACCTCAGCCCACAAAAAAAAATAGAAATACTCAGCTCACTCGAGGAATGAGTCTATTGTTTTGTTTTGGTCAATCTTTCCTGGTATTTTTATTTTTATTTGCCTCAAGGAAGTCAATCAGTGTTATCAGCTGCATCGTCCTATTTGAATGGAGCCCTTTGAACGTTTCAACATGCATTTCAGTCAGCAACTAGACACACAATAATGCTGATGCATCAGAAACTTACTTGAGTAGGATGCAACTGTAGAGATTGCAGCTCCGGTAGTTGTAGTACCAAGCTGAAAACTATATAGTAATTCCTAATCCTACGAGGCGCCCAAATGGTGAATTGTTAGAGTCAAGAGTCAACAAAAATCCAAGCCACTGGCCATGAAAAAAAATCAAAGGAAGGAGAAGAAATAAAAAAAAAGTCAATAGGGGAAAGAGGTCCAAATGGTTCATGATGAAAAGAATTTTCTTTATGTCCCATTATTACTTCTGATGCAACCAGAATTTTTCAAAACGTTTTCAGAAAGAATGGAAATGAAACGATAGAGATTCTAATTTTCTGACATGGATGGTCTGTAAGAACCAGAGAAAGCGAGGGTAAGGAAACATGAAAACAGTTATCTTCGCTCAGAAAATACTCAAGTGAAATAAAGGAGCAGTTGGGCGGTCAGTAGGTGATGCTCAATCAAGTTAATGGCAGCTTAGATGGCATATCGCTGAAGGTCAAAATAATACAGTAATCAACTAATCTGCGGATCTAAAGAAATCTGTAATACATCTGGCAACAGGCAACAGTTTTGCTGTTTCGGGAACGAACGGTGGATGCAACATACTCCTCTGTTCCATATTATTATAAGATGTTTTGGCACAAAAAAATATATAATTGCCAAATCGTCTTATATATGGAATAAAGGGAGTACTTCATTGTTCAATGCATTCCAGACTGCTAGCGCCCTGTGGCTTTTAAAGCAGTACAGTATTTTATCCATCTGAGCCTGCAACAATCGGCTCCAAGGCTTGATCGGCTCAGATCATATCCATCTTTTTACAATACAACACATATGGCCGCTAAAACATCAAAACACCGCATAATAATCATTAATAATATGTAAAGATGCAAATGTCCTGAAAGATAAGCATAATTAGTCTAGACTGCAGTAAGCTAACCCACTTGTCGCAAATCAGAGCGAAGGACCAAAGCAGTTGACAAAGTGCGAGATGATGGACCAAATCATAACAGGTAGTAAATTAACATAGATGATTGCGCATCGTTCCGAGCATACTTGCTAGAGGCATATCCGCTAAATCAACAGATAACTTCACCTTAGGATAAAGACCAGAATTTCACGGCTACGAATACATGGCCAACATGACATTAACAGTTTCTAGCAAAAAGCTACAGACTTACGAGCGGGTGGCTTAGCTGATTTCTCAAAGCATATTACATGTTTGTGGAGCTGCATTCACCATACTGGCAGGGTCATTCAGAACGTACCATTGTAGCTTCTACTTGTTCTCTAATGAAAGCTTATGCGAGCACGGGTCCTCTTCTCCCAAGCATCTGCTAATGGAGTGGGAGAACCTCTTTTCAAAAGCTGGTACCCTTGGCTTGCCACCACAGCATCGACTCTGTTGGAAGAATCAATAAAATCGACGCATGCATCTTTAAGCTTCTGGCAGTTGTACTTGTCAGCTAGCCACAGTGCACCAGCCACATTCTCCATAATAAGGTCCGTGCACAAAATGCGTGCACACATAAGCTTCAACCTCTCTAAATCATACTGATCCGCAGCTGCAAGTAGACTCTGCGTCACAGCATTATTTTCATCTCTACTGAGATCATCCATCGTAAGCAAGGAATCGGTGTAAATGAAATGGAGCAGAGCCTTGAAAACTACCGGTTCCATGCGATTGATGGTTATGTGGCTCATCTTCTTCTTCATGGGTTCACTGAACTGCTTTTGGAAGATCGACGACCGCGCAGCAAGCACTGCCCTGTGGGCAGCAAATGTTTCCCGTTCAACTCTGAAGGTCACATCTGCTGAGACGCATCCTCCAACATCTTCCCAAAATGCTGTAGTGCGTTAGGCGGAGGCACATCAACTTCACATAATGGTTTGGTTTCAGACACCCTTAACTCACCTAAAACAGTGATGACGCATTCAATCACAAGGCAGTTGTCTCGGACATACACTGAATCCTCCAATGCCTCCCTTCTTATAAACCTCTCTTTTCCCCAGATAGCCTCCTCGAAGCTGCCAGGCTTGAACCTAAACGGTTCCTCATCCTCTCCAAAGAATGAACACCACGATTTGGGCTCTCCAGTCACTTGATTGATCAGCCGCAGGTCGACGAGCACCGACGCCTCCTTATACTTGCTCATGAACTCAACAAAAACAGATATGAATCCCTTGCTGTCGTCGCCATAACCATGTGGATAGTACAAGATAGCCCAGTCAAATTCCCCAACCCTGAACGTGCTGGAACGGATGAAACCATCAGCATTATCGTCTGTACCAACATTCCCGTAACTGTACTGGCAGATCTTGAATCGGTGCGCGCCTCACACCTTCTGAATCGTGCAGGACGATATGGTGGTCGACGCCATTACTCTCTGCCTTGCAGCAATGGTGCCCCTGAAACATTTGCACAAGCATGTATGTTAATATCTGTCTACAAGAGTAATTGCACATTCGTCTAATGAAATCGAACTCGTAAGGTTCCATACACAAAAAAGAAGATGTAGCGCCAGATTCCAATTCTAGGTGAAATCGAGGAAGGGCCCACATTTCATCCAGTGACCCAACAAACCCCAATTCATGTTCTAAGTGGAACCAAGAAAGGGCACGCATCTGGTCCAATAATCCCAGTAGATCGAATATGAGCCGGTGAATTTCGGATTGAAGCAACCAAGACAAACAACTCGTAGCCTTTCTTCTTCTTGTTATTTCAAGCAACGCTACCTGGATTAGGCTGGCAGCAGCGGAAATTACCTAGGGGGGTTGGGTTGGGGGTGGAAGCGCCGTCGAACTGCCCATGTCCTCCTTACCTTCAATGTTGCTGGCGGCGGAGAGGCGAAGCTACAGCGTGTTTCCGTGGGAATGAGGGTTTAGGGTTTTGAGAGATGTGAAGGAGACGAGGATGAAAGGGGAGTGGTGCGGCGGCCGTTCTGGTTCCTTCTGTTCTTCCCTATAGAGAGAGAACGGTAAAATGGCATTCCCGTCCCAAACTAAAAAACAAACCCAGTTAGGTTTTGCAGCCTCCGATTTGCTACAGAGCAGGATGTCGGATTTTATTTTCTACTAGCTGAATGCCCGTGCGTTGCAACAGTCTCGTATTTTTCTTCTCTAAAATCTAAACAAAATAGAAAAATTAATAAAATAATATTTTTGCGGTGTAAGGCAATCTAGCCAACCCAGCCAGCTGTCAAGGCCACCTACCACCTCCCAGCCTGTCCCACGACCCACATGGCGACCCGGTAAGGCCCAAGGCCGAAGCTCCCTTGGCTCTTTTGCCAAAAAAACCTCCACTCCACCAGGAAAAGCCATTGGGTCTTCAGCCAACAACCTACCTGCTCTCTCCCAGATCGACGCAGACCGAGCCTTGCTCGATCTGCTCGGCCTATATCTCTGTTTCTCCTCGCTGTCTCCAACGCATCCTCGCCCTCTGCTCACCCTCGACGCGAGTTCCCGGCCAACTTGTCGTTCCGTGCTGCCACCAACCAGCGTCTGCCAGCGTGGAGCCTCATCGCCATGTCGTTCTACTCAGCTCCTTTCACGCGAGCTAGGATCCGATCGTGTCGCCTCCCTCAAGTCGCGGATGGAAAAGGTAATTCATCCACATTCCAATTTATTGGGATTTTATTACATCTCGATCATTTGTGAAAGTGCAGGTCCAATTTATGAGAAGCACGTCGCCTCCACCCATAGTGGTCGACGTTTACGAAGATGGGGAGAAATGCCGAGTAGGGAAGGAAAAACTACGCTTTGAAGTCGACTTCACCTTGTGGCCTCGCCATCGGAGTGAGGATTCCTCTCTATTTCCTGGCTACATTACCTTGCTAACGCTTCTACTCCTCCATTTAGAAATATAAGATGTTTTAGGTTTGTGAAGAAGATGTAGACACGTTTAGGTGATAGGTTGAATGAATCTAGACACTAAAATGTGTCTAGATACATTTCCTTCACAAATCTAAAACATCTTATATTTCCAAATGGAGGGAGTACCTCAGTGGATTGGCCGATATCAAATTTAAATATACTACTGCTATGAGACGCTCCCTACAATCGAACAAATTATCTAATTCTAGCTAGCTTTGCATTGCAAGTTTAGCCACGTCCAATACCACTGTCAGCAGCGAATCAATCAAGACTTGGGAGCTACTGTGCCGGATTTGGTTAGCCCTCACCGGGAAGTAATAGGCAAATTAGTCTGAGCCGGCGCATGAGACTTGTCTTGCTTGCTGCTGGCCTGAGGCCGCTTGCCGACGGCAGCATCCATGTCTGAGACATAACAGGAAGCAGGAGGCTCCTAGTTCTATTTGTATGCTACTGCTTTGCTGATCGGTGTAGTTTGAAAGATTTTTTTTTGCTAATCTCTCATTTCTGCAATTCTGCATGTATGTTCATTCATTTTATCAAATCAAACCTACGTTAAGACAAGTTATTTCAGATGAGCATGCAAATTATAAGCGCATGTGACAAACCTTTACCTACTCATCAGTTTGTGGTTTGGGATTTGTTCTTTCCAAGGCATCAGGATACTGGTCATATTCCCCAATGATGGATTCGCTTTTTTCTTGGAAAAGTCAGAGAGATATATTTTCAGAAGTTCAAAGAACGTGAAGAAAACAACATCAGATGCAGCCTCGTCCTTGCATGCCGCTTGCCTCCCTGGTGCAGGGGAACCTGGGCGACGAACACGGCAGTGGCTGCTTCTCCTTCTCCGGCGAGCAGGGCAGGCTAGGCGGACTCGGACCAGCGCTGTTGAGGCAGTTTGGAGCAGCACAACCATGAGGCCGGGAGGGTAGGAGCAGCCGAGGGTAGCTGGTGGCCTGCTCGTGGGACTCCACAACGACGCTCGGGGAGGCTCGGAGCGGCTGCGCGACCGCGACCGGCTCGATTCAGCGGCAGCGAGCGTCGATTTGACGATTCGGCAGTGGAATCCGAAAGCGTAGGCGGCCGACGGCATGCGCCGACGGGGGATCGAGATGAGGGAGGGGATCAGGAAGGACGTGGGTGGATAGGGATTGTGGTACTTGGCGGTGGCAGTGCTTGTAATACTCTCAAACAGGCAGGGGCAAAACTGTCTTTTCAAGACAGACGGGAAAAATTTCTAGATGACGAACGGTCCCAATCTTTTTAATAGTATAGATTTTCAGCCGAAAGATGTCTTTGGCACGTTGGCACCGGTGCTTTCTTCACTTTCAGTTTCTGAAAATTATAAAACCTCATAATTTTATGTTTCCAAAAATTATGCATTAAATATATATATATATAGATACATATAGGAAAAGTGTACGCAAAAAAATTCCGTTAAAAATATGTTGTATTTTAGGAGATAAAAAGACATATTTCTGATAAAAAAATATACTATCTTATACTTTCTTACTACTTTTTACTGTCATAGATTCTTTCTTTTTTATATCTCCCAAAATATAAAGTTTGTTAGCGGGATTTTTTGCGTACACTTCTTCTGTATATATCCATCTGTATATTTAACACCATGATTTTTTGAGACATAGAAGTGTGAGAATTTGAAATTTTCAAAAATCTAAAAGTGAGCGGAACACCGGTGCCCATGTGCACAAAATCCCTTTCCATTTTCAGCGACCTTTGCAACTGGTGTGGATGAATTAGGAAGAAACTCCGACCAGAGGTGTTACCGCTAATTTTGATAGAACTGATGTTTGAGTATTTGGTTATTTCTGTCACTTGAGCGAGAAAATTGCAAAAAAGAACATTTAGAGCAACATTTGCTGAAAACCACGAGGATCGCGGGGGAGGGCGGCTCTGGAGGCGAGCGCGAGCAGGGCGAAAACCTGTTTCGATGAAAATCATGGGAGTAAATTTCTTTTGTAAAAAAAACACCATTATGGAGTTGTTATGGTAAAAGGCACTGATATGTCCTTTTAGCCGCGCTAAGGGTGTTTTAGACCGTGTGGCGGGAAGTAACACTCAGTTGTCGTCCATTGACAATCCCGTGTGCTTGTCCTAACCTAGCGCGCTGGGAAACATTTCACACTAGACTGACACACTCTTTCTTGTGCTCTCTGGACTTGACTCCATGGAGGCGGCGAATCCCGATAGCACCAGCTCTACCAGTGGCGGAAAGGGAAGCGAGCGGTCAGGGATGGGTGGTGTCCAGGGATTCTTCTTGGAAGAGGGTGACTATTAGACGGCTTTAACCCAGCGGCGTCGAAGCAGCCCTGCTCTCCGCGGTCGCGGTGGGCGTGGACGAGGTATGGAAGGCGTATCCATCATAGAGCCAATTTTGCCACCATTGTATTTGTCAATTTGGGTAGTTTGGAATTCATATTTGCATATTAGGGTTTAAGAATATAGGGGAATTCTAAAATTCAATTTTTTTTCTATTGATTTGTTGCATTTGGGCTTCAGTCTGGAGTGACAGTTTGTGTTCACTGCTATTCCGAGATATTTCCGACTTCCTAGATATATAACTTTTGTAATTTTTCTTGTAGTAACTGAAATGAATTTTGTAACTTCTTTGTCAGCAGCGGAGTTTGCTGAACAATTCACTATAAGGAGGTGAAGTAGAAGAATTGTTTGTCAGCAGCGGAGTTTGCTGAACAATTCACTATAAGGAGATGGAGTAGAAGAATTGTTTGTCAGCAGCAGCGGAGTTTGCTGAACAATTCACTATCGGCCAACTCCATGTACTCCAGTGAAGAGTTTATGATTATTTCCCCAGTTGTTTCTCGCAGGCCTGTCAGTCTAACAGCGCCCTGAGAGTGATTCACATAGGAGCAAGTTTGCAGAACCCAAATTTGCAAGCTTATTTCACATCCAAACATCATAGTGGTCAACAAGCGTCATTCAGAATCAAAACTGTAGGCAACCACAATCCAAGTTCGAGATTATCCATCCCTTAATCAAATAAAAGGAATCCACAAAAACAGCCCAACAACAAAGAAATTTTGAACATGTAGATGACAATAGGAACCGAATAGTCAGCAGTTGAGCGGTACCACATACTAGCAAATATCTTGGAAAACAAGTATAATCACTCCTTTCACATATGGAGATCAACAAACTAATCGGCTCCACGATCTGCGAAACAGAGCAGATGGCAAAAAGTAACTCAAACAATGATAGAGTGGTCAACAAGCGTCATTCAGAATCAAAACTGTAGGCAACCACAATCCAAGTTCGAGATTATCCACCCCTTAATCAAATAAAAGGAATCCACAAAAACAGCCCAACAACAAAGAAATTTGGAACATGTAGATGACAATAGGAACCGAATAGTCAGCAGTTGAGCGGTACCACATACTAGCAAATATCTTGGAAAAGAAGTATAATCACTCCTTTCACATATGGAGATCAACAAACTAATCGGCTCCACGATCTGTGAAACAGAGCAGATGGCAAAAAGTAACTCAAACAATGATAGAGTGGACAGGCAGAACTAAAAGAAGCTACTTGCTGGCACATATCCACTACATTAACAGACAGCTAAACCCATTAAAGATCTACGGTGGTTATGTTGACAGAAGTACTCAGCACATGTCTGCTGACTTGTGGCATCCCGCAAAACCATTACTAGAAAATCGCGTTGATTTTGTGCATTGCATCATCATGACCGCATGCTCATGTCATCATGCCACATTGCATTTGAGCATCGTCATCATCTTGCATTTGCTTGCATGAAACTATTTGCGGAAAAACCTGTTTGTGTTTTCTAAACGCCCCGTCCTTATTCAAACGCAAACCCCGGGTCTCCGGACTATTTTGTTTTGTCCGTTATCGGGTTGCAAATGCCCCGTTTTAAATAAATAAAACATTTTAATTATTTTAGTGGGGGCAGTCGAACGGGCCGATTCGACCCGAACGACCACCCCAGAAATAAAATCGGTCCGCCTAAATCCCTTTTCTTACCCTGTCCTAATCTACCCAGCCCCCCTCCACCTCACCCCGACCACTCCCCTCGTGCCACCTCACCTCACCCTTCCCCCTAGCCAATCAAACCCTGCCACCTAATCCTACCCCTTTCCCCACCTCTCCTATCTCTCTCCTTCTCTCACCCACAGCCTCCCTACCCCTCTCTCTCTCCAGCCGACCCCACCCCGGTCCCACCGTTCCTCTCTCCCTCACCCCCCAAACACCCCCTCTCCTTTTCCCTCTCTCTCTCCTGACCCACCCAGCACACAACACACACCACGCACTCACCCCCATCGCCCTGGCCCCGCTCCCCCGTGGCCCCACCTCTCCATGTGCCCCGCCCCGACAATCTCCCTCTCCTCTCCCCCGACAACCTCCCTTCCCCTCCCGGACGAGCCTCTCCCCGCCCGGCCGCCTCCCCTGGCCATGGCTCTGCTCCCACTCACGCGCGCCCTCCTCCACCTCCTCCTCCTCCCGACCGCCCTCCGCTGAGCCCCGCCTCCGGCCGCTCTCCCGGCCGCCACGCCTCCGCTTGCCCTGCTCCCTCTCCAGGCCGCCTCGCCTCCTCACATGGCGGCCTCGGCTCAGGTTCGCTCGGGCCCTTCCGGGCGCCTCGACCTCCCGACTGGTTCCGCTTCGCCTCCGCTCCGCCAAGGCCTTCCGCCCGAGCCCGGCCTCAGGCGCCATTCGCCACGGCGCTCGCGTCATGAGCCACTGCTTCGGCCGCCTCGCCGTGCAAGCTCGCCTCGCCGCGCCGCCGCCAGGCTCCGCCATCCTCGTGGCGCCTGCAGTTCCTCCGCTGCGACGCTCGTGCCTCCTCGCCGCTTCGGTCTTGTCCTCCTGCCGCCCGCACGCGTGAAGCCACGCCGCCCCTACCTCATCCGCCTTTCCGGCCGGACTTGTCAGAGAGCCGCCAACATCGCCCGCCGTCGCCGCCACTCTAGAGCACCGACTACAACCCCGCCGCCGAGGATGCCCTGTGAATCATGTGCTTAGCAGCGGAGTCGTCGCTTTGCCGTCCCACGCCTGTCACGTGAAGTCCCTGCTTGTTTGTTGTGTGGTGTTTATCCTTGTGTGTTTTTGAACAACAGATCAGATCGAGTCTTGGTTTATCTCAGGTTCGGATCCCCTGTTCCAGCGCTCCGCCATTCCTTGTCATTTGTTTGCGAGCTCGTGGACTGTCATGAACCGGATCGAGAATATCTCCTTCATGGGTTGGATGGAACTGCAAGATCATCGACATGGATCCGATGGTCGGACTCGAAGCCCGATCCCGGCGCCGAAGCCGAGAACCCCGACAAGAACCACGACACGGATACACCGAGTTCGCCATCGACGACAAGATCGGCACCGACCAGGGCGAGACCGATGCGCCCCCGACGCCAACCAAGTTCTGCTTCTCGGTTGCGACAAGACCTCCTTCCCGTACCGATCCCGATCCCGTCGAACCCTGGACCCTGAGGACGAACCCCGAAAACCCCGGACCCCGGAACCAAGATCGCCGAGACCCCTCAATGTGTGAACCCCTTCCCGAAAACCCTATTTTATAATATAATACAACTTGTCGCGTATTAATTGATCATGCATGCATACTTGTCTGTGGTTTGGGGGCCTTATGCCGATTCACCTCATAATTAAATATGGGGCCCATATGCGGGCAAATCCAGTCTCATATCGGCCTCATTTAAACTTGTGTAGCGAACCGGCGATATATTCTGTCTTGTTAAACAACATTTAAATTGCGGGGTAGATACACAACATGAACCACCTAATTAATTGTCGGGACCCCGGTTCCGCTTAATATGACCTAGTTGCATCGCACCTTGCCATATCATACATCATACATGTATCATGCCCGATTTTCTGTCGTAGTATTGAATATTGCATCCGGTGTTTATTCTAGTATTTTGCTTCTTCGCGGATAAGGCCGTTGAGTTGATGCGAGTGTCGACCCGATCTTCGGTTAAACCTTCGGCAATGTTTTCAGGCGAGCATTCCCCCCCTCTCTACCTATCTTACTTTATAGTATTTATTCCCTCCTGTTGATCTATTGCTATCTACGTTGCGATGCTCTAGATTTCGTACCCGTGTTTTCCTCGCAGCCTTATATTGCCTTGGACACATCCTATTACCTGTTGTTTGGTAGATAGTTGGACTTGCGCGTCGTAGTCGCTTGCTCAAGTGTTGTTGCGTGTCGTCAAGTGCCACAGTTGTTGGAGTAATGCCGCACGTTTGATGTTGGAGATGACCATGGCTTTACTTATCGTTCACTTTAATTACTGTTTAACAACTAAAATTGAAGTAAGTAAGCAGAGGCATCGGTGGGTGATAGATAATATTTGGTTTCCGACCGCCCACTTGTGTCCCGTAGGACCCCGAGTACTTGATACCTGTTCCTTGATTTATCGCGCTATCCACATCCGGAGGATTATGGGACCCCGAGCGAGCATGATTCATTCTTATTTCTTGGGGCCACAAACTAGTTTGAAGTTTTATTTACTATCCTGTACTTATGCCATGCTACTACAGTATTTACGATTGCGAGGAGCACACTGTCTTTTAGGATCGGGACACGATTCCGCTGTGTCGACAAGCCCAGCTTTTGGGTTCCCGATGCTCACAAACGTCCACCCAAACCTCGGTCCGTCTTCTCGAGTCACCTAACTTCGCTATGGTGTACTCCAAGGGGTGGCCCCCTGAAATATTTCTGAATCCTGTGATTGCTTTGTCATGAAGGCCTCGTTGGGTTTTGATTTGGTTTTTCCGAGGTTGATCGAGTGTGTGTTGCTATTTGTGCACCCCGGCCGGGTAAAACTTTCTGAAAACCGTGTCCGCGGTTATGGACGACTTGGAGCACAGTATCTCGATCATAGACAACTATAACTAAAGTAGTGCTGTAAATTTAACTTTATAATGACTAGTAATCAGCTTCACTATAATGGAATGACTAACTAAAACTGGCCACAATTGCTTGGTTGAAGTGTCGCTTGCGACCATTGTACCTGACTAGTAAGTATTGCAACTATAATGGAATGGCTAAATAAAAGTACCAACAACTGCTGGGTTTTTGGGTTATCTCATGCTAAAGGTGTTTGACTAGTAAGTGTCGCAACTATAACGGAATGGTTAACTAAAATTGTCCACCGCTTATTTTATCAGGATGAATATCTAAACCTGACTAGTAATTGCTGCAACAATAACTGAATAAGTAAAACTGCCAACGGTGTGAGTGCCTCGGTTGACTTCCTCGTTTGGTCTCGAGGGGGAAACGCCAGGATGGGTTTGTTTGATGGTAGCATCAGGTTGGTTCCGAATAGGTCTTTCTTATCCCTCTCTGATAGCCGCCAGTTGTATCGAGTCTCTATAGGTTGTTCAAGGTACGCCGCCGCTTCATCCACCATACCTATGTAGGCGAGGACCGCCGATCTAGCCTCGCTGCATCGCCTCGATCGACGCCTCTTTTTCCTTTGCCCTTTGTCGGCACCCTTTTGTTTAAGCGGTTTTAAGATCGACGTCGTTAGCGGTGGTTACCCTTCCGCTTGGCTCGCGTGGTTATGGACGCCATTGGTTATTCTTCAGGGCTCTTAGCCCCATTTGCATCGTGTCCGTAGCTAGACGTTATATCGTTCTCAAGGTGATTTGGATCTTTGTACTGTATATCTGTATTCTTGACTCTTTGAGTCGCTGCTATATATATCTGTTCTGTGGGTCCCATCGAGAACTGTTGTGTAATGTTATTACTTCGTTTTCCACCCGCACGAAAGTGCCTGGTGGGCACCTTTGAATCGTTTCTATGCGGGTTTGGCGGGAATCGCTGAAACTTGCATAGGTCCGATTCTGAGGGTGTTACATGACTGTACTTGCTTCTCCTGCACCGTTTTTGCATGTTACCTAAGGGGAACTTCTGTGGGGACGACGACTCTTCTCCCACACATCTGCCAACGGAGAAGGAGAAAGCAGCTTCATAATCTCATAGTCATGGCTTGCCATCACAGCATCGACTCTCTCTGCAGGAACCAAGAAATTGACGCAAGCTTCCTTGAGTTTCCGGCAGTCATGTTGATCAGCTAGACGCAGTATAACAGCCACATTATTCACATCAAGGCTCATGCACAGGATGCCTTCACACATAAGCTTCAACCTCTCTAGACCATATTGAATTGCAGCTACTAGTAGATGCTGGACCACGGCATTTTTTCAGCTCTGTCAAGATCATCCACTGTAGGCAAGGAATCGGTGTAGACAAAATGGAGCAGAGACTCAAAAACCGCCGGTTCCATGCGATCGACGGTTATGCGCCGAATCTTGTTCTCCTTCATGGGTTCACTGAGATGCGCTTTGAAAACTGGCGACCGGGCAGAAAGCACCGCCCTGTGGGCAGGGAACATTTCTCCTCTAACTTTTAAAGTCACATCTGCCCCTGATGTATCCTTCAGCATCTTGCCAAAATGCTCTAGTGCATTTGGGGGAGGGACTTCAATTTCACAGAATGCTTTGTTTTCAGACACCCTTAGTTCACATACCACAGTAAGAGCATCTCCAAAAGCCTTCCTATAATGGATTGCTAAAAACTGGGTATACCAAGTAGAGAGAGAAGGTATAGCAATTCACAACCCACTTTGCTTTGGCAGCATTCCTAAAACTGGATTGCTATATTTCCCAGCACTTATAATGACACGTGGGGACAAGACACATACATGGCCACACATACACACCAGACCCACATGTCAATGGGATAGAAAAATGAAGGGGACCACTGAATCTAGATTGCTATAATTTTAGGAAGTGGGTTAGTGACTTTGCAAATATACCAAGTGGGGTGACAAATATACTCAGCTTGCTATATTTTTTTGGTAGGGGACCACTTTTAGCAATGCTGTTGGAGCAATGTTTTTTAGCTAGATTGCTAAAATAGCAATTGGAGGCAAATATAGGAAGGCTCTTGGAGATGCTCTAACGACACATTCAATAACAAGGCAGTTATCTCGGATATACACTGAATCTTTCAAAGAACGCTTACTCATAAATTTTTCACGTCCCCAGGTAGCCTCTTCAAAGCTGCTAGAATTGAAGTAATTCGGTACATTGTTCTCTGCACATATCATACACGGCTCTCCACTGACTTGGTTGATCAGCCTCAGGTCCACGAGCGCCGATGCCTCCGCATACTTGCTCATCAGCTCCAGATAAACTGATATGTATTCCTCACCGTCAATGCAATTAGCGTCCGGGCAGTACACAATAACCCAGTCGAATCCCCCAACCCTGAAGGTGCCTGAGCGGATGTAATCATTGTCGCCAACATTCCCGTAGCTGAACTGGCAGATCTGGAACCGGTGTGTGCCTTTCACCGTCTCAGTTGTGCATGAAGATTCGGTGGTTGATGTCATTGCTCTCCGCTTGGTGCGCTGCGGTGTCCCTGCAACATTTGCACAGGTATGTGTGTTAAGACTGTTAGTACATCTACAAGAAATTAACCGCGCATTCACACTCTGTACGGATCCATACAAACAAGGAAATGAAAGTCCTGTTAATCATGAAAAGACGAAATGGTGTCACATTTAATTCAGTCACCAAACAAGCCTCAATTCCTGTTCTTCTAACCGGAATCGAGAAAGGACACGCATTTTACCGAACAGTCCAAAATCATGCAAGATAAGTCTATGGGCTTCGGATTGAAGCAACATTGGTACAG
Organism: Avena longiglumis; assembly: GCA_030063025.1. Taxonomy (NCBI): domain Eukaryota; kingdom Viridiplantae; phylum Streptophyta; class Magnoliopsida; order Poales; family Poaceae; genus Avena; species Avena longiglumis. The sequence continues at coordinate 443,607,506 of CP125977.1, forward strand.
TACAGCACCAGTTATTTCTTCTCTTCTTTCCCGTTCCAACAAATGCTACTAGGAGGAGGGTCAGACAGCAGCGATAAACGACGAAATTACCAATGTGGCGGGTGACCCAGAGCAGGCATACCTCTGGAGGCGCCTTCGTTCCGTAGTCTCTTGCGTAGCGTCAAATTTTGCTGGCGGATTAGGCGAAGCGAGAGTCGTCGGGGGGGATCTACGGGGGTTAGGGTTCTGAGAAGTGAAGAAGAAGAGGCGGCGGTATGGGGACCTGGGGAGTATGGTTTTTTTTTTCCTCTATTTTTTTTTTTTGCTCTATTTGTATTTTACACATTGACCCTTACGTTCAGACCAAATCTGGCCAATGGGCCGGCCCGGCGCGGCCCAAGCCTGGCACGCGCTAAACGGGCCGGCACGCGGCACAGCCCGCCATGGCCCGCTAAGCCCCATCCGGGCCGGGCCGGCACGCGTGCCCAGCTTCGAGGCCCGAGCCGATCACCTGAGCTAAACCTGAGCTAAACGGGCCGGTCCGTGGCACGTCAAGCATGTGGGTTGTTGCTGTTTTTCGTTGGTCCGTCGAAATAAGCCTACAATATGGGTCGAATCTGTACCATATCAACTACTTGGATGTGGTCTGATGGTCAAATGGAGTACGAGAGGTCGTGAGGTTGGGAGTTCTACTCCTGCTGGCTCAAAGAGTTCGTTCACATGGATACCTACATATCTCACATCGGGTTTGTTGTGGCTAAACAAAAAAGGAACATGTATAAAGACAATAGGTTCGCACGATTTTTTTGTGAATATGCGGGACTCAATATAGATATCCAGATTCTGATGTTGATTATTGAACGGAAAGAAGTTATATAATCATGTTCGCATATTACCAAACCTGTAGAAACTGATTAAGTGTCTTTAATCTATTGAGTATTTGTTTCGTAGATATATAAGAATATTATGTCAGAATATGTTCCAACAATCAAAATAAGTTTCAGAGAGAAATCAGAATTTGAAAATGAAAAACATCTCTAAGTATATATGGAAAAGTCTAATTAATTAGGAGACTATTTTTCCATATGTTTAAAATTTATTGGAACTAATAAAAAGACCTATGTGGAAAGCCCACATGGTCCATGCGCCACACAAGAGGGATAGCCCCATGCAGCCACACCCCTTGCCTTCGGTAGCAAGATTACAAAAAGTTTTGGATATCTTCAAAATTTGCAAGGTCCAATACTCTAGAACCAAACGTATTATTTAAAGTAAGTGAGGATTTTGTCAATATTAAGTTTTAATTTTGTTTAGATACGATGCATCTAGTCTAAGTACTTGACTAAATATATATGAAGGTGTCTAAATACTTAACTAAATATTTAGATTCGCATCTAGCAAAGTTGAGGTCATTAATATGGACCAAAAAGAATATTAATTTGCTAGGCGACCATGGTAGATGGGTTGCGCGTGTGTCGTCCGTCGCTAATTTCCTTTTGAGTTAGAAACCGTTCTAGATACAATCGATCTATAGAGACTCTAAGTAGGACGCATCGTAGACGCCTGTCGATGTGCTGATCTCCTCGGCATTCCCGTCCTCCTGTGGCACGCGGAGAGGCTGATGCTAACACGGTCCTTGTGACGCGCAGCAGGCACCGACTGCCTCAGTCCTTACTGTCCTATGCGACTTCATCATCGACGAGGGGATACGTGATGTTGAACCCGTACAGAACATATACATCATGACCGACACTAGCTTCCACGAGGAAAGGGAGAAAAACGATTAGCCCTTATTTAGTACTAGTATTTTAGTGGGGATTAGAGGGGATAATTCCCAAGGGGATTGGGTAAAACCCTCATGTACACCTAGTGGCGGAGCTAGGACAAGATCGATGGGGGCAAAACAGAAAAGATGAATGTTTGGAGGGAAAATGACACAAGTTTTTCTCATCTAGGTCCCTCAAATAAAATTTTCTTCAGAGATTTTGCCAAGTTGGGGGTGGCCCCCCGGCGTACACATAGCTCTGCCCCTGTGTACACCTAAAACCCTCTAATTTTTATAAAAATCAATCCACTGGGTAGGGATAGTGTATTGGATATGGTCAAAAATACACTAAAACTTGGAAAAAATAAGAATTAGTAGAAACTGAATTAGTATAATGCTCTAGAATCAAACGTACTATTTGAAGTAAGTGGGGATTTGGGGTTTGGTGGAGGTTATCATCTCTAATCCCCACGGATACTCTAGTACCAAACAAGCCCTTAGGAGTTTGTGAGGGCCTCTTCCTACTTTAGAGAGGTATTAGATCATGGATGACCTGGCGGTGGTGTTGGATGAGTGTTGTGTATATGTTTTCATTTCAGACGGAAAGATGGAACACTCAATGATGGTCCATTAGTGGATTCCAGGAGTGAATAACATGAAAACTTGATTAACTAGGAGTTTGGTATGTGTGCACTAGAGAACGAGCTTCAGATATTCACCATGTACTTGACCGAATCCTAGACACCCGGATACTCTTAACGGTAAGTAGTGCAAGCATCTTTCGTATTCATCAGAATACAGTAACAATCGGGCCGATGCGCTGGTTAATCAGGTTGACAACATCCAAAGTGATATTACAGTAACAATCAGCTTTGTTCATGTTGTCTTTGGCTCGTCTGATGACTCTATTAATGGAGGTTTACCTCAGCACGTGGTTAATCAGATTTTACACATTGGTATGGCCCTTATTCCTAAACAATTTGTGTAGCACTCTACATATCCGTCTCATTCGTCATTTCAGAGCATTGAGAGTAAAACTTTCACCTTCTAAAGAGAAGGTACATCTGCTTGGTCAACTTATTTTAGGCATGATGGCTCTCCTATTAATTTAGTTACGGTTCTGGCTCAATGGGCAGAATTTTCACAGCCAAATTACTCACTCCTTAAGATTTGGGCCAAAAGTCTTCTACAATCCAAGGTTTGGGAAATTCTTAGTGGCCTAGAATTTTCACTTGATGGTAACTCCAGAGAATTTGTCCTCCCCGGTAACTGTCCTGCAGATTCTGCTCCATTCTGCAATCTTGAAGCTGGCTCCTCTACAGTGACAAAAGGTTTTTCTACCCCTCAAGCGACAAAGCTTACTTCACTTGCAATCAGTCCACTTGCCTCGCCCAAATCTACCTCTGCAGTCCACGCCAAGAAGAGAGGCAAAAAGACTCCCATGGTAGATTCTGAGGTGCGACGGAGTGACAGAATCAAAACTATTAATAAGGGATTTAAATCCAAAACATGTCTTGACAATAATTGTATGGCATGTGCTTCTGATGTACCACACATCAAGAAATCTGTGGTTCAAAAATTGAGTGATAAATTCAACATGTCCATGCCTGAGGCTGCATATGCAGAGCCAGCTGCTAGATAGACAAGAGCTTCTAAGAAGAAAGATGCAGAGGAACAACATAAGAAGAATTAAAATGGACAGAATAAACCTAAGAAGACATAGAGTTCTTTTTCCCTTCTCCTATTGGGCCTCTAGTGGGCTTTCTACCACCTTTTTATGCTTTGTCTTGGTCAGTTGTAAGAATATTTTATGGTTGGTTGTGTGTGTTGAAGACTTGCTGCTTGAATCTCTTTTGTGGGGATATTATGGCCTAATCTGTGGGGATCTTTTATCCTCTGTCTTCCAGTCTATGAGTGCAAGATTATGTCCTCTTTGCCTATTTAGTTATGGATAATCTTTTCTGGAAAATTCTAAATTATAATATCAAAGGCTTGAATGATCTAGAGAAATGGACACTTATTTTTAGTAAAATAAGAGATAGTTGCTGTCATATAATCTATTTTCAGGAAACCAAAAGAGAGCAAATTAATATGAATTTTATCTCACAGTTTTGCCCAAGGAATTTTGATTCCTTTGCTTATGTGTCATCTATTGGCAGGCCAGGAGGTATTCTCACCATTTGGGACAGTTCAGTCTTCGCTGGCCAAGAAACCTTTCGCAATAGATTTGCCATCTTAATTGAATTGGATTCCACAAAGTCTAATTCTTTCTGGACACTTACAAACATTTATGCTCCTTGTGTGGATGATCAGCAGTTAGTCTTCATTAACTGGTTGAACAACATCCAGATCCCCTCGGATGAAAATTGATTACTTATTGGTGATTTTAATTTTCTCAGATCCCGATAAGACAGAAATAGGCCCGATGGTAATGTGAATGAAATGTTGTTGTTTAATGAAGCAATTAGCAATCTTGGCTTACTGGATATTCCTCTCAAAGGTAGAAAATTTACCTGGAGTAACATGCAAAATAACCCTCTATTACAGAGACTAGATTGGTTCTTCACCTCGATCGCTTGGTCCACCACCTTCCCAAATACTATGGCCTATCCCTTGGCTATGACCACTTCAGATCATGTCCCATGTGTGATCTCCATTCAAACTTCTATTCCTAAGCCCTCGGTTTTTAGGTTTGAAAATAGATGGATTGAGAGGGAAGGTTTCTTGGCTTTAATAGAATCAGTGTGGACTCAATCCTGTTGGAATTATGCTCTAGAGGCAATAATAAAGATGTTATTATTATAATTCTTGTTCATGATAAAGTTTATATTCCATGCTAGAATTGTATTAAGCGGAAACATTAATACTTGTGTGGTTTGTGAACAACACCGTGTCCCTGGTACGCCTCTAAGGACTAGCTCATTGATCAATGATGGTTAAGGTTTCCTAACCATAGACATGAGTTGTCAATTGATAATGAGATCATTTTATTGGAGAATGATATGATGGACAGACCCAAACTAAGCGAAGCAATTAGATCGTATCATCGTGTTCATCTTTGCGAAGCTTTTCCTATGTCAAATATTGTATTCCTTAGACCATGAGATAATGCAACTCCTGGTACCTAAGAAAGCTTTGAGGTCATAAAACGTCATCCTATGAGAGGGTGATCATAAAGGTGTCTCTCGTGATCGGAAAGTATCATTGGGTTGTATGTATCGAGATGGAATTTGTCCTCCCAAGTCGGAGAGATATACTTGGCCCACTCGAATCGATATCAACACCGCTACAAGCATGTGGTTAAGGAGTTAATCACAAAGTGATATCGGATTACGAACGAGTAAAGTACTTGCCGTGAACGAGATTGAACTAGGTATGACTGCAAGACGATCGAATCTCGCAAGTAAAATATCGCGAGACGAAAGGAATATATATATGGGATTGATTGAATCTCGGCATCGTGGTTCATCCGATATGATCATCGATGAATGTGGGAGTCAATATGGGTGCCTGCACCGCTGTTGATTATTGATAGAAGATCATGTCGCATATTCTCGAACTCGAGGTCACACACTTAACGTGTCTCGACGCTAGGATAGATTGGATAATTGGTTTATGAATTTTTGTTCGGAGTCTCGGATGGGATCCGGGACATCACGAGAGGTTCCGTAATGGTCCGGAGAATAAGATTCATATAAGGCAGTGCAGTTTTTGGAGTTCGGAATTGTTCCGGGTTAATCGGTATTGTACCAGAAGCTTCTAGAACCTTCCGGAAGGGGACCAACGTGGCCCCACCTTCCGGGAGGGGGCATGGGCCAATGAGGGAGTGTCCTGGCCGCATTGGTCTAGGGGCACAAGGCCCCATAGGGCCCAGCCGATCCTAGAGAGTTTAAATCGTTTAAACTAGAGATAGGGTTTCTAGAAGAGGGGAGAGTCCATGCCCCCCACTCCTTATCCTTTGGGCTTGGGGGAGGGGCTAGGGCTGCGCCCCCCTCTATATAAAGAGGGGTGGGGGCGCACCAACCCCCACACCTCTCCTCCAAACCCTAGCCGCCTTGCTAGCTTTCCTCTCTCCCTCCCGACTGTTTGTAGGCGAAGCCCTGCTGCAGAAATTCTCCACCATATACACCACGCCGTCGTGTTGTAGATCCAATCTATCTCTCCACCATACTTGCTGGTCCGAGGAAGGAGGAGACATCGAGGTGCTGCACGTGTGCATCTCACGGAGGCACCGCCACTTGTGGTGCTAGATCGGATCGGATCGCGAGGAGGAGAAGCGAGTACGACTACATCACCCACGCCCGATTTAACGTTCACCGTGTAATCTTCAAGGGTATGAAGATCTAATCCAATCTCTCGTTGATTGCATCTCCTAGATTAGATCTTGGCTTTCCTCCGCTCGCATCCGTAGAAAATTTTGATTTACTATGCCGCTAAACCCTTCAAAGGGTATCGAGCTAGATCTATGCGTAGATGTGTTTCACGAGTAGAACGCAACATGCTTGTTGCGGGCGTTGATGTTTTCTGTTGCAAGCCTCTTGTTTGTGTTCTTCTTATGACGCGGGATAGTGAGATTGAAGCGGTCCGTGCCAACCTTACGCGACGCCGTCATGAGACCGCCCGCACTTGACGTGTGGCTTGTTCCACACATGCGGCCGGTGGATGTCGGTTCTCTCACTATAGTTGTCATGGGATTAACACCGAGTTTGGCAACCATAATATCACCGCTGTGGCTTTCCGTAGGTAAGAATCGTTTAGCATCTACTCCCATAAGCCACGTAAAACATGCAACAACAAAGTAGAGGCGTCTAACTTGTTTTTGCAGGAGTGTTTTCGTGATATGGTATGGCCCAAGATGTGATGTGTATATTGTATGCGATGATCATGTTTTGTAATGTTTCACGACTTGCATGTCGATGAGTACACAACAGGAGCCATATGGTTGTCTTTATAATTGTGTATGACCATGAGTCAACTTCTTATACGCCATGTAATAGCTTTACTTTATCGCTAAGTAGTTAGAAATAGTTGTAGTTGCTATTCGTGGTGGAGGCAATCATGGTGGAGTGATGGAGATCATGCCAACGCACAAGATGGATATCATTGCGCGAGGATTGGCTATACCATGTCACATAAAGTTATATGCATGTGATGTTTATCCTTTATGTATCTTATTATGCTTAGATCGCGACGGTAGCATTATAAGATGATTCCTCACTTAAAGATCAAGATAAAACTGTTCTCCCCAAGTATGCACCGCTATGAAAGTTCGTCGTGTCCAAGCATCACGTGATGATCGGGTGCTATAGACTCTCGCTCACATACAACGGGTGCAAGCCGGTTTGCACACGCAAATACTTGGGTCTAGCTTGACGAGCCTAGCATGTACAGACATGGCCTCTAACACAAGAACCGAAAGGTTAAGCATGAGTCATATGAGTGATATGATCGACACTTTGTTGTCCACCATTGAAACCACATCTCTTCTCGTGATGATCGGATTAGGTGTGGTGAATTTGGATCGTGTTCACTAAACAACTTGAGGGATGTTGAATTTAGTGGGAGTTCATCTAGTAATTTGATTAAATTGAACTATTTATCATGAACATAGTCTAAATTGTACTTGCAAATCTTGTAGATCACATGGCCAAGTCCAACTTCAACTTCAACGCTTTTGAGAAGGAAAAGCTTAGAAACAATGGGTCTAACTTCACCAATTGGTTCCGCAATCTAAGAATCATTCGTCTGGCGACAAAAGGACTATGTCCTTGGGAAAGCGTTAGGTGACCCCCCGCAAATCGCTACTACCGATGAGAAAGCTGTCTATCGATCAAGAAAGATGATTATGGTGTGATTAAGAGCACCATGTTGTTTTCTATGGAACCGAGCTTCAAAATCGCTTTGAAGAGTATCCCGGCCCTTTGAGATTCTCGAGGAGCCGAAAACCATGTTTCGAGACTCAAGCCCGCTCGAGAGATATGAGATCTCCGAGAAGTTCTTTAACGCAAGATGGAGGAAGGGAGTTCCGTTAGTGAGCACGCCATAAAGATGTCGGGCTACACTCAACGTCTTGAGCAATCGGAATGCATGATTCCAGAGGAGCTCAAGATTGACAGGTTCGCAATCACTCCCTCCCGGCTACAAAAGTTTTGTAGTGACTCATAATCGATTGGTTCCATGACACGATCACCGAGCTCTTCGCAGTCAAGGCTGCAGAGGTGGACATCAAGAAGGATAATCATGTGTTGATGGTCAACAAGCCCTCCTTTAAGAAAGGTAAGGAGCAAAGAAACCCTTCAAGAAGGGCGGCAAGCGCAATGCCCTCGCCGAGAAGAAGCTCAAGTCGGTCCTAAGCCCGACATCGAGTGCTTCTATTGCAAGGACAAGGGTCATCGAAGCGAATCGTCAAGTACTTAGCGGACAAGAAGGCTGGCACCATCAAAGGTATATTTGATATACATGTTATTGATGTTTTCCTTACTAGCCCTCGTTGTAGTGCGGGTATTTGATACCGTTCGGGGCTAATATTTGTAACTCAAACAGAGCTACGGAATAGACGCGCTTATAGGGATGAGGTGACGATGCGCGTTGGCAACGGATCAAGAGTTGATGTGATGGCGTCGCACGCTCTCCTTAGTTTTACCTTCGGATTAGTTTTAAACCTTAATAAATGTTATTATGTGCCTGCGTTGAGCATGAACATTATTTCGGGATCGTGTTTATTGCAAGACGGTTATTCATTTAAATCGAGAATAATGGTTGTTCTATTTATATGAGTAACATATTTTATGGTCATGCACCTCTTGTGAATGGTTTATTTCTTCTAAATCTCGAAAGGGATGAAACACACATCCATAACATTGAGGCTAAGAGATGCAAAGTAGATAGTGATAATACTACTTATTTGTGGCAATCGCTCTAGGTCATATTGGTGTAAAGAGCATGAAGAAACTCCATTCGATGGACTTTTGGAGTCTCTTGATTTTGAATCATTTGACACATGCGAACCATGCCTCATGGGCAAGATGATCAAAACCCGCTCTCCCAGATGATGGAGCGAGCAACGGACTTGTTGGAAATCATACATACCGATGTATGCGGACCGATGAGTGTTTCGACGCGGTGGATATCGCTATTTCCACTTTACCGATGACTTAAGTAGATATGGGTATATCTATTTAATGAAACATAAATCAAACATTTGAAAAGTTCAAGGAATTTCGGAATGAAGTGGAGAACCATTGTAACAGAAAGATTAAGTTTCTACGATCCGATCGTGGAGGTGAATATTTGAGTTATGATTTTCTCACGCATATTAAAGCAAGTGGAATCGTTTCACAACTCACGCCACCCGGAACACCACAACGCAATGGTGTGTCTGAACGCGGAATCGAACCCTATTAGATATGGTCCGATCAATGATGTCTCTTACTGATTTGCCGTTATCATTTTGGGGTTATGCATTAGAAACCGCTGCATTCACTTTAAATAGGGCTCCATCTAAATCCGTTGAGACGACACCGTATGAACTGTGGTTTGGTGCTAAACCTAAGTTGTCATTTCTTAAAGTTTGGGGATGAAGCTTACGCCAAGAAGTTGATGCCGACAAGCTCGAACCCAAAGCGAGAAATGCGTATTCATAGGATACCCTAAGGAAACTATTGGGTATACCTTCTATCACGTAACCGAAGGCAAAGTGTTTGTCAGAAGAACGGTTCCTTTCTTGAGAAGGAGTTTCTCTCGAAAGAAGTGAGTGGAGGAAAGTAGAGCTAGACGAGGTTATTGAACCTTCTCTTGAATTGGAGAGTAGCAAGACTGAAATTGTTCCAGGTCACCGCACCAACAATAGAGGAAGCTAATGACAAGGATCATGAAGCTTTGGACGATGTCGCTACTAAACGTCGCAGTCGACAAGGTCGCGTGCCCCTCCCGAGTGGTACGAACCTGTCTTGACTGTCTTGTTGGTAGAAGACAAAGGAACCTACGAACTATGAGGAAGCGATGATGAGCCCAGACTCGAGAAATGGTGGAAGCCATGAACCAATTGGGATCCATGAGCGAAAACTAAGTATGGACTTTGGTGGATCCTCCTAGCGACCGAAAGGCCGTTGAGTGCAAATGGATATTCAAGAAGAAAACGGACGCGGATGGTAATGTTACTGTCTATAAAGCACGGCTTGTCGCAAAAGGTTTTTGACAAGTTCAAGGTGTTGACTACGATGAGACTTTCTCTCCCGTAGCGATGTTTAAGTCCATTCGGATTTTATTAGCAATTGCTGCGTTTCATGATTATGAAATATGGCAGATGGATGTCAAGACTACTTTCCTCAATGGCAACATTGATGAAGAGTTGTATATGATGCAACCCGAAGGTTTTGTCGATCCTAAGGATGCTGATAAAGTATGCAAACTTCAGCGTTCCATTTATGGACTGAAGCAAGCATCTCGGAGTTGGAACCTTCGTTTTGATCAAGTGATCAAGAGCTTTGGATATTTTCCAAATTGCTACGAAGCTTGTATCCACAAGAAAGTGAGTGGGAGCTCGGTGACGTTTCTGGTACTATATGTGGATGACATATTGATTATTGGAAATGACATCAACATTCTTAACGATGTGAAGAGTTATTTGAACAAGTGTTTTTCAATGAAAGACCTAGGTGAAGCTGCTTATATATTGGGCATCAAAATCTATAGAGATAGACAAAGACGCCTGATAGCTTTAAGCCAGAGTACATACCTAGACAAAGTTCAAAACGTTCGTAATGGATAAGGCAAAGAAAGGTTCAAGGCCTATGTTGTCGGGTAAGATATTGAGCAAGGCTCGGTGTCCACCTACGAAATGATAGGTAAGCTATGAGCAAAGTGCCTTATGCCTCGGCCATAGGTTCCATCATGTATGCCATCTTGTGTACTAGACCGGATGTGTCCAATGCTCTTAGTTTGACGAGATATCAAAGTGATCCAGAGTGGAACATCGACAGCCGTGAAGAACATCCTAAAGTACCGAATAGGACTAAAGAAATGTTCTTAGTCTATGGGGGTGATGAAGCCTTGTCGTAAAGGTTACGTCGATGCTAGTTTTGACACCGACAAGGATGATTCCAAATCTCGAGACGTGATACGTTTATATTTTGAATGGAGGAGCGTGAGTCGGAGAAGCCGCAAGCAAAGCGTGATCGGGATCTACAAAGGAAGCGGAATACATGGCACGCAGGAAGCGTCAAGTGAAGGAGTTTGGATCGAAACTTCATCATCGAGCTTGGCGTGGTTCCAAGTGCATTGGACCCACTGGAGATATTGTGTGACAACACTGGCGCCATAGCACTCGCTAAGGAACCAAGATATCATCCAAAGACCAAGCATATCAACCGCAAGTTTCATATAATCCGAGATTATATAGCAGATGGAGATCTGAACATTAGCAAAGTACATACGGATCTGAATGTCGCAGATCCATTGACTAAACCTCTTCCACGTGTAAAACATGATCAGCACCTCAGTGCCATGGGTGTGAGATTGTTGCCAGATGTAAACTAGATTATTAACTCTAGTGCAAGTGGGAGACTGTTGGAATTATGCTCTAGAGGCAATAATAAAGATGTTATTATTATAATTCTTGTTCATGATAAAGTTTATATTCCATGCTAGAATTGTATTAAGCGGAAACATTAATACTTGTGTGGTTTGTGAACAACACCGTGTCCCTGGTACGCCTCTAAGGACTAGCTCATTGATCAATGATGGTTAAGGTTTCCTAACCATAGACATGAGTTGTCAATTGATAATGAGATCATTTCATTGGAGAATGATATGATGGACAGACCCAAACTAAGCGAAGCAATTAGATCGTATCATCGTGTTCATCTTTGCGAAGCTTTTCCTATGTCAAATATTGTATTCCTTAGACCATGAGATAATGCAACCCTGCACCTAAGAAAGCTTTGAGGTCATAAAACGTCATCCTATGAGAGGGTGATCATAAAGGTGTCTCTCAGGTGATCGGAAAGTATCTGTTGGGTTGTATGTATCGAGATGGAATTTGTCCCTCCCAAGTCGGAGAGATATACTTCGGGCCCACTCGGTAATCGATATCAACACCGCTTACAAGCATGTGGTTAAGGAGTTAATCACAAAGTGATATCGGATTACGGAACGAGTAAAGTACTTGCTGTGAACGAGATTGAACTAGGTATGACGGTACCGACGATCGAATCTCGGGCAAGTAAAATATCGCGAGACGAAAGTAATATATATATATGGGATTGATTGAATCCTGGCATCGTGGTTCATCCGATATGATCATCGATGAATGTGTGGGAGTCAATATGGGTGCCTGCACTTGTTGATTATTGATAGAAGATCATGTCCGCATTCTCGAACCCGCAGGTCACACACTTAACATGTCTCGACGCTAGGATAGATTGGATAATTGGTTTATGAATTTTTGTTAGGAGTCTCGGATGGGATCCGGACATCACGAGAGTTCCTAATGGTCCGAGAATAAGATTCATATAAGGCAAAGGCAGTTTTGGAGTTCGGAATTGTTCCGTTAATCGGTATTGTACCGAAGCTTCTAGAACCTTCCGGAAGGGGACCAACGTGGCCCCACCTTCCGGGAGGGGGCATGGGCCTATGAGGGAGTGTCCTGGCCGCATTGGGCCACGGGCACAAGGCCCCATAGGGCCCAGCCGATCCTAGAGAGTTTAAATCGTTTAAACTAGAGATAGGGTTTCTAGAAGAGGGAGAGTCCATGCCCCCACTCCTTATCCTTTGGGCTTGGGGAGGGGCTAGGCTGCGCCCCCCTCTATATAAAGAGGGGTGGGGGCGCACCAACCTCCCACACCTCTCCTCCAAACCCTAGCCGCCTTGCTAGCTTTCCTCTCTCCCTCCCGACTGTTTGTAGGCGAAGCCCTGCTGCAGAAATTCTCCACCATATACACCACGCCGTCGTGTTGTAGATCCAATCTATCTCTCCACCATACTTGCTGGTCCGAGGAAGGAGGAGACGTCGAGGTGCTGCACGTGTGCATATCACGGAGGCACCGCCACTTGTGGTGCTAGATCGGATCGGATCGCGAGGAGGAGAAGCGAGTACGACTACATCACCCATGTTCCGACGAACGTTCCGCTGTGCGAATCTTCAAGGGTATGAAGATCTAATCAAATCTCTCTCGTTGATTGCATCTCCTAGATTAGATCTTGGCTTTCCCTCTGTTCGCATCCGTAGAAAATTTTGATTTACTATGCCGCGAAACCCTTCAAAGGGTATCGAGCTAGATCTATGCATAGATGTGTTTCACGAGTAGAACGCAACATGCTTGTTGCGTCGTTGATGTTTTCGCTGCAAGCCTCTTGTTTGTGTTCTTCTTATGACGCGGGATAGTGAGATTGAAGCGTCCGTGCCAACCTTACGCGACGTCGTCATGAGACCGGCTCCGCACTTGACGCGTGTGGCTTGTTCCACACATGCGGCCGGTGGATGTCCGGTTTCTCACTATAGTTGTCATGGGATTAACACCGAGTTTGGCAACCATAATATCACCGTTGTGGCTTTCCGTAGGTAAGAATCGTTCTTAGCATCTACTCCCATAAGCCACGTAAAACATGCAACAACAAAGTAGAGGCGCCTAACTTGTTTTTGCAGGAGTGTTTTCGTGATATGGTATGGCCCAAGATGTGATGTGTATATTGTATGCGATGATCATGTTTTGCAATGTTTCACGACTTGCATGTCGATGAGTACACAACCGTGAGCCATATGGTTGTCTTTATAATTGTGTATGACCTGCGAGTCAACTTCTTATACGCCATGTAATAGCTTTACTTTATCGCTAAGTAGTTAGCAATAGTTGTAGTTGCTATTCGTGGTGGAGGCAATCATGGTGGAGTGATGGAGATCATGCGAACGCAAGATGGAGATCATTCCGTGAGGATTGGCTATACCATGTCACATAAAGTTATATGCATGTGATGTTTATCCCTTTATGTATCTTATTATGCTTAGATCGCGACGGTAGCATTATAAGATGATTCCTCACTTAAAGATCAAGATAAAAACTGTGTTCTCCCAAGTATGCACCGCTATGAAAGTTCGTCGTGTCCAAGCATCACGTGATGATCGGGTGCTATAGACTCTACGCTCACATACAGGGTGCAAGCCAGTTTTGCACACGCAGAAATACTTGGGTCTAGCTTGACGAGCCTAGCATGTACGCACATGGCCTCGAACACAAGAACCGAAAGGTTAAGCATGAGTCATATGAGTGATATGATCGACACTTTGTTGTCCACCATTGAAACCACATCTCTTCTCGTGATGATCGGATTAGGTGTGGTGAATTTGGATCGTGTTCACTAAACAACTTGAGGGATGTTGAATTTAGTGGGAGTTCATCTAGTAATTTGATTAAATTGAACTATTTATCATGAACATAGTCTAAATTGTACTTGCAAATCTTGTAGATCACATGGCCAAGTCCAACTTCAACTTCAACGCTTTTCTGAGAAGGAAAAGCTTAGAAACAATGGGTCTAACTTCACCAATTGGTTCCAATCTAAGAATCATTCTGCGGACAAAAGGACTATGTCCTTGGGAAAGCGTTAGGTGACCCCCTGCTGCAAGAATCGCTACCGATGAGAAAGCTGTCTATCGGCAAGAAAGATGATTATGGTGTGATTAAGAGCACCATGTTGTTTTCTATGGAACCGAGCTTCAAAATCGTTTTGAAGAGTATCCTGCCCTTTGAGATTCTCGAGGAGCCGAAACCATGTTTTACTCAAGCCCGCTCGAGAGATATGAGATCTCCAGAAGTTCTTTAATCGCAAGATGGAGGAAGGAGTTCGTTAGTGAGCACGCCATAAAGATGTCGGGCTACACTCAACGCGTCTTGAGCAACCGGAATGCATGATTCGAGGAGCTCAAGATTGACAGGTTCTGCAATCACTCCTCCCAGCTACAAAAGTTTTGTAGTGACTCATAATCAGATTGGTTCCATCGATACGATCACCGAGCTCTTCGCAGTCAAGGCTGCAGAGGTGGACATCAAGAAGGATAATCATGTGTTGATGGTCAACAAGCCCTCCTTTAAGAAAGGTAAGGAGCAAAGAAACCCTTCAAGAAGGGCGGCAGAAGCGCAATGCCCTCGCTGAGAAGAAGCTCAAGTCTGGTCCTAAGCCCGACATCGAGTGCTTCTATTGCAAGGACAAGGGTCCTTTGAAGCGCAATCGTCCAAGTACTTAGCGGACAAGAAGGTGGCACCATCAAAGGTATATTTGATATACATGTTATTGATGTTTTCCTTACTAGCCCTCGTTGTAGTGCCCGGTATTTGATACCGGTTCGCTAATATTTGTAACTCAAACAGAGCTACGGAATAGGCCTGACTTGAGGGATGAGGTGACGATGCGCGTTGGCAACGGATCAAGAGTTGATGTGATGGCCATCGGCACGCTCTCCTTAGTTTTACCTTCGGGATTAGTTTTAAACCTTAATAAATGTTATTATGTGCCTGCGTTGAGCATGAACATTATTTCTGGATCGTGTTTATTGCAAGACGGTTATTCATTTAAATCGGAGAATAATGGTTGTTCTATTTATATGAGTAACATCTTTTATGGTCATGCACCTCTTGTGAATGGTTTATTTCTTCTAAATCTCGAAAGGGATGAAACACACATCCATAACATTGAGGCTAAGAGATGCAAAGTAGATAGTGATAATACTACTTATTTGTGGCACTGTCGTCTAGGTCATATTGGTGTAAAGAGCATGAAGAAACTCCATTCTGATGGACTATTTGAGTCTCTTGATTTTGAATCATTTGACACATGCGAACCATGCCTCATGGGCAAGATGATCAAAACCCCGTTCTCCGGTATGATGGAGCGAGCAACGGACTTGTTGGAAATCATACATACCGATGTATGCGGACCGATGAGTGTTTCGGACTTGTGGATATCGCTATTTCCTCACTTTTACCGATGACTTAAGTAGATATGGGTATATCTATTTAATGAAACATAAATCTGAAACATTTGAAAAGTTCAAGGAATTTCGTAATGAAGTGGAGAACCATTGTAATGTAAAGATTAAGTTTCTACGATCCGATCGTGGAGGTGAATATTTGAGTTATGATTTTCACGCATCTTAAAGCAAGTGGAATCGTTTCACAACTCACGCCATCTAACACCACAAGCAATGGTGTGTCTGAACGCTTAATCGAACCCTATTAGATATGGTCCAATCAATGATGTCTCTTACTGATTTGCCGTTATCATTTTGGGGTTATGCATTAGAAACCGCTGCATTCACTTTAAATAGGGCTCCATCTAAATCCGTTGAGACGACACCGTATGAACTGTGGTTTGGTGCTAAACCTAAGTTGTCATTTCTTAAAGTTTGGGGATGCGAAGCTTACGTCAAGAAGTTGATGCCGGACAAGCTCGAACCCAAAGCGGAGAAATGCGTATTCATAGGATACCCTAAGGAAACTATTGGGTATACCTTCTATCACAGAACCGAAGGCAAAGTGTTTGTCGCAAAGAACGGTTCCTTTCTTGAGAAGGAGTTTCTCTCGAAAGAAGTGAGTGGGAGGAAAGTAGAGCTAGACGAGGTTATTGAACCTTCTCTTGAATTGGAGAGTAGCGCAGCACCTGAAATTGTTCCAGTGCCGCCTGCACCAACAATAGAGGAAGCTAATGACAAGGATCATGAAGCTTCGGACGATGCTGCTACTGAACGTCGCAGGTCGACAAGGTCGCGTGCCCCTCCTGAGTGGTACGGCAACCCTGTCTTGACTGTCTTGTTGGTAGAAGACAGTGAACCTACGAACTATGAGGAAGCGATGATGAGCCCAGACTCTGAGAAATGGCTGGAAGCCATGAAATCCGAATTGGGATCCATGAGCGAAAACTAAGTATGGACTTTGGTGGATCCTCCTAGCGACCGAAAGGCCGTTGAGTGCAAATGGATATTCAAGAAGAAAACGGACGCGGATGGTAATGTTACTGTCTATAAAGCACGGCTTGTCGCAAAAGGTTTTTGACAAGTTCAAGGTGTTGACTACGATGAGACTTTCTCTCCCGTAGCGATGTTTAAGTCCATTCGGATTTTATTAGCAATTGCTGCGTTTCATGATTATGAAATATGGCAGATGGATGTCAAGACTACTTTCCTCAATGGCAACATTGATGAAGAGTTGTATATGATGCAACCCAAGGTTTTGTCGATCCTAAGGATGTTGATAAAGTATGCAAACTTCAGCGTTCCATTTATGGATCAAGCAAGCATCTCGGAGTTGGAACCTTCGTTTTGATCAAGTGATCAAGAGCTTTGGATTTTTTCCAAATTGCTACGAAGCTTGTATCCACAAGAAAGTGAGTGGGAGCTCGGTGACGTTTCTGGTACTATATGTGGATGACATATTGATTATTGGAAATGACATCAACATTCTTAACGATGTGAAGAGTTATTTGAACAAGTGTTTTTCAATGAAAGACCTAGGTGAAGCTGCTTATATATTGGGCATCAAAATCTATAGAGATAGACAAAGACGCCTGATAGCTTTAAGCCAGAGTACATACCTAGACAAAGTTCTGAAAACGTTCAGAATGGATAAGGCAAAGAAAGGTTCAGTGCCTATGTTGTCAGGTAAGATATTGAGCAAGGCTCAGTGTCCAGCTACGGTAAATGATAGGGAAGCTATGAGCAAAGTGCCTTATGCCTCGGCCATAGGTTCCATCATGTATGCCATGCTGTGTACTAGACCGGATGTGTCCAATGCTCTTAGTTTGACGAGCAGATATCAAAGTGATCCGAGTGGAACATCGATGACCGTGAAGAACATCCTAAAGTACCGAATAGGACTAAAGAAATGTTCTTAGTCTATGGGGTGATGAACACTTGTCGTAAAAGGTTACGCCGACGCTAGTTTTGACACCGACAAGGATGATTCCAAATCTCGACGTGATACGTTTATATTTTGAATGGAGGAGCTGTGAGTGGAGAAGCTGCAAGCAAAGCGTGATCGCGGGATCTACAATGGAAGCGGAATACATGGTCTGCTGCAGCGTCAAGTGAAGGAGTTTGGATCAAACTTCATCATCGAGCTTGGCGTGGTTCCAAGTGCATTGGACCCACTGGAGATATTGTGTGACAACATCGGCGCCATAGCACTCGCTAAGGAACCAAGATATCATCCAAAGACCAAGCATATCAACTGCAAGTTTCATATAATCCGAGATTATATAGCGTATGGAGATCTGAACATTAGCAAAGTACATACGGATCCGAATGTCGCAGATCCATTGACTAAACCTCTTCCACGTGTAAAACATGATCAAGACCTCGATTGCCATGGGTGAGATTGTTGCCGATGTAAACTAGATTATTAACTCTAGTGCAAGTGGGAGACTGTTGGAATTATGCTCTAGAGGCAATAATAAAGATGTTATTATTATAATTCTTGTTCATGATAAAGTTTATATTCCATGCTAGAATTGTATTAAGCGGAAACATTAATACTTGTGTGGTTTGTGAACAACACCGTGTCCTGGTACGCCTCTAAGGACTAGCTCATTGATCAATGATGGTTAAGGTTTCTAACCATAGACATGAGTTGTCAATTGATAATGAGATCATTTCATTGGAGAATGATATGATGGATGACCCAAACTAAGCGAAGCAATTAGATCGTATCATCGTGTTCATCTTTGCGAAGCTTTTCCTATGTCAAATATTGTATTCCTTAGACCATGAGATAATGCAACTCCACGGTACCGAAGAAAGCTTTGAGGTCATAAAACGTCATCCTATGAGAGGGTGATCATAAAGGTGTCTCTCGGTGATCGGAAAGTATCTTGGGTTGTATGTATCGAGATGGAATTTGTCCTCCCAAGTCGGAGAGATATACTTGGGCCCACTCGGTAATCGATATCAACACCGCTTACAAGCATGTGGTTAAGGAGTTAATCACAAAGTGATATCGGATTGAACGAGTAAAGTACTTCCGTGAACGAGATTGAACTAGGTATGACACCGACGATCGAATCTCGCAAGTAAAATATCGCGAGACGAAAGTAATATATATATATATGGGATTGATTGAATCCTGCATCGTGGTTCATCCGATATGATCATCGATGAATGTGGGAGTCAATATGGGTGCCTGCACCACTGTTGATTATTGATAGAAGATCATGTCCGCATATTCTCGAACCCGAGGTCACACTTAACATGTCTCGACGCTAGGATAGATTGGATAATTGGTTTATGAATTTTTGTTCGAGTCTCGGATGGGATCCGGACATCACGAGAGGTTCTAATGGTCCTAGAATAAGATTCATATAAGGCGGCAGTTTTGGAGTTCGAATTGTTCGGTTAATCGGTATTGTACCGAAGCTTCTAGAACCTTCCAAGGGACCAACGTGGCCCCACCTTCCGGGAGGGGCATGGGCCTATGAGGGAGTGTCCTGCCGCATTGGTCCAGGGCACAAGGCCCCATAGGGCCCAGCCGATCCTAGAGAGTTTAAATCGTTTAAACTAGAGATAGGGTTTCTAGAAGAGGGAGAGTCCATGCCCCCACTCCTTATCCTTTGGGCTTGGGAGGGGCTAGGCTGCGCCCACCTCTATATAAAGAGGGTGGGGCACCAACCCCTACACCTCTCCTCCAAACCCTAGCCGCCTTGCTAGCTTTCCTCCCTCAATAACGCATGTTTCTAGGAGAACCCCTGAAGTAGAAATTCTACACCATATACACCACGCCGTCGTGTTGTAGATCCAATCTATCTCTCCACCATACTTGCTGGTCCGAGGAAGGAGGAGACGTCGAGGTGCTGCACGTGTGCATATCACGGAGGCACCGCCACTTGTGGTGCTAGATCGGATCGGATCGCGCGGAGGAGAAGCGAAACGACTACATCACCCACGCCCGACGAACGTTCATTTGCGAATCTTCAAGGGTATGAAGATCTAATCCAATCTCTCTCGTTGATTGCATCTCCTAGATTAGATCTTGGCTTTCCCTCTGTTCGCATCCGTAGAAAATTTTGATTTACTATGCCACGAAACCCTTCAAATCCATCCATTATGGGGACGCTGTCAAGAGAATAACTGCTAAACTAAAGGTACTGTGAAAAGTGCTCAAGAAATGGTCCAACTCTTTCTCCTCTATTAGGATAGACATTGATGACCTTAATTCCCTGATTGCCCTTATGGATGCCATTGAGAATTACAGAGATCTGGTAGGGTTGGAAAGAGTTTTCAGGACAAATATGAAAGCCCACTTAGCACAACTACTCAAGCAGCAATTAATGTACTAGAAGCAGAGAGGTGATGACCCAAAAGTATAGGGGGTGTATCATAGTACTTTCGATAAATAGGAGTATCGATCCCAACGAGGAGCAGAAGGTGCTGAACAGTGGTATGGAGTAGGAAATCCCTGTGAATACTGAGAAAATGGATTTTTAGTGGCTTTCTGATAAGACAACAAAACAAGGAGCAAGTAACAAAGGTAACGAACAAACAGAGCAAGTGGCCCTATCCTTTCTTAGCAAAGGACAAGCCGGTGGAAATACTTATAAGGACCAAACGTTCTCGAGGACACATGGGAATTCTGTCAAGTGCTTTCGCTTCAAATAGCTGAGTACTCTTCTCTAGTGTTGTAAGTGTTGTGTGGGTGAACCTGTGCTAACATACCGTCCTTACTTGGACTAATACATACTTGTGATTAAACCCCCTGTAAACATCCGTAATGATAGGAAAGTAATTAAGATATAAATCTAACCACAACTTTAAACATGAGATCCTACGCTCCCTTGTGCAAAGGTGTCCTAACGGGGGTTTAGGTTTCTGTCACTCCGGCAACCCCACAATTAGTAGCCAAATACACAATGCATTCCCATAGACCCATAAATCGTGAAGTATCATGTTGTCGATGTTCACATGACACCACTAGAAGAATAGCACCACAACTTAAATACTAAACCATTGAATAATAACTCAACACAAATTCAATACTAACAACATGATTTCTCCCATGTCCTCAAGAACACAACGAACTACTCACAAGACATCATATGGATCAAGATCAAAGATGATATGGTAATGAATAACAATCTGAACATAAACAATAATCTAATGGTTCCACTCACAAGCATCAACTACAATAGTAATCAACACCGGGAAAGTTTTGTAGGAATTCGTAGCATGGAAAACAAAAAATTTCTACCGCATACAAACAAACAAGCCAAGATCTATCTACTAGATTGTAGCAACGAGTCGACGGAATAACTCACCCTCAAAGATTCCAAAGTGTTTAACGAGAGCGGATTCTCGTGGGTGATGTAGTCGTACTCTTGTCGATCTCAAGATCGCGTAGACGATCCTTCCGGTGCTGCGTTCCGGCAGCGCTTCCGTAGTCGGTCACACGTTCGGTACTCGACGAATACCTTCCTCTCCCTTGTTCCAGCAGGCAGCGGAGGTTGTAGAACTCTCCTCGCGATTCCGGCAGCACAACGGCATGGTACCGGAAGTAGAGGGGAGATCTCGCAGGGCTTCGCCTTAAGCCGGAGCGAGTATGGTGGACTATGAGAGAGAGAGCCTCGGCGATCTAGGGTTTAGACGCACCAAGGAGGAGCAAGGTCGGCGGCTAGGGTTTGCCTAGGCGGCGGCGGCTTTCCCTAGGCGGCGGCAGCGGGAGGTGGCGACGCCGGCGGCTAGGATTAGGGTTTGCGGGGCGTGGTGTTGTGTGTTTGGAGGGGCAGCCCTGCCCCTCCTTATATAGGTGGAGGGGGCGCCATGAGGGAGTCCTCCCAACTCGGTCTCCAAGTGGGCGGCGGTGGAGGAACTCCTCCCAAGTAGGTTTCTACTCTCCTCCACCTCACAAAATAGCCGTTTGACTTTTCAAATTGGCGTTTGACTTTTCAAACTAGGATTTGATTAAACCCTTTATTTTGTTCAGCGATGACACCTAGTACATGATGCAATCATTCCAACTTGTTATGACACATTCATGTACCCTTCCCCTCCGGAGTGCCAGACATTCCGGAACCTTCTAGAACATTCCCGATGAAAACACCGGAACCATTCTCCAACCCCGAAACAGGACTTTCCTTATATGAATCCTATTCTCCGGACCATTCCGGATCTCCTCGTGATATCCCGGATCCCATCCGAGACTCCGAACAACATTCGGTCTCTTACTCATCATTCCATAACTACTCAACAACGTCGAATCCTTAAGTGTGTCTCCCTACGGTTCGTGAATTATGCGGACATGTTCGAGACACTTCTCCGAACAATAACCAATAGAGGAATCTGGAAATTCATATGTCTCCCACATATTTCTACGATTACTTTGCGATCGAATGAACCACTTACATATGATACCAATTTCCCTTTGTCACACGATAGTTTACTTATCCGAGGTTATGATCGTCGGTATCTCTGCATACCTAGTTCAACCTCGTTACTGATAAGTACTCTTTTCTCGTTCCCGTGATATGTGATCCCTTGTGAGCCAGTCACATGCTTGCAAGCTAATTGGATGACATTACACCGAGAGGTCCCAGAGTATATCTATCCGTCATACGGATGGAAAAATCCCACTCTTGATCCATGTGTCTCAACCAATACTTTCCGAACACTCAATGCCACCTTTATAGCCACCCAGTTACGGTGTGGTGTTTGATGTCATCAAAGCATCCTTCCGGTGAAGGTGATATGCATGATCTCATGGTCGAAGGAATTAGGTTACTATGTATCAGAAAGCATATAGCAATTGAACTATTAAAATGACTTGATATTTATGCTACGCTTATCTATAGGAGTATGTCCACCATATCATTCTCCCAACGATATGATCTTGTTGTCAATAACATCTCAATGTTCATGATAGGGGAACCACAATCATTTATTAACCAACAAGCTAGTATTATAAAGAGGCTTTACTAGGGACTCTATTTTAGTTTACAAATCACACAAGTATTAATGTTCCCTTGTTAATACTATTATAGCATGAATGTAAACATTTATCATAAACACAAAGATATAATAATAACTATATTTATTATTGCCTCTAGGGCATATCTCCAGCCTCCCACTGCACTAGAGTCATCTAATCTAGATTACATGGTAATATACCGAACACCCATGGCAGTTTGGTGTTGGTCATGTTTTGCCCTCGGGAGAGGTTTAGTCAACGGATCCGGCACATTCAGATCTGTGTGTACTTTTCAAATCTTTATGTCCCCATCTTGGACATGTTCTCGAATAGCGTGAAAACGTAGCTTGATGTGCTTTAGCTTCTTGTGTGACCTTGGTTCTTGCGCATTGGCTATGGCGCGCATGTTATCACAGTAGATAGACATTGGGTCCAGCGCACTAGGAACCCCACCGAGCTCTGTAATGAACTCTTTCATCCATATCGCTTCTTGTGAAGCCTCCGAAGCAGCCATGTATTCCGATTCAATTGAAGATCTCGCCACAACGCTTTGCTTTGCACTCCTCCAGCTAACTGCTGCACCATTCAAAGTAAATACGTATCCAGATTGTGATTTAGAATCATCCGGATCGGTGTTCCAACTAGCATCGGTGTAACAATTAACAATGAGCTGTTCATCACCTCCATAAGAAATAACCATATCCTTAGTTCTTCTCAAGTATTTAAGGATGTTTTTGACCGCTGTCCAATGATCCACTCCTGGATCACTTTGATATCTGCTAGTTAAACTAACAGCATATGCAATGTCGGGTCTACTACATAGCATGGCATACATTAGAGATCCTATGGCTGAGGCATAGGGAGTCTTACTCATCCTTTCTCTATCTTCTGCCGTTGTCGGACTTTGAGTTTTACTCAAGGTCGTATTGGGCAACATGGGCAAGAACCCTTTCTTGTTATCTTCCATTCCAAACCTCTTTAGAACTTTGTCCAAATATGTACTTTGTGACAATGATATTAAGCGTCTCGATCTATCTCTATAAATCTTTATGCCTAATATATAAGATGCTTCGCCAAGATCCTTCATTGAAAAACTATTATTCAAATATTCCTTGACACTATTAAGAAGGTCTACATCATTCCCAATCAACAATATGTCATCTACATATCGTATTAAGAATGCTACAGAGCTCCCACTCACTTTCTTGTAAATACAAGCTTCTCCATAAGTTTGTATAAAACTAAAACTTTTGATTACCTTATCAAAACGTTGATTCCAACTTCGGGATGCTTGCTTCAATCCATAGATGGACCGTTGAAGTTTGCATACCTTGTTAGCATCTTTAGGATCGACAAAACCTTTGGGTTGCATCATATACAACTCTTCATCAATGTCTCCATTGAGGAACGCTGTTTTGACATCCATCTGCCATATCTCATAATCATAATATGCAGCGATTGCTAACATAATCCTCACAGACTTTAGCTTCTCTACTAGTGAGAAGGTCTCATCGTAGTCAACTCCTTGAATTTGTCGAAACCCTTTCGCGACAAGTCGAGCTTTATAGACAGTAACATTACCATCAGCATCTGTTTTCTTCTTGAAAATCCATTTGTTCTCGACAGCCTTCCGGCCATCCGGTAAGTCCACCAAAGTCCACACTTGGTTTTCGTACATGGATATTTCATGGCTTCTTGCCATTTATTGGAATCTGGGCTCATCGTCGCTTCCTCATATGTCGCAGGGTCATCGGTGTTGTCCACCAACATGACATTCATAACGGGATCATACCAATCAGGAGTGGTACGGGTTCTCGTTGACCTGCGAGGCTCTATAGCAACTACAACCGAAGTTTCATGATCATCATCATTAGCTTCCTCTCTTACTGGTGTAGGCGCCACAGGAACTACTTCCGGCGCTGTGCTACTCACAAGTTCGAGAGAAGGTTCGACAACCTCGTCGAGTTCTACTTTCCTTCCAGTCACTTCTTTCGAGAGAAATTCCTTCTCTAGAAAGGATCCATTCTTGGTAACGAAGATTTTGCCTTCGGATCTATGATAGAAGGTATACTCAATAGTTTCCTTCGGGTATCCTATGAAGACGCATTTTTCCGCTTTGGGTTCAAGATTGTCCATCTGTAACTTCTTTACATAGGCTTCGCAACCCCAAACTTTAAGGAACGACAATTTAGGTTTCTTCCCAAACCATAATTCATACGGTGTCGTTTCAAAGGATTTAGATGGTGCCCTATTTAAAGTGAATGCGGCTGTTTCTAATGCATAACCCCAAAATGATAGCGGTAAATCTGTAAGTGACATCATAGAACGAACCATATCTAAGATAGTTCGATTACGACGTTCGGACACACCATTACGCTGTGGTGTTCCCGGCGGTGTCAATTGTGAAAGTATTCCGCATTTCTTCAAATGCTCGCCAAACTCGTAACTTAGATATTCACCTCCACGATCAGAACGTAGAAATTTAATCTTCTTGTTACGTTGATTCTCTGCCTCACTTTGAAATTCCTTAAACTTCTCAGAAGTTTCGTACTTATGTTTCATGAAATAGATATACCCATATCTACTCAAGTCATCCGTGAAGGTAAGAACATAACGATAACCACCGCGCGATGCTACACTCATTGAACCACACACATCGGTATGTATGATTTCCAATAAGTCCGTAGCTCGCTCCATCATACCAGAAAATGGAGTCTTAGTCATTTTACCCATCAGACATGCTTCGCATCTTTCAAGTGATTCGAAATCAAGTGATTCAAGAAGTCCATCGGAATGGATTTTCTTCATACGCTTCACTCCAATGTGACCAAGACGACAGTGCCACATATAGGTCGAGTTATCGCTCGATTTCAAACGTTTAGCTTCAATGTTATGTGTATTTCCACTATCGAGATTCAATAATAATAGACCATCTATCAAAGGTGCATGTGCATAAAACATATTACTCATATAAATCGAACAACCATTATTCTCGGACTTAAACAAGTAACCGTCTCGCAATAAACAAGATCCCGATATAATGTTCATGCTTAACGCAGGCACCAAATAACAATTATTTAAGTATAAAACTAATCCCGATGGTAGATGAAGAGGTAGCGTGCCGACCGCGATCACATCAACCTCTGATCTGTTTCCCACGCGCATCGTCACCTCGTTCTTCGCTAGCTTCCGTTTATTCTGCAGCACTTGTTTCGAGTTACAAATATGAGCAACCAAGCCAGTATCAAATACCCAGGCACTACTACGAGTACTAGTGAGATACACATCAATAACATGTATATCGGATATACCTTTCTTCTTGATGTTTCCGTTCTTCAAATCCGCCAAGTACTTTGGGAAATTCCGCTTCAAGTGACCTTCTCCCTTGCAGTAAAAGCACCCAGTATCAGGCTTAGGTCCAGCCTTGGTCTTCTTCGTCGGAGCGGTAACTTTCTTACCACCCTTCTTGAAGTGTCCCTTTTTCTTAGACTTGCCTTTCTTGAATTTGGTGGTCTTACTGACCATCAACACTTGGTGCTCTTTCTTGATCTCCACTTCTGCAGATTTTAACATGGCGAAGAGTTCTGGCAACTGCTTGTTCATGTTTTTCATATTGTAGTTCATCACAAAGTTCTTGTAACTTGGTGGTAGTGATTGGAGGACACGGTAAATCCCCAAAGCATTAGGAATCACTATACCCAAGCTTTGAAGTTTGTTTGCGTGCCCAGAAATCTTAAGCACATGCTCACTGACGGAGCTGCCCTCTTCCATCTTGCAGTTAAAGAACTTTTCAGAAGCCTCATAGCTCTCAATTGCCGCGTGAGTCTCAAACATCAATTTGAGATCACGGACAATATCATGTGGGTCTGAATTCTCAAACCTTTTCTGAAGCTCCGATTCTAAACCATACAAGATAACACACTGAACTGTGGAGTACTGAGTCTTCCGAGCGAGGTAAACATTCTTTACTTCATCGGTAGCAGTAGCTGCAAGTGGGTCGCCCAGCGGTGCATCCAGCACATAGGTCAAATTACCAACAGTGAGGACAATCCTCAAATTGCGGAACCAATCCGCGAAGTTGCTTCCATTGTTTTTCAACTTTTCTTTCTCTAGGAACGCATTAAAATTGATGGTAGGGGCCGCCATTGATCTACAACATATTTGCAATAGTTTAGACTAAGTTTATGACAAATTGAGTTCTAATTAATAGTTAAATTAATCTAGGTAAACTCCCACTCAAAACAATATCCCTCACATTGTTTTAGTGATCACATGAACCAAATTCACCACATCAACACCGATCATCACGAGAGTTGATGTAGCTTCAATGGCGAACAATCGACATGTTCATCATATCTACTATATGATTCATGCTTTAACTTTCGGTGATCCGTGTGCCGAGACCATGTATGTACATGCTAGGCTCGTCAAGATCAAACCTTAGCTTCCGCATGAGCAAATCTGGCTTGCTCACGTTGTATACACTTGCGGAATCTAACACACCCGATCATCACGTGGTGCTTCGAAACAACAAGCTTTAGCAACGGTGCTTACTAAGGGTGAACACTTTAGAACTTGAAATTCATGTGCATGAGGGATCATCTTATAATGCTACCGTCGTTAACTAAGCAATACAAGATGCATAAAGGATTAACATCACATGCAATTCATAATATGTGATATGATATGGCCTTTCTTCTTTGTGCTTCCAATCTCCATCTTCAAGCACGAACATGATCTCCATCATCACCGGCATTGCATCACGGTCAATGATGCCGCACCATGGTTGTCGTCCACCAGCTTCAACTATTACAACTACTTTGAATAGACACGCGGGTCTTAACAGAAATTAAAGACAACCATATGGCTCCTGCCGGTTGCCAACTTACAATAAGGAACATTGCATACATCAAATATAATCACAATCATGACCATATCACATCATAGCACACCCCTGCAAAACAAAGTTAGACGCCTCTACTTTCCTTGCATGTTTTACGTGGTTTGGGGCTTTCAATAAGTGTCGTTCTAACTTACGAACAAGAACCACAACATTGATACTAGCATTGTCAATCACCCTTTGTAAACTGAATCTTAACTATGTTGGGAGAAACAGGCACCCGCAAAGCCACTTATGCAATACAAGTTGCATGTCAAGCGTGGAGCAAGTCTCATGAACGATGTCATGTAAGGTTAGCCCGTGCCGCTTCATCCCACCATCTCGCAAGATGCAAAGTACATAAGAAGCAATCGACAACAAAAGCATCAACACCCACAATGACCATAGTGTTCTACTCGTGCAACAGATCTACATATAGACATGGCTCTGATACCACTGTAGGGATTCTTAGCATGGAAAACAAAAAAATTCTACCGCATACAAACAAACAAGCCAAGATCTATCTACTAGATTGTAGCAACGAGTCGATGGAATAACTCACCTTCGAAGATTCCAAAGTGTTTAATGAGAGCGGATTCTCGTGGGTGATGTAGTCGTACTCTTGCCAATCTCAAGATCGCGTACACGATCCTTCCGGCGCTGCGTTCCGGCAGCGCTTCCGCGGTCGATCACACGTTCGGTACTCGACGAAGACCTTCCTCTCCCTTGTTCCAGCAGGCAACGGAGGTTGTAGCACTCTCCTCACGATTCTGGCAGCACAACGGCATGGTACCGGAAGTAGAGGGGAGATCTCGCAGGGCTTCGCCTTAAGCCGGAGCGAGTATGGTGGACTATAAGAGAGAGAGCCTCGGCGATCTAGGGTTTAGACGCACCAAGGAGGAGCAAGGCCGGCGGCTAGGGTTTTCCTAGGCGGCGGCGTCTTGCCCTAGGCGACAGGAGGTGGCGGCCAGGATTAGGGTTTGTGGGCTGGTGTGGTGTTTGAGGAGGCAGCCCGCCTCCTTATATAGGTGGAGGGGGCGCGCCAAGGGGAGGGGAGTCCCTCCCCAACTCGGTCTCCAAGTGGTCCGGCGGTGGAGGGAGGGAACTCCTCCCCAAGTAGGTTTCCTACTCTCCCTCCATCTCACAAACTAGCCGTTTGACTTTTCAAATTGGCGTTTGACTTTTCAAACTAGGATTTGATTAAACCCTTTATTTTGTTCAGCGATGACACCTAGTACATGATGCAATCATTCCAACTTGTTATGACACATTCATGTACCCTTCCCCTCCGGAGTGCCGGACATTCTGGAACCTTCTAGAACATTCCCGATGAAAACACCGGAACCATTCTCCAACCCAGAAACAGGACTTTCCTTATATGAATCTTATTCTCCGGATCTCCTCGTGATATCCCGGATCCCATCTGAGACTCCGAACAACATTCGGTCTCTTACTCATCATTCCATAACTACTCAACAACGTCGAATCCTTAAGTGTGTCTCCCTACGGTTCGTGAATTATGCGGACATGTTCGAGACACTTCTCCGAACAATAACCAATAGAGGAATCTGGAAATTCATATGGCTACATATTTCTACGATTACTTTGATCGAATGAACCACTTACATATGATACCAATTTCCCTTTGTCACACGATAGTTTACTTATCCGAGGTTATGATCGCGGTATCTCTGCATACCTAGTTCAACCTCACATCGGTAAGTACTCTTTTCTCGCTCCGTGATATGTGATCCCTTGTGAGATGTCACATGCTTGCAAGCTAATTGGATGACATTCCACCGAGAGGGCCCAGTATATCTATCCGTCATATGGATGGACAAATCCCACTCTTGATCCATGTGTCTCAACCAATACTTTCAACACTCAATGCCACCTTTATAGCCACCCGATTACGGTGTGGTGTTTGATGTCATCAAAGCATCCTTCCGGTGAAGGTGATATGCATGATCTCATGGTCGAAGGAATTAGGTTACTATGTATCAGAAAGCATATAGCAATTGAACTATTAAAATGACTTGATCTTTATGCTACGCTTATCTATAGGAGTATGTCCACCATATCATTCTCCCAACGATATGATCTTGTTGTTAATAACATCTCAATGTTCATGATAGGGAAACCACAATCATTTATTAACCAACAAGCTAGTATTATAAAGAGGCTTTACTAGGGACTCTATTTTAGTTTACAAATCACACAAGTATTAATGTTCCCTTGTTAATACTATTATAGCATGAATGTAAACATTTATCATAAACACAAAGATATAATAATAACTATATTTTTTATTGCCTCTAGGGCATATCTCCAACAAGTTTCCCCTAAGAACTAAAGCAATATCCAACACAATTGTTACAACGGGACAGAGTGGTGATGATGGTGCTGGTGCTGATGGTGTGGATGATGATGATCCCGATGAATCCTAGCTTGATGATGGTGTTGATGGTGAAGGTCTCCCCTCTCCGGGAAGGAATTCCCCCGGCAGAAGTCTGTCTGCCAGAGAGATCTTTCTCTCTTAGTGTTTTCCGCCCCCAGAGGCGGCATAAATCTATACGTGGTCGCTCCCCTAGGCTTAGGGTTCCATAGGGAATATATAGGCGAAGGGGCGGAGTCGGGAGCCGGGCAGGTGGGCCACACCTTCCCTAGGCGCGACCCAGGGGGGCCCGCGCCTAGGGGTGTGGGCCTCCTGCGGCCCCTCTTCGCTCCTCCTTCTGGCTTCCTTCATCATCTAGGAAAATAATATGTTTCCATATTTTTCTGGTATTTTTCATCAGAATCCAGACTCCGGCAGTGCATCCTCCAAGAATCATTCAACATGCATAAACAAATGAGAAGCCATAAGTAATACCTCATAATAAGACATATATCAATGAATAGAGGTAAATTATGATATAGAAAGGTGATGCAAATTGGGCGTATCAACTTCCCCAAGCTTAGACTTCTCTTGTCCCCAAGCGAAAACTGAGCTCAGTCAACATGTCCACAGGTTTATGGAGTGAAGTATCGATAAAATAATACGAACAAGAAGCATCACACTTACCATTGCACAACTTATAGAAGAAAGCAACTCATCATTATATAACTTAGCCTGCAACCAAGTACAACGGTCACAATAGAGATGCATAAAGATAAATCATAATTGGAATTGTCAAACTTGTTCTTGGTCAGAGAACACCTGGCAAATAGTTTCACAAAAAGCTTTTTTAGAAGTTTTATAACAGGAGCACTCTTTGCTCAAAAAGGTTTTTCACAAGTGAAGGCTTTCAAAGTAATACTCAATAGATAAGATTTTTGTGCAAACAAGGAAGATAAAGAACATGATTGAATAAATCACATATGAATGCTTGAAACACAATAACTCAAATGCTTGCTGGAGATAGAGAGGAAGTAGGTTTACTGACTCAACTTGGAAGTGGGAGAAAGGTCCCTTCTTAGAGGGAAGCGGGGATTACAAGTCATAAAGAGCTTCCAAAATATTATGGTACATACTAGCTTTGAGCCCTCATTGCCCCTATCATTGTGACACCCCGGTTCTGATAAGACCGTGGCCTCTATGTGACATGCCAATCCCTGGATCGGTTCATTGGCCCACAATAGAGTAAGATAGATAATCATAGCAAATAACCGTGTATCATGATCTACAAGATCCAGAGTACCATTATTACAATATAAAAGCTTAGCATAAAGCTAGCTCAAATTGTTCAGGTAGCGGCAAAAGCGAGTAAATCCTCCAATCTTCAAATTGCCCACAAGTGAACAAGTGCCGAGTGGAGTACCGTGGCCTATAACGATCAATCAGAATCGGAATAACCTGCAGCATAAAACGCAACAGCCCCGAAGGGTCAATACATGGAATGTATGGCAAGTAGAGCTAGTAAAGGAGACAATAGTACTAACAACTACATACATATTTGGTAAGTGGAGCTGTGTCTGGCTTGCATTTGCAAATAACTTTGTCCTACTTTCATAAACAGTTTTGAATTTTCTTTGAAAAGATCCCAATTAAGTTAACCCAACAATGTTAAAACAATTATGAAATTAGAATAAGCGAGAAACATGTCATGGAATCAATATCTAGCAAATCAGATGTCCATAACCGGGGACACGGCTAATCGATTAGATTATACACTCTGCAGAGGTTAGTACACTTTACCCATGTGACTTGGCCAGCCCAGCTCGTACCATCACTCTCATTTTGGGTGATGATAGGGAGAAGACCAAGCAGAGACTGTTCGGGAAGTAGCTCCTCAATCCCGACGCGCACCGGTCCAACCTACCAAAATTCTAATTCTCTGGATACGCGGGTTCGAGTTACCACAACCTACTAAGTCCAACCAACCGCCCATTTTATTATTGGCACATGGTTGTACACGTAAGTTACACAATAAAGAAGCCAAACATTCTCTCTTGATACCTGGGTGCCTTTCCGCAATGAAACCACCAAAAATTATCAATACCATCACACCCAGGGGATTCATTGATTAAGTTGTTTTAGTTTTCACAAACCAATACTTTGAGAAAACAAGTATCAATGATGTAACCCAGCCCTCGTTCAATATAGCATGGCTAAGCACATCTACAACGATGGTTCATCTACAAGGAAACCCTACCACATAATAGGACATAGCATAGCGATAGTATCATCCTACACATGCATCTATAAAATACACGACAATGCATTGAAAATAGTAGGACGATATCATGAACAAAGTAGCATCTACTTGCCTTGGTTGAAGCGGTCGGAGGAACAATCCAAACACGAGCAAGGGTTGCACTCCACACAATCTACACGACACAATTGCATTCATAAACAAACAATTCACAAACATATGCAACAAAGATGATGCATGAATGCAAGAACGGCAAGCGTATTGGTGCTACAGCTGCACCACATAATACTAATACATATTACTACCGAATACATGCATGGAAAATAGATTTGGCGCAAGGGAAACTATTAACCAAAAGTAGTGATCACTACTAGAGCTAGAACTTAAATAATCGGTAGTAAACAGTTTGTAAAATCCTGGAAAATTCTACCGCATAGGCATCTCTGATAAGAAATAGTACCAATTGGAATTACTCAAAAAGGAGTTATAAAACATCCCGAGTAATTAAAACACTGCAGAAAGCCATTAGACAAATACTGTAGAAGTTTTTACTGTAAGCCTATCTTTTTATTTCACGATGAGGTTCCCCTCGTTCATACGAGTTCAGGGACATATCATACGTGATTTTTGGAGCTATGAAACTTTTACTACGAATTTATTACTCCAAAAAGGACACTAACTAGTTTGATTAAACTGTACTAAACCTGACAGTAAAAGTCTGAACCAAAGCTACAGCGAGATTCTACACGACTCACTGAACGCGTATATATTTTATTTGCAATTTTTGGCCAAGCGGTTTAATTTCTACGCAATTTACAAGATTCTACCGAAATCTGCCAACTAATAGGATTAACGAGATTGACCCAGTCAACTATGTCTGATGACTGGGCGCTGACTAGGCGTCTGACCAGTCAACGTCTGGGGCGTCTGACTAGTCAACATCTGGTGTGCTGACCAGTCAACGAACGATCTAAGCCGCTGATCTGAGATCTGACGGTGGCTGCTTTACCGGATCGGATCACGAAACGAACTCCGGCGAGCTCCGGACGGCGGCGGCGTCGGTTCGGCGTCGTGGTTCTACCCGCACGCATATACACAGTCAACTACGGCTCCGGAATAATAAGCGCGGCGTCTGGCGATCTGAGTGCGGTTGGCGGCGGATGGAGGCGAGACGCAGGAACGGAAAGAGGCGGCGAGACGAACCCGCCGGACAGCGACGAACGGCGACGAAGGAGTGGCCGGCGGGGACGAGGGGAAGCGAAGGCGGCGGCGGACGGCGGCGCCTGGAGCGCGTGCGCCAGGGAGGAGTTGTGGCGGTGGGGGTTCTGGGAGGCACGGGAATCGAGGCAGGGGTGGGCCCCTTCAAATAGTCCCACGCCTGATAAGAAGAAAAAGAAAAAAAATCCTGACCCGAATCGGTCCAGATTTGACTCTGATTCGGAAATCGGTCCGGATTTTCGGACCGTTTTCCGGCGGTTTACTAAAACGTCCGAGTCTTTTGCATACGAACTCCGATTGGAGCGATTTTCACGCCTACGGGTTCGTATCGTCGAGGGGCACAACCTTCAGTTGAAGTTTGAGCAAAAGCTCGAACCTACAGGGGTGGTTGTTGCAAATCCCTCTAAGGCTCCCCGCAGGAACTTCGAAGCGAAGTAAAATAGGTTTTCACAAATAGCGTTTCGTCGATCCTCTCTACTCGACGGTAATGCATGGTAAGATATTATGCGATGCAATGAATGATATGCAAGACCAAATATAAAATTTGGGATGTGACAATCATAGGCATCTTGAGATGATTAAGGTTAAAGTGCACAAAGTGTAGGGTTCGCAGCATAGAAAACAAAAAATTTCCTACGATGGAACTATGTACCAAGATCTATCTACTAGATACAAACAACGGGCGAATGTATATCCATAGAGAACATACCCTTGAAGACCGACAAATCTTAACGAGTTAAACTTGTGGTTGATGTAGACGATCTCTTGCCTATCTCAAGATCGAGAGGAAGTCCTAGCGCCGCAAATCAGCAGCGCATCCGTGCTCGCACACACGTACAAGACACCGAGCAACCTCCACCTCCTTTCTCTAGTGATGCAGCGGAAGCACAACTCTTTCTTGCCAAATAGCCACTGGGAACATGTATCTCGCTAGTCCGAGACCATGGGAGATAAATTCTAGAGAGGGAGAGAGATCCTTCATGAGGAGGTGTGAGTGAGAAGTGAGGAGAGGGGTGCCTTTTATAGGAGAGGGGGAACCCCAAGGGGGTGGCCGGCGCATGGGGGCTGCCCCTTGCCCTCCCCTCATTCATGTGAGTGGACACTCCACTCACAAAATTCCATTCAATTCCCTCCACTCAAAATCCCACTCAAATTCCCATTAAATTTCCACCAAATTTAATGAAAACTCTCATTAAATAAAACTCCTTTTATTTATTCAAAATTTTGTCAATTACTTTAATGGCAAACATTCATATATAACCCCTTGCTAGTATTTCATTTCACATTCAAAAACACTTTCTAAAATTTCACCCGAAAACTTGTTTCGGTATCTAGTGAAATAAATTCCCGCGCTTGTTATTCTTTCCGGCATGAAACTTTTGCTCCATTTGGATGTCGGTGTCTCTTAAGTGTGCCACCCCTATGGTTCGCGAATAATACGGACATGATCGAGACCCTTCTCCGATCAATAATCAGAAGCGGGATCTGGAGACCCATACTGACTCCCACACATTCAACGATGACTTTCCTGTGATCGTCAAAACGTTTTACGCTAGTATCTTAATCCCTTTGTTTCACGATATATTACATGTCCTAGATTCGATCATCGGTATCTCCATACCTAGTTTGATCTCGTTACCGACATGCACTCTTTTCGTGTTCCCGTGATATAACATTCTAGTGATCAAATCACTTGCTTGCAAGCTAATCAATGTGATATCACCTAGAGGGCCCAGAGTATATCTATCCATCATCGGGATGAACAAATTACACTCTCGATTCATGGGCCTCAACATAACACTTTAGTAGTTCTAAATCCATCTTTATAATCACCCAGTTGTGGTGTGACGTTTGATGTTATCAAGAAACTCTTCTAGTGTTAGTGATTGACATGATCTCATGGTCTAAGGATTAGGATCACTTCGTAAGTTGTTATAGCAATATAAACTCAATGACTTTGATCGTAATGCTATACTTCAGATGAATTTTCATCACATCATTACACTAATATTGTGACCTCGTTATTAACAACATCCAATGTCTATGATCAGGAAACTTTGATCATCTTGTTAATCAACGAGCTAGTTTATCAGAGAGGCATAACTAGGAACTTTCTGTTTGTTTATTAAACACACATGTATTAACATTTCCGTATTAATACAATCATAGCATGCAAAATAAACATCTATCATATACTTGGAATACACATAATAAACACTTTATTATTGCCTCTCAGGGCATATTCCCTTCAGTCTCCCACTTGCACTAGAGACAATAATCTAGTTACATGCTATCCAGTGTTCCGAACCTGGATCCGATTGGTACCTACTAATCAAACTAATAGCATGTGCCACATCCGGTCTTGTACATAGCATGCCATACATTATAGAGCCTATGGCTGAAGCATAGGGGACTTTGTCCATTATCTCTCTTTCTTCCGCCGTAGCTGGACTTTGAGTCTTACTCAATGTCCTGCCTTGCAACATAGGTAAGAACCCCTTCTTACTTTGGTCCATTTTAAACTTCTTTAAAATCTTATCAAGGTATGTACTTTGCGATAGCCCTATTAGGCGCCTAGATCTATCTGTTGGAGATATGCCCTAGAGGCAATAATAAAAGTGGTTATTATTATATCTTTATGTTTATAATAAATGTTTGCATTCATGCTATAACAGTATTAACTGGAAACATTAATACTTGTGTGATTTGTAAACTAAATTAGAGTCCCTGGTAAAGCCTCTTTATAATACTATCTTGTTGGTTAATAGATTATCGTGGTTTCTCGATCATGAACATTGAGATGTTATTAACAACAAGATCATATCATTAGGAGAATGGTATTATGGACATACTCCTATAGATAAGCGTAGCATTAAGATCAAGTCATTTCAATAGTTCATTTGCTATAAGCTTTCTGATACATAGTAACCTAATTCCTTCGACCATGAGATCATGCTAATCACCATCACCAGAAGGATGCTTTGATGACATCAAACACCATACCATAACTAGGTGGCTATAAAGGTGGCATTGAGTGTTCGGAAAGTATGTGTTGAGGCACATGGATCAAGAGTGGGATTTGTCCATCAATATGACGGATAGATATACTCTGGGCCCTCTCGGTGAAATGTCATCCAATTGGCTTGCAAGCATGTGACTGGCTCACAAGGGATCACATATCATGGGAACGATAAAAGAGTACTTATCGGTAATGAGGTAGAACTAGGTATGCAGAGATACCGACGATCAAACCTCGGATAAGTAAACTATCGCGAGACAAAGGGAAATTAGTATCGTATGTAAGTGGTTCATTCGATCGCAAAGTAATCGTTGAAGTATGTGGGAACCATATGAATTTCCAGATTCCTCTATTGGTTATTGATCGAAGAAGTGTCTCGGTCATGTCTGCATAATTCACGAACCGTAGGGAGACACACTGTCACATCCCAAGATTTTTCAAATCTTGTAATGTGAAAATAAATGAATAAAATAAAACTTTGTTTGATCTTCAGAGCAAGAAGAAACTTTTTGAATTCAATTGGAACTCCAAACCCATTTGAATTAAATAAAACCTAAAGGGATTTAAAAAGATAAACATTTAAAATAAAAACATTTGGAAATACTATTTTGAAACTATTAAATGAAAAGATTTGTTTTCAAATGAAATAGAAGTTTATAAATAAAGAATATTTTATAAAGCCAAAATTAAACCTTGGCCAAGCTTTGAGAATTAAAAACATTTTTATTTTTAATAAAAATTAGCAAAGGTTTATTTAAATAAAATAATAAGGAATTAATATCCAAACTTTATTTAAATAAAAGGTTTTACCAATTTAATTGAAACATCAAAACTTATTAAATTGATTAAAATAAGATTTCCAAATATTTGATATTCACAAATAAAACCTACTAATGTGTTTTGGCTTTATTTTAGGTTTTAAAGTAAATCTCTTAATAAAACAAATCCTATTTGATTTAATAACAGCGAACCATTTATTTAATTGATAATGGACCCTTTTCTTTAATTAATGAAGGGATCTTAAAATATTATTTTATTTTGAGAATTGGTTTATGTTGATAAACAGAACCAAAAACTCATGACAATTGTTTGAATTGTTTGAATTATTTGAATGCTTGAATAGTTGGATGAAATTCAAATCAGAAAAATAAATTTAGAAATAGAAAAAGATTTAGACAGAAAAAAAATAGAACAGCCCACCCTCTGGCCCAACTAACCCAACAACAGCCCACCTAGCCCACCTCACCCTCGCCCCGAAACGTTTTTCTTCACCCCAGAAGAAACCCGCACCCTCACCGACCGTGGACCCTTCCTCCTTCTTTCCCCAATCGAGGTAGGACCATTCTCCACTGTTCTTCCTCCCCACCCGCGCGACCCTGTCTTCCCCAAACCTCGCTGCCGTTGCTGCCATTCAAGCCGTGATCAATTCGCAGTAATGCCGCGCCATAATCTCGTCGTGAATGCACGCTATAAGTCGCCAACATCCCCTCCTCCTTTCCCCTCTGACTCCTCCTACAAGCACGCCACCAGGCCGCTCTAATTCCTCCTCGAAGCTCCTCTGCTCCGACCATCGTCTCCGAAAAATTCCGGACATTACACACCGCCCCTCGCCTCCCAGAGCACTCATACAGCTTCACCACTCCCAGACGCAAATCCCAGTATCACCCATTCGACCGCGGGCGCTCTAGAGCGTCGGCTTTGTCAAGTTCTGAACAGCGCCGCCGTCCGCTTCAACTCCGGCAAGCACCCAGGTAGATTCCGACCGCCCCGCGCTTTCTCGTTCACACTCCCACACTCGCCACATCTTTCTGCATCTAACCGCATCGTTGTTTTGCTTTGGGGTGATCCACAGCGCGTCCACGACGACCACCTGAAGCACCCGATACCGTCTTCCACTCCGGCGAGCAATCCTGCCAAGATCAGAGCGCCCCTCGCCCGACCAACACCTCCTCGAGCATCACCGTGACCTCCTGAACCCGGTGAGCCTTTTCTCCTCCTCTCTCGCTTCCTAGACCACCGGCACCATCCTCACCGATCATGCCGCCAGCCGCCAGCCGCCCGCCACTTTAGGTCAAACTCGCCAGCACCGTTCGATCTAGATCTAGCGCCCACGATTAGTTCACTTATCGTCGAAGGGGTACGCGTCAGACCGTCGATCGATCAGATCCAACGCCCCACAGCCGCGATCCACGCGAAGCGGTACCCGCGAATAGCAACGCGCCGCGTGTCATCTATTAGGATTAGAAACATATTTGAATCTGATTTATTTGCAAACTTCAAACCTTTGTAACTTTTAAACCACACGTCCAAAAATTGCAAATTTTATGTCGTTGGATTCAGGAGAGCAAGCCCTAGCCAACTGTGGAATTATATTAGCAAATAGTATCTGTTAGGTGGATTGTTTTTGTAGATTCTTTTGTGTGATTGTTTAGGGTATAAAAATTGTTTAAAAATGATTTTTAGGTTAAAACCTTTGCAAAATGAATTGTTGTGACCTTACTGACCCTAGGAACCAACCCTTGGTGTTAAAAATTATTTTGGTAAAATTTGGGTTGAATTATTTGACTTAGCCATTTTCAAGCTAAATAAAATTATTAGGTTTATTATGGAAATGATTTTTTGCAAGGAAAACTTTGGAAAAATGTTTTGA
Source organism: Avena longiglumis (assembly GCA_030063025.1). NCBI lineage: Eukaryota > Viridiplantae > Streptophyta > Magnoliopsida > Poales > Poaceae > Avena > Avena longiglumis. The sequence goes on from CP125977.1 coordinate 443,646,586, forward strand.
ACCAAACCTACTGACCCGAAACACCAAGCTATGCAAATGACAACTCACTTGGTGAAAAACATAAAGTTTTGCTTTGATAAGAATATTTTTCACCACATGAAATGATGGTTGGATTTAAAAAAAATGGTTTATAGACTAAGGCCTTTTACAAATGACTTTGCCATTTTGGTAAATGACCAATGTGGACCTTACAAGGCTATAAGCCTAGTAGAGACCTCCCTTGTGAATAAAACCATCTTAAGCATGTTCCCATGCATGACTTAGAATCCATTACTTTGTGTGTGTGAATTGTTTGTTTGACTTTGGTTTGGAATGTTAGTTGATTTGGTGTTTGCTTGATTGACTTGTAGTGAAATTTACAAAGTGTGAGACTAGCAAGATCAAGAAGTGGACCACCATTCCCTACCAAAAAGGCAAGTTACACTATCATACAAATGCCCTACTATTTTCATTATACTTAGTGGATTATGAAAAACATGCATGAAAAATATTTCTTTATACTTATGCTATGCTATATCCTAATAGGATTCCCTATACACTCTTTAGTGAAAATATTGTAGTTGTACATGCTTAGCCATGCTTTATTTTGAAAAGAGATACATGTGAGATTTTACAAAGGATGAGAAAAGACTTATGTTTTTACATAATAAAACAAGGACTCAATGAACCACCTAGGTGGTGGATATTTTAAGTTTTGGAGAAGGTGGCAACAAAAGAAAATCATGTCTATGGGAATCACTTTGTGTTGTGCTCCAAAATAAAACCACCTAGGAAACTTAGAGATTGAACATGTTTCCCCAATTGTGGCTTTCGTGTGCAACCACATGCTATTATGGCTTTGGCTTAGTCAACTACATTAGGAAGACCCATACATTGTCTTTAGTTACCGGACATGGGGATCTGGAATGCTTCATGGAGGCTGAAGACAAGCTAGCAATGATGTATGGGAGGACCTTTTGGAAAGACTTCGTCACACTCTCAGTCTGCCGGTACTCCATCTTGGTGAGCACTAATCCAGTAGGCCACTGGTGGCAACAAGATGGGATTGTGACATGTGGGTAAAGTGTACTCCTTCTGCAGAAGTTAATAAAAATCTAAGTACTTAGCCGTGTCCCCGGTTATGGACAATACTGAGCAACTAAAGTTTGAACTATGGGAGATCTCGACATTCCAACTTCTAAAGTAAAATAAAACTTGATGCCCTTGTGTGTCTACCAAGGAATTCAAAGAGATTTTGTTAAAGCATGTTGTACTTGGGGATTACCAAGGAGCTCATGAAATTTAAAACTTGTTGTACTTGGGGTTACCAAGTGGCTCAAGAGATTTTTGACAAGGACTTGAACACTTGAGTTTCTACCAAGGAGTTCAAGGAACTTGGAAAAGAAGATTTAACAAAGGACCAAAACCATTTTGAAAAGATAGGATAAATTATTGCTTTATGCAAATGAGCCTAAAACTCTACTTAGCCAAATATGCATGTAGTGATAGAATCCACTTATATTCTACATAGGAGTGAAACTTGCCAATACAATTCAAATGTATTGACCCTTTGTGGCTGTAACTTGTATGTTGCAGGTTTGATTGTTTTAGTGAAGATAGATTGATTAGGGTTACAAAGTCTATAACCAACATCTGCCTGTGGCACTTTGAAGATGAAAGACCCCATGCTTATAGTTATTCCGCTGCAATGTAATGTAATAGCCAAATGAGCTATGTATGATGTAATAAAATTATGTTCTTCCTGGTTATAAAGTTATATTATGACCTTTGTTTCTTGGTATTACATCTAAAACTGTGGATGCTAGCTATTGATCCAGGGACTAGCATTGTAAACACAGGAGGAATCTACCTTATTAGGTTGAGACCTCTACAGATGGTATCAGAGCATTGTGTTGCCTGTAGGATTTGTAAACCCTAGGATTGGACAAAAACCCTTAGAAAAATAGGAGTTACATTTTGATCTAAAACTTATTTACAAAAATACTTGTAAACTCTTTCCTTAAACCATTTTGTTTCAACTCTACTTCTCTTCTACTTCAACTGGATGGAAAAACCTACCCATGACCAAAGACTACACTAAATGCAAAGGACTTCTTCAACATTTTCAACTCTAATGACTTCAACATCTTCAGCATGATCACCAAAGGACTTCCAACTTGGATACCACTAAGGACTACAAGTGAAACAAGGAAATCCTACTCAAGATTTAGAGACTAAGGGAATGCAAAATAAGAAGGAACCATCAACAACTTTGAAGTATGGTGACCAAGAGCTTTTCTCAAGGAAACCATGATCTCAAATAAGAAGAATCATGAAGGAAGGATCACAAGTGAACCATATAGCTGGACCACCATAATTTAGTTAAGACAAAACACACCAACATAGGTGGTGTAACAAAAGTATTTTGCTGCCTAAGTGTGTGCTTGAACATTGTTTGAGTGAAATGTTTAGTTTGTGAATGCATGCACATTGCTTGTGTGAATTGTGATGTATGGGATTAGAAATATTTCCTTAGAAATATCTTACCTATTCTAATCTCCCTTCAACCCAAAACAGATGACTACTCCCAAGGACTCCAAGGCTGATGACACCAACACCAACCAAGCTGATAGCATGAAGGAGCTCATAGCAACCCAACACCAGTTGAACCAACTGACAGCTCAGTTCATAGCCAACAATAGTGATAAGGATCCGGCACTGCAGAAGTTTTTGGAAGAACAATCCCAACTGATGCTTAAGGTGACTAATCAAATGATTAGCATGGAAGAAAGCTATCCTAAAGGAGTTTATGATAACAAGGATGACAAGAATGTTATTCTAGATGGAGCCCCAGCCTGCATTATTTGTGGAGACAAGGATCATACTTCCAAGGAGCATGAAGGACAATGCCCTAACTGTGAAGAAAATCATCCTGTCGGACAATGTCCCACCTCTCAAGCTACTTGTTACCTTTGTGAAGGAAGTGATCATACTCCTAACCAATGTCCCATCTATGCCATGGTGGAACAAAGGAAACAAGAAGGATCCAAGTCTACCAAAGGAAAAGGACCACTCATACCTCCAAACAAGACAACCCAATTCAAAGGACTAAAGAAACTTAAGAAACAAAAGCAAGACATGAGCCTTGCACAATGTCGTAAATGTAAGGAAATGGGACACTACTCCAGTGGATGCCCAGAGAACAAGAAGAATAAAGAGATTGACCAAGTGTGGTGCAACAACTGCAAAGAGTTAGGCCACTATGTAGCAACTTGTCCACAAGAGCCACGTAAAGAACTCAAGGACATTCATTGCTTCAACTGCAAGAATCCAGGACACTATGCAAGCAACTGTCCAGAAAAGATGAAGAACAAGTTGAGCAAGCCAATGGAGAAGCTCAACCTTGGTCCATGAGTCAAGTATGGAAACCAAGGAAACCATGCAAATGTTTGCTAGGAGAAATTTTCCCCATGATCCCTAGAAGGACAATATGTAATTTTTGTTTGGAAATTTTTAAGGGTGGTAGTACCCTAAATGTTTTGAACTTGCTTGTAACCCTAGCCTCCCCAAATCTCGGGACGAGATTTATTTTAAGGGTGGTAGCCTGTCACATCCCAAGATTTTTCAAATCTTGTAATGTGAAAATAAATGAATAAAATAAAACTTTGTTTGATCTTTAGAGCCAGAAGAAACTTTTTGAATTCAATTGGAACTCCAAACCTATTTGAATTAAATAAAACCTAAAGGGATTTAAAAAGATAAACATTTAAAATAAAAACATTTGGAAATACTATTTTGAAACTATTAAATGAAAAGATTTGTTTTCAAATGAAATAGAAGTTTATAAATAAAGAATATTTTATAAAGCCAAAATTAAACCTTGGCCAAGCTTTGAGAATTAAAAACATTTTTATTTTTAATAAAAATTAGCAAAGGTTTATTTAAATAAAATAATAAGGAATTAATATCCAAACTTTATTTAAATAAAAGGTTTTACCAATTTAATTGAAACATCAAAACTTATTAAATTGATTAAAATAAGATTTCCAAATATTTGATATTCACAAATAAAACCTACTAATGTGTTTTGGCTTTATTTTAGGTTTTAAAATAAATCTCTTAATAAAACTAATCCTATTTGATTTAATAACAGAGAACCATTTATTTAATTGATAATGGACCCTTTTCTTTAATTAATGAAGGGATCTTAAAATATTATTTTATTTTGAGAATTGGTTTATGTTGATAAACAGAACCAAAAACTCATGACAATTGTTTGAATTGTTTGAATTATTTGAATGCTTGAATAGTTGGATGAAATTCAAATCAGAAAAATAAATTTAGAAATAGAAAAAGATTTAGACAGAAAAAAAAATAGAACAGCCCACCCTCTGGCCCAACTAACCCAACAGCAACCCACCTAGCCCACCTCACCCTCGCCCCGAAACGTTTTTCTTCACCCCAGAAGAAACCCACACCCTCACTGACTGGTGGACCCTTCCCTCCCTTCTTTCCCCACTGACCGGTAGGACCATTCTCCACTGTTCTTCCTCCCCACCCGCACGACCCTGTCTTCCCCAAACCTCGCTGCCGTTGCTGCCATTCAAGCCGCGATCAATTCGCAGTAATGCCGCGCCATAATCTCGCTGTGACTGCATGCTATAAGTCGCCAACATCCCCTCATCCTTTCCCCTCTGACTCCTCCTACAAGCACGCCACCAGGCCGCTCTAATTCCTCCTCGAAGCTCCTCTGCTCCGACCACCGTCTCCGACAAATTCCGGCCATTACACACCGCCCCTCGCCTCCCAGAGCACTCAGACAACTTCACCACTCCCAGACGCAAATCCCAGTATCACCCATTCGACCGCGGGCGCTCCAGAGCGTCGGCTTTGTCAAGTTCTGAACAGCGCCGCCGTCCGCTTCAACTCCGGCAAGCACCCAGGTAGATTCCGACCGCCCCGCGCTTTCTCGTTCACACTCCCACACTCGCCACATCTTTCTGCATCTAACCGCATCGTTGTTTTGCTTTGGGGCGATCCACAGCGTCGTCCACGACGACCACCTGAAGCACCCGACACCGTCTTCCACTCCGGCGAGCAATCCTGCCAAGATCAGAGCGCCCCTCGCCCGACCAACACCTCCTCGAGCATCACCGTGACCTCCTGAACCCGGTGAGCCTTTTATCCTCCTCTCTCGCTTCCTAGACCACCAGCACCATCCTCACCGATCAAGGCCGCCATGGCCAGCGCCGCCCACTTTAGGTCAAACTCGCCAGCACCGTTCGATCTAGATCTAGCGCCCACGATTAGTTCACTTATCGTCGAAGGGGTACGCGTCCAGGACCGTGCGATCGATCAGATCCAACGCCCCACAGCCGCGATCCACGCGAAGCGGTACCCGCGAATAGCAACGCGCCGCGTGTCATCTATTAGGATTAGAAACATATTTGAATCTGATTTATTTGCAAACTTCAAACCTTTGTAACTTTTAAACCACACGTCCAAAAATTGCAAATTTTATGTCATTGGATTCAGGAGAGAAAGCCCTAGCCAACTGTGGAATTAGATTAGCAAATAGTATCTGTTAGGTGGCTTGTTTTTGTAGATTCTTTTGTGTGATTGTTTAGGGTATAAAAATTGTTTAAAAATGATTTTTAGGTTAAAACCTTTGCAAAATAAATTGTTGTGACCTTACTGACCCTAGGAACCAACCCTTGGTGTTAAAAATGATTTTGGTAAAATTTGGGTTGAATTATTTGACTTAGCCATTTTCAAGCTAAATAAAATTATTAGGTTTATTATGGAAATGATTTTTTGCAAGGAAAACTTTGGAAAAATGTTTTGAACCAAACCTACTGACCCGAAACACCAAGCTATGCAAATGACAACTCACTTGGTGAAAAACATAAAGTTTTGCTTTGATAAGAATATTTTTCACCACATGAAATGATGGTTGGATTTTAAAAAAAATGGTTTATAGACTAAGGCCTTTTACAAATGACATTGCCATTTTGGTAAATGACCAATGTGGACCTTACAAGGCTATAAGCCTAGTAGAGACCTCCCTTGTGAATAAAACCATCTTAAGCATGTTCCCATGCATGACTTAGAATCCATTACTTTGTGTGTGTGAATTGTTTGTTTGACTTTGGTTTGGAATGTTAGTTGATTTGGTGTTTGCTTGATTGACTTGTAGTGAAATTTACAAAGTGTGAGACTAGCAAGATCAAGAAGTGGACCACCATTCCCTACCAAAAAGGCAAGTTACACTATCATACAAATGCCCTACTATTTTCATTATACTTAGTGGATTATGAAAAACATGCATGAAAAAGATTTCTTTATACTTATGCTATGCTATATCCTAATAGGATTCCCTATACACTCTTTAGTGAAAATATTGTAGTTGTACATGCTTAGCCATGCTTTATTTTGAAAAGAGATACATGTGAGATTTTACAAAGGATGAGAAAAGACTTATGTTTTTACATAATAAAACAAGGACTCAATGAACCACCTAGGTGGTGGATATTTTAAGTTTTGGAGAAGGTGGCAACAAAATAAAATCATGTCTATGGGAATCACTTTGTGTTGTGCTCCAAAAGAAAACCACCTAGGAAACTTAGAGATTGAACATGTTTCTCCAATTGTGGCTTTCGTGTGCAACCACATGCTATTATGGCTTTGGCTTAGTCAACTACATTAGGAAGACCCATACATTGTCTTTAGTTACCGGACATGGGGTTCTGGAATGCTTCATGGGGGCTGAAGACAAGCTAGCAATGATGTATGGGAGGACCTTTTGGAAAGACTTCACACTCTCTCACGGTACTCCATCTTGGTGAGCACTAATCCAAAGAGCCCTTTGGTGGCAACAAGATGGGATTGTGACATGTGGGTAAAGTGTACTCCTTCTGCAGAAGTTAATAAAAATCTAAGTACTTAGCCGTGTCCCCGGTTATGGACAATACTGAGCAACTAAAGTTTGAACTATGGGAGATCTCGACATTCCAACTTCTAAAGTAAAATAAAACTTGATGCCCTTGTGTGTCTACCAAGGAATTCAAAGAGATTTTGTTAAAGCATGTTGTACTTGGGGATTACCAAGGAGCTCATGAAATTTAAAACTTGTTGTACTTGGGGTTACCAAGTGGCTCAAGAGATTTTTGACAAGGACTTGAACACTTGAGTTTCTACCAAGGAGTTCAAGGAACTTGGAAAAGAAGATTTAACAAAGGACCAAAACCATTTTGAAAAGATAGGATAAATTATTGCTTTATGCAAATGAGCCTAAAACTCTACTTAGCCAAATATGCATGTAGTGATAGAATCCACTTATATTCTACATAGGAGTGAAACTTGCCAATACAATTCAAATGTATTGACCCTTTGTGGCTGTAACTTGTATGTTGCAGGTTTGATTTTTTTTAGTGAAGATAGATTGATTAGGGTTACAAAGTCTACAACCAACATCTGCCTGTGGCACTTTGAAGATGAAGGACCCCATGCTTATAGTTATTCCGCTGCAATGTAATATAATAGCCAAATGAGCTATGTATGATGTAATAAAATTATGTTTTTCCTGGTTATAAAGTTATATTATGACCTTTGTTTCTTGGTATTACATCTAAAACTGTGGATGCTAGCTATTGATCCAGGGACTAGCATTGTAAACACAGGAGGAATCTACCTTATTAGGTTGAGACCTCTACACACACTTAAGGATTCGATGTTGTTTAGTAGATATGGAATGTAAGTAGGGAAACCGAATGTTGTTCGGAGTCTCGGATGGGAACCGGGATATCACGAGGAGATCTGGAATGGTCTGGAGAATAAGATTCATATAAAGAAAGTCCGATTCCGTAGTTCGGGAATGATTTCGATGTTTTCATCGGAGAGTTCTAGAAGGTTCTAGAAGGTTCACCGGACCGAAAGGGGAATGGTCCATGAATATGTCATGGGTAAGTGGAATGATTGGATCATATCCTAGGTCACTTGGTTTGGGCATTTGCAAGAGAGAATTAAAGCTCTAAATTGAAAGTCAAACGGGAGGTTTGAAAAGTCAAACTGCAATAATGGTTTCCTAGTGGAAGAAGGAAAGAGTCCTTCCTTCAATCCAACTTGGGTTTGGGTTTGGATTCAAACTCTCCCCTCCCAAGGCTGCCCCCCTCTCATAAATAGAGGGGGGCTGCCCCAAACACCACAAGAGCCAGCCCTCCCTACCCCTTGCGCCGCCGCCTAGCCGCCGCCACACGCCGCCGCCGCCTCGTTGCCGTTGCCCTAGCCTCCGCCGACACCTCCTCCTCCCGGACTTCTAAACCTAGATCGCCGAAAAAACCCTAGATCCACCATAACTCGCATCGGCTTAGGAGAACTCTGCGGGATCTTCCCTCTACTTCCGACACCACGCCGTCATGCTGCCGGAATCACGAGGGGAGAACTACAACCTCTGCTGCCTGCTGGAACAATGGAGAGGAAGGGCTTCATCGAGTACCGAACGTATGACTGACTGCGGAAGCGCTGCTAGAACACAGTGCTGGAAGGATCGTCTACGCGATCTTGAGATCGGCAAGTGTACGACTACATCACCCACGAGAATCTGCTCTCGTTAACTGCTTTGGAATCTTCGAGGGTGAGTACTCTAATCGACTCGTTTATACAATCTAGTAGATAGATCTTGGCATGTTTGTGTGCATGCGGTAGAAATTTTTTGTTTTCCATGGTACGAACCCCTGCAGTGGTATCAGAGCCGTGTCTATATGTAGAGCTGTTGCACGAGTAGAACACAATGGTCATTGTGGGCCTTGATGCTTTTGTTGTCAATTTCTTCTTGTGTACTTTGCATCTTGCAGGATGGTGGGATGAAGCGGCCCGGGCTAACCTTACATGACATCATTCATGAGACTTTCTCCACGCTTGACATGCAAATTGTATTGCATAAGTGGCTTTGCGGGTGCCTGTTTCTCCCAACATTGTTAAGATTAAATTTACAACGGGTGATTGGCAATACTAGTATCAACGTTGTGGTTCTTGTTCGTAAGTTAGAACGACACTTATTGAAAGCCTCGAACCACGTAAAACATGCAAAGAAAATTAGAGGCGTCTAACTTTGTTTTGCAGGGGTGTGCTATGATGTGATATGTCCATGATTGTGATTATATATGATGCATGCAATGTTCCTTATTGTAAGTCGGCAACCGGAAGGAGCCATATGGTTGTCTTTTAATTCCGTTAATACCAGCGTGTCTATTATTCAAAGTAGTTGTAATAGTTGATACTGGTGGACGACAACCATGAAGCGGCGCCATTGACCTTGACGCCATGTCGGTGATGATGGAGATCATGTTCGTGCTTGAAGATGGAGATCGGAAGCACAAGAAGAAAGGCCATATCATATCACATATTATGAATTGCATGTGATGTTAATCCTTTTATGCATCTTGTATTTCTTAGTTCGCGACGGTAGCATTATAAGATGATCCCTCAAGCACAAAAATTTCAAGTTATAAAGTGTTCATCCTTAGTAAGCACCGTTGCTAAAGCTCGTTGTTTCGAAGCACCACGTGATGATCGGGTGTGTTAGATTCTGCGAGTGTATACAACGTGAGCATGTCAGATTTGCTCATGCGGAAGCTAAGGTTTAATATTGACGTGCCTAGCATGTACAGACATGGTCTCAGAACACAGATCACCGAAAGGTAAAGCATGAGTCATATAGATATGATGAACATGTTGATTGTTCGCCATTGAAGCTACATCAACTCTCATGATGATCGTTTTTTATGTGGTGGATTTGGTTCATGTGATCACTAAAACAATGTGAGGGATATTATTTTGAGTGGGAGTCCACCTAGATTAATTTAACTATTAATTAGAACTCAATTTGTCATAAACTTATTCTAAACTATTGCAAATATGTTGTAGATCAATGGCGGCCCCTACCATCAATTTTAATGCGTTCCTTGAGAAAGAAAAGTTGAAAAACAATGGAAGCAACTTGGTGGATTGGTTCCACAATTTGAGGATTGTCCTCAATGCTGGTAATTTGACCTATGTGTTGGATGCACCGCTGGGTGACCCACCTGCAGCTGATGCTACCGATGAGGTAAAGAATGTTTTCCTCGCTCGAAAGAATTAGTACTCCACAGTTCAGTGTGCTATGTTGTATGGTTTGGAATCGGAGCTTTAGAAAAGGTTTGAGAACCATGACCCACATGATATTATCTGTGAACTCAAAATGATATTTGAGGCTCACGCGGCAGTTGAGAGTTATGAGGCTTCTGAAAAGTTCTTTAACTGCAAGATGGAAGAGGTCAGCTCCATCAGTGAGCACGTGCTTAAGATGTCTGGGCACGCAAGCAAGCTTCAAAGGTATAGTGATTCCTAATGCTTTAGGGATTCACCATGTCCTCCAATCACTACCACCAAGTTACAAGAACTTTGTGATGAACTAAAATATGCAAAACATGGACAAGTCGTTGCCTGAACTCTTCTCCATGTTAAAGTCTACGGAAGTGGAGATCAAGAAAGAGCGCCAAGTGTTGTTGGTCAATAAGACCACCAAATTCAAGAAGCAAGGCAATTCTAAGAAAAAGGGAAACTTCAAGAAGGGCGTTAAGAAAGTTACCGCACCAGCGAAGAAGACCAAGGCTGGGCCTAAGCCTAATACTGAGTGCTTTTACTGCAAGGGAGAAGGTCACTGGAAGCGGAATTGCCCTAAGTACTTGGCAGATTTGAAGAACGGCAACATCAAGAAGAAAGGTATATCCGATATACATGTTATTGACGTGTATCTCACTAGTACTCGTAGTAGTGCCTGGGTATTTGATACTGGTTCGGTTGCTCACATTTGTAACTCGAAACAGGTGCTGCAGAATAGACGGAAACTAGCAAAGAACAAGGTGACAATGCGCGTTGGAAATGGATCAAAGGTTGATGTGATCGCGGTCGGCATGCTACCTCTTCATATACCATCGGGATTAGTTTTATACTTAAATAATTGTTATTTGGTGCCTGCGTTGAGCATGAACATTATATCCGGATCATGTTTATTGCGAGACAGTTACTTGTTTAAGTCCGAGAATAATGGTTGTTCGATTTATATGATTAATATGTTTTATGCACATGCACCTTTGATAGATGGTCTATTCTTATTGAATCTCGATTGTAGAAATACACACATTAATAATATTGAAGCTAAACGTTTGAAATTGAGCGATACCTCGACCTATATGTGGCAGTGTCGTCTTGGTCATATTGGAGTGAAGCGTATGAAGAAACTCCATTCCGATGGACTTCTTGAATCACTTGATTTCGAATCACTTGAACGATGCGAAGCATGTCTGATGGGTAAAATGACTAAGACTCCATTTTCTGTAATGATGGAGTGAGCTACGAACTTATTGGAAATCATACATACCGATGTGTGTTGCCCAATGAGTGTAGCATCGCGCGGTGGTTATCGTTATGTTCTTACCTTCACGGATGATTTGAGTAGATATGGGTATATCTATTTCATGAAACATAAGTCTGAGACTTTCGAGAAGTTTAAGGAATTTCAAAGTGAGGTAGAGAATCAATGTAACAAGAAGATTAAATTTCTACAATCTGATTGTAGAGGTGAATATCTAAGTTACGAGTTTGGCGAGCATTTGAATAAATGCGGAATACTTTCACAATTGACACTGTCGGGAACACCACAACGTAATGGTGTGTCCGAACATCGTAATCAAACTCTCTTAGATATGGTTCGTTCTATGATGTCACTTACAGATTTACCGCTATCGTTTTGGGGTTATGCATTAGAAACAGTTGCATTCACTTTAAATAGGGAACCATCTAAATCCGTTGAAACGACACCGTATGAATTATGGTTTGGGAAGAAACCTAAATTGTCGTTCCTTAAAGTTTGGGGTTTCGAAGCTTATGTAAAGAAGTTACAGCCCGACAAGCTTGAACCCAAAGCGTAAAAATGCATCTTCATAGGATACCCGAAGGAAACTATTGGGTATACCTTATATCATAGATCCGAGAGCAAAATCTTCGTTGCCAAGAATGGATCCTTTCTAGAAAGGAGTTTCTCTTGAAAGAAGTGATTGGAAGGAAAGTAGAATTCGACGAGGTTATTGAACCTTCTCTCGAACTTGAGAGTAGCGCAGCACCGGAAATAGTTCTTGTGGCGCCTACACCAATAAGATAGGAAGCTAATGATGTTGATCATGAAACTTCGGTTGAAGTTGCTGCGGAACCTAGCAGGTCAACGAGAACTCATACCACTCCTGATTGGTATGATCCCGTTATGAGTGTCATGTTGGTGTACAACACCGATGACCCTGCGACATATGAGGAAGCAATGATGAGCCCAGATTCCAATAAATGGCAAGAAGCCATGAAATCCGAGTGGATCCATGTACGAAAACCAAGTATGGACTTTGGTGGACTTACCGGATGGCCGGAAGGCTGTCGAGAACAAATGGATTTTCAAGAAGAAAACATATGCTCATGGTAATGTTATTGTCTATAAAGCTCGACTTGTCGCAAAAGGGTTTCGACAAATTCAAGGAGTTAACTATGATGAGACTTTCTCACTGGTAGCGAAGCTAAAGTCTGTGAGGATTTTGTTAGCAATCGCTGCATATTATGATTATGATATATGGCAGATGGATGTCAAAACAACATTCCTCAATGGAGACATTGATGAAGAGTTGTATATGATGCAACCCAAAGGTTTTGTCGATCCTAAAGATGCTAACAAGGTATGCAAACTTCAACGGTCCATTTATGGATTGAAGCAAGCATCATGAAGTTGGAATCAACGTTTTTATAAGGTAATCAAAAACTTTGGTTTTATACAAACTTATGGAGAAGCTTGTATTTACAAGAAAGTGAGTGGGAGCTCTGTAGCATTCTTAATACTATATGTAGATGACATATTGTTGATTGGGAATGATGTAGACCATCTTAATAGAGTCAAGGATTATTTGAATAATAGTTTTTCAATGAAAGATCTTGGCGAAGCAGCTTACAAGTTAGGCATAAAGATTTATAGAGATAGATCGAGACGCCTAATATCATTGTCACAGAGTACATATTTGGACAAAGTTGTAAAGAGGTTTGGAATGGAAGATAGCAAGAAAGGGTTCTTGCCCATGTTGACCAATACGACCTTGAGTAAAACTCAAAGTCCTGCAATGGCAGAAGATAGAGGAAGGATGAGTAATACTCCCTATGCCTCAGCCATAGGATCTCTTATGTATTCCATGCTATGTACTAGACCCGACATTGCATATGTTGTTAGTTTGACTAGCAGATATCAAAGTGATCCAGGAGTGGATCATTGGACATCGGTCAAAAACATCCTTAAGTATTTGAGAAGAACTAAGGATATGGTTCTTTCTTATGGAGGTGATGAACAGCTTGTTGTTAATGGTTACACCGATGCTAGTTGGAACACCGATCCGGATGATTCTAAATCTCAATCTGGATACGTATTTACTTTGAATGGTGCAGCAGTTAGCCGGAGGAGTGCAAAGCAAAGCGTTGTGGCAAGATCTTCAACTGAATGTCTATAGCTGCTTCGGAGGCTTCACAAGAGGCGATATGGATGAAGGATTTCATTACAGAGATCGGTGTGGTTCCAAGTGCGCTGGACCCAATGTCTATCTACTGTGATAACATGGGCGCCATAGCCAATGCATAAGAACCAAGGTCACACAAGAAGCTGAAGCACATCAAGCTACGTTTCCACGCTATTCGAGAGCATGTCCAAGATGGTGACATAAAGATTTGCAAAGTACACACATATCTGAATGTGGCAGATCCGTTGACTAAACCTCTCCCGAGGGCAAAACATGACTAGCACCAAACCGCCATGGGTGTTTGGTATATTACCATGTAATCTAGATTAGTTGACTCTAGTGCAAGTGGGAGACTGTTGGAGATATGCCCTAGAGTCAATAATAAAAGTGGTTATTATTATATATTTGTGTTTATGATAAATGTTTACATTCATGCTAGAATAGTATTAACCGGAAACATTAATACTTGTGTGATTTGTAAACTAAATTAGAGTCCCTGGTAAAGCCTCTTTATAATACTAGCTTGTTGGTTAATAGATGATTGTTGTTTCTCGATCATGAACATTGAGATGTTATTAACAACAAGATCATATCATTAGGAGAATGGTATGATGGACATACTCCTATAGATAAGCGTAGCATTAAGATCAAGTCATTTCAATAGTTCATTTGCTATAAGCTTTCTGATACATAGTAACCTAATTCCTTCGACCATGAGATCATGCTAATCACCATCACCGGAAGGATGCTTTGATGACATCAAACACCATACCGTAACTGGGTGGCTATAAAGGTGGCATTGAGTGTTCGGAAAGTATGTGTGTAGGCACATGGATCAAGAGTGGGATTTGTCCATCCATATGATGGATAGATATACTCTGGGCCCTCTCGGTGGAATGTCATCCAATTGGCTTGCAAGCATGTGACTTGCTCACAAGGGATCACATATCACGGGAACGAGAAAACTATACTTATCGGTAACGAGGTAGAAGTAGGTATGCAGAGATACCGACGATCAAACCTCGGATAAGTAAACTATCACGAGACAAAGGGAAATTGGTATCGTATGTAAGTGGTTCATTAGATCGCAAAGTAATCGTTGAAATATGTGGGAGCCATATGAATTTCCAGATTCCTCTATTGGTTATCGATCGGAGAAGTGTCTCGGTCATGTCCGCATAATTCACGAACCGTAGGGAGACACACTTAAGGATTCGATGTTGTTTAGTAGATATGGAATGTAAGTAGGGAAACCGAATGTTTTTCGGAGTCTCGGATGGGATCCGGGATATCACGAGGAGATCCGGAATGGTCCAGAGAATAAGATTCATATAAGGAAAGTCCGATTCTGGAGTTCGGGAATGATTTCAATGTTTTCATCGGAGAGGTTCTAGAAGGTTCACCAGACCGGAAGGGGAATGGTCCATGAATATGTTATGGGTAACTGGAATGACTGGATCATATCCTAGGTCACTTGGTTTAGGCATTTGCAAGAGAGAATTAAAGCTCTAAATTGAAAGTCAAACTGGAACAATGTTTTCCCAGTGGAAGAAGGAAAGAGTCCTTCCTTCAATCCAACTTGGGTTTGGGTTTGGGTTTGGATTCAAACTCTCCCCTCCCAAGGCTGCCCCCCCTCTCATAAATAGAGGAGGATGGCTGCCCCAAACACCACAAGAGCTAGCCCTCCCCACCCCATGCGCCGCCGCCTCGTCGCCGTCTCCCTAGCCGCCGCCGCCACCACCTCCTCCTCCCGGCCTTCTAAACCTCGATCACCGGGAAAACCCTATATCCACCGTAACTCGCAGCGGCTTAGGCGAAGCCCTGCAAGATCTTCCCTCTACTTTCGACACCACGTCGTCGTGCTGCCGGAATCACGAGGGGAGAACTACAACCTTCGCTGCCTGCTGGAACAAGGGAGAGGAAGGTCTTCATCGAAAATTTAACGGTGACCGATCATGAAGCGCTGCTGGAACGCAGCGTCGGGAGGATCGTCTACACGATCTTGAGATCGGCAAGTGTACGACTATATCACCCATGAGAATCTGCTCTCGTTAACCGCTTTGGAATCTTCGAGGGTGAGTACTCTAATCGACTCGTTGCTACAATCTAGTTGATAGATCTTGGCTTGTTTGTGTGCATGCGGTAGAAATTTTTTGTTTTCCATTCTACGAACCCCTATACTATCTCTATAGATCTTTATGCCTAATATGTATGATGCTTCACCTAGCTCCTTCATTGAAAATTTGCTATTTAGATAAATTTTAACACTGTTTAAAAGATCTATATCATTTCCGACCAATAATAGTCATCCACACATAATATCAGAAATTCCACATTGCTCCCACTCACTTTATTGTAAATACAAGCTTCTCCATAAGTTTGGACAAATCCAAACTCTTTGATCACCTCATCAAAGAGGAGATTCCAACTTCGTGATGCTTGCTTCAATCCATAGATGGATCGCTGAAGTTTGCACACCTTGTTAGCATCCTTAGGATCGACAAAACCCTTTGGTTGTATCATATACAACTCTTATTCAATATTGCCATTGATGAACGCGGTTTTGACATCCATCTGCCATATCTCATAATCGAAATATGAAGCAATTGCTAACATAATCCTAACTGGTTTTAGCATCGCTATGGGAGAGAATATCTCATCGTAGTCAACTCCTTGAATTTGTCGAAACCCCTTTGCGACAAGTCGAGCTTTATAGACGGTCACATTACCATCAGCATCATTTTTTCTTTTGAAAATCCATTTATTCTCCACGACCTTTTGGCCGTGAGGTAAGTCCACCAAGTTCCAAACTTGATTTTCATACATGGATTCCATCTCGGATTTCATGGCTTCTAACCATTTGTTGGAATCCAGGCTCATCATCGCTTCTTCATACGTCGCAGGGTCATCATTTTCATCAACCATGAAATTCATGATAGGATTTCCGTACAGCTCGGGAGCTGCACGCGTCCTACTAGACCTGTGACGTTCGGTAGTACTCTCTTTCGGAGTTTCATGATCATTATCATTAGTTCCCTCTTCAACTGGTGAAGCCAACTCCGGAAAGACTTCTGGCGCTGCGCTACTCGCCATACTTTGAAGAGAAGGTACAATAACCTCTTCGAGTTCTACCTTCCGACTACTCACGCCTTTCGTGAGAAACTCTTTCTCTAGAAAGGATCCATTCTTGGCAACAAAAACCTTGCCCTTGGATCTGTGATAGAAGGAATACCCAATTTTTTCCTTAGGGTATCCTATGAAGACGCATTTTTCTGCTTTGGGTTCGAGTTTATCCGGTTGAAGTTTCTTCACATAAACATCGCATCCCCAAACTTTAAGAAATGACAGATTAGGTTTGTTTCCAAACCATAATTCATACGGTGTCTTTTCAACGGATTTAGATGGTGCCCAATTTAAAGTGAATGCAGCAGTTTCTAGTGCATAACCCCAAAATGACAACGGCAAGTCCGTCAGAGACATCATAGATCGAATCATGTCCAATAAAGTACGATTATGACGTTCTGACACACCATTTCGCCGTGGTGTTCTGGCAGGTGTGAGTTGTGAAACAATTCCACACTCTTTCATATGAGTGTTAAACTCGTAACTTAGATACTCGCCTCCATGATCGGATCGTAGAAATTTGATCTTTCTATTACGATGATTTTCCACTTCATTCTGAAATTCCTTGAACTTTTCAAAGGTTTCAGACTTGTGTTTCATCAAGTAGATATAACCGTATCTACTCAAATCATCTGTGAAAGTAACAAAATAACGATATCCACCTCGCGCCGACACACTCATTGGACCACATACATCAGAATGTATGATTTCCAATAAATCTGTCGCTCGTTCCATTGAACCGGAAAACGGCGTTCTAGTCATCTTGTCCATAAGACATGGCTCACATGTATCAAATGATTCAAAATCAAGTGATTCCAAAATTCCATCCGAATGGAGCTTCTTCATGCGTTTAACGCCAATATGACCTAGACGGCAGTGCCACATATATGGGGATATATCATCATTAAGTTTAATCCTTTTAGCATAAATATTATGAATATGTGTAACACTATTATCAAGATCCAATAGAAATAAACCATTCATCATCGGTGCATGACCATAAAATATTTCATTCGTATAAATAGAACAACCATTGTTTTCGGATTTAAATGAATAACCACTTCGCATCAAACACGATCCAGATACAATGTTCATGCTCAGTGCTGGTACCAGATAACAATTATTCAATTTTATTACTAATCCCGACGGCAAGTGGAGAGGCAGCGTTCCGACGGCGATCACATCAATGCTTGATCCATTGCCGACATGCATCTTGACCTCACCCCTTGCTAGCGGTGGCTTGTTCCGTAGCCCCTGATTCGAGTTACAAATATTAGCAACTGAACCAATATCAAATACCTAGGTGCTACTACGAGAACTAGTCAAGTACACATCAATAACATGTATATCATATATACCTTTGTTTGCCTTGTCGGCCTTCTTGTCTACCAAATACTTAGGGCAGTTGTGCTTCCAGTGGCCAGTCCCCTTACAATAGTAGCACTCGATATCAGACTTAGGTACAACTAGGGGTTTCTTTTTAGGCACGGCAACCGACTTGCCGCCCTTACTTCCCTTCTGTTTTCCCTTCTTGTCTTTCTTGAAACCAGTGTTCTTATTGATCATCAACACTTGATGTTCCTTCTTGATCTCCACTTCTGCAGTTTTAAGAATTGACAGAAGCTCGGGGAGAGACTTCTTCATGCCTTGCATATTATAGTTCATCACGAAGCTCTTATATCTAGGTGTCAGAGACTGTAGAACACGGTGGATTCCTAATTCAATGGGAATCGATATTCCCAAGGACACAAGCTTATCGGCGTAACCCGACATCTTGAGTACATTCTCACTTACAGAGTTGTGCTCTTCCATCATGCAGCTAAAGAACTTTTCTAAAGCATTGTAGCTCTCTACAGCAGCATGTGTGTCGAAAATCATTTTCAACTCACCCATTGTATCAAATGCATTGCCGTTTTCGAAACGCTTTCGAAGTTCTGGCTCTAGCCCATACAATATGCCGCAATGAACTAAGTTGTGGTCCTCCTGACGAGTCTGGTAGACATTCTTCTCCTCGTCAGGGGCATCATCGAAAGGTGGGGGGCCTAGCGGCGCTTCTAGCACATATTTCTTTTGTGCAGCAGAGAGGAGAATCCTCAAATTCATGGCCCATTCGGTAAAGTTGCTACCGTTTGTTGCAAGTTTCTCTTTCTCCATGAACACATTGAAATTAAAAGCAGGTGGTACCATCTACAACAGAATTTGTAAAGTTTAGACTAAGTTTATGATAGATTGAGTTCAACTAATCCACATTACGAATGAACTCACACTCAAAACGACATCCCTCATGCCTTTTTGGTGATTACATGAACAAAATCCACTACACCAAGTCCGATCATCACGTGAGTCGGTGTAGCTTCAAAGGCGAGCATCAAATGGGAATCATATCTACTATATGACTCATGCTTAACCTTTCGGTATGTGTTCTGAGGCCATGTCTGTACATGCTAGGCTCGCCAAGTTAGAATCTTCGTATTCGCGTGTGTAACTGTCTTACACCCGAAATATGGTCGTGGATCCAAGAACACCCGATCATCACATGATGTCTTGGAGAGACGAAAACATAATCGGTGCATACTAAAGGAAGAACACATTCTTATCTTGATATTTAAATGAGGTATCATCTTATTATGCTAGTAAAACTCCAAACAAGCAATATAAGATGCTATCAAACATCACATGTTTATAAGTGAAATGATATGGTTCCGCATATGATCTCTATCATGTGCACCGTGGTATGATCACTATCATACCTCTATGTGTAAGGCCAAGGTCTATGGA
This sequence comes from Avena longiglumis, assembly GCA_030063025.1. Lineage (NCBI taxonomy): Eukaryota > Viridiplantae > Streptophyta > Magnoliopsida > Poales > Poaceae > Avena > Avena longiglumis. The sequence continues at coordinate 443,666,043 of CP125977.1, forward strand.
ACTTACACGTTATGTGTGTTGTAAGAGTATCATCTCATACTTCTACTTACAACATCACCATATCATAACACTAGCCTAGCAACAATCTAAACTAGACGCCTCTAATTTATCCATTGCAAGTTTTACGTGGCTTAGGGCTTTCGAAGATAGAACCGTTCTTACCTACGAACATGAACCACAATGAGGATAACCAAATTGTTGACAACTCGTTGCAAATTAGATACTGACTATAGTAGGAGAGACAGACACCCGCTAGCCACTTAGGCAAACTAGTTGCATGTCAAGCATGGAACAGGTCTCATGTGCGAGGACATGTAAAGTTTGTCCGGGCCGCTTCATCCCACTATGCCACCAATATCCAAAATACAACTAAGAAGCAATAATATGATCATCATCGCCCACATACTCATATGTGTACTATTCGTGTAAAGCATCTACGCATAGATCCGGCTCTGATACCACTGTAGGGTTCGCAGCATAGAAAACAAAAAAATTCCTACGATGTAACTATGTGACAAGATCTATCTACTAGATACAAACAACGGGCGGATGTATATCCGTAGAGAACATACCCTTGAAGACCGACAAATCTTAACGAGTTAAACTTGTGGTTGATGTAGACGATCTCTTGCCGATCTCAAGATCAAGAGGAAGTCCTAGCGCCGCAAATCAGCAGCGCATCCATGCTCCAACACACATACAAGACACCGAACAACCTCCGTCTCCTCGCTCCAGCGATGCAGTAGAAGCACAAATCTTTATTTCCGAATAGCCACCGGGAACATGTATCTCGCTAGTCCGAGACCATGGGGGATAAATTCTAGAGAGGGAGAGAGATCCTTCACGAGGAGGTGTGAGTGAGAAGTGAGGAGAGGGGTGCCTTTTATAGGAGAGGAGGGACCCCAAGGGGGTGGACGAAGCATGGTGGCTGCCCCCTTGACCTCCCCTCATTCATGTGGGTGGACACTCCACTCACAAAATTCCTTTCAATTCCCTCCACTCAAATTCCCATTAAATTTCCACCAAATTTAATGCAAACTCTCATTAAATAAAACTCCTTTTATTTATTCAGAATTTTGGCAATTACTTTAATTATAAACATTCACATATAACCCCTTGCTAGTATTTCATTTCACATGCAAAAACACTTTCTGCAATTTCACCCAAAAACCTGTTTCAGTATCTAGTGAAATAAATTCATGCGCTTGTTATTCTTTCCGGCATGAAACTTTTGCTCCATTTGGATGTCGGTGTCTCTTAAGTGTGCCACCCTATGGTTCGCAAATAATGCGTACATGATCGAGACCCTTCTCCGATCAATAATCAGAAGCGGGATCTGGAGACCCATACTGACTCCCACACATTCAACGATGACTTTCCTGTGATCGTCGGAACCTTTTATGCTAGTATCTTAATACCTTTGTTTCACGATATATTACATGTACAAAATTTGATCATAGGTATCTCCATACCTATTTTGATCTCGTTACCGACATGCACTCTTTTCTCGTTCCCGTGATATAACATTCTAGTGATCAAATCACTTGCTTGTAACCTAATCAATGTGATATCACCGAGAGGGCCCAGAGTATATCTATCCATCATCGGGATGAACAAATTCCACTCTTGATTCATGGGCCTCAACATAACACTTTAGTAGTTCTGAATCCATCTTTATAATCACCCAGTTACGGTGTGACGTTTGATGTTATCAAGAAACTCTTCCGGTGTTAGTGATTGACATTATCTCATGGTCTAAGGATTAGGATCACTTCGTAAGTTGTTATAGCAATATAAACTCAATGACTTTGATCGTAATGCTATACTTCAGATGAATGTTCATCACATCATTACACTAATGTTGTGACCTCGTTATTAACAACATCATGTCTATGATCAGGAAACTTTGATCATCTTGTTAATCAACGAGCTAGTTTATCAAAGAGGCATAACTAGGAACTTTATGTTTGTTTATTAAACACACATGTATTAACATTTCTGTATTAATACAATTATAGCATGCAAAATAAAAATCTATCATATACTTGGAATACACATAATAAACACTTTATTATTGCCTCTCGGGGTATATTTCCTTCACAAAGATGGAGTATATGCTTGACGAAATATAAGTTGGCAATCTCATGTCCCTTGAATATGAGGGCCACTCCTCATGCTACTCAACTTTGGTCACAGGTAAGTTCTTGTCATTGTAAGTATTTGCATATCATTGAGAACCGCCAATGGGGTACCCCTTGCACATGGTACATGAGCTTTCCCATAACCAAAATGACAAGGCAAGCAGACAATGAGCATCTCAGCGATCTTTTTATTTACTATATGCATAGCTTTTTATTGAGGATGCTTCATAGATAGCTCACTATGGTAATGCTGCAAGTTTCCACCATGATTAGGCGTGGCTTAGGCTAGCGGCCCAGGCGTTTCTCTAACACAAAATACAGACTCCATGGACTTACAAGTTCCCTCTTTGTTTCACACCGTTGACATCCATAGACAAAAGAGCATGATATCAACTATGTATAGAGTACAAGTGCAATGTTGAAAATGTTCCCCGTGATAGCATGGTTCTGCTAATTCCAACGTATAGATGCAAGCATATACAACTTTGATGGCACAATGGTTCAAGTCTATTAGGGGCAAGAAAATAAGGTGTGCCATCAAGTTCGTGAGAGCTTTACTAACTAGTTTTCACATAACAAAATACTTTTTAATTTTAAAGGTAGATGTAGCTTGAGAATTTGCTTGGAATAACAAAAATGCTACTAGGTAGATATGGTGGACACAAATGGCATAAGTTTGGTTCAAAGGATTTGGAAACATGAGAAGTATGCCTTCTCAAAACAGGTTTTTGGCTAGCAAGGCTGGGTAGCAAGCAAGAGAGTTGAAAGAAACAAGCAAACATACAAGTAATAAAGACAAACATGCAATCTTATTTGAAGACACAAAAGATCTTAAATAAAGAATACTAAGCTTATGAGCCAACAAGAAAGAAAACAAATGATACAAAATACATGTAAGATTTTTCTCTTTTTTCTTTCAAACTTCAAAAAGTATTGCTACTGACCAGAACTTGGTTTGCCAAAACCAATTTAGATTTACTTGATGCTCCCAAAGTGATGCCAAATACTGATCAACAAGATCCATCATATAATAGAGATTGCAAACTAAAATAAGAAGTGCAAAAAGTAAAAGATGAGACTTCTCATTAATATTCCAATAAAGGCACTCACACCAAGGGATACAAAGATAATCAACTAAAGGAGAGATACTTACACATGCAAACCAAACTATAATATAACCTCTCTACCACAGATATGAACCCACTAAAAAGGTAAAAGATAAAAGATAATGGTGGTGATACCGTGGCACTCCCCCAAGCTTGGAACAAGCCAAGGGGATGCCAAACCTGATGACGAATTACTCCTTCGGTGGTGGTGGTGTTCTCTTGTCACGGGTCAGAAAATCATCCAGCATCTTACGAAGCCTATTATTCTCCTCTTGAAGCATATCCACCTTCACCCTCAAAGCACAATACTTATCACAAAAATCGTTAGTGGTTCGAAGGGCTTCCGCTGCCTCGGGGCAGTATCTGAAGTCTGGACCGAGGGCTATGATTCCCTGCATGATACGATAAAAAGCATCCCTAGTGTTAATTGCTCCTACTAAAGTAGGTTCCCTTGCCCTTGTCCCTGCGAACGTTTTGGCACGGAAACGAGGTGGATACGGAGTTCGGGGGAGTCAAACCCCCTCCAGGCGCGGCCAGGCTAGGCCCGTGCCTGGGGTGGGTTTGTCCACCCCGGACTCCGGTTCCTCCTCTATTCCGTCTCTTAGTCTTCCTAAAACATCAAAAATATAAAAAGATTGGATTTTCACGAACCTTCTGTTTTCACCACTTTTACCTAGTCAAAGACGAGCTCTGCAGACTCCTTTTCTCCTTCTCCTGGAATTTTCCTTTCCTCACAAGGCACTACACAAACTTCAATGGCAACATTAGTGTAAGAAAAACAACAAACCTTTAGGTTCACACTTCAACTGAAATCTATCAAAACAAAGGCTTCTATAAGAGGCAAATGCAAATGATAACAGAAATCTGTCAAAACAGACCAGTAGGTAAAGATTGATTTTTCCGAAACCCTTATGTTGCTCAAATAAAAAAATGCAGAACTAATGAAAGTAGGGTAACAACTTGGAGAACAAGCTCAGAAAAATGCAGCTACATCCGACGTACTGATCTCCCTCACGGATTTTTACAATACAACACAAAAATCTGTCCTAGGACAGCCACTTTTCACAACTCCTCTACTGCATGAAAGTAGAGGGACTAGACACAAAAACCAAAACAAAAAGGATAACGAGCGGTTATTACAGAGGTAATAACTTCCAAGACTCGACAAAACTCTTGGGTTATCTCCCAACAAGTATTTTTCTTTAATGCCTTTAAGTTAGGCTTAAAAATTTCAAAGATGCTCATATACGATATATATATATATATATATATATATATTTGAAGTGAAAGAGAGCATAAAGAAGCAAATAACCAACACACTTGAGTCTAACCCACTTCCTATGCATGGGGGTATCATGAGAAAACGAATTGTTGAAACAAAAAGCCACAAGCATAGGAAGACAAAACAGATGCAACTTTAAAGCTTTCAGCATAAAACAGGGAAACTTAACATCATTGAGATGCATAAAACCATGTTTCCCGCTCTCATAATAACTTTTAGTAGCAATTTGAACAAATTTGAAAATATAACTGTCATTGGAAACAACTTTATCATCAGAATAAGCATACTTACAGTCATCAAAAAGAGGTCCAATGTCATAGACTGGATCAATAAAAGCAAGTTGTTACATCCTGAAATCTTTATTAGGCAAGCTATTTTCACAAGGAGCTTTAGCAAATTTGGAAAAGTTAAACTCATAAGAATCTCCATCAAACTTAGTTAAAACTTTTTCCTTCTTACAATCAATAATAGCTCCACAAGTGTTCAAGAAAGGTCTACCAAAAATGATAGGACAAGTTTTGCTAGCTGTTGAATTAAGAACTAGAAAATCAGCAGGATATTCAATCTTACCATAGAGAACCTCCACATCTCTCACAATGCTAATGGGGCAAATGGTTTCCTTATTAGCAAGGTGAATAACCACATCAATTTCCTCAAGCTCACAAGGACCAATCTCATGCATAATTTCCCTGTAATATCATAAGGAATAGCACTAGAACTAGCACCAATATCACATAAACCATAGTAGCAATGATCACCAATTTTAACAGAAAGCACAGGAACACTAGCTTTTCTAGCCTTACTAGGATGAGAGATAATATTAGAAGCGTCTTCACAGAAGACAATATGCTCATCCTCTATATTTTTAGTGACAGTGTCTTTCACAATAGCTACCATAGGTTCAACATTAAATTGCTTACCAGGCTCCACAGTTTTCTTTGTACCTTTGTTATTTGCACTAATAATCATAGAATACTCATTTACCTTAGCTGGGAAAGGCATTTTCTCAACATGAGGTTCAGGCACAATATGATTAGTAGTTCAAACTTGAGTACTTCTAACTGGAACATGATTAACAACATCTTTATAAGGAGCATGGTACTTATTCCACTTCTTTTTGGGAATTTCTATGTAAGAGGCAAAGGCCTTAAAACAGTTGGCAATACTTTGGGAGTCAATACCAAACTCATTGCTAATATCACAGAAGTCATAAGTTCCCATAAAAGATTTAATGCATTCATAATCATAGTTTATACCTGACTTTCTTCCTTTGTCATTCTCCCAAGATTCAGTGTTCTCTTGAATACGTTCTAAGAGATCCCATTTAGCTTCTTCCTTCATACGTGTGAATGATCCAGCGCAAGAAGCATCTAGTAAATCTTTATCATGAAGAGAAAGCCTTGCATAAAATTTATTGAGAATAATATTGTTAGGGAGTTCATGAATAGGACATTTAAGCATTAGTAACTTCAATCTCCCTAAATCTTGAGTTGTACTCTCTCCATCAAGAGGACAAAAGTTATATATAAGATTTCTATCCTTATGAATCTCACTGGGAGGATAAAATTTAGAGTAAAAGAGAGATGACATCTCCTCCCATTCCATAGATTGTCCATTCTTAAGCAGCTTATACCATTCTTCAGCTCTCTGTTTCAAGGATATGGAGAGTAACTTCTTCTTCACATGTTCAGTTGTGATACCTGCACACTTAAACAACCCGCAAAATTCATGGATAAAAGCAAGTGATCACCAGGATGGACAGTTCCATCCCCTAAATAATAATTATCCATAACACGATTAACAATACTTGTAGGTATCTTAAAAGGATCTATCTCAATAGGTGGTGGTTCATCTACTACCCTAGCAGTGGTAGTAGTTTTACCAAACAGAAAACCAAGTGGGTTATCCATATTGGAAACAAAGTAGCAAGCAGTAACAAGAGCAATACTCACAGTAAAAGTTTCCCTTATCGGTTCCACTCTTCAATAGCGCTTCATTCCCCGGCAACGGCGCCAGAAAATAGTCTTGATGACACACAAGTATAGGGGGTGTATCATAGTACTTTCTATAAATAGGATTATCGATCCCAACAAGGAGTAGAAGGTGCTGAACAGTGGTATGGAGTAGGAAATCCCTGTGAATACTTAGAAAACGTATTTTTAGTGGTTTTCTGATAAGACAACAAAACAAGGAGCAAGTAACAAAGGTAATGAACAAACGGAGCAAGTGGCCCAATCCTTTCTTAGCAAAGGACAAGCCTATGGAAATACTTATAAGGACCAAACGTTCTCGAGGACACATGCAAATTCTGTCAAGTGCTTTCGCTTCAAATAGCTGAGTACTCTTCTCTGGTGTTGTAAGTGTTGTGTGGGTGAACCTATGCTAACATCCGCCATTACTTGGACTAATACATACTTGAAGGGTTCGCAGCATAGAAAACAAAAATTTTCCTACGATGGGAACAACTATGTACCAAGATCTATCTACTAGATACAAACAACGGGCGGATGTATATCCGTAGAGAACATACCCTTGAAGACCGACAAAGCTTAACGAGTCCAAACTCGTGGTTGATGTAGACGATCTCTTGCCGATCTCAAGATCGAGAGGAAGTCCTAGCGCCAAAAAAGCAAGATCCGTGCTCGCACACACGTTCGAGGCACCGAGCAACCTCCGCCTCCTCGCTCCAGCGATGCAGCGGAAGCACAACTCTTTCTTGCCGAAAAGCCACCGAGAACATGTATCTCGCTAGTCCGAGACCATGGGGGATAAATTCTAGAGGGGGAGAGAGATCCTTCACTAGGAGGTGTGATGTGAGAGGAGGAGAGGGGGGCCTTTATAGGGGAGAGGGGGCACCCAAGGGGCATGGCGCCCAGCCATGGGGCTGCCCCACCTCTTCCACATTCATGTGGTGGAGCTCCCACTCAAAATGAAAAGCCTCCACTCCAATTAACAAGCCTCCACTCAAAAATCAACTCACATGCATTACATTACCACCAAATTTAATGCAAGCTCTCATTTCAATAAAACTCTTTTATTTATTTATTCAGAATTGTGTTAATTACTTTAATTAACAAACATTCACATAAAACCCTTGCTAGTATTCCATTTCACATGCAGAACCATTGTCAGCAATTTCAACCGAAACAGTTTTGGTGTCTAGTGAAATAAATTCCTGCGCTTTCCTTTTCTTTTCGGCATGAAACTTTTGCTCCAATTGGATGTCGGTGTCTCTAAGTGTGTCACCCCACGGTTCGCGAATAATGCGGACATGATCGAGACCCTCTCGATCAATAATCGAAGCGGGATCCGGAGACCCATCGACTCCCACACATTCAACGATGACTTTCTTGTGATCGTTAACCTTTTACGCTAGTATCTTAATCCCTTTGTTTCATGATATATTACATGTCCGAGATTCGATCATCGGTATCTCCATACCTAGTTTGATCTCGCATCGACATGCACTCTTTTCTCGCTCCGTGATATAACATTCTAGTGATCAAATCACTTGCTTGCAAGCTAATCAATGTGATATCACCGAGAGGGCCCGAGTATATCTATCCGTCATCGGGATGAACAAATTCCACTCTCGATCCATGGGCCTCAACATAACACTTTAGTAGTTCTGAACCCATCTTTATAATCACCTGTTACGGTGTGACGCTTGATGTTATCAAGAAACTCTTCCGGTTAGTGATTGACATGATCTCATGGTCTAAGGATTAGGATCACTTCATAAGTTGTTATAGCAATATAAACTCAATGACTTTGATCGTAATGCTATACTTCGGATGAATGTTCATCACACCATTACACTAATGTTGTGACCTCGTTATTAACAACATCCAATGTCCATGATCGTGAAACCTATGATCATCTTGTTAATCAACGAGCTAGTTTATGAGAGAGGCATAACTAGGAACTTTCGCTTGTTTATTAAACACACATGTATTAACGCTTCCGTATTAATACAATTATAGCATGCAAAATAAACATTTATCATAAACAAGGAATACGATAATAACCACTTTATTATTGCCTCTTGGGCATATTCCTTCGCCTCCCACTTGCACTAGAGACAATAATCTAGTTTGAGAACTTTGTGTATTGAACACCTATGGCTTTCGGTGTTCCATATACACAATTGCAAGTGGTTAACATAATCTACGGATCCGACGCTTCAGTCCGTGTGTATTTGCATGTCTTTTGCGTCTTCACGCATCACTCATTCTCCAATGAGATGGTATTGTAAAATTTGGTCTTCGGTGAGACCTTTAGTTCCTTGGGGTTAAAACACGTCGATACTATTGTCATACAATATATCTTTAGTGTTAGCCCGCTATAACCACACCTTAGTTTGATAACAAACTACTTGACACAAATTCCCTCCTTTGCTGCTACTATAGCAGTCATATACTTAGCCTTTTATTGTAGTATTCGTCACAATGTCTTAACTTTGGAACTCTTCCAAATCCATCATGGAATCTCCTTTCCATTACATTGTGCCACCCATAGTTTAAATTGAGATAAACTTAATTTGTATCTTGTGACAAAACTAGTATCAATGTAACGCTTTACAATGAACTATTTGTAATTGTTTGTCACCTCTACACAAATATATTCTTAGTTCTTCCAAAAGATTATAAGAATATCCTCACTATCGTCCAATGATCATTTTATGATTCATTCTGGTATATGCTCATAACACTTAGAGCATAGGACATATCTGGATGTGTACATATCATGGTATGATTGATCAAAACATTCTCGTGATTGCACTCATCAAGTGTCAAAGCACTTGAATCTTGTTTCACTTATCAAGTGTCGATACACTTGAATCTTGATTCAATTCCTTTCCATGCAACAAGAATTGTTTCTTGTCGTTTCTATATTGAACTCCTTCAATATCTCATATATGTACGTTTGGCATAAACATATTAGCTGCCATACCATCCACTATAGACATTCATGCTAAATATTCGGGTTTTGCCTAAGTCTTTCATCGAAATGAAATTCTTAACCTTTGTCAATAAAAGATACATCATTTCTAATCAACAAGATGTCCTCCACATAATGTATTAGAAATATGTCTTAGCGCTCCCACTTAATTTCTTGCAAATGCAAGCATCTTCATCGTCTCCTGATGAAAACTCCTTTTCATCACGGTGAAGATTCCAACTCCGCGATGCTTACTTCAACCATTGAAGTTTGCATGCCCTTTTAGCATCCTTTGAATTTAACAAAACCCTTTGGACCGTGTCATGTACACGTCCTAGGTAACCATTCTATTAGAAGAACTTTGTTTTGTTTATTCATCTACCATATACCAAATTATATGTAGTGGTTGCTACTTTAATCCGTCCAGACTAAATATCGCTATGAAAGATCAAATCTTGTCATAGTCAACTCTTTGAACATTGTCATAAAATACTTTACGACATGTCGACTATTTCATAGATGTGAAACATCCATGTTCTGCTTTCTTTATAGATCCAAATACGACCGATAGGTTTTACACCTATCCCGAGGGTCTTCCAAGTTCAAAACTTGATTTCTCGTATGGAACTATCACGGATTTTATGGCTTCAAGCCATTTGACGGAGTCAGGCCCATCGCTTCTTTGTATGTATTCGGTTCATCATTATCAAACAATAATGATTTACTCTCAAATCTTAGCATTTGATTGTTTAACCGACCTTTTGGTTCAATAGGAACTTTAGACCTCCGTGACCACAACCTTTGAGGCACATAAGCTATGAGCATTATGGCAGCCTCGCATCGATTTCCTGCCAAGAACTCAAAGACATTTATCTAAGGTTCGTTAACCTTATTAAAGTTCTATTGTCCTCCCACTTAACTTTTTATGAAAAACTTCTTTTTCAAGAAACTTCACATTTCAAGCGATAAACCCTTTTGTCCTTGGTGTTATGGAGGAATAACCAATTGTTATTCGAAATAACCTACAAAGACATGCTCATCCGACTTCGGTTGAAAACATCTTACTTATGTTTAGCATACCAAAATTTAAGAAATGACAACTTGGGTTTTACCCCAAACCATAACTTCCATGGTGTCATTTCAACGGATCAAGATGGAGCTCTTTTCAGTGTAAAAGCGGTAGTCTCTAAAGCTTTAATCTTTTAAAACATAATGGCAGTTTTATAAATAACACCTTTGATCCAACCATGTCAAACAAGGTTTCATTACAAATCTCAAACACTCCATACTCCTATGGTGTTTTGGGAGATGTAAATCTAGGTGTTTTGCTAAACTTGCAACTCAAATAAATCCCTTTATGATAAAATCATAATTCATTTATTTTCTTGTTACACTTGTAACTCAAATAAATCCCTTTATGATCAAATCATAATTCATTTATTTTTCTTGTTACAATGATTTTCCACTTCATCTTGAAAGTCTTTGAAAATGTTTTTCAAATATTTCATACTTCTTTCTCATTAAGTGAATATTCACTCAAAAATCCGGAGAAAGCATATGAAGTTGAAACCCATCGCTTACGACTGCACATAATGGACTACATACATCGATATAAATTCCAATATTTTAGTCGTTCGTTCTTCTTTGGTCTTTGAACGAAGTTTTAATTATCCCGAGGAAAGTCTCACAAGCGTCACTTGATCAAATCAAAGACTCCAAAAATCCATGAAAATGGAGATTCTTCATGTTTTCTTTCCAATATAATTTAAACAGCGATGTCACTTCATAAGTGATCTTTCAATCATTTGTCTTGCAACATTTTAGCATCAGGATTTATGGATGTGATTTCTTCAACTAGATTTGTAAATCATCCATCTTATATGGAATACGGTAATTATTTGAACAACCTTTGTTCTTATAATACCTGATTCAAATAACAATTATTAAAACAAATCTTGAAGTCTTTCTTCAACTAGATTTGTAAATCATCCATCTTATATGGAATACGGTAATTATTTGAACAACCTTTGTTCTTATAATACCTGATTCAAATAACAATTATTAAAACAAATCTTGAAGTCAAGCTTTGATGTCAACGAGAAATACAAACAACGGTTTGTTTGTTTTCGATGAACATCATCACATTTTCTCTTGCTAGTTACTTAGGCCATTGTGGTTCATGAATTGCGTCATTCCGTATGAAATTTCATACCAACCAATTCGGTATCCAATACCCAAGAACCACATTGTTTAACAAGCAAAGAATACAACCATAACATGTATATCATATATATACCTAAATTGGATATTTCCAATCTTTTCTTTTCTGCCAAATATATTTTATAGATTCTCTTTCAGCATTTCCTTCTCCTTTTAAAAGAATTTATCAACATCAACAGTGGCGCCATATACATGACACATAGTCCAAAGCGTGTATATTCAAATAATAATACCTTTGGACTTGCACTTTGAAGTAGATCACCATCATCAAATGATCGATATTCTTTCAAAATCCATTCTTTAGTAATCTTTTAGTGTAGTAAACATTTTACATACATATTCTATTCACCCTTATCATGACGACTTTCATGATCAAGCTACTTTAGCTTATAAAGGCGAATCGTGAGTATAACATTACTTTCCAAAACCCTTTTGGATGATTAGGATGTCTAGCATCTCCAACCTTTGTAAATTCTCATCCAATATGAGAACATATATATATACTCTATCATATTGCAACCAAAACATTGTTTCAGATATCGTTATATCTGCCACACATGATGGTTTCTGAAACAATTCTTTCAGCTCCTAGATAAACTTGATGTTTAAAACAAGAATCATGGAGGCAAACATGATACTTAAGATACTAACACTGGAATTGTTACTCTTGATTTAATACCAATTATTAAATCTCACGGAGTAAATAAAATTTGCTGAAAGTTTGCAATAAGACTTTAAACTTTAGATTGACACTCAACACAATACGATACCAGTTCGTAAAGTATATATCCAGAATTCTATAGTTCTATTATCTCAATTACAACTATGCATAAGCTGGTGAACGAATGCCAATGACTACAACAAATTATGCAAATTCACTTTGATTTAATTTATGATAAATTGAGTTCTACTAATCCAAATTAGAAATGAACTCCCACTCAAAAACGACATCCCTCGTGCCTTTTTGGTGATTACATGAACCAAATCCACTACACCAAGTCCGATCATCACGTGAGTCGGTGTAGCTTCAAAGGCGAGCATCAAATGGGCATCATATCTACTATATGACTCATGCTTAACCTTTCGGTCCGTGTTCCGAGGCCATGTCTGTACATGCTAGGCTCGCCAAGTAAGAACCTTAGTATTCGCGTGTGTAACTGTCTTACACCCGAGAGTGCTCGTGGATTCAAGTACACCCGATCATCACGTGATGTCTTGAAGCGACGAAACATTGTCGGTGCATACTTAAGGAAGAACACATTTTTATCTTGATATCTAAATGAGGGATCATCTTATTATGCTAATAAAACGCCAAACAAGCAATATAAGATGCTATCAAACATCATATGTTTATTAGTGAGATTATATGGTTCCCGCAGATGATCTCTATCATGTGCATCGTGGTATGATCACTATCATACCTTTATGTGTAAGTCCAAGGCCTATGGAGATTACACGTTATGTGTGTTGTAAGAGTATCATCTTATACTTCTACTTACAACATCACCATATCATAACACTAGCCCAGCAACAATCTAAACTAGACGCCTCTAATTTATCCATTGAAAAATTTACGTGGCTTAGGGCTTTCGAAGATAGAACCGTTCTTACCTACGAACATGAACCACAACGAGGATAACCAAATTGTTGACAACTCGTTGCAAATTAGATATTGACTATAGTAGGAGAGATGACACCGCTAGCCACTTATGCAAAACTAGTTGCATGTCAAGCGTGGAACAGGTCTCATGTGCGAGGACATGTAAAGTTTGTCCGGGCCGCTTCATCCCACTATGCCACCAATATCCAAAGTACAACTAAGAAGCAATAAAATGATCATCATCGCCCACATACTCATATGTGTACTACCCGTGCAAAGTATCTACGCATAGATCCGGCTCTGATACCACTGAAGGGTTCGCAGCATAGAAAACAAAAATTTTCCTACGATGGGAACAACTATGTACCAAGATCTATCTACTAGATACAAACAACGGGCGGATGTATATCCGTAGAGAACATACCCTTGAAGACCGACAAAGCTTAACGAGTCCAAACTCGTGGTTGATGTAGACGATCTCTTGCCGATCTCAAGATCGAGAGGAAGTCCTAGCGCCGCAAAACAGCAGCGCATCCGTGCTCGCACACACGTTCGAGGCACCGAGCAACCTCCGCCTCCTCGCTCCAGCGATGCAGCGGAAGCACAACTCTTTCTTGCCGAAAAGCCACCGGGAACATGTATCTCGCTAGTCCGAGACCATGGGGGATAAATTCTAGAGGGGGAGAGAGATCCTTCACGAGGAGGTGTGATGTGAGAGGAGGAGAGGGGGGCCTTTTATAGGGGAGAGGGGGGGCACCCAAGGGGCATGGCGCCCAGCCATGGGGCTGCCCCCACCTCTTCCACATTCATGTGGGTGGAGCTCCCACTCAAAATGAAAAGCCTCCACTCCCATTAAAAAGCCTCCACTCAAAAATCCACTCACATGCATTAAATTTCCACCAAATTTAATGCAAGCTCTCATTTAAATAAAACTCTTTTATTTATTTATTCAGAATTGTGTTAATTACTTTAATTAACAAACATTCACATAAAACCCCTTGCTAGTATTCCATTTCACATGCAGAACCAGTTTCAGCAATTTCAACCGAAACAGTTTTGGTGTCTAGTGAAATAAATTCCTGCGCTTTCCTTTTCTTTTCGGCATGAAACTTTTGCTCCAATTGGATGTCGGTGTCTCTTAAGTGTGTCACCCTACGGTTCGCGAATAATGCGGACATGATCGAGACCCCTCTCAGATCAATAATCGAAGCGGATCCGAGACCCATACCGACTCCCACACATTCAACGATGACTTTCTTGTGATCGTTTAACCTTTACGCTAGTATCTTAATCCCTTTGTTTCATGATATATTACATGTCCGAGATTCGATCATCGGTATCTCCATACCTAGTTTGATCTCACATCGACATGCACTCTTTTCTCGTTCCCGTGATATAACATTCTAGTGATCAAATCACTTGCTTGCAAGCTAATCAATGTGATATCACCGAGAGGGCCCAGAGTATATCTATCCGTCATCGGGATGAACAAATTCCACTCTCGATCCATGGGCCTCAACATAACACTTTAGTAGTTCTGAACCCATCTTTATAATCACCCTGTTACGGTGTGACGTTTGATGTTATCAAGAAACTCTTCCAGTGTTAGTGATTGACATGATCTCATGGTCTAAGGATTAGGATCACTTCATAAGTTGTTATAGCAATATAAACTCAATGACTTTGATCGTAATGCTATACTTCGGATGAATGTTCATCACACCATTACACTAATGTTGTGACCTCGTTATTAACAACATCCAATGTCCATGATCAGGAAACCTATGATCATCTTGTTAATCAACGAGCTAGTTTATGAGAGAGGCATAACTAGGAACTTTCTGTTTGTTTATTAAACACACATGTATTAACGTTTCCGTATTAATACAATTATAGCATGCAAAATAAACATTTATCATAAACAAGGAATACGATAATAACCACTTTATTATTGCCTCTTGGGCATATTCCCTTCAATACTTGTGATTAAATCCCCTGTAAACATCTGTAACTACAGGAAAGTAATTAAGATATAAATCTAACCACAGCTTTAAACTTGAGATCCTACGCTCCCTTGTGCAAAGGTGTCCTAACGGGGGTTCAGGGTTCTGTCACTCCGACAACCCCACAATTAGTAGACAAATACACAATGCATTCCCCTAGGCCCATAAATGGTGAAGTAGCATGTAGTCGACGTTCACATGACACCACTAGAAGAATAGCACCACAACTTAAATACTAAACCATTGAATAATAACTCAACACAAATTCACTACTAACAACATGACTTCTCCCATGTCCTCAAGAACACAACGAACTACTCACAAGACATCATATGGATCAATATCAAAGATGATATGGTAATGGATAACAATCTAAACATAAATAGTAATCCAATGGTTCCACTCACAAGCATCAACTACAATAGTAATCAACACTAGGAAAGTTTCCCCTAAGAACTAAAGCAATATCCAACACAACTGTTACAGCGGGACGGAGTGGTGATGATGGTGCTGGTAGAGATGATGGTGTGGATGATGATGATGATGATCCCGATGAAGCCTAGCTTGATGATGGTGTTGATGGCGATGGTCTCCCCTCTCCGGGAAGGAATTCCCCCGGCAGAAATCTGTCTACCAGAGAGATCTTTCTCTCTCGGTGTTTTCTGCCCCCCAGAGGCGGCGGAAATCTATCTGTGGTCGCTCCCCTAGGCTTAGGGTTCCGTAGGGAAGATATAGGCGAATGGGCGGAGTCGAGAGTCGGGCAGGTGGGCCACACCTGCCCTAGGAGCGACCCAGGGGGGAGCGCCTTGGGGGGTGTGGACCCCCTGCGGCCCCTCTTCGCTCCTCCTTCTGGCTTCCTTCGTCATCTGGGAAAATATTATGTTTCCATATTTTTCTGATCTTCGCGAAATTGCACCGAAACGCCTTCTTTTCCATCAGAATCCAGACTCCGGCAGTTCATCCTCCAAGAATCATCCAACATGCATAAACAGATGAAAAGCCATAAGTAATACCTCATAATAAGACATATCAATGAATAGAGGTAAATTATGATATAGAAGGGTGATGCAAATTGGGCGTATCAACAGGCAAGATAATATGGGTCACTTTGGGTGATGAAATAGATTCTTTCACTCCATGACTTCTACCCAGAAAAGAAATAACCACATTGCTGTCCTACAGGCTATGGATGGATCACACGTTAGTGATCATAAGGGAAAAGCTGAACTTCTGTTAGAAGCTTATAAAGATAGTCTAGGAAGAATAGAACAGACTACCCCAATTCCTGACATGACTAATCTACTAGCCACTAATGTTAATCTAGCTTTTCTTGAGGAGACATTTTGTCACGATGAGATTGATGACATTGTGAAGGATTTTCCTGCCAACAAGTCACCTGGTCCAGATGGTTCCAATGCTGAATTTGTGAAAACTTATTGGAACATTATTAAAAAATATTTGTATGATTTGTGTGACTAATTCCATCATGGCTCTCTCTGTCTATAAAGTATCAACAGTTGCTTCATAACCCTTTGTAACACCCTCAGAATCGGCCCTATGCAAGTTTCAGCGCTTCCCGCCAAACCCGCATAGAAACGATTCAAAGGTGCCCACCAGGCACTTGCGTGCGGGTGGAAAATGAAGTAATATCATTACACAATAGTCCTCGATGGAACCCACAAAACATATATATACAACGGCGACTCAATGAGTCAAGAATACAGATATACAATACAAAGATCCAAATCACCTTTAAAACGATATAGCGTCCGAGTACGGACAAGATGCAAATTGAGCTAAGAGCCCTGAAGAATAACCAATGGCGTCCATAACCCTGCCCAGGCCAAGCCGGAAGGTTAACCCTGCTAACGACGTCGATCTCGAAACCTGCTAAAACAAAAGGGGTGCCGACAAAGGGCAAAGGAAAAAGAGGAGCGGTCAGTACTGAGGCCGGTACACGGTGAGACTAGAATTCGGCGGTCCTCGCCTACATAGGTATGGTGGACTGAAGCGGCAGCGCGGCATGCACTAAACAACCTATAGAGACTCGATACAACTAGCGGCTATCAGAAAGGGATAAGAAAGACCTATCCGGAACCAACCTGATACTACCACCAAACATACCCATCCTGGTGTCTCCCCCTCGAGACCAAACGAGGAAGTTAACCGAGGAACTCACACCATTGGCAGTTTTATTTATTCAGTTATCGTTGCAGCAATTACTAGTCAGGTATAGATAATCATCCTGATATAATAAGCAGTGGGAAATTTTAGTTAACCATTCTGTTGTAGTTGTGACACTTACTATTCAAATATAATTAGCATGAGATATCCCAAACCCAGCAGTTGTTGGTACTTTTATTTAGCCATTCCGTTGTAGTGAAGCTGATTACTAGTCATATCGGATACAAGTCAAATTATAGCAGTAAACTTTAGTTATAGTTGTCTATGATCGAGAACTGTGCTCCAAGTCGTCCATAACCGCGGACATGGCTTTTCGAAAAGATTTAACCCTGCAGGGGTGCACCAAAGTATCCACACGCACTTCGACCCTTTTTGCCAGATCAGTTAACATACACCCATCGGTATGTCAGCGGGGCCTAAGTCATGACGTTTCCCAGACCCAAAGCAAGTACATGGGGGCCACCCCACTAAGCTACCCGCAACGAAGTCGGCCGGTCTCCGAGACGGACTCAGGGTTTGCGTCAATGGCTGTAAACGACTGGGAACCCGAAAGTGTGACTGGGCTTGTCGATACCGCGAAAACACTCCGCTTACCTAAACAGTACAGGTGCAGTACTTCGCACAATTTAAATAAAGCAGTAAAGCATGGCATAAGTACAGAATAGTAATAAAGCCCCAAACTAATTGTGGCCCCAAAGACAAGATTTTGAAATCAGGTACTAATCGATGGGGGTGCCCATACACCCCACCTGTGGTTAGCGCGCTCGATCTCGGAACAGGTGTCAAGAACTCGGGGTCCTACGGGACACAAGTGGACGGTTAACAACCAAATAACATCTATTGCCCACCTGTGCCTCTGCATTATTTACCTACTTTCAATTTTAGTTATTAAACAATAATTAAAGCCATGATCATATCCAACATTAAACATGCGGCAACACTCCAACAACTGTGGTACTGGACGACACGCAACAGCACTTGAGCAAGCGACTACGACGCGCAAGTCCAACTATCTACCAAACAACAGGTAATAGGATGTGTCCAAGGCAATATAAGGCTGCAAGGGATACCACGGGTACGAAAACTAGAGCAACGCAACACAGATAGCAATAGATCAACAGGAGGGAATAAATAATATAAAAGTAAGATAGGTAGAAAGGGGGAGGTGCTCGCCTGAAAACATTGCCGAAGGTTCACCGGAATCAGGTCGACACTCGCATCAACTCATCGGCCTAATCCGCGAAGAAGCAAAACACTAGAAGAAACACCGGATGCACTATTTAATTCTATGACATAAGAACGGGCATGATGCATGTATGATGTATGACATGGCAAAGGTGCAATGCAATTAGATCATATTAAGCGGAACCGGGGTCCCGACATTTAATTATTAAGTTCATATTGTTTAGATACCCCACAATTTAAATGTTGTCTTAACATGCCAAATATATCACCGGTTCGCTACACAAATTTAAATGGGACCAATATAAGACTAGAAAAGCCTCATATGGTCTCAATATTTAATTATATGGTGAATCGGCATAAGGCCCCCAAACCACACCAATATGCATGCGAGCATGTCAAATTAAGATGCACGAGTTTATATTATAATTTATAAAATAGGGCTCGGAAAGGGAGTCACACATGGGTTCGCCGATCTTGGTTTCGAAGGGGTTCGGGTTTGGTCTTCGGACGCCGGGATCGGTCTTCACCTCCGGGAACGGGGTCTTCAAGGTCTCGGCCATCGGATCCGAGAAGGCGACCTGGACATCGGCTTCGGAGTTTGGATTCGGGAAGGTGACCTTTGGTTCCGTGAAGGAGATCTTGGAATACAGCTCTGGTGGTCGATGGCGAACTTGGGTGGATCAAGCACCGGGGTTCCTTCTAGTTCGACGACCGCAGCATCGGCAATGCCGTCAAAGTAGCACCATGCGCGATTACACGCCATCATTGTAACATCATCGCACCATCGATGCGTGCATGCATCTTCGGACATCATCGAGCAAAAATGCGGGCTTGGTTCATCCCTAGTGTTTCCACAACACAAGCACACATGCCTCTTGCTTCTAGTCGAATATGGCCACATGGACAAGAACAAACCGTCAGACTTGTATGAGGAGGCGTACTCGCTGAGGCCCAGGAGGCCAACGCAGATACAGAGAGAGGACAACGTCCTCACTTGGGCATGCGACCTGGCCGTCGGGTACAGGCATGCGGGGGCGGATGAAGAGGCAGAGGGGTCGCGGTGGATGCAGCCGGCGATGAGGAGGCCGAGCCGAGCTCAAGCTGAGGCGGGACGGGGCCCAGGTCAAGGAGGTGGTGACGCGCGGCGCGGAAGCCGAGGGTCGCGGACATCAAACTACGGAGAGGAGGGCCCACAAGGCAGGTGGCAGAGCTTGCTGCAGGGAGGCGGGCACCAGGGGAGGCGGCGATGTTGGCTGTTGGCGGCGGAGACGAGCACGGCCGGGCTCGGCCGGAGCGGAGCGGGCCCGATGCGGCCAGATGCAGCGAGGGAGGAGGACGCGCGCCGGCGCGGGAGGAGCGAGGCGCCCGGGCGGAGAGGCGGCCGCAGAGGGGGAAGGGCCAACGGGGCGGCGGCCGACGGGGTGGAGGTCGACGGGAGGGAGCGGGGGTCGGTGGGAACGACGGGGGCACGGACGAGGGAGGCCGAGGCGAGGAGGTGGCGGCCGAGGGAGGTTGCACGACGGGGGAGTGGAACCGGCAGTGTCAGTTGCAGTCGGGGATGTCGACACGCCGTAGGAGACAGCGACCGGCAACCGGAGACAGAGAGGCGGGGTTCTGTAGGGAGAGGCAGAGCGGAGGCGGCGGATGGTGGCGACCAGAGAAGATGGGCACGGGTTCTAGTAGGAAGGAGGCGAGCAAGGGACAGGCGGCGGAGCAGGCGTCTGGCACGGGAGGAAGGGAGAGGGGTCGAGAGGTTGGGGACGAGGGGGACGCGTCGCACGGGACACGAGAGAGCAGGTGGGGTCGGGGATTTGGTTCCGGGTGGGACCAGGCGGGAGCGCGGAGTGGGAGGAGCGGGGCAGGAGGAAGGAAGGCGAGGGACGGTTCCCTGGGTGACACGTCGTGTCGGGTGGGTGCGCTGAGTGGGTGGGGTGGTTTCTGTTCAGGGTTTCCTAGGTGTGTGTGTGTGTGTTGGTTTGGCTCCAGGGTAGGTAGCAGTAGGTGGTGGCGGCGGGGTGGGGTGAGATAGGGAGGATTAGGGTTAGGGTTTGGTGAAACTAGGGTTTGGTCAAAACGGGCTGGGCCAGCCAGGGTAGTAGGTGGCCTGGCCTACGGGCCGGGCTGCCTCCTCTGGAAAAAATAGGTTTTTATTTTATTTATTTTCTTTTAAAATAAAACATTTTCAATAGGTTTTTAGACAAACAAAATACTTCGGAAAAGTCCGGGGTTTGACATTGAAATAAAGAGGCTATTTGTAGAAAATAAAATAGGGCCTTTTGAAAATAGTTTTATGCGAAATTTATGCATGATGTCATGATGATGCACAAAGTAGTAAACAATTGAGCGATTTTCTAATAGTGGTTTTTGCGGGATGCCACACCCTTGTACCTAAGGAGGATGAAAGATTAGTGAATGATTTCTGGCCTATTTCCCTGCTCAATTGCACCCTGAAGCTTCTAATAAAATTATTAGCAAATAGACTACAAACTATCATCATGAGGATCATCCAGGAAAACCAATATGGTTTCGTTAAATCTAGAACTCTACAAAACTGTTTATCTTGGTCATATGAGTACCTACATTATTATCATAAATAAAAAAGGAAGCGATTATTCTCAAATTAGACTTTGAGAAGGCTTTTGACAAGGTGGATCATTCTTTTATTCTGTCTGTTCTGGAGAAGAATGGTTTTGGCACCAGATGGTGCCTTTGGATCAAGAAACTCCTCAATTCAGGTAGGGTGATCCCCTCTCCCATCTGCTTTTTGTCCTAGTTGTTGATGTCCTGCAAACACTTGTCAACTCTTCTATGGCCCAAGGACATTTGATCAGGCCCCTCCCTCTACAATGTACTTCTGATTTCCCAATTGTGCAATATGCGTATGACACTCTGCTTTTTTGCAAGCAAATGAACAACATGTCTTGCACCTAAAAGATATCTTGCAAACATTTGGCATTGCTTATGGATTGAGAGTGAATTATGCCAAGTCTAACTTAATCCCGATTAATGTGGCAGAGGATCATTTGCCCGTCCCGACTTCTTCTCTTCAATGCCAAATTGGCGTCTTGCCTTTCACTTATCTTGGTTTACCCCTCAGCTCCACTAAACCCACCAAGGAAGCTTTCTTGCCCCTAACTATGACTATTCAGAGAAGACTGTCCTTCTGGTTGATGTACTTGAACTATGGTAGCAAACTCAGACTTTTAAATTCAGTTATCTCATCTCTCCTAATTTTTGTTCTTTCCACTTTGAAAACATATCAGTGGGTACTGGATGAATGTGATAAGTACAGGAGACATTACCTATGGAGGAACAAAGATATTACTAAATAGTCTCCGCCATTAGCGGCCTGGGAACTTGTTTATAAACCAAAGGATCAAGGAGAATTATGAGTTCTCAAACTTTTAGCTATGAATGATTGTCTTTTGATGAATGTCGTGGTAGTGGCACGGCAGATGCCATGGGTAGGCTAAAGTATGGGGCCAATGGATGCTAGTGGGATCTGGGGAGGGAAGATGCAACTGTCTCTACACTCAAGCTGCCAAAGTGATGATCTTTATTTATCTCTTGATGGGTTACAAATGCTCCTTGAGCTGTATACAGGGGGACAAGATGAATCTCCCCAGCCTAACGGTGCTCAAAGAGTCGATGCCCACCTCAGGGCCCAAGCCTCCCCTTATAAAGGAGTGCCTTGGTGCCCTTAGGGCTGACGAGGCAAGCATATTCGTGGAATATGCTTGTCCCTAAATAGTAGTTCGGCGGCCTCTTTTCCCTGTCGCCCTTCTAACGACGGCAAGGCTCCAGTGGCCCTCTCCTGCGTGCCTCGGGCTCCAGGACTGTCACCTCCGTGACCTCCTTCTGCCCCTCTGACGTTGTGCATCCTTGTCTCTTGCGCTTGGCTCTGCTCTGATTCCTTCTAGCCTGCAGCTATAGTTTGACCTTGGGCTTCTCCTTCTCCTGCAAGCTTCGTATCACTCGGCCTTACCTTACCTTGTGTAACTCGGCTCGTTCTTCACCTGCATCAAGATTACTTGGGCTAACCCGGCCGACCCTCTTAGTAACTCGGCCGGGTAACTACTTGATACATATATACGGGCTTCTCGCCTCCGTACATCGGTCGACGTATTCATGATTCGGCCGACTTGACCGTAACTCGGAAACTAGGCGGGGATTGTACCTCTGTCTTTCCCCGTCTCTGACCTACCCGAGGTCATCCCCCCGACATTAGTCCCCGAAGCTGGTGTGGCCCTGTCGATAGCTTTGGCCGGGTCATATCAGCTTCATCATATTCTTCAGTTTTGTTTCCGAGTTATACCTTCCTCCGAGGTTTCCTCATTCCTTCTCTCGTACGCCATGTCCTACGTGTCATCCCCATCATTGTTCTTCTAGTTTTTAGGTCCCTCTACAGTACTTACTGACAAGCTACGGTTAACTTTGTACCTGCTGCGCCGTCGCTGCGACGCCTCGGGCGTCGTTCCCCTTGGGGATCGTAACGCTCTTTCTTCGTGTGTGGCCGTTGGTGTGGCTCCGCTCATTTTTTAATGATACGGCGACCACCGAGATCTACACGGACAACCGCCACACCCACGATCCCACTTCCCTGTTCAAGGCTCGATTATAAAGAGGGGGACTGCGTTTGGGGGATTCACTTTTCCCCTTACCGCTCGCCTCCGTCCTCCTCCTTCCTCTCGCCGGCGCGTACTCTTGCAGTTCCGCCGCTGCCGCGAGCCTCCGCCGTGAAGATTCTGCGCCGCTCGCTGCTTTGCGGTGCTCATGCTTTGGCTCCGTCGCCGGTGAGTCCTCTGCGGTCGCCTTGCCCTGATCTTTCCCTAGATTCATCTGCTCCGATTCCATGCTCGTGCGACGGTTCCTCTGTTTCTTCGCCATTGCTTTCGTGCAAAGTTCCGACGGGGCCTTGCAGCTCTAAACTTCCCTCCGCCGCCAGTCTTTCCTCCGGCGATCTTTCCGGCGCACATATGTCTAGTTCGTTTAGCGGCGCTCTTGTTGAAGATGACGACGCTGACTCCGGGCCTGAGCGAGGCTCGTGGCAGGGTTCTTCAGTCACACGCCGTGAGATTGAATGGCTCATCCGGACTCGACGAATTCCCGCCGAGGTTTCTTGCCGTTTACCCGGCAGCGAATCCTCTCCAGATATCAGAGAGGGCGAGTATGTGGTTTTCATGTCTCACTTTGCCCGCGGCTTCGGTCTCCCTCTTAGCGATTTCGCTAGAGAATTCCTCGATTACTTCGGCCTTCAGCCGCATCATCTTCCTGCGAACGCCATAGCTTCTCTTTCTGCTTTCATCTCCGCCGAGGGATACTGCCTGTGTCACAAGGTGCATGTCTGGTCGAAGTTCTTCCAGATCCGCTCCAATGTTGTCCCTGACAAATCTCTGCACCCTTCCGAGAAGTTGCTCACCCAATATGGGGCGGCGTCTATCACTCCTCGGAGGAAATCCGTGTTCCCTCGTGTCACTGGGTTGGAGTCGTGCAAGAAGTGGCACAAATCATTCTTCTACGTCAAGAACAGAGGGGCGGAAGACAAGATTCGGCTCCCTCCATTCTCAATTGGCCCACCTTCTAAAGTGAACTGGCTCTATAATCCGAGGAAAACTCAAGCATTGGCCGAGGCCTTCGAGATTCGGCTTAAAGAGTTGATCCGGGCCGGGTTATGCGGCGAAGACCTGATGGCAACTTTCATTAGTAGCCGGATCTGCCCCTTCCAGAAGCGGACCCACAAGCTGTGCTACATGAGTGGTCCCCTTGACCCTAACCGAGTCTCGACCGTGGAGCTGGATAATTACCTTATTTACAAGCGCGTCCGAGCTATCTTCAAGACTGAGATGCCTGAGGATTGGTCTTGGGGATTAAAACCATTCACCCGCGATCATCCGCCTCCCGAGGTGAGATTAATCAACATCGCTCTGTTATTCCACTGTTTTTAGAAACTGATTTATCTAATTCTCTTTCTCCTCGTCTTGTAGAGGTTCGCAGAGCAGAAAAACGAGGACGCCGAAGTTCTGCAGCTCCCTTGGCCCGCGGACAGGAGTACCCCGGATACTGGTGAGCCGGACTCCGAGGAATTCGTCCCTAAGTCGGATCCTGCCCCGGCTCGAGCTTGCGGCAAGACTTCAGCGCACGAGGAGGAAGGTGATTCGGACGAGGTCCAAATTCTTGAGGTAGCTGCCGCCATGCCTATTTCTTATGCATTTCCGGCTTCTACTTTCCCAGCTAATCCGGCCGGTCAGGTTCACGACGCCGAGCCTATTGCTTCCCGACCTCCCGTTACCTCGGGGAAACGCGGGGCTCCTGCTAGTGCCTCGGAGGCGGTTCCTAAGAAACGAATGAAGAAATCCGCTCCGAACCCTCCTAGGCGCAAGACTATGCCTGGGGTCGCCGGGTAAGTTGTTTTGCCTATATTTCTTGTTTCTCTCTTTCTGTTTCTCATATTGACGAATCTTCTTTCTTATTTTTGCAGTGCTCCTCTTTCCGTTAAACCCGGCGGTCCTAGTATGACTAGCCGTCTGATTCGGCCGCCATCTCCTCCTCCCGCTGATGATACCAGGATTCCTAGTCCTATTCGTCCTGCTTCTCCTCCAGCTCCGAATACGTCGCCTGTTCGTCGCGATGTCCCTGAGACCCCTTCCATTGACCTGGATTCGAACCGCCTCCGGTTTTCGTCGAACCCGCCGCCTTCTATGGGCCCCAGTGACATCGAGCCTCCATCTACTCCGGCGGTTTCTACGGCCATCCCGACCTCGGCCGAAAAGGACGTTATCACGGCGCCCTCTGCGACCTTATCCTCCGCTGCTCCTAAGGACTCCGTCCCTACTTCCGAGGCGCCACTTCCTGCTGATGCCTCTTCTAAGGCGAAAAGCTATTGCCAAGACTTCTTCTTCTCGAAAGGTCTTGCCTCTTCTCGATCGAGTATTGCCGACGTCTGCGTAAGGGGCTGCGCCTACCAAAGTCCCGTTACCTCGGCAGCCGCCTTGCTCTTCATAAGAGCCTGCGACGTGGTGGACCGACCGCCGGGGTAAAGTTTTAACTTGGACATAGTGGGAACAGCCTTGAGCGCTGGTTGAGTATGCCAATAATCGAATGTCTTTGATCAGTTTGAGGGTAATCCAACAAACCAGCCCTTTCAGCTTTCTGACATCAGCGGCCGTTTTGACCATGATGCCCAGTTCATCATTGATACCAACAAGATGAATGAGGTAATTATTTTTTCTCTGAGTCTTAAATTTTTCTTCAGATGTTACCATATGCTCTAGTCCCCGAAACTTGCAAGGAAATAACTTGTTGTATACTTGGAAGTTTGACTTAAATTTATTTCTAAGGTTCGTTAATCCGGCCATCTAGATCCGAGCGTAGTTGTGTTTGATTCGGACTTGCTTTAGCTTTGAATATCCAGCCACCTAGATCCGAGTTAAGTCCTACTTGACTCGGATCTGGTTTAGCTTTGAATATCCAGCCACCTAGAGCCGAATTAAGCTTTGCTTGATTCGGATCAAATTTAGCTTTGAATATCCAGCCACCTAGATCGGATTTAAGCTTTGCTTGATTCGGATCTAATTTAGCTTTGAATATAGCCACCTAGATCGGAGTTAAGTCCTGCTTGACTCGGATCTGGTTTAGCTTTGAATATCCAGCCACCTAGAGCCGAATTAAGCTTTGCTTGATTCAGATCTAATTTAGCTTTGAATATCCAGCCACCTAGATCTGAGTTAAGTCCTGCTTGACTTGGATCTGGTTTAGCTTTGAATATCCAGCCACCTAGAGCCGAATTAAGCTTTGCCTGATTCGGATCCAATTTAGCTTTGAATATCCAGCCACCTAGATCCGAGTTAAGTTCTGCTTGACTCGGATCTGGTTTAGCTTTGAATATCCAGCCACCTAGAGCCGAATTAAGCTTTGCTTGATTCGGATCTAATTTAGCTTTGAATATCCAGCCACCTAGATCCGAGTTAAGTCCTGCTTGACTCGGATCTCGTTTAGCTTTTACTCGTTGATTTATCATTTTGCCTCATTACTCAGGTTGCACATGATCGGCGGACTGCCGAGTTCCAGAGGTTGCTTTTTTCGCACCGCAAGCTGGAAGAGAAGTATGAGAAGGTTCTGCCCGTGGCAAAGAAAGCTGGTATGTCGATAGTTCCTTTTCCTTATTCCCAACGTTCTCATGTATTCGTCCACAGAATGCCGGCTTACTTCTTGTTGAATAGGTAACATTAATAACCTCAATACTCGCCTTGAAAAGAAGATCAAGAACCTGGAAGGTTAGTTTCCTTTCTATTTTACTCCTTCTCCTTCTTAATATACATGCTAAGGTTCCTTATTGCGTTTGGCTGTGGTAAAGCCGAGTTGCAAGACTTCGCAGTGTCACATCAAGATTGCATGCCCATGCCTAACGTGATGCTGCATTTTTTAGAACAAAATGCAGTTCATTCGGCGCAACTACAAGAAAAATATGATGAGATAGCTCGCCTGCGATCCGAGGTGGATACCCTTAAGCTCTCTCAGAAATCCGAACTAGAGAAGGTCGACCAAGAATTTTCCGAGGAAAAGAATCCGACTGGATCTGCAGAAGAACAAAGAACTCCTTGAAGCTGCCAAACTTAAAACCCGGGGTTTGAGCGAGGAAATTGCTCGTTTTGAGAAGAGTAAGGCTGATTGGGCCAAAGACCTTCAGATAATGATGAGCTACATTCATCGTAAGCTACTTGGCATGGCCGAATTATTTTTTTTATTTTTTGTCCCTGCTACCCTTTGACACGTTCATGCTTTGCGCAGATCATTTCCCCGAGGCCAAGCCCGTGAGTTCTAAAGCGGTTCTTGCAGCTCGTGCGCGCCGAGGTGAACCTGTTACTGTTGATTCAGAACATTCGATGGAGGATTACTTGGTTGACGTTGGTGCCGCAGTTGGTCCGATGAAAATTATGGGCCGGGACTTGGTGCAGGCCGCTATCCGAGCTTACCATGTACTCTGGCCGAATACCTCGGGGACTCCTGATATTAACGAAGTCAAGTTATTGGTGACAAGGCTGATGGCATCTGAGAGGCAGTTGAGTCTTTGGAGAGAATCGGCTGGGCGTGCTGGTGCCGACATGGCCCTTACTGTTATCATGTCATGGTATGAAGACATCTCTCTGGACATCCTGAGAAATTTGCGCACTGGCTCCCGCTGGGTTGAAGATCCCACTTTTGTTGCTCTTCGGCAAGCTCGGGCGTTCCAACTCGTCGAGTATGCCGACGTGCACACTTGGAATGAAGGGCCGAGTTTTCTCCCAGACCCGGATCAGGAGGTTGCGGCTGAGGGTGCCTCGGATGATGATTCAGCTGAGCAGGGGGAAGGTGAAAATGATTCGGCCGCATCTGATAGCTCCAGCTCAAGCTCGGACAGCAACGGCGATGCGCGGTCCTCTTCCAAAGGTACCGGGCATTCTACCGCACGGACTGACGCTCCTGAACAACCTCGGACTTCCGCCGAAGTTGCACCTGGGTCGGCGGAGGGCGAGGCAACCTCAGTCGAAGTTCCTCCTACCTCGGAGTGCCCCGCACCTGAGCAAGTAGCTGCCTCTCCAACGAACAACGCCTAAGTTATTTCCGATCCCTGGTATGCCGGGCGTATGATGTAGGCGAAAAATTTGTCAACTCTCTGTATGATTTGAATTTCTTTTGCCATGTACTGTTGTGACATTTGGTTAAGTGGATGCTCGTCCGAATTCTTGCTTCGCTGGCCCTTATCTTCTTGACCTTTTAGGGCTTAACTTTGCCGTTTATTTTTTATGGTCTTATCCAGGCATGAGCGCTGAATACCTGTGATATTGATCTGTTCTGAACATAAGTTAGCTACTTCGTTGTGGAAATATGTAGCAATCGCTGGATTGTTGTTTTATTGTCCGAAACTTCCATATGTAAAGCAGATTTCAGAGGTAGTATAAAACTGATATGAGTGCGTTCAGCATAAGTTTGAGGTAGCATACGGGAGTCCCCGAGTCGCTGCTTTAGAAGCCGAGGTTTAGGTATTAATACAAAATTGATATATCATATGATAGTCCCCGAGTCACTGCTCTGGGCACCGAGGTTCATATTTGTAACATGAAATAAATACAACATATGGCAGTCCCCGAGTCACAGCTCTGGGCGCCAAGGTTCAAGCACATAACGCGAAAGAAATAAATATAACATACGGCAGTCCCCGAGTCATTGCTCTGGGTGCCGAGGTCCAAACACATAACACGAAATAATATAACATATGGCAGTCCCCGAGTAACTTCTCTGGGTGCCGAGGTTCGGATACATAATATGAAATAAATATAACTTATGGCAGTCCCCGAGTCACTGCTCTGGGTGCCGAGGTTCAAATACATCATTGGATTTTGACTTTGAGATATAATGCTATGAGTAGAATGGCCGAAGTAAAGCCACATTCCAGGGGCGCTTCTTTTCGCCGATTTTGCGCCTTGTTCTCTCCGGGACCGAAGGCCGATTAGATAATATGCATCGTTGTGCAATGCTTTGCTCACAATAAACGGTCCTTCCCATGGGGGTGACAATTTGTGCATGCCGGCCGTGCGTTGCACGAGTCGGAGGACCAAATCTCCTTCTTTGAATACTCTTGGATTCACTTTCTTGCTGTGATACCGCCGCAAGTTCTGTTGATAAATAGCCGATCGTGATAATGTCAACTCTCTGGCTTCTTCCAGCAGGTCTACGGCATCTTGCCGAGCTATCTCATTTGTCTCTGAGGTTGTGTACTGAGCAACTCTTGGCGAGTCATATATTATGTCGGCTGGAAGTACGACCTCTGCCCCGTACACCAGAAAGAATGGAGTGTAGCCTGTTGATCTATTCGGAGTAGTCCGGAGGCTCCATAACACGGCCGGGATTTCTTCGATCCAACACCCTGCCGACCTTTGCAAAGGTTCGACAAGTCGTGGTTTTATTCCTGACAGCACCAGTCCATTAGACCTTTCCACTTGCCCATTGGATGCTGGGTGAGCCACAGAGGCAATATCTAGTCTTATGTGCTTCTCTCGGCAAAATCTAGCGAAAGCTCCTTCTGCAAAGTTTGTGCCATTATCCGTAATAATACTATGCGGGTACCCGTATCTCAAGATGATATCCTTGAGAAATTTCACTGTTGTGTGCCCATCACACTTTTTAATCGGTTTTACTTCAATCCATTTTGTGAACTTGTCTACCATAACCAACATGTGGGTCATTCCTCCTCGCCGGCTTGAATGGTCCCACCATATCTAAACCCCATACAGAAAATGGCCAAGTGATGGGTATTGTTTTTAACTCGCCGACGGCATATGTATTCTGGTTGCGTATCTCTGACACCCATTGCATTTCTTAACTAATTCTTTTGCCTCTTTAACGCCACACAAGAAAATCCATGCCTAAATGCTTTGGCTACTAAAGCGCGAGATGAGGCATGGTGCCCACATTCTCCTTGGTGTATGTCTAGAAGGATTTCCTGACCTTCTGTGGAACTCACGCACTTCTGCAATACGTTTGTGACGCTTCTCTTATATAACTCATTGTTTATGATTGTATAGGCTTTTGCTCTTCTTATGGTTTGTCTAGCTAATACTTCATTACTCGGCAACATCGCGTCTTTTAGGTAAGAAAATATGGGTTGCGCCCATATCGGTGTTACTTTTTCTGATGTGATCTCACTGTCTATCTCCATGTTCTCTGCCGACGTATATACCTCGGCTCTTTCCATGACTGTGATTACCTCGGATGTCCCTCTCTTTAGGGGTTCCGAGTCATTCTGCGGATCTACCTCCATTGCCGTGTGATCTTCTGCAGAACTTGCTGGGATAAAGATTGATTCGGATTCTGGTGATGGGATTATCGATGGTTTCCTGAGGTGCTCCAGGGCAATACCTGGTGGAATTGACTGCCGGGTTGACCCTAATTTTGAAAATGTGTCAGCAGCGTCATTTTCTGCTCGAGGTATGTGGTGGAATTCACATCCTTCAAAGTATCCACTGATTTTTTGCACATGGAATCTGTATAAAGCCATATTAGCATCTAGTGCGTCCCAACTGCCTGATACTTGCTGTACTACTAGATCCGAGTCACCATAGCATAGGATTCGGCGTATACCAATTTATTTTGCTACTTTTAATCCATGGACTAGCGCTTCATATTCTGCTACATTGTTGGACGCAGCAAAATGTATTTGCAGTACATATTTCAATTGGTATTTTTTAGGCGAGGTTAGCACTATTCCTGCTCCCAAACCATTCCTTAGTTTGGAACCATCGAAATGCATTGTCCAGTAATTTGGATCTGGCAATGGTGGCTCATATGCACCTCGGCCAGATCTTAGAAAGTCGATGACTGAGATTTGATTGCATCTCTTCTATCAAATTGTGGAGCATATGGTGATAGCTCAATCGCCCATTTTGCTATTCGGCCACTTGCGTGTTTGTTGTTCAATATGTCGGCTATGGGTGCCTCACAGATTACTTTGATGGGGTGCTCTTCAAAGTAATGCTTAAGCTTTTTTGCCGACATATATACTCCATAAGCCATCTTCTGATAGTGCGGATAATTCTGCTTTGAAGTGGATAATACTTCACTTAGATAATAGACCGGCCTCTGAATTGACCTACCGTCTTCAAGTCGTTCCACTACGACCACAGTACTAACTACTCGATTGGTAGCCGCTACATAGAGTAGCATAGGTTCTTTCGATAATGGAGAAGCTAAAATGGGTGCCGTAACTAGCATCTTTTTCAACTCATGAAATGCAAGGTCCGCCTGCGGAGTCCAGCTGAATTTGTCCGACTTTCTCATCAGCTGATAAAGTGGCAGTGCCTTTTCTCCTAGCCGACATACAAATCGACTAAGCGAGGCCAGGCAGCCCGTGAATTTTTGTACATCGTTCAAACATCTCGGCAATTCCATTCTTTCTACTGCTCTTATCTTTGTTGGATTAGCCTCGATACCTCGGCTGGACACAAGGAAACCGAGTAGTTTTCCTGCCGGCACGCCAAATGTGCATTTCTCTGGATTAAGCTTCATTCGGAACCTTCTCAGGTTCGCGAAAGTTTGCCGTATATCTTCTAGCAAGGTTTTGCTCTCTTTAGTTTTGATGACCACGTCATCCACATACACTTGTACATTTTTCCCTATCTGATCATGTAGGCATTTTTGCATGCATCTTTGATATGTTGCTCCTGCATTTCGCAGGCCAAATGGCATTGTGCGATAACAATAAGCCCGTGACGGGTAATAAATGCAGTCTTTATTTGATCGGCGGATTTAACGGTATCCGTGGAAACCGAATACGCGTCTACAAATGATAACAGCTCACAACCAGCGGTCGAGTCAATGACTTGGTCTATCCTAGGCAATGGAAAAGGATCTTTCGGACACGCCTTGTTCAGGTTGGTGTAGTCGATACACATTCGCCACACAATGGCTACATTGGGGTCATCTTTTTTCTTTTCTACTAGCACCGGATTTGATAACCAATCCGGATATAGCACCTCCATGATGAACCCGCGAGGAGCCGAGCTATTTCATCCCCTATTACTTTTCTCCTGTCTTCTCGGCGGCGGAGAGGTTGCTTCACCGGCCTTGCTCCTGGTCTGACGTTTAAAGAGTGCTCAGCCAACTCCCTCGGAACGCCTTGCAGATCTTGAGTTGACCATGCAAATATGTCCCGATTCTCACGGAGGAAGTTGGTGAGCTCGCCTTCCTATTTAGTGTCAAGGCCTGCACCAATAGTAACAGTACGCTCTGGGAATTGCTCATCGATCTGAAATTTCTTCGTCTCTTTAGTTGGCTGAAAAGAGACACTGCCATGAGGGTTGGCCAGTGCCGGCATGTTCAACTGTGCTGACTGAGCGAGGGCTGCTACCTCTTGAATCCTTTTCTTTTCTCTTGCTATAACCAATGACTCGGCCAAATTTGACCCGGCTGAAGCACACTCCATTGACTTCTTGTAATCCCCTGAATCGTATCACCCCTCGTGGTCCGGTAACTTCATCTTTAGATAACTTATATGACAAATGCTCATGAATTTGGCGGTCAAGGCGTCTGAGTAGAGCATGATAACAACTTTCCAGATCCACCACTTCAAATTCTAAGTTCTCGCTATGCTTATCTCTTGTATCAATAACACGTCCACTCGGACTTTACCGATGGGCTCACATGAAAGCCCCGGCACTATCCCATGAAAAGTTGTCCTCGTGGATCGGCAAGATATTCTGCGATATTCCGAGTTTATGCATGGTATCTTTGTACATGATGTTGATACTGCTCCCATTGTCGATAAGTACTTTTGAAAATTTCACATTGATGCTTGGTCCAACAAATGTCGGATCCAACACAAGTGCATATGATCCTGGACTCGGCATTATTCTGGGGTGGTCCTTCATGCTCCAGGTCACCTCTTGATTAGACCATGGCTGGTACCTCGGTACTGCCGGCATAACTGCATTCACTTCCATATGCCGACGCTGCACACTTTGCTTGTCCTGCTGCTCTGTTGTGAACACACAATAAGACTGGTGATGTTCCCTGTAATCATTACGTCCGGTATTTGCCGGATTCATCCTTCCGTCCTGGACCTGGTTCATTACTTGATGCACTGCATCCCTCCGATCCGAATTATCGTACCTAGGGGGAGGGGGCGGTAGCATCAGTTGCTGTGTATTTGCTCTAGTTAATTGCGGCTGATGCTGCTGTTGCACCTGATGGGGAGCCTGAACTCCTGCTGGGTTCCCCATCGCATTTTTCATCCAGGCACATTGGCGGGTTGTATGATTGGCTGGTCTGGATGGGTTTGATGTGTGAAATTTGCACGGCTGATCTAACATGGATTCGAACGTATACTTCGGCCTCTCTTGCCATTGCTTATTTTGCTCTGGGGTCCATTGCCTTTTTCCCTCATTTCTTGATGTCCATTGTTGAGGTCCATTTTTCTGTCGTTGTGTTGCTCCGTGACTCGGCTGATCTTGTGCTACTGCCGCCACCTGGGCCGAATTATATCTATAATCCGGCCTCTCCTCTCTTCTTCTTCCTCTGAAATCACGCCTGGATGACCCGGCCAATTCTCTCGCGTACTGGTCCTGTTGCTCACGATGATCTGCCGACATTAACTCCGGTTGGGTTGGGTCGCCCAATGCATAGGAGTCTGCTATTCTGATAGTTTCTGCCAGTGTGGTTGGCATATCTCTTTGCAGGCGTTGCCACAACACGCTAGCATAACGGCAGTCTTGCGCGAACCAAGCGATTGCTTGCGATTCGATAACTCCTTCACATGAGTTTCTCAGGTTGCACCATCGAGTTAAAAACTCTCTATCCGTTTCATTCGGCCTCTGTTTGCACATGGCTAGCTGTTGTGGTCTATTTGGCCTCTTGTATGTGCTGGTGAAGTTGCTGACGAACATTTCTTCGAAATCTAACCAGCAGTTGATACTGCCAGCTGGTTGATTACTCAACCATACCATGGCTGGTCCTTCCAACATCTGTGGGACATACCGCACTGCCCATCTTAGGTTGCCACCCGCTATCTTCACAGCGGTGGCATAATCAATCAACCAGTCTTGTGGCTTGGTACTTCCATTGTATGTTTTTGTGCCTCTTGCTAACTGAAAATTCGGCACTGGTGGTTCGCCCATGATCCGTGGTCCAAAACATGTCGGACCTGGTGGACCTTGCTCTTCCAACAACTCGGACCGGTATAACCGATCCAACTTTACTCTTGCATCACTTGCTGGCAAATCTCTGTACAGGATTCTATCCTGTATCCCATAGTGATTGTTTCCACCCTGGTTTGCGTATTCCACCTCGGAATATCCATCATTGTACCTTTCATTCATCTGATTGTGGCGAGCTGGCCTCACCTCTCTTTCCTGCCGAGGCTCATGTCTTGGTTGTGGGTTGGGCGGCATTTCTCTCCTTACCTCGGCCGGGTTCTGGTTTTCATGATTATCTCTCGCGGGTTCTCTTCGGCCGAGATCCCCATTGCCTCGGCCCCCGCCGTCCTTTTCCATACGGCCGTGGTTTCTCTCCCCACTGTTACCTCGGCTTGCATTGCCTCTGTTCTCATTTGCCTTTCCAGCTATTGCCGGGTCATATGGAACAATTTGCTTGTTCCTCTTCCCTGAGGTTACTGCTTTCTCTTTTCGAGCGTTGTTTCCGGGTGAAGATGCCGCTGCCGCGGATAAGGCAGGTGCTGCCCCTGCCGAATGAACCATCCGTGAAGCCCCTGGTCTTGCCGGGTTAGTTCTGAGTATTTCCTCATTTTGCTGGTTCGCGATGCGCACCAGCTCATTCACTCTTTCTTGTTGTTTCTGCCGAGCTTCCCCGGTTAACCCCTCTAATTCCAATGCTGCGGCATTTGCCGCTCTCGTGTTCTTCGCGGCATCAGTACTCGCAAACCCAAATCACTGATTCGCTCGTGAGCTTCATGCTCTTTGTTAATGTCATTCATGAGGTTCTTCCCTCTTAATCTTAGTTCGTCCACCCGCTCGGGTGCGATATCAAGCTTATTAGCTTTTGCATATTCCCTCAGGGTCCTGTTCAAGGATTCCCGCAGGGCTGATACTTTTTTGGCCTCTACCAGCACCTTTTGCCTGGTTTCTTCTAACTCTGCCTGAGCATTTGCCGGATCAAGTATCGGCGCTACAGGTGTGGTTAAGTTTTCTATAGTCGCCTGAAGAATGTTCTCTGGTCTTTCCAGAGGTGGCCCTCTCACTCTTGGTGCCTTTGGGGTGGTGTCATGTAGCTCGGTCCGGTTTGTCACTGGCGGAATTACCTCTGTGGTTTGCTGTGTGGTCTGCTTGGGTGCGCCTTGTGTGCCTGCGGCGGGTTCTCTGCTTGACCCGGCTACTGTTGTTCCAGCTTGAGATCCTGCTACGACCATCACCTCGACGCTGCCTGAGGATGCTCTCTTGATGGACGGCTTGCTGCGCTTCGAGGTGGCTCTCCTGCAACAACAACAACCTGGTGAGGATAAATGTCGGTGATGTCGACGCCGACGTAGACCCTGTGCTCGCCCAGGCCGATGAAGACCCCATTGCGCGGGGGAGTTCTCCCCCTAAAGCTTCCTGCATTGTCTCTGACATAGTCGCAGAGACCAAGTCTCTGGACCAAGCCAGAAACAACGCGCTCGCCAGTGTTGATGAAGTTTCCCGTCCGGATCACAACTCCAGCTAGCACCGCTGCTGGCCCCACGGTGGGCGCCAACTGTCGTGGTGGTGGCACGGCAGATGCCATGGGTAGGCTAAAGTATGGGGCCAATGGATGCTAGTGGGATCTGGGGAGAGAAGATGCAACTGTCTCTGCACTCAAGCTGCCAAAGTGATGATCTTTATTTCTCTCTTGATGGGTTACAAATGCTCCTTGAGCTGTATACAGGGGGACAAGATGAATCTCCCCAGCCTAACGGTGCTCAAAGAGTCGATGCCCACCTCAGGGCCCAAGCCTCCCCTTATAAAGTAGTGCCTTGGTGCCCTTAGGGCTGACGAGGCAAGCATATTCGTGGAATATGCTTGTCCCTAAATAGTAGTTCGGCGGCCTCCTTTCCCTATTGCCCTTCTAACGACGGCAAGGCTCCAGTGGCCCTCTCCTGCGTGCCTCGGGCTCCAGGACTGTCACCTCCGTGACCTCCTTCTGCCCCTCTAACGATGTGCATCCTTGTCTCTTGCGCTTGGCTCTGCTCTGATTCCTTCTAGCCTGCAGCTATAGTTTGACCTTGGGCTTCTCCTTCTCCTGCAAGCTTCGTATCACTCGGCCTTACCTTACCTTGTGTAACTCGGCTCGTTCTTCACCTGCATCAAGATTACTTGGGCTAACCCGGCCGACCCTCTTAGTAACTCGGCCGGGTAACTACTTAATACATATATACGGGCTTCTCGCCTCCGTACATCGGCCGACGTATTCATGATTCGGCCGACTTGACCGTAACTCGAAAACTAGGCGGGGATTGTACCTCTGTCTTTCCCCGTCTCTGACCTACCCGAGGTCATCCCCCCGACAATGAAGCATCTACACAAGTTCTATAATAAGGCTGATATCCCTTTGGTAAAACTTTTATGGGAAAGATACTACCGAAACTATTTGCCTCCTCTTAGAACTCGAGATGTATCTTTCTGTTGGAGAGATTGCCTCAAGGTACTACCCACATACAAAAACTTAGCAGATTGCAAGTTCAAAAGTGGAAACTCTATTTTATTATGGAAGGACAATTGGCATGACACTATTCTCCAGACTCTATGGCCTCACCTCTATTCTTTTGTGTGAAATGAGAGTGTTTCTATTCAAAAAGCCATATCTAGTATTGATATCTTGGATATCTTCCATCTTCCTTTCTCTGAAGAAGCTCTAGATGAATTCAATCAACTGCAAGCTCTGGTTCATGACTTGCACCCTTTGGCTTCTCATGACTCCTGGGAATATTCTGCTAGTTCAACCACTTTCAAGGTCTCTACTGCCTACCAATCACTCATGAAACAAGATAATATTCTACCAGTTTTCAAATGGATCTGGAATGGCTGCTGCCAGCAAAAACATAAAGTGTTCTTTTGGCTTTGCATAACATAGTAAATACAAAAGCTATGCTCATGCGGAAGAATTTCTTTATGGAGGATTACACATGCAAAATGTGTAATGGTTCAGTTTTGTAGACCGGGAACCATTTATTCTTCCAATGTCCATTTGTCGTCCATTGCTAGCAATATATTTGTCCTAACTCGAGTCCTCCAGCTAGTCAGTTACTAGATATGCAGCATGTTATCATAGACTCAAGACCCACATTCAGCAGCCTTTTTCTTTGGAGATCATCATGTTAATTAGCTGGGAAATCTGGACGACCAGAAATGATCTTATATTCAAGCAAATTGTGCCCAGCCTCTACAGATGCATGAGGAAATTCAAAGCGGAAATGGCACTACTTGTCCATAAAACCGTTATGAAATGATACGCTGGCATGTCGGACTGGGTAGATTCCTTTATTTAGATTGGGTTTCACTTTGGCTCAAACTGGACTCTTCTAGTTGCTATACTCTAGCAATTAGTTTGTACATATTTTCCCTTTCTTTTTATATTATTAATTAAAAAAAGGCTGTGGGGAAACCCATTGTACAACTTAAAAAATTATTCATTAGAATCATTTGTCGTGTTTCGCATAATTCTTTGGCAATCTCAATATAGGATTCAGTTTGTGATATTGTAATTGGATTGTTTCCCTTGGATGACTGTCGTAAATATCAATATAGGATTCAGTTTGTGACGTTGTAATTGGATTATTTATAAAAAACAAGACTAAAATAGTAAAAGTAAATAGGGCCCACCAAAAAAATTAAGGTTTAGCAAAAGCATATAAAAACAACAATGTAATGATGATGCGAGAAACAACCATCAAATTTTACTCGGGTATTATCCCGTGTTGTTATAGTAACACACTACATTACACTCATACAAAGATGAAGCACAGAGTTAATATGCGATAAATTTACAATTTATCACTACACACGGCGCTCTAGCAGAGGCAACGAGAACTTACTTTGTGCGTACTGGCAACGCCATTTTCACTCATCGGTTGCAACCCACATCTATATTTTATTATTTACCTCTTCTTTTGTCAAAAGTGGGTAGTGTCGGCATAGGCTACATACACCGATTTCGGCTTTTTTAGAAAAGAGTATATATTAGGAATTTTTATTTTCATGCCCCTGTTTTGTTAGTTGTACTCATTTTTTCTCAGTCGCTTAGTTTTTTCTCATTTTTGTCCAACTCCTATATGAAACTTTCACATCAGTCTAAAACTCACTCTCTGTCGGGTCCCGTTAGTAGACCCTCGCCGTTACGTGCTGACAAATAGGGCCGCATTCAGGTGGGTCCCATAGTGGACCTTTGCCGTTACGTGCTGACAAGTAATACCCGTTACGCGATGACATTTGGGGCCACATTCAGTCGAGTCCTGTAGTAGGACCCCCGATGGTGTGGGGCCGGCTTGTTGGGAACACGTTTGGGGGACGTGGTGTGGGATCATGTGGGACGCGTATGATAGTTACGTGCGCCCTGTCGCTTAAACTGGAAGATTTCTTTTTTGTTAATTTTATGATTGGCCTTTTTAAGAGCGTCTTTTACCCTTTAAGTCGCTAACAGTTGTTATTTTTGCCAAAAAAGGCAGCGAATATAGAACGGCTTCTCTCTTGATACATGGTTCTTTTTGGCCCTCGTATTTTTTCAATCTGACAGCAAATCTAACCAGCACCATAAATATGTAGATAAACAGAGCAAATGTAGATAAAGCAGTTAATAAAGGATTATATAGTACGATACTTAAACCAGGTTCGACAATTAGGCTGCTCAGCAGTAGCATCTTACAAGTTCAACACACAACAAAACAAAAGAAGTTGCTTTACAGTAGCAGCAGCATCAGCACAAGATCAGTGGCCCCTCATGGCCTCGGCTAGGAGGGCCTCCGCCTCCTCCCTGTGGCGCTTCCTCCACTTCCCGCTGCCCAGTCCCTTGACCTTGGGCGCCTTGGGCTTGATCGGGGGCATGCAATCCTCCTCGATGGCCACCTTCTATAGGTTGCGGAGGTGAAAACCGAGTGTCCTGTGCTGGCTCTGAAGGCGTTGGCGTTCTTTGACGGGCCGCGGGTCTTCACGTCCTCGTCATGCATCACGAGGGAGTTGAAGTCGGTGGCGAGGCTCCTGGTGCAAAAGGGGCACCTGTAGACGTCGCCGGCAAAGAATCCGTTGAACTGGCCGGACTTCAGCTTCCTCAGCACCTGACAAGTCTTGGTGTCCATGGACTCGTCGTCGCTGCAGATGTCCCTTCTATCCACCTATTACAAAAAATAGTAGCGTGCAATAAGGACATGATTAAGATACCGTGATTATCAGGATTGATTAGTTGCATAAATTAACCGATTGATATCCCCTAATTATTCCCTAATCCCCAAATCTCAAACCAAATCGAATACTGAAAACAAATACAGATCGGTGCTAGTACTGATATCAATTACAGATCGGTGCTAGTACTGATCCCAACTACAAATTGGTGCTAGTACTGATCCCAACTAGGGGCATTCATCGAAATATGAGATCTAACACAAGAGGATTAGCTACTGTAAAAATACCTAGCAACCAATGATTGAAAATACGAACAGTCGAGCCCTAATAACACACGATCTAGCATCCAACGATGGGAATGGGGGAAGAACAAAGGAAGGGGAGAAAACCCTAGTTACCTCCTGAAAGAGCATTTTTCTATCCCTCGGATTTTGATGCTTGATAACAATACACTTATCGATTTAACTGTGTACTAAGTTTATCACAGGATTGATAAAAGGAGGCACAAGTTATGGCATAACATTTCCCCTTGCAAAAACTTCTGTGTCAACCGGTAGTACCTGATCTGCAACCGGTACTACCGCTTGACACCGGTACTACCGGTTCCAATACCGGTTGGCACTGATCAAAAGAGAAAAGGGTGAGTACTAGTCAGTACCCACCAGTACCACGGAGCGGCACTACCGGCCCAACCGGTAGTACAAGCTGGTACTACCGCTTGAGGCGGTCAGACTTCGCTGGTCTGCATCTGCATACCGACTAGCACCCTCCCTCTCCGTTTTGGTCAAGACCAAGCGATTTTGGGACCGGATACTACCGCCAACCGGTAGTACCGCTTACTACCTCGTACTACCGCTTGGGGTAGTACGCAAGGGCGCACTCTCCCAAAGACTCAAGAACATCAAGAACAAGGTCACCACTGCGTACTGGTCGATCGACCGGTAGTACCGCATGCAAGCGGTACTACCGCTTGAGTACCGGTACTACCGGTCATTAAATGCTCCAACGGCCATATATTTCGTGGAGGGGTATAAATACCCCTCCACCTACCTTGGGACAAATTTCTCAGCACATTAAAGTCATTGCCCACCATTGGAGTCCATTGGAGCCACTCAAATTCTCAAGATCTCCTCATCCAACCACCCAAAGTCCTTGATCTTTGGGGAATCGAAGGAGGAGACCCTGATCTACTACTTCACCAAAAGAGATCTTCATTTCCCCCTCATTTCATTGAGGGCCCCTTTGCTCTAGTGTTTTGTTGGAAACCCTAGCTCTTGTTTTTGTTCTTACAAGCTTGTCTTTAATTGCTTTGACAGCTTGCTTGTATTTGGGAGCCTCCGATTAAGTTGTGGATGTGTGCCCCAAACTTGTAACGGTGCCGGATTCCACCTTGAAGGTTGCCGATATAGTGGAAGGTGAATCGATCCCATTGGGGTGAGATTCATCGGAGAACAAGGGAGGCCTCTCGTGGCGTTGGTGGTTTTAAACCATCCGCTCTCCAAACGTAGACGTTCTTCCCCTCAAAAGGAAGGAACTACGGGAAACAAATCCTTGTGTCTCCGCGTCCACTTTTCGGTTACCTCTATACTTTACCGCACCTTACTTACTTGTTACTACTTTGTGTTGTGGTAGCTCTTGCATATTTGTCATATAGGTAAATTCACCATAGTTGCATTATCTAGAGAATTTACCTTATTGTCAAACCTTAATTTGAAAAAGAAGAAAATTTGAAGTAGCACCTATTCACCCCCCCCCCCTCTAGGTGCCCATACGATCCTTTCACCTCCAACCATGGGTCGGCTAAGCTGGTGTCGAAGGGGTTCTTTGGCCTGATGTAATCATTGTCCTGTAGGGGTCCTAGCCGTGCAGGATCTGCAGGAGAACGGCGGAGGCCTATATGGGGACGGGGGCCTCCTTGTCGGAGGCTACGGCGGAAGCGGGGACAGGGGTCTAGACGGGGATGGCGGCTGCTTTCAATGCCTCGACAGGGGCCTGTACGGGGACGGGAGCCTCCTCGTC
Organism: Avena longiglumis; assembly: GCA_030063025.1. NCBI lineage: Eukaryota > Viridiplantae > Streptophyta > Magnoliopsida > Poales > Poaceae > Avena > Avena longiglumis. The sequence continues at coordinate 443,707,558 of CP125977.1, forward strand.
AGCCGCCTTGGAGGCGGCGATGGCCACCATGTTGTTCTTCTCCATCGCCGGCATGGTTGGGGTTTTCTTGGGGGTTTGTAGAAGGTGATGGGACAGTGAATATAGTTGCATGAGTGAGTGAGTGAGTGAGTGAGTGAGTGAGTGAGTGAGTGAGTGAGTGAGTGAGTGATGAGTGAGAGTGAGGAGGCCTCTATAAAGGTGAAGGGAGGAAACATTTTGTTGCACCATCGTGCACCACGTAACAGCGTGCGCTGCTGCACTGTGTATGGCCACACGCGTCCGTTACCGCCCCGTGCACCGCGACACGTGTACCGTGTATCACGTTTTCCCCCTCGTGTCTAACCTTGGCCACTTAGTTGTGCTCAGTTATACCCTCGAGTGTAGCACTGACAGTTTGGTTGTACTCAGTTTTGCCCTCCAGTACTAATACTGCCATGTGCAGTATACTCACTTTTACCCTCCGATGGCTGGTCAACAGAGAGTCAACGAATGGGTTTTAGCTAGCTAATTGAGTCATTTTATGCACACCAAATTCAAAAATATCAAAACATAGTGGCATCTGTCCAGGGAGTCTTATTATGTGACCTTACACCATAAGAAATGTATATAAATCAAGTTTTAACCTAAATCACCACTTCTCAAATCACCTACTATCTATGAAGGTTCATGGCTTGCTACTCAAGCCTCTCCCCAAAACATAATTTGTCTGAATGAGGCAATAATTGTCAAACTGATATATATTTGAGTTGCAAATAGTTTGATGTATGCTAATATGTATTTTATTGTATAAAAGAAGCATTTTCCATTTTTTAAATCTCTTTTTTTCTATTTGAACCCCCTTGTCAGTTTTGCCCTTGGTTTTAAAGTTTTACTCAGTTTTTCCTTTGGTTTTTAAGTTCTACTCAGTTTTCCCCTCCCTCTTAGTGATAAACTCTCACACCCACAAAACGTACCTGTTATCGCCATATTTTGGCCAAAGGAGGAGATGGGCCGTAATCAAGTACAACGTGTTGTTGAATCGGCCTTGTATGTGGGTTTGGGCTAAATTGCCCGTGTATCTGTATATTGTAGTAGGTTACGTTTCGGTTTAGGTAAGAGATAGAGTTGTAGAGTTATTCTAAAGTTAGAAAGTCTCCGGACTATAAATATGTACCTAAGGTTATTGAGAAAAGGAGGACAATCACGTTCACAACAAACACAATCTCAAGATCGCCACCCCTTGTTTCTAGGGTTTCTTCGTAGTAATATGTTGCCTAGATCGCATCTTGCGATCTAGGCGATCGCTATGCTATTTGGTGTTACTCGTACTGAAGCCTTGTTGATGGCGAGTAATACTATTATCATAGTTTTGTTGAGGCTAGCATCGGTACTTTTCGCTATATTTGTTTGGTTATGCCTCTAGTTACCTCGCTACCTTTGCACCTTTTCCCGGGTGTAAGGGTAGCATCTTGCTTGATCTTTATTCAGTTGATTCGATCTGTTATGGTTATGCCTTGTTTTCCAAGGTTTATTTTGATATCCACGTAGTCAGGCCTTGCAAACGGGTTGAACGATCCAGTAGTACATAAGGATATGGTTTGCTAGTTCGAGAGGAGTTGTTCCGGTGATTGACTTTACGTCGGTTGTTAGGCCTCCTCTAGGGTTAGTTTTCTATCATCTTTTGTATTTACCAGGCTCAGTTACGTGTAGGACGTTCCAATTACGTGGTGAAAACGTTAAACTGTCGTAGATCGATTTAACTTGTAATGATGAAGCAAAACCCCATGTTATCGTAGATCTAATGCAGAACCATGGGATAATCGGCTCTAGGAGCCGATTCACAGGGAAACCTGGGAGCCGGTCACGGCTCGAATTTTACGTATACTTGTTTACCATGCAGGAAACTGATCGAAGCAATCCATCACCTTCCTGACCAGGTATAGGTCAGGTGGCACGCCCTCGAACCAAGCCAGGACGTGTGCCGGAGTTTTGCGGGCCGTTGCCCGAGGGACCAGGGCCCACCAGCAGTTCTGGGAGCCTCCCGGCTCTTCGTGTTGCTCGTCGCTGCTCGCCGGTGGGTTTTGACAGGCAACACATTCTGGCACGCCCGGTGGGACATTCAACAGCATCTGCATCAACATCCGACGCTGAGATGGGGGACAGACCAGTCACGTACGACGAGCTGCCTGAGGAGCACAAGGCGAAGTATGATGACATCAAAGCTCTCTTCGAAGCCGATCTCATCGGCTCTTTTGAGAGGACCCGTAAGCATGGCATCAGGTGGAAAGGGTTCTCACCCGAGGGTGCTCTTGACGAGGTGGATCTGTCTGCTCTTCGTGAGGAGCGCACTGCAGCTCTGGCAGAAGTCAACTATATGGTGGCTCATTCTCTTCACCGCCATTCTGATAGCCTGGTAAACGCTTTCGAGCGCATCGCGGTTCGCGTAGTCCAGGAGATCATGAAACATCAGTACTCTCCGTCGGGGCCTACTTTAGGGGCTCACCAGGGAGAAAGACCACCTGCACTGTGCCACAGTGCCATTCACACTTGCAGCTCGGAGCCAGGCAGCACAGACGTCGTCTACAAGGTGAGGCGACCCAGCGATTGCCGATCCTGTTTGAGCCACCTAAATAAATCCCACATGGATATGTGTGCACCTACATGCCGGATCGCAACAACCCGACGCAAGACAAACCAGATTGCAACCAGGGATTTCTGCGGGGAGTTCTGGAGCAGGGCTTCGGAGCGGTATTGTCGAGCAGAGTATGCAGGATGGACGACAACAAAGGCTAGCCAAGTATTCCACCGAACGAGTCATGAGAATTTAGCCTCGCAGCGCAAAAAGTGGAACAAATCACCATCTTGAGAGACCAGTTAAACTTCGGTCAAGAGAAGGACAATCGGCTATTCCAAGCCGCATTACTAACGAAGTTTGATCTCGATTCCGCCGCCGCCCAAGTATCGGCTCCTCGAGTTCTCAAGGTTTAGCGGATCAGAAGGGTCGAGCTCGATCGAGCACGTGAGCCGATACTTGGCACAGTTAGGCATGATTTCAGCATCGGATCAGTTGCGCGTAAGGTTCTTCGGTCAATCTCTGACAGGACCAGATTTTGGGTGGTACACATCGCTACACCGATTCGATTCAGACACGGAAGCAACTGGAAGAGCAGTTCCACATTCAAGATATCTGTGAAGCTACCGAGGCTGGCATTGCAGATCTAGCACAGGTGCGGCAAAAGCGGGGAGAAACGGTAGCAGAGTACATCCAGCGTTTCAGGACTGTCAAGAACCGATGTTATTCGGCTCGTTTAACTGAGAAAGAAGCAGTCGAGCTAGCAGTGTTGGGTCTCTCAGCACCTATCAAGGATCTGGCTTTCCAAGTAGAGTACAATTCATTGGCGCACATGGCCCAGAAACTGACGATGTATGAACAACGCCACCCTGAGTTGTACCAAGACAAGTTCAAACGTCCGATAGGCCTGGTCGATACAGAGGAAGAGGATCCTACACAAGACCAGGAGGTGGCCGTGGCTGAATGGGCTCGGGGGGCAGATCCTGTGTCCTGCAAATGGGTGAAGCAGCAAGGGCCTGCAAAAGGGTTCGACTTCGATGTGAGCAAAGCTGAGCAGATATTCGATTTACTGCTGAAAGAAAAGCAGCTGAAGTTACCCGAAGGCCACAAAATCCCTACGGCTCAAGAGATGAACGGGAGACCTTACTGCAAGTGGCATCACTCGTTCACCCACACCACAAATGACTGCAAAGAGCTACGTCGCCAGATCCAAACGGCGATAGAACAGGGCCGTCTGATCCTTGGGCAATTCGCCATGAAAGTAGACACAAACCCATTTCCCGGCGTCAACCTGGTAGAGCACAGCCACTCCACGAGGCGTCAGTTGGATTTCTCGTTCGATGTCAATATGGCAGGACCTGTGTACCACCATGGCACATACAAGGAGGAAGGCGATCGCTCTCGAGGCAAAGAAAGAGAAGAGGCTGGTCCACGTGACCGGCCCCGGTACGATGACAAAGCGGTATTTAATCGAGCAACAGTCGGTTGCGATATCGAAGCCACACTCCACGCATCTCCTTAACAAGTATGAGGCCAAGATGGGCCGTCGCCGGCGCGATAGAGACGATGAAGGATATGAGCACCTCGCTAGGGGACCGTCAAAAGAAAAGGAAGGCGTAGACAAACATTGGGATTGTCCTTTCTTCAAGTATTGCTGGGATGCGGGAATGAGCCGATTGCCTACAATCGATAACTGCCCGGAATGTGGACAGCAGAAGGAGGACACGGGGCCAGTTTCAGTGTTCAAGCGTCTAGGGCCTCTCCCACCTCAGAGCCGACACAGGGAGTCCGCTCGAGCAAAGGACCTCGAGGAGCCAATGGATGACAAAGAAGAAGACAGATATCACCGTCCAAGGTGGTGTCCCGATGGACTCAGACACACCCAAAAGCGTAGAGTTCAGCGACTGCGTAACTTGGAGGAAGCCGAAGCGCAGTACCTCCACGCTTTAAGGAAAGCACGGCCCGATCTGGCCGTTAAAATCCGGCAAACCTTGGAAACGGAAGATCGCCCGAAAAGGAAAGAGTGGCGCCCCAAACCGGTAAGAGCCGATGCGAAGACATCGGCTGGCACAAACATGGTGTTCATACTTCCGTCAGAGTTTTGCGCCCCAAAGACCAACGAGTTACCAGTGGCACAGTTTGACTGCGGCCCACGGCCGGTTATCTTTGAAAAGCCACGAGAGAAGGGCTACAAACATCTGAAAGCCCTGTACCTTCGAGGTTACATCAATGGGCAGCCTGTCAGCAAGATGTTGGTTGACACCGGAGCGGCGGTCAATATAATGCCATACTCCATGCTACGGCGTTTGGGACGCTCCACTGCAGATCTGATCAAAACCAACGTCACGCTAAGCGATTTCAACGGCCAACCTTCAGAAACGCAGGGCGTACTGAATGTGGATCTGACCGTGGGCAGAAAAACCATCCCTACGTCATTCTTTGTCGTGGACAGCAAAAGCACCTACGCTGTCTTGCTAGGGAGAGATTGGATTCACGCTAACTGCTGCATTCCATCCACGATGCACCAGTGCCTAATACAGTGGGACGGAGATGAAGTGGAGGTCATCCATGCAGATGATTCGATCGAGATCTCCATAGCTGGCATGAACATCTGGGAGGCAGAGGACCAAGAGCCGATCTCTGGAATCAGTCTAGACGGCTGCGAGTGCATTGAAGCTACAAAAAACGGGGTGAGGCTGGTCTTATCCACTGGCCTGACAGAGTAGCAAAGTCCACGATCGTACGTGGTATGGCCGATCCCTGCGATCGGCCACAAAAAATAAAAAGCAGTAATCTTACGACAAGCGGGTCATGCAGTCGTAGTAGGGAGATTCCCTGCCATTGTAAAACACAATTAAGGTGTAAACCGTCCTTGACTAATGCAATCAGGGCGATTCAGGCAATCGGCCCAAATTATTTTTGTTGTCCTCACCAACTGTTTGCCCTGTGTTTAGCATCGATTTAACAGGTGACGGAAAGCTAGGGTATGGGTTTACATCCGCTGATGAGCTAGAGGAGATTGACATCGGTCCTGGGGATAAGCCACGGCCAACATTTATCAGCAAGAAGTTAGATCCGAATTTGCGGGGTCCAATGATAGCTTTGTTAAAAGAATATCCAGACTGCTTTGCCTGGGACTATACAGAGATGCCCGGGCTAGACAGGAGCATCATTGAGCATCGACTCCCGCTTAAAAAAGGATTTCGGCCATTCCAGCAGCGAGCACGACAGATGAAGGCCGAAATTTTGGAAGAAGTCAAGAAGGAGGTCGAGAAAATGTTGACAGCCAAGTTAATCAGGCCATGCAGGTATGCTGAATGGATTTCTAGTATCGTACCTGTAGAGAAAAAGGATGGCCGCTGGCGTGTTGCCATAGATTTTCGGGATCTCAATAGAGCTACTCCAAAGGATGAATATCCGATGCCGGTAGCAGAGACGTTAATCAACGCAGCGGCTGGTCATAAGATCTTGAGCTTCATGGATGGCAATGCCGGTTACAACCAAATTTTTATGGCTCCAGAAGACATACACAAGACTGCATTCAGAGTCCCAGGTTCAGTGGGATTGTTTGAATATGTAGTCATGACGTTTGGGCTAAAGAATGCCGGCGCCACGTACCAAAGAGCCATGAATTACATTTTCCATGATCTGATCGGCAAGCTGGTGGAAATTTACATCGATGACGTGGTAGTCAAGTCTGCTTCAGTACAAGGACACTTGGACGATCTGCAACGCGTCCTGGACCGAACAAGAAAATTCGGGCTACGGATGAATTCAAAAAAGTGTGCCTTCGGGGTGACGGCCGGTCAGTTCTTGGGTTTCTTGGTCCATGAACACGGAATTGAGATCGGCCTGAAAAGTCAGGAGGCAGTGCGAACAATGAAGCCACCTACCACGAAGAAAGAACTGCAGTCTCTCATCGGCAAGATCAACTTCGTCAGAAGATTCATCTCCAATCTGTCAGGAAGAATAGAGCCGTTCATGGACCGTGAAAATTAAATCGACGAGGAATTCAGGGGCGAGAACAACAACGAGCCTTCGACGAGATCAAAGAATATCCGAAGCCGCCAGTAGGTTCCGCCCACCGGATAGGCCATTCTACATCTACTTATCGAGTCGACACGTCCATCGCCTCAGTGGTGGTGCAAGTTTATGATGGGCTGGAGCGAGTTGTATTTTACATCAGCAGAAGGATGCTGGATGCAGAGACAAGGTATCCTGAGATCGATAAGTTGTGCCTTTGCCTGTTTTTCACCTGCACCAAGCTGCGCCACATCTTGCTCTCAGCAGAGATTGTCATCATATGCAAATCAGATGTCATAAAGCACATGCTGTCGGCTCCTATGTTGAAAGGCCGACTCGGCAAATGGATGTTTGCGTTATCGGAATTTGACATCCGGTATCAACCCGCAAAAGCGGTTAAGGGTCAGGCATTGGCCGACCTTATCGCTGAACGGATCAACACTAATATAGCAGCGCTGTCTATACGAGCGTGGGCTATGTTTTTCGATGGATCGGTTTGTGACGATGGTTGCGGCATCGGCATTCTACTCGTGTCGCCCCGGGGGGCAACATTTTCCTTCTCCATCAGGTTATCTACCCCGCGCACCAACAACGTCGCTGAGTATGAGGCGATACGCAAGGGAATGGAGTTGCTCATCAAGCCGGAGCGTATGGAAATTTTTGGAGACTCCAAGTTGGTGGTTTCCCAACTCACGGAGGAATACAAGTGTGAGAGCGAGTCGCTCTTCCCATTATGGCTGCACTTCCGTGAGCTGATGGCACAGTTCCGACATAAACTTCACGGATCCCGCGATCGCAGAATACCGAGGCGAATGATCTTGCACAAATGGCTTCGTGCTACAAGGACGAGGCAGGGAGCCGATGTTCGTGCAGTTCACGAAGCAGATGAATGGAGAGCCGATATCTTCAATTACTTGAAGGATTCTGGGGGCACCTAAACGGATAAGGTACAAGGCCATGAAGTATGTGCTTATTGGGGACGACATGTTTTACAGGACTCTGGAGGGGTTATTGCTCAAATGTCTGGGGACAGCCGAGGCCAATCGGCTCCTACACGAGGTACATGAAGGCGCCTGTGGAACTCATCAATCGGCTCACAAGGTGAAATGGTTGGTCAGGCGATCAGGGTTTTATTGGCCCACCATGCTTGAGGACTGCTTCAAGTACTACAAAGGGTGTCAAGCGTGTCAGAAATTTGGGAAAATTCAGATGGTACCACACAAGAATGAACCCCATCATCAAGCCTTGGCCATTCCGAGGTTGGGGCATGGATATGATCGGCAAGATCAATCCTCCATCAAGCAAAGGCCACATGTGGATTTTGGCCATTACTGATTATTTCACTAAATGGGTGGAAGCTGTCCCTATGAAGTCAAGAACTCAAAGGATGTTATCAATTTTGTGAAAGAACATGTCATTCATAGATTCGATTCCCCAAACTATCACGACCGATGGAGGTTCGGTCTTCATTTCTAAAGAGTTCGAAAGTTCGTGAGGACACGGGATTAAGTCGATTCGATCATCTCCATACTATGCTCAAGCAAATGGGCAAGTCAAGGCCCAACCGAGCCTTATCAAGTTGATCAAGAGGAAAGTCGACGAGCACCCTAGGCGCTGGCACGAGGTTTTGTCGAAGCTTTATGGGCTTATCGCATGTCATGCCATGGAGCGATAAAACCTCGCCATACCATCTAGTCTATGGACAAGAAGCCGTATTGCCACAGGAGATTACTACCTGGATCGAGACGTGTCACTTTTCGTAACGATCTAACAACCAAGAATATGCGGCTTTAATGAGTGATGTTGTTGAAGATTTAATCGAGCTTAGGCTGTGGTCGCCGAGAAAATCAAAGAGAACAAGGCCAAGGTAGCTCGTGCATATAATAAGAAGGTGAGACCAAAGGAGTTCCACGTTGGCGATCTGGTATGGGAAGTCAGATTGCCATTGGGGACTAAGGATGCAGATATGGTAAATGGTCTCCAAATTGGCACGGGCCATACAGGTCGATCAAGTTTTAAGAGGGAACAGACATGCCGGAGGAGCCGGACGGTAAAATTCCCGATGGTATCAGCGGTCAACATCTCAAGAAATATTTCCCAAGCATGTGGGATGATGGACAATGAATATGGGGGCGATACATGGAATCGCCAAGTAAAAGCATGTGAGATGATGGACGGTGAATGGGGCCGATACATGAAATCGCCAAATAAAACAAAATATATAGCCGATGCACTCATCGACTCTAGAGGTTCAAACTGTTACAAGCGGTGCCGGTTACATGAACGAGCCATCAAGAAATGCCTCAAGGCGGAGGGAGGGCAAGACGAACACGATCCACCTCGGCGATCTCGGCTTCGTCATCTTCGTCCTTGCCCGTCACTAGTTGCTTGTTCAGGGCACGTATTTCTGCCAGATCGGTCTTCAGTTGAGCTTTGAGGCCTTCTACCTCGTCTTGGGAGCGGGCGATGGATTCTTCCTTGTCGCGAATGAGCTGTTTAGTCGCCCGGACCTTCTCTTCAAGATCTTCCAACTCCCTTTTCAAGGATGCGAGCTCGGCGGTACTGACAGAGGTGTCAGTTTTGGCATCCAGAGACGCCTTTTTCTCGTTGAGATGCTGACATCTGTCGGCGATATTGGCCTTTAGCGGAAGTTGGGCGCGGCGCAGATTGATCCTTTCACGAGCTAACGTCACCCTTGACCCGTAGAAAGACAGAGTTACAACTGGTCAAAGCTTCACCTGCAATGCTACTGGGAGTTGATCCTTGATCTCAGCAAGAACGCTGTTCACCTCCTCAGAACCCTCGATCAACTCCTCGATCGGGGAGGACAGCAAGGCTTTAAGACGCTGGAATTGAGGTAGAACAGCCCTGGCTCGTGGTTCATCGTTGGCAACAGAGGGAGTTGGTTCGATGGATTCAGGGTCGAACATCAGCAAGCCTGAAATATCACAACCCTGGCAGCCCAGAAAGGCGTCAGTATGCGTCCAACATGTAAGGATGAGCTGAAAGAAGCTAACGTACCTCTCCTAAGATCGGGGGGATAGCAGATGACGAGACAATCGGCTTGTGTGTGGTTGCTGGGGGCTTGGCCAAGGTGGTAGCCGTTTCATCTGCACCTTCGGGGATTGCTAGGTCCGGCTTGGCTAAAGGCATCGGCACTGCCCCGGCTTTCCCACTGGAAGCGTCAGTCGTCTGCATGGAAGGTGTTTAGCCGACGTAAATAATGATGAATCAGCAGATAAAAAGAAACAAGTGGTAAGAGAATGAAGGGTGATGATTTTCGAAACCTCCTGGCTCGACGAAGAAGCTTGCAGTCCCTTGCGAGCCCTCTTGGGACCCACAGCTGGCCCCGCCTCGACTGGTGCTCGGGGGGCAGTAGGTTCAGGAACCGACCTTTTCCTGGAAGCCGATGGTGGTGAATCTGGCTGGCTCGGTGTAATGGTCCTCTCAGAGTCTGTTGGGCCCAGTTCTCCTCGATTGGAGTGAGTGTCCTCGCTGGAGGTGTCTTCGACGGAAGCCTGTAAGAAAGGAGAACTAGTAAGCACGAGCAGATTTGCAAGGGCGAGAAAGATCGACCAAGGCATGGATCAGCGTACATGCGAACTTTCTGGAGAAGGGCTCCGGCGCCTCAAGGTCTTCCTGGCAGCTACCTTCCTCACCATCGTTCTTGTTTTAGTTGGAACTCGAGGGGCAGCTGACTTAGAAGTTGCTTGGTTCTTGGAAGCCGATTGTGGTGATATCGGCTGGTTCTGCATTATGACCTTTTTCAAAGGTGGCGAGTTTTTGCAGAAAAGAACCACAGGAGCTGGTGGAAAGAACTCGAAGGGGGAGCCATCATTGTGCGTAGGTTCAGGACCATCTTGTTGCTACAAAGAGATAGAGTGGGTTAGTAGAAGAATCATTTGTGAGCTGCATTAAGAAAATGTACAAGTAATGGTACCTGTTCCACGGGGATATCATAGTCAGCCTCGAGCTGTTTAAGCAACGGTCCCAGAGCTCTCCTGAAGGCATGAGTCTTCCACATCAACCACCAGTCTTCAAAGCCATTGGTTGATGAGGCGAAGGTGAGGTCGTTGGGAATTGGGATGGTCAGAGCATCAAAGAAGGAATAACACCTTTGGCTGGTGAGAGGATCAGGCAGGTCGGCTCTGCTCTCTGTAAGGTGGTGGAGAAAGATATGGGGAGGTACTTGTCCAAGGCCAAATTGCCGAGCCACTACGACCGGCTGGTAGAATTCATACCCAGGTTTGATTATTCTGTTGGATGTACTCATGCCAACTGGAAGGAAGCAGGGACGGATCACGGTGGAAAAGAGCTGCCGAGTGCTGGTGTCATCGGCAAAGTTGTCTAGCCTGAAGGAGATTGGATTTTCAAAATGTTCCGATTCTTCCATGTAAGGAAAGAAGATAGGATTGTCCAGGCCTTGAAAGAAAATGCTGAACCACTTGGATGCTTCCTGAGGGATCGGTTTACTACCGGCGCCTATACAAAGCTTGGTCGTAGCTGGTGCATCGGATCCGCTTCCTTTGACATCCGGAAAGGTGCAACTCGCCAAAAGGGGAAGTTTGGGACGTGGTTTTGGAAATACAAATGAGCCCATAGCTGAATGAACCACCAAGGACCTCCTGTTTTGATCGCTATACCAGAGAACAGTTTGATGACGTCAATCGGAGATATCAATAGACCTCTCCAAGGAACAGTTGCCGATGCCAAGTTGAGTTCCTTTGGCAAGTTCAGAGGCCAAAGAGAGATAATTCTTGGTTGGAGCAAGGGAAGGGCCAGAATATGAAATGTTCCAGCGAAGTTGAGAAAGGTGTGTTCTTTCTCCGTGACAGGCCTTTAGTTTTCATATGGCTGGAGGTAGGCACCCGATTCAGCAAATTGCTGTTTTGGAAGACAAACAGTAGGGGACCTTGGTCACCTTTAAAAGCGAAATGGGTGATGTAACATCCAGACCAGTAATCATCACCACGTCTAACAAATTTGGTGACATGGGGCCATGACCGAACATGAAGCAGTTCAGAGCGTCAGACCAGAAGTAGCCGATGGTTTTTAGAAGATTCTCATGTTTTTCAAGGGGAGACAAGGACAAATGCAAGGCATCGGCTATTCCCGTGGTTTCCCATTGGGATTGGTAAGCTCTAGCTACCCTGCTGAACCAAGAGACCCAATGTTCGGGGATTAGGGCTGCCGCAAGCAAGCCCAAGAGTTCAAATCTAGGTCTTGGCTTCGAAAGGATTCATTTTGCTTCAAGAGAGATCAGATGGGCAGGACTAGATTCTGTACGAGCGCCAAGACAGAGAGAATTTGGGAGAGAAGGATGCGGCAGCAGAATGTCTGAAACCTAAAAAATTTAATGGTGGAATAAAGCATTAATTCAGGTGTTCGCCATTAATTCTAGCATCGCATTCAGACTGTGAGGAGTAGGCGTACCTTCAGACCGTAGACCTCTGGGTTGGTGTTGGACGATTCCGCCATCTAGTTTGCCGGCGGAGACGGATCTATGCAGTTGGGGATCGAGGGTTCTTGTCGCCGTGAGCTCGATCTGGTCGGTGGGCAATTGGAGATCTGGGTCGCCCTTTTTTTAAGAGGGTCGCAGGTTACCGTTTGAAACTGGAAAGTGGCCGATCAGATTTGTTTAAGTACACGACCAAATTTGACCTTGTCAATGTTTTTGGGAAAGCCGATGTTTTACCATCGGCTCTTTGAGCTTTGACTTGTTTGACTGTATGAGCGCAGTGTGGTGAAAGCCGATACAGTACTATCGGCTTCTGGAGCATTGACCTATTTTGACTATCGGCAAAATTGAGTCGAAAAAGCAATCTGCGAGTTGGAAAAGCAATCTTCGTTCATTCAAAAGACGATTATTTACAATGGAGTCGATTGCTTACAAAAGGAGATCTACTACTAGTGCTACTACTACTAGTTCCTAATCTAGAGGCCGGTGTCGTCGCCGCTGTCGCCTTGTTCGTCATTATCAAGACCTTCACGCGCCGTCTTATTGTTGCTGCTGAAGATGCCAGCGGGGGTCTCCTCGTCCTCGTCGTCGTCTTCGGTGTCCTCGCTGGACCCAGCGCGGAAGCGCTTCACCGGCGGATACTCGTCGGAGGAGGTGTCCTCCTCCGATTCCTCCTCCTCGTCGGAGGACTCGACGCCATCCTGTGACCAGCGCCGGAGCTCTCCATCTCCGTTCCTCACGACAAGGAACTGAGGCCTCGCCGGCCGTGGACGCCGCTGCCTCCGACCAAGCGGAGAAATCCCAATCCCTCTCGTCCCACCATTGTGGGGCGAGAGTCTCGTACGCCGCCGTGGGCGGGTGCTCCGGCGTCGGCTCCCGGTCGCTAATGGTGTTGGAAGACTTGGAGGAAAGGGCGGAAAAAGAGGAGGCCATGGTGGAGGAAGAGGGTTTTTTCGGCGGAGGAAGATGGTTTTTTGGATACTGGAGGAAGATGGGGACTGCAAACTGCTTAGATGAATTTAAATAAGGGGAATAGTGGGAGGCGGTTCAATGCCGTAGCGGTTTCCCAGAATGTGCTTAAAATCACAAATCATGCAATCGCGAAGGAGTTGAGAAGACAGGCATCATGATGAGGGGTGGCGTGACGATTCTCGCTCGCAACGCCAGAACCCGATGTGAAAAAAAAAGGGGGGAAGAAAAAACATCAACAGAGTGGTTTTGGAATTATTATTGCCAAAACCAGGGGGGCATGTGTTATCGCCATATTTTGGCCAAAGGAGGAGATGGGCCGTAATCAAGTGCAACGTGTTGTTGAATCGGCCTTGTATGTGGGTTTGGGCTAAATTGCCCGTGTATCTGTATATTGTAGTAGGTTACGTTTCGGTTTAGGTAAGAGATAGAGTTGTAGAGTTATTCTAAAGTTAGAAAGTCTCCGGACTATAAATATGTACCTAAGGTTATTGAGAAAAGGAGGACAATCACGTTCACAACAAACACAATCTCAAGACGCCACCCCTTGTTTCTAGGGTTTCTTTCGTAGTAATATGCTGCCTAGATCGCATCTTGCGATCTAGGCAGTATCTGCTTATGCGTTATTTGGTGTTACTCGTACTGAAGCCTTGTTGATGGCGAGTAATACTATTATCATAGTTTTGTTGAGGCTAGCATCGGTACTTTTCGCTATATTTGTTTGGTTATGCTGCCTCTAGTTACCTCGCTACCTTTGCACCTTTTCCCGGGTGTAAGGGTAGCATCTTGCTTGATCTTTATTCAGTTGATTCGATCTGTTATGGTTATGCCTTGTTTTCCAAGGTTTAGTTTGATATCCACGTAGTCAGGCCTTGCAAACGGGTTGAACGATCCAGTAGTACATAAGGATATGGTTTGCTAGTTCGAGAGGAGTTGTTCCGGTGATTGACTTTACGTCGGTTGTTAGGCCTCCTCTAGGGTTAGTTTTCTATCATCTTTTGTATTTACCAGGCTCAATTACGTGTAGGACGTTCCAATTACGTGGTGAAAACATTAAACCAGAGATCGATTTAACTTGTAATGATGAAGCAAAACCCCATGTTATCGTAGATCTAATGCAGAACCATGGGATAATCGGCTCTAGGAGCCGATTCACAGGGAAACCTGGGAGCCGGTCACGGCTCGAATTTTACGTATACTTGTTTACCATGCAGGAAACTGATCGAAGCAATCCATCACCTTCCTGACCAGGTATAGGTCAGGTGGCATGCCCTCGAACCAAGCCAGGACGTGTGCCGGAGTTTTGCGGGCCGTTGCCCGAGGGACCAGGGCCCACCAGCAGTTCTGGGAGCCTCCCGGCTCTTCGTGTTGCTCGTCGCTGCTCGCCGGTGGGTTTTGACAGGCAACAGTACCCACCAACCGTTGATCCTCTGATTGATCCTCTGTGATCTAGCGGACAGGATAACCCCTGTATCTGTAAGGGGGCACCCTCTATCCATGCAAAATAACGAGTTTGTCACCGATGCTTTAACTCCATAAACAAATGATTTTGAATATAATTTGAAGGGAAAGTGTTCAAAGGTGTATAATTTTTGCATTACATTTCACTCCATGTCCTAAGTGCGATTTCAAAAAGTTCAAAGGTGTATGATTTTTGCCATATGCAAGTTTATGCATTACATTCTATAAAAATGATAATCTCTCAAGATTTTGTTAGCACATCATTATCACGTATTAAGTACGGTTTCACGGTGTTCAAAGGTTTATAATTTTTGTATACGTAAGTTTAGGGATCACTTTTCACACTATAAAAATGATAAAGATCCTTTTCCTTTACATTAAGAGTTGTATAATTTTTCAATTTGAAAGTGTTCAAGAGTAGTGTCAATTATAAACACTCTTTTATATTAAGAGTTGTATAATTTTTCAATTTGAAAGTGTTCAAGAGTAGTGTCAATTATAAACACTCTTTTACATTAAGAGTTATATATTTTTTTAATTTAAAAGTGTTCAAGAGTAGTGTCAATTATAAACACTCTTTTACATTATGAGTTGTATAATTTTTGCAATTTGATAGTGTTCAAGAGTAGTATCAATTATAAACACTCTTTTACATTAAGAGTTGTATGATTTTTGAATTTGAAAGTGTTCAAGAGTTGTGTTAATTATAAACAATCTTTTACATTAAGAGTTGTATGATTTTTTAATTCGAAAGTGTTCAAGAGTTGTGTCAATTATGAACACTCTTTTACATTAAGAGTTGTATGATTTTTTTAAATTTGAAAGTGTTCAAGAGTTGTTTCAATTATAAACACTCTTTTACATTAAGAGTTGTATAATTTTTTTAAATTTGAAAGTTTTCAGGAGTTGTGTCAATTATAAACACTTTTTTACATTAAGAGTTGTATAATTTTTTTAATTTAAAAGTGTTCAATAGTTGTGTAAATTATAAACACTCTTGTACATTAAGAGTTGTATATTTTTTTTAATTTTAAAGTTAATCGCTAGCCATGCGAGAGTTGTGTCAATTATAGTTTCAGACTGCGCGAGAGTTTCATAATTATAAACACTCTTGCAAACCAACTGAATCGCCACTGCTCCAGGGAAATTTACAATAGATTAGGGAGATTTTATCTATCTCTGAGAGTTCTGGAGGTTGCAACCATCGCTGGGAAGTAAAATGCAGAGAGATATTATTCACAACCACGAATTACGCCAACAATGGATCAATCATATTCGAAAAGCAAGGCAGTTAGTTGGGCACCAGCGATTCGTGTTCAAATACTGCCAATAATCAACCCACAAAAGGGAAACGATGCTTACCCAGATGGAATCCATGCGTTAGATCCCTACGATTCCACCCAATCTTCTCTGTGCTCGACGAGGATGAACGGTGCACCAGCCGGCGTTGCATACTGTTCCGCAAAAGGGGTAGATCTAGCAGGGCGAGAGAAGAGCTGGAGGTGGAGTGGGCTCCACGACTAGGGGAGGGGGCGGCTCTGGGGCCGAGGACAACATAAGGTAGGAGGGCACGATGGAGGGACAGCAGAGGGGCGGTGTGGCATCTATTCCAGGCTCGGGGGTAGAGAATGCTTTGGGTGAGCGAGAATGGCCGGTCCGACGTGTCTCCATGCGGCCCCACTCTTCACCACATATACAAGACCCGTCCCAACGCGGCCCCACCCTTCACCATGTATGTAGGACCCGTCCCAACGCGGCCCCACCGGTCAGGCATGTAACGGTCAAGGCTCGTAACGTAACGCTCAACGCCCAACCCGCCCCAACACGGTCCCACCAGTCAGCATGTAACGGTCAAGCCTTTGACCTGACGGCATCCCTCCGTCTGAGCGCCCGCGAGGTTTTCTTAACATGGCGAGGAGAAAAGTGAGGAAAAGTTAAGCGGCTGGAAAAAAGTGAGTACAACTAACGAACCAAGGGCACGAAAATAGAAATTCCTATATATTAATATCACGGGAGGTACTAATTATACCTAGCCTCTGCAATAATGCATGCTCTAGCAGCTTTACGGTGCACACAACCTAGAAAAATTAAGAAAATTATAAAAAAGAAAAATACAGCTACAGAAAACGATTCCTCAAAGTAAAGACACTAACACACCAGAATAACACCAGTAGTCCAACCACTCCAATAGCGAATCCTTCAAGAAGAAAACAATGCACAAACATCGTCGTCATCCGATCAAAGATCATAAGTTTTCACTCTGAAAAAAGTCCTCGCTCGTAAAACAATGCCTTCAACAAGGCCATGCCAGGCACAACCAAGTAAAGTCAGACCTTGGATTTTCACCCTACAAGGTAAGACCGGGAATTCCTCCTGTGTTGTTGCCCCCACAAACAGTTGTTGTCGCG
The DNA here is from genome assembly GCA_030063025.1 of Avena longiglumis. NCBI lineage: Eukaryota > Viridiplantae > Streptophyta > Magnoliopsida > Poales > Poaceae > Avena > Avena longiglumis. The sequence goes on from CP125977.1 coordinate 443,724,428, forward strand.
AGTCACAGATCACGCAGCATGTTCCTTGTTGCCTCAAATACTCAAATCAACGTCGCTGCCCTCATGTTCCTACTTCCTAACATTTTTTTCATATGACTTCACCATGGATCGTCGAAGACATGACACATGATGGTAACAAACAACAGAGCTTTGCAATGCTCCCGCTCAAACCAAACGTCCAGAAAAATATGGGTACGCACGACCGAATACCTTCCGATCCAGCAATCTACAGGCATTGATGCGCCCATGAGAATTCGCCAGTAGAGCTTTCTGGAACCGCCTTTCCAGGCTAGATAAACAAGTGCAAGCAACAAGCATATCTTCATCTTCGCGCAGTCGTTCCCCATTATTGGATAAAACAGCAGGCCTCCATGCCACCGTTCATCGCCCGTACCCTCCAGCGAAAGAGGAGACAAGCCTACAATAACCACACGCCTCCGTCAACCCGAGCAAGAAGCATTGTGCCGCCTCCCCATGCACCTCTGAGCAACCAAAAGACCGTGCCGAAGGAGGCTCTAGGCGGTAGCCTAGACCTACTACCATAGCCGCCACACCATGCGCCGGTACCCGAGGGGTAAGCCGTCGTCGCAACATGACACGGGCACCGGCCCAGCCGCCTGTAGCATCCCAGTTGTCTAACCCCTGTAATGCTACATGTCATAATAATAAAATGGGCCACTTCCAACATATAATTGTTGCATCATCATCATATCATGCTCATGTCATCATGTCCCCTTGCATTTGAGCATCATATAAAACCTTTTCCTGTTTGGTTCTTATCTCATGTGCATGATTAATTGTAGTTGCCTCTTGATATTGTATTTGGTTCTTAATAAATTGTTAAATGCCCAAGTTGAGTTGGGGGCATCTCTCTTTTTGACTCCACCACCTTTTCTTTCACCACCTTTTATATTCCACCATCCAATAATATGGGCTTGGCATTTTATTGAGTATCTCTAGCTCATGTTGTTGGTTGGATCCAACCATCATCTTTTGCTTGGCTTTTGCCCATTTTTGGGAATGCAAGGATTAAGCCACATGAAATAATGTTGTTTTCACAATATAACCATTGGGCATTAATTACCTTGCATGGGCCATGCAAGCCACCTTTGCTAGTCTTGGTTTTGTTTGTTTTCAAAGTGGATCTTTTCCTTGGGCTTAATCTTGTTTGGGCTTGTAGTTCTTCATCATATCATCTACCTATCTTATCCTCTTAGCTAAACCCCATGCCCCATGCACACAATGTGCTTATGTGGCATGCACCACACCAACCCCACCCTTCTCCCTACCTTTTTCTTTGATCTTGCTTGTTCTTTGTTGGATCATGCATGTACCAAAGAGACCACCCAACACCATCTTTTCCCTCTCCCTATCTCTCTTTCTCTTGCCATGTGCTAGTAGTTTGTTTTGGAGTAGACATGATCTAGTGTAAAGTACCTCCGTCTCTTTTCTTACCCCTCTTAGCAAACTTAAAATCTACCCATGCCATCTCTCTTTTTCCCTAAACCAAAAACCCTAATTCAAATCTATCCTAAACCAAAACCCTAGTCTACCCTTTTCTCTAAACAAACCTTTCTACCCGTCCCTTGCCTTCTATCCTAGCTACAACAACACCCTAATCTACACCCTCCCTAGACAAAACCCTAGCTACCATCTCTCTCTCTCTCACCTAGCTAAATCCTAAACATAACAACCTCACCTAATCTAGCTACACCATCTTTTCCTCTCACCTCACCTCTTCACTCCACACCCGAGCTACCCCACCCCATCCTAGCTCTACCCTCTCTCTCTCTTGATCACATGACCGAGCCCCTCCTCTTCCTCTCTCTTATCCCCGCCACAATGACCCCACCCCGCCTCCCCGGGTTCCTCTCCCTCTCTCGGCCACAGATTTGAAAAGAGGGAAAAGGGAGTCACGCCGAGCCACCCTCTCACCTTTTGCAAGCCACCACCGCCCATGTGCTTTCCCTCCCCACGCAAGTCGCTCAATCCTACCGCCTCGGCGTTCTTATCCTCACCCCCTCTCAGGCCTCTCATCCCCTGCCTCCTCCTTCTTCTCCACGAGCTGTAACTCCCATGGCCACCTAAAACCCTAGCCTCACCTCGCCTGCCTTCGATCTGGTGGCGTCGAGAGAGTCGGATCCCGAGGGCCTGCTCCCTCCGCCGCCAGACACGAGGACCCCGCCAGAGCCTCGCCGGAGTGACCACGCCGTCAGGCACGAGCGAGCAGCCGCTTGACCCGAGCCCGCCGGGGATCCAGACCTTCCCGAGCCACCCGCACCGTCATGGCTGCTGGTGAGTCCCTCCTCCTGCATAACCTCTCTCTCCTCGCTGCGCCGCCATTGCCGCGATCTCGAAAGCACTCAAGGCTGCTGCTGTCATGGCCGGGCAAAGAAGCTGCAGCCGCCGATCCGTCGAGTTCAGAGCCATGCCCCAGACGCCACAAAGCCGCCTCCGCTTAGCACCTGCACCAAAGTTGTAGGCCAAGATGTCGCTCCATCTTTTGTTTTGGCGGCGACGCCCGAGACGCTACTGGTTCGCCGCCAACGTCGAAGATCCGTCTCCAGCCGTCGCGGGCGTCGCGTTCAGCAGCGACAGCCGCGGCACGCTTTCGCGTTAGACCTTTCCGCTTTTCCCGCCTCACGCTCAGCCCAGCCCACCCACCCGCCAGTCCGTGGGGATCTTGCAAAAGGCTCTGTGAAAACGTTGTTCAACCCGGTCCTCCTTGCTGCCACTGTCGCCTCCTGGCTTAGCGTCCGCGTGTTATTTTCGCAAATAGCCCCTGCCTTTTTGGTTCACAACCCGGGTCCTTCCAGCCCGTTGTCGTGTCTCCGTAGTTTTATAAAAGGTTCCTGTTGTTTTGTTTAATCAACCCAGTCCGCTTTGTCCTGTGCATCGCGCGTAGGGCTGAGAACCTCTGCCCCACTGTCATGAGCGCTAGCTTAGGCTGTGTAGAAAACGCTTTGAGCTGTTTTAAAATTCAAATATAGTTAAATAATTTCAAATTCAAATCTAATTCAGATTTTTAATAACCTTTACATACTAATTCCAAATTTGACAAATAATATATGTATGAATATCAGAAAAATGAGAGGATTCCAAATATGCCATCCATTTTGTATTTTGCACAAGTAAAATTCCAAGCTTATGTTAATTACATCAAATGCCACTGGATTTTCATTAATTCATAACTTTTATTTTATAATCCCAAATTAAGCAAATGACATGTCTAAATTGATCAGCTCGACGAGACCTTTCTGTTTATGCTATCCATGACTTCAATTGCAGCATGCATCATATAAATATATATTGAACAACAACTGTTATGGCAACAAATGTGATTCTAAAACCCAACTAAATGTTATTTTCTGTCCTCCACACCTCACCCATGCCATGCTACCTTACTTGCCATGTAAATTGTGCATCATTCATCATGGCATGATTGTTTGCTTGACGCATCTTATTCATATGCTTGTGCTCTATATTCATGTTGGCCTTGTTTGTTTGGTTTTTCTCTGATAGACACCGAAAGGTGGATTGTATCAAGAGAACCAGAGCACTACCTGTAACCGTCCTTTGCTTCAACAGAGACACCAGGCAAGCACTACCACATGCTTGCATACATACAGTACCTATTGCATCTATCTTATTCTTGCATCATTGAGTCGCGATTGCATTAAATTGAATCCCAAGTATGCATAGCCTTTACTTTTAAACCCCACCAAGCTTGTTTCCTCCATCCCATGAGCCACTACTATAGGAGTTGTTTGAGCCATGCGAGTCGTAGAACAGCATGTGTAGGGTTTGTGAGAGTTTGTTGAATAATGAGGTACCTAAACAACTTAACCTGAGTAGTTCTGGGATAACTAAAGAAAGTGGCACCGGTGAGCAACATCTGCTATTTGGTTTTTCCTGCTCACTTGTGTCCCGTAAGACCCCGAGTACTTGATTCCTGTTCCTTGATTTATCGCGCTATCCACATCCGGGAGGTATATGGGACCCCCCTGAGCCAGAGCTTGATTCCGTCTTATTTCTTGGGGCCACAAACTAGTTTGAGGTGTTTTTACTATCCTGTACTTATGCCATGCTACTGCTTTATTTACGATCAGCGAGGTGCACACTGCATCGCTTAGGATTGGGACACGTTTATGCGGTATCGACAAGCCCAGCCACACTTTCGGTTCCCAATGCCATCAGCCCACCCAACCTTGAGGCCGCCTCGAGTCACTATCTCCGCTATGGAATCTACTTAAGGGTGGCCTCAAATATTTCTCAATCTTGTGATTGTTTAGTCGTGAAAGCCTCGTTGGGTTTTGATTTGGTTTTTCCGAGGTTGATCGAGCGTGTTGCTATTGGTGCACCCGGCCGGTAAAACTTTCTCAAAGCCGTGTCCATGGATATGGACGACTTGGAGCACAGTTTCTTGATCATAGACAAGCATAACTAAAGTACCGCTTTAATCGACTAAAGTAACTTGACTAGTAAATAGTGCAATACTCATGGAATGGTTAATAAAATTGCCAACGGATGGGGGTTGTTCGTCCGCTTCCTGGTTGGTAAGCAGGGAGGAGGATGGAGCGGATGAGATTACCATTATAACTGTTGTACTTAATTCACGGACATCCGCCTATCATTGGTTAGGCGGATGGTTAGCGATTATCTGTAGAACTGCTAGGGTTTATCTTCGCTGCAATTGCCACCCTGTTGTGTCCCCTTTAGAGGCATTAAGACTTGCCGAGTACCCTTAGGGTCTCACACGATAAATTCTTGATTCGTATGAACAGTACCTTCTCGTGACGGATCGGGTGGAAGAAGCCGATGATGTGGGCAACGATCGCTCGGTGTAGAGATTCCGGAACGGGATCCGTGAGACCAGAGTTGGGATGTGCTTATTTCTCCGCATCTTATGCCTATTTGCTTCTTATCCGCATCGGATCTTGTTTGCCGCTTTCGCATGATACTCTGATGTGTGTTGTATGAGGAGTTATCCTAAAATATAGACTTATCTAGGTCATTTGAATCTTGTCGTATGGCGTTGGTATATTTCCTTTCTTTCTAGATGGTGTGGCTCTGATGTACTCTTGTATGGTGGCTTGCGACATACCCACTTGTGTACGTAGTTGATCCTTCGTCGCCGACCACGCCTGAGACAGTCCCGCTGAGAGGGTAGTGGTTGGGACGCCCTGAAAGGACTACCAAAGGAGTGGCTTTGGGGCCCCACCGCATTATTTCAACCACTATCACTCATCCAGCTTGTATCTAGGAGCGTAGTTCACCGAGGTAGTTAAAATTGGTATCGAGCCATCCCGACCTTCGTGGTTTCAGCCAAACGGTCGTTGTCGCCTAGCAAATATTTTGGTAGTTATGTATATTAGGGAAAACAAAACGCGAGAGTAGGACTGCTTCCACTTTTCTTCTTACCTCCCACCCACCCTTTTCTCGTAAGGAAGTGTAACGCTTTCAATCCTCTTCTCAAAGTTCAAACTAGGATTCACGTGTTCGGTTTCCGTAGTACCATAGGTTGTGTGTGTGTGTGTAATCCCTTGTCTATCTGTTGCATCCAAGTTGTTATCTTATCCGCTTTGGTTATCAACTGTTGGTACATTCCATACCGATGTGCTTTTGTAAACCGACGCAATCTATCTTCCTTTTGTATCCGACGCTATCTTGTTTGGGGTGTTCGCTCGTAGTACCAATCTTTAGGTTTCACGTGAGAAGAAGGGGTTAGGATATGTGTTCCACTTGTTCATGTGCGGAGTAATGATTTGAGTGCGGGATGGAGTCGCGACCATACCACTACTTGTATCATTCGCTTTTGTATATTGAATTGGTAGAGTCACTAATCTTGATTCATAAGTAATTTTATGATCTATTGGTATTTTAATGCCGAAATTTGTGGAAAATTTTCTTTGATATATTTAGGTACCACACCTTTTCACCGTGTGCGATATGCTTAATATCTTTGAGGTGCTATGAACTTTGTTGATATTTTTATATCATCTCAGTGAATTGTATCCTTCAATCTTGATTAATGCTATCTTGGTACGATTGTGTATTATTATCATTCTCCACTATAGTACTGACTTGAGTTTTACATCAATGACAGGATGGCTCCCCCACGCCGGACTGAAGAGGACATCCCTCCGGAACTGGGCTCAGCGCTGTCGAACATTGCAAATGCTCTGGCAGCCATGCAAGAGAACCAGCAGCGCTTGAGGAGAGCTGAAGGAATGAGTTCGCCCACTTCCTCCACCTCCCAAGCGTGCAGTGACATCAAGAGCTTCCTCAAGTTCAACCTCGCTTCGATGTGTCCGACCGACCTCTTGATGCGGATGATTGGTCGCGCGAGATCTCAAGGTTGCTCGAGACCGCCGATGTTCCGTATCAGAGTGGGTCAAGTGTGCTACCCACCTTCTCAAGGGAGATGCGGCTCTTTGGTGGGAAAACTACTTGAAGGCAAGCTGACCGGGTTCCAGCCAACTTGGGAGAGGTTCACCGCAGCTTTCAAAGAACAGCTTTCTCGAGATTGTGATGGAAAGGATGAAGGAGGCTTTCCTCAACTCAAGGTGGAAATGATAACGCCAACACCTACATCAGAACTTCATGAACCTGTCTCGCTATGGTGGTGATGAGGTATCCGATGACAAGAAAAGCAGAAAAGATTCAGTAAGGGCTCAATGCCGATCAAGTATGCAATCACGCATGCAAGACCGCAACCTTCCTGAACTACAAAGACACAAAGACTGCAAGAGGAGGCAAGGTGCAGATGTTCGAGGAGTCCAAGAAACATAACAAGGATGCATCAAGCTCGCAGCTATGGCAGCTCCTTCTAAGCGGCGTGTCCGGGTTCCTAACACCCCACCGCCGCCTGCTCCACCAAGACCTGCGAGTTTCACGCCAAGGCCACCAAACTTCACCATCAAGGCTCCTGTGGGCTACAACAACCCTTACCTCGAGCGCTCAAGTGAGTCCCTCGCTACTCGCCCACGCCCTCACGGTGCTTGTTACACATGTGGAGATCATGGACATCCCATGAACTGCCCAATGAAGAACAAAGCTCCTCAACCCCCGCCAAGATCTGATCAAGCTCTCCTTTGGTTCGGCACCACCGCCTCGGGCTCTCAACATCAACACTAAGCCCGGTCTGCGGTTGTTCGCGCTAATCGCTAACGCCTCAAGCCGAGCTCGCACTGAGTTGTGATGGGTATGCTTTCGCTAACTCCCCCTGCACGAGTTCTCTTTGATTCTGGTGCATCGCATTCCTTTGTGTCACACAAGTTTGCAGAAGAAAATGAGTTAGTCATGGTTCCTCTCTCTAAGCGGTTGGTGGTACAATCACCGGGTTCAAACATGAGGGCTGAGCATATCATCCATGGCAATCAGATCGAGATTGGTGGTTCTTCCTTCTTGGATTCTTTGATTGTTCTGGGCAACTCTGACATTGATGTCATCTTGGGCATGGATTGGTTGACAGCAAATGCAGCTGTGATTGATTGTGTCAACGCCGGTGTCTCAAGATCCTCAAGGCCATATAGTCTTTTCTCCAAGTCCGACTCCTGCTGTCCACTCTATTCCTTGGCTGCTCAATAATGATGCTATGGAAGCTATTCGTAAAGTACCAAAGGGTCCGTGAGTTCCGATGTTTTCCCAGGAGTTGCTGTATGCCTCCGGATCGCGAGGTTGAATTCGTGATCGAGCTTGAACTCGAACGGCTCCTATCTCCAAGAGGCCATACAAAATGGGTCCTTCCGAAATGGGTGAACTCAAACGACAACTTGATGAACAAGAGAAATTGGGTTTCATTCAACACAAGACTTCTTCTTGGGGTAGTCCAACAATCGTGAATAAGCGCGATGTAACCGATAGGCTGTGTTGACTACCGGCTCTAAATGCTAAAACCATCAAGAACAAATATCCTCTCCTCGGATAAATGATCTTTTGATCACCGGCAGAGCGTGGTGTTCTCTAAGCTGGATTTGAGGAGTGGTTATCACCAAATCAAAATTCGCAAAGAGGATGTGCCCAAGACAGCTTTCACCACTCGCTATGGCCTGTATGAGTACACGGTCATGTCTTTCGGTCTTACCAACGCACCTGCTACCTTCTCGAGGCTGATGAACTCCGCTTTCATGGAGTACCGGACAAGTTTGTTGTGGTATATCCGATGACATTCTGGTTTATTCCAAGTCCAAGGAGGAGCATGAAGAGCACTGCGGTGTGTTCTCAAGCTTCGTGAGAACCGCTTGTATGCAAAGTTCTCAAAGTGTGAGTTCTGTTGCTCAAGTAACATATCTGGGACATGTCATCTCGCCAAGGGCATTGCAACAACCCGAAACCGTGAAGACAATAGTTGAATGGCTTCCTCCCCGCTAATGTCAAGGAAGTGCGGAGTTTTCTTGGCTAGCTATTGTGCCGCTTTGTGCGTAACTTCTCAAAGATAGCAAAGCCTCTTACCGACCTCCTCAAGAAAGGCAAGAAGTACCTGTGGACACCGCTTGCCAAGAGAGTTTCGAGACACTCAAAGAGAAGCTCACTTCCACACCCCTTGGTTCCTCCGGATACATCTAAGCCATTCCAGATATTCTCACGATGCCTCTTTGCAAGGATTGGGTGCGGTCCTTATGCAAGAGAGACAGTGGTTGCTTATGCCTCTCGTCGATTGAAGACGCATGAGATCAACTATCCCACACATGACCTTGAGCTAGCAGAAGGTGGTCTTTGCTTTGAAGCTATGGAGGCACTACTTGCTTGGCAAACCGCTTTGAGATCTTCTCGGACCACAAGAGTTTGAAGTATATCTTCACTCACCGATCTCAACCTTCGGCAGAGGAGATGGATTGAAGCAATCAATGACTTGATGTGACCATCAACTACACCCTGTGCAAAGCAAATGTCATGGAAGATGCGCTTAGCAGAAAAGCTTATGTCAACAACCTCATGGTGGAAGAGCAGCAGCCTCTCTTGTGCGAGGAATTCCGTCAGCTGAACCTGGAAATTGTGGAACAAGGACATCTCCTGAACCTTCCGCTACTCCTTGGAAGAACAGATTCGCTCGCCACTTGGTGATCCGCACACCAAGAAGCTCATCGCTAAGCTTGACCTTCCAAAGTACGAGTCCTTTCATGTTGATGATCAAGGCACGCTCTTCTTCGAACACCGGATGTTTGTTCCAAACTATCCGGGTCTGAGAGACCAAGTTCTCAAGGAGGCACATGATTCGGTTCTTTCTATCCATCCTGGCAGCACAAAGATGTACATGGACTTGAAAACACAAGATCTTGGTGGCCTGGGTTGAAAAGGTATTGTGCCAAGTACGCCTCGTAATGTGATGTCTGCGCAGAGTCAAGGCTGTCCATCGAAACCATTTGGTCTTCTACAGCCATTGAAGCCTCCTAATGGAAATGGGAGAAAGTTGAGATGGACTTCATCACCGGCTTTCCAAGGTCGCAGGGGCAACAATGCAATTTTGTTGTCATCGATGTGCTTTCCAAAGTGGCACACTTCTTCCCACCAAAGAAACAATTTCGGACTTCAGCCATTGAGCTCTATATCAACAGGATTGTCTCTTTGTATGGGGTTCCACTTGAAATCAGTTCAGACTGTGGGAGCATCTTCACCTCAAAGTTCGGGAGAGTTTCCAAAAGCTTTGCGAACAAAGTTGAACTTCAAAGATCGCTACCACCCTCGCCTCAAGGACAAGTGGAGAGGATCAATCGATTCTCGAGGACATGCTTAGAGCTTGGCCATCTCGCTTGGCATGAAGTGGGAGGAATGTCTTCCATATGCTGAATTCTCCTACAACAACAGCTTCCAAGAGTCTCAAAATGGCACCGCTCGAGGCTCTCTATGGACGCAAGTGCAGAACTCCCATTGGTTGGTCAAAGTGCGGAGAAAGAATCGTTTGGCCCCGACATTGTAACCCAAGCAGGAGAAGGTGCATATCATTCGAGAACTCAAGATTGCTCAGAGTCGCCAAGAGCAACTATGACAGAAGCACACGATATGGTATATGCCCCTCGTGATCTAGTCTACCTTCGTGTCACTCCCATGAGAGGAACACACCGCTCGGTATCAAAGGAAAGCTGGCTCCTAGATACATCGCCCTTTCAAGATACGTGGTAGAAGAGGAGAAGTTGCTTATGCCGGAGCTCCGAAAACTCAAAGTCCATGATGTTTTCCACATCTCGCAGCTCAAAAAGTGCTTCAAAGACCCCGGCAAGACCGTGGATCATGAGCTAATCGACCTCCAAGAAGATCTGTCTTATCAAGAACACCCCACCAAAATCCTCGAGACCGCAGAACGAAGGACTCGCAACAAGTCCATCAGATTCTGCAAGGTGCAGTGGTCACACCATTCTGTTGATGAAGCAACATGGGAGCGTGAAGATGAACTCCGTGTCAACCATCCTTCTCTTTGTGTCTTCTTCTTCTTCCTAGAATCTCGGCGAGATTCCTGTTTAGTGGGAGAGTTGTAGCATCCCGTTGTTCAACCCCGTAATGCTACATGTCATAATAATAAAATGGGCCACTTCCAACATATAATTGTTGCATCATCATCATATCATGCTCATGTCATCATGTCCCCTTGCATTTGAGCATCATATAAAACCTTTTCCTGTTTGGTTCTTATCTCATGTGCATGATTAATTGTAGTTGCCTCTTGATATTGTATTTGGTTCTTAATAAATTGTTAAATGCCCAAGTTGAGTTGGGGGCATCTCTCTTTTTGACTCCACCACCTTTTCTTTCACCACCTTTTATATTCCACCATCCAATAATATGGGCTTGGCATTTTATTGAGTATCTCTAGCTCATGTTGTTGGTTGGATCCAACCATCATATTTTGCTTGGCTTTTGCCCATTTTTGGGAATGCAAGGATTAAGCCACATGAAATAATGTTGTTTTCACAATATAACCATTGGGCATTAATTACCTTGCATGGGCCATGCAAGCGCCACCTTTGCTAGTCTTGGTTTTTGTTTGTTTTCAAAGTGGATCTTTTCCTTGGGCTTAATCTTGTTTGGGCTTGTAGTTCTTCATCATATCATCTACCTATCTTATCCTCTTAGCTAAACCCCATGCCCCATGCACACAAATGTGCTTATGTGGCATGCACCACACCAACCCCACCCTTCTCCCTACCTTTTTCTTTGATCTTGCTTGTTCTTTGTTGGATCATGCATGTACCAAAGAGACCACCCAACACCATCTTTTCCCTCTCCCTATCTCTCTTTCTCTTGCCATGTGCTAGTAGTTTGTTTTGGAGTAGACATGATCTAGTGTAAAGTACCTCCGTCTCTTTTCTTACCCCTCTTAGCAAACTTAAAATCTACCCATGCCATCTCTCTTTTTCCCTAAACCAAAAACCCTAATTCAAATCTATCCTAAACCAAAACCCTAGTCTACCCTTTTCTCTAAACAAACCTTTCTACCCGTCCCTTGCCTTCTATCCTAGCTACAACAACACCCTAATCTACACCCTCCCTAGACAAAACCCTAGCTACCATCTCTCTCTCTCTCTCTCACCTAGCTAAATCCTAAACATAACAACCTCACCTAATCTAGCTACACCATCTTTTCCTCTCACCTCACCTCTTCACTCCACACCCGAGCTACCCCACCCCATCCTAGCTCTACCCTCTCTCTCTCTTGATCACATGACCGAGCCCCTCCTCTTCCTCTCTCTTATCTCCCTGCCACAGCGACCCCACCCCATGCCTCCTCCCTGGGTTCCTCTCTCCCTCTCTCGGCTACAGGACGGAAAAGAGGGAAAAGGGGAGAGTCACGCCCGAGCCACCCTCTCACCTTTTTGCAAGCCACCACACCATGTGCTTTCCCTCCCCACGCAGCTGCTCAATCCTACCTCCTCGGGCGTTCTTATCCTCACCCCTCTCAGCCTCTCATCCCCTGCCTCCCTCCTTCTTCTCCACGAGCCGTAACTCCCATGGCCACCTAAAACCCTAGCCTCACCTCTGCCTGTCTTGATCTGGTGGCGTCGAGAGAGTGGCGGATCCCGAGGCAGTCTGCTCCCTCTGCCGCCCAGACATGAGGACCCCGTAGCCTCTCGCCCGGAGTGACCACGCCGTCGTCGTGCACGAGCGAGTTGCTTCTCGACCCGAGCCCCGCGGATCCAGACCTTCGAGCCCGGCCACTCGACCGTCATGGCTGGTGAGTACCTCCTCCCTGCATAACCTCTCTCTCCCTCTCGCCGTGCGCCGCGATCTGTCGAGCACTCATCACACAGCGCTGCCAGCTGCATGCTGGCGACAAGGCCGTCGACCGATCGTCGAGTTGAGCCATGCCCCAAGACGCCACAGCCGCCTCGCGCTAGCACCACACTAAAGTTGTAGGCCAAGATGCCGTCTCCATCTTTTGTTTTGGCGGCGACGTCTGAGACGCGCTGGGTTCGTCGCCAACGTCGGCCGAAGATCCGGCCAGCTCCGCCGTCGCGGCGTCGCGTTCAGCAGCGGACAGCGTCGCGTGCACGTTTTGCGTTTAGACCCTTTCCGTTTTTCCCGCCTCACGCCCGCGGTCCAGCCAGCCCCACCCGCCAGCGTCCGTGGGGATCTTGCAAAAAGGCTCCCAGGGAAAACGTTGTTCAACCCGCGGTCCCTCCTTGTTGCCACCTGTCGCCGCCTCGTTCGCTAGCGCGTCCGCGTGTTATTTTCGCAAATAGCCCCCTGCCCTTTTTGGTTCACCAACCCGCGGTCCTTCCAGGCCCGTTGTCAGTGTCTCTGGTAGTTTTATAAAAAGGTTCCTGTTGTTTTGTTTAATCAACCCGCAGTCCAGTTTGTCCCAGGCACTGGCGTGTGGGCCAGAGAACCCCCTGGCCCCACCTGTCTGCGAGCCAGGCTAGCTTAGGCTGTGTAGAAAACGTTTCAGAGCTGTTTTAAAATTCAAATATAGTTAAATAATTTCAAATTCAAATCTAATTCAGATTTTTAATAACCTTTACATACTAATTCCAAATTTGACAAATAATATATGTATGAATATCAGAAAAATGAGAGGATTCCAAATATGCCATCCATTTTGTATTTTGCACAAGTAAAATTCCAAGCTTATGTTAATTACATCAAATGCCACTGGATTTTCATTAATTCATAACTTTTATTTTATAATCCCAAATTAAGCAAATGACATGTCTAAATTGATCAGCTCGACGAGACCTTTCTGTTTATGCTATCCATGACTTCAATTGCAGCATGCATCATATAAATATATATTGAACAACAACTGTTATGGCAACAAATGTGATTCTAAAACCCAACTAAATGTTATTTTCTGTCCTCCACACCTCACCCATGCCATGCTACCTTACTTGCCATGTAAATTGTGCATCATTCATCATGGCATGATTGTTTGCTTGACGCATCTTATTCATATGCTTGTGCTCTATATTCATGTTGGCCTTGTTTGTTTGGTTTTTCTCGGATAGACACTGAGCAGGGATTGTATCAAGAGAACCAGGAGCACTACCTGGCCGTCCTTTGCTTCAACAGAGACACCAGGCAAGCACTACCACATGCTTGCATACATACAGTACCTATTGCATCTATCTTATTCTTGCATCATTGAGTCGCGATTGCATTAAATTGAATCCCAAGTATGCATAGCCTTTACTTTTAAACCCCACCAAGCTTGTTTCCTCCATCCCATGAGCCACTACTATAGGAGTTGTTTGAGCCATGCGAGTCGTAGAACAGCATGTGTAGGGTTTGTGAGAGTTTGTTGAATAATGAGGTACCTAAACAACTTAACCTGAGTAGTTCTGGGATAACTAAAGAAAGTGGCACCGTGAGCAACATCGCTATTTGGTTTTTCCTGCTCACTTGTGTCCGTAAGACCCGAGTACTTGATTCCTGTTCCTTGATTTATCGCGCTATCCACATCCGGAGGTATATGGGACCCCCGAGCCGTAGCTTGATTCCGCTCTTATTTCTTGGGGCCACAAACTAGTTTGAGGTGTTTTTACTATCCTGCTTATGCCATGTTTACCGCTTTATTTACGATTGCGAGGTGCACCTTTGTCTTGTTAGGATTGGGACACGCTACTGTATCGACAAGCCCAGCCACACTTTCGGTTCCTCATTTACCGTCCACCCGAACCTTGAGGCCGCCTCGAGTCAGCTATCTCCGCTATGAATCTACTTAAGGGTGGCCCCAAATATTTCTCAATCTTGTGATTGTTCACCGTGAAAGCCTCGTTGGGTTTTGATTTGGTTTTCCGAGGTTGATCGAGCGTGTGTTGCTATTGGTGCACCCCGGGTAAAACTTTCAAAGCCGTGTCCGCGGATATGGACGACTTGGAGCAGTTTCTTGATCATAGACAAGCATAACTAAAGTACCGCCTTTAATCGACTAAAGTAACTTGACTAGTAAATAGTGCAATACTCATGGAATGGTTAATAAAATTGCCAACGGATGGGGGTTGTTCGTCCGCTTCCTGTTGGTAGCGGAGGAGTATGGATCGGATGAGATTACCATTATAACTGTTGTACTTAAATTCACGGACATCCGCTCATCATTGGTTAGGCGGATGGTTAGCGATTATCTAGAATTGCTAGGGTTTATCTTTCACGCAATTGCGCCACCCGGTTGTGTCCCCTTTAGAGGCATTAAGACTTCTTGAGTACCCTTAGGGTCTCACACGATAAATTCTTGATTCAGATGAACAGTACCTTCTCGGTGACGGATCGGGTGGAAGAAGCCGATGATGTGGGCAACGATCGCTCGGTGTAGAGATTCCGAACGGGATCCGTGAGACCTGTAGTTGGGATGTGCTTATTTCTCGGCATCTTATGCCTATTTGCTTCTTATCCGTTTCGGATCTTGTTTGCCGCTTGCATGATACTCGATGTGTGTTGTATGAGGAGTTATCCTAAAATATAGACTTATCTAGGTCATTTGAATCTTGCCGTATGGCGTTGGTATATTTCCTTTCTTTCTAGATGGTGTGGCTCTGATGTACTCTTGTATGGTGGCTTGCGTACATACCCACTTGTGTACGTAGTTGATCCCTTCGCCGACCACGCCGCCTGACAGTCCCGTTGAGAGGGTAGTGGTTGGGACGTCTGAAAGGACTACCAGTGAGTGGCTTTTGGGGCCCCACCGTACTATTTCAACCACTATCACTCATCCAGGCTTGTATCTAGGAGCGTAGTTCACCGAGGTAGTTACACCGCCGCAAGCAGTTAGCCTCCACAATCTAATCTCATGCCTAGAGGGCAGCCACCGCCACCACACGACCAAGGGTGCTGCCCTGGATACCGCGCGTAGCCGAGCCACCAGCACCGACCCTAGCCGCAACCAGCGAACTGCCATCGTGATCTAATCTCCCCGGCCCCTTCGATGCTGGGCCCACCACTACCGCAGCCTGTTGGGCCACGCAGAGATAAAACAAAAAAAATTCCTCTAACGTGGTGATCCCAAGATCTAGCTGAGGTAGAAGGCCACGAGGTTTACCACTAGACGCCAGCGCTATTGGATTCGATGAAGCGTCATTGATGCGAGGCAGTCCTCACGATCCGATCACGATGCGATCGCACAACACCTCTTTGGTATCCACAAGTACAAGGAGGAGCACCGGCGAATCGCTAGGTTCAGACGATTGTAGGACTGTTGTGGAGCTAGGATTTCCAACACATAGAATGACCTAACCGAACAACGATTAACCTTTCAGGGTTACGGTGCTCCACTATATATAGGGAGTGAACGTGGGCTCTGCTCGCGCGACCCATTCACTAAAGCCCATATAACACTAGTCACCGTGAGTCCAACTCACTAACTCAGTCCTAATCAGGTTTAGGTCCAACCCAACCAGATTACATGTTCAGATCCAATCCGAACTTGCTCCCGCTCTTAAGTGTGTGACCCCGCAGGCTCATGGCTACTTGGACACGATTGGAGTCCGACTCACAATCGATCAGTCGGTAGCGGCTTCTAGCAGAACGTGCCGACTCCCAAGTACCAAAGAGTCATGACGACTTGCCTTTCCAATGCGACTTCCGTCCGAGTACCTTTTGCCTCACGATATACCTTGTCAGACTATAGGCGAATATTTGTCATCCCTTAAATAGTCTGACTCTCTTCTCGATCCGAGATAAGTGATTCACCCAACTAACTCTTAGTTGATCGCCTCGGTTAACACTTAACCGAGTCGTGCATGGCCATGCTTTCCGAATCATATCTCATGAGAGGGCCCAGAGAATATCTCTTCGAGTGGAGGGGCAAAATCCCATCTTAGTTATTCACATCACGCAGCTTGATTTTCATTCAACCACCTTTATAATCGCCCGATTACGGATCAGCGTTGATGTAACCTAAGTCGGTGATCCTCAACTCGGACTATGCAACAACCTCAGGTCTAAGGATTACATTGATTGAGATATACAAATGACAACTGGTTCATTGTACCTCAATATGGGTCAATCCGACTCGCTAAACTCTTTAGCCGAATTTGTGTAAGTTGGAATAGCATCTCCATGCCCATGACAAGTGGAACCGAGTTATCAAGCCAACTTTCACATTGGTCTAAGTTTTGTGTCCAGCATAACCTCAATGACCAAGGATATTTAGTACAAACAACATGAATGCATAGTTCCACAACCGAATCACATATTCAATGATACACATCAGATGTTTATACAAGGACTACTTAATATCTTTATGAATACAATGGGAAATATCATCATACATGATTGCCTCTAGGGCATATTCCCAACAGTCTCCCACTTGCACTAGAGTCGATCTTCCGACATCACATGTCTAATCATCTAATGCCCATGGCTCTCAGGTGCGCCTCATGCTTCGGCTGTGGTAACGGCTTTGTCAACGGATCCGCAATATTTGCATCCGTGTGTACCTTACATAACTTGATATCACCCTGATCCACGAACTGGCAAATCAGGTGGTACCGCATGAGTATGTGCTTGTTCTTCTGGTGTTGTCTAGGTTCCTTGGCTTGTGCAATAGCACCATTGTTGTCACAATACACGTCTAACGGATTGGACGAGCCCTAAACCACACCAAGATCCATGAGGAAATTCCTCATCCAAACAGCTTCCTTTGCTGCCTCCGAGGCGGCAATATACTCAGTCTCTGTTGTAGACGCAGACACAGTCTCTTGCTTGGAACTCTTCCAGCTCACAGCACCTCCATTTATAATAAACACGTATCCGGATTGCGAACGAGAATCATCAGAGTCAGTAAGATAACTCGCATCCGTGTAACCCTTTACACTGAGTTCATCTTCACCACCATAAACCAAGAACATATCCTTAGTCCTTCTCAAGTAATTTAGGATATTTTTAGCCGTTGTCCAGTGGATCTCTCCAGGATCAGCCTGGTATATGCTCACAACACTTAGAGCATAGGAAACATCCGGCCTAGTACAAATCATGGCATACATGATGGATCCGACTGCAGAAGCATATGGAATCGCACTCATCCGACTTCGCTCATCAGTTGTCGAAGGACACTGAGTCTTGCTAAGTTTTACACCATGGGACATCGGTAAGAACCCCTTCTTAGACGATTCCATGTTGAACTTCTTCAACACTTTGTCCAAATAAGTACTCTGACTCAATCCAATGAGCCTCCTTGATCTATCTCTATAGATCCGGATTCCGAGGATGTATGTTGCCTCACCCAAGTCTTTCATTGAGAAACTCCTTTCCAATGATTCCTTGGTTTCTTGTAACATCTGGACATCATTCATCCACATATAAGATTAGAAAATTTACTTTGTTCCCACTAAACTTCTTGTACAAACAAGAATCATGATCACTCTTGATGAAGCCAAACGATTTGACTACCTCATCAAAGCGAATACTACCTCCGTTTGGGATTATAAGTCCCGCGCGGATAACTAGGTTGCCAATTTGAACAAGATAATATAAATATTATAGCATAAAAATTATACCATTAGATACTTTAGAGGTTATATTTTTTAATGGTATAATTTTTGTAATATATAAGTTATATTTTATTGGTCAAATTAACAACCTAGGTATGCGCGTAGGACCTATAATCCCGAACAGAGGGAGTATTCCAACTCCGAGATGCTTGCTTCAACCCATAAATGGATTTTTGAATTTTGCACACCTTGTCAGCATTAGCCGGATCGACAAAACCCTCGGGCTGTATCATATACACGTCCTCGGTTAAATTTCCGTTAAGGAAAGCCGTTTTGACATCCATCTGCCATATCTCGTAGTCGAAATAGGCCGCTATAGCTAACATGATCCGAACTTATTTAAGCATCACTACGGGCGAGAAAGTCTCGTCGTAATCAACTCCTTGAACTTGTCAGAACCCCTTCGCGACAAGGCGTGCTTTATAGATTGAAACATTTCCATCAATATCAGTTTTATTCTTAAAGACCCATTTGCACTCGACGGGTCTTGCACCATCTGGTAGATCAACGAAGTTCCAAACTTGATTTTTATCCATGGACTTTATCTCGGATCTCATGGCTCCAATCCATGACTCGAAATCAGATCCCACCATCGCTTCCAAATATTTTGCCGGCTCATCACTATATAACAGTAACACATCACGAACACTTCGTAATCTTGCCGATCTTCGTAGTACAGGTGTTGCTGCCGGCTCAGCTGCCACGACCGGCTCAACCTCCAAGGTTTTTTGCCGACTTGCTACTAGCCGGTTCCTCTCGAATTTCTTCGAGCTGCACCGTGCTCCCACTTACTCCCCGACTGAGAAACTCTTTCTCAAGGAAGACACCGTTCCGAGCGACAAACACTTTGCCCTCTTCTCGGTTGTAGAAGTAGTAACCCAAGGTTTCCCTCGGATACCCCACGAAAATACACTTATCCGACTTGGCTGTAAGCTTGTCCGACTGAAGTCGCTTGACAAATGCTTCACAACCCCAAATCTTAAGAAAAGACAAACTCGGCTTTTTGCCTGTCCACATACCATGCAGTGTCTTCTCTACCGATTTTTATGGTACTCTGTTTAGTGTGAATTCCGCTGTTTCTAGACAATAACCCTAAAATGATAAAGGCAGATTTGTCCGACTCATCATTGATCATACCATGTCCAACAAGGTCCGATTCCGCCTTTCCGAAACACCATTCCTTTGTATGCTCTGGCGGAGTAAGTTGAGGAACTATTCCACAACTTTTCAGATGGTCATCAAACTCATGGCTCATGTACTCGCCTCCTCGGTCCGACCGAAGAAACTTTATTTTCTTGCCGAGTTGATTTTGTGCTTCATTCTGGAATTCTTTGAACTTTTCAAAGGCTTCCGACTTATGTTTCATCAAGTAGATATATCCATACCTACTCAAATCATAAGTGAAGGTAATGAAGTACTCATAACCACCCCTGGCTGTCATGCTCATTGGTCCACATACATCACTATGTACTAGTCCCAACAAGTCGGACGCCCTTTCGCAACTCTCTGCAAAAGGTGTCTTGGTCATTTTGCCGAGTAGGCAAGATTCGCATGTCTCGAATGACTCCAAGTCGAACGAAGTTAGGAGTCCATCATCATGGAGCTTATTCATGCGTTTCCAACTTATATGACCATGCCGACAGTGCCAAAAGTAAGGCATATTCAGATCATTTGGTTTCAACCTTTTAACATTTATGTTATAAACCGACTCACCATCAAGATTCAAAATAAATAACCCGTCCTGGACGGGTGCAAAGCCGTGAAACATATCATTCAAATACAAAGAACAACCATTATTCTTGATATTCGACTCATAGCCTTGCCTCATCAAACATGAATCAGAAATAATATTTCGACTGAGCACTGGAACATAATAACAATTATTCAGTTCCATAATGAATCCGGAAGGTAAATGAAGTTTCATCGTGCCGACTTCCAACGCAGCAACTCTTTCTTTGTTGCCGACTCGAATATCAACCTCGCCTCTTGCTACGCTCCTAGTTCTTACCAGTCCCTGCAACGAGTTGCAGATGTGAATAACTGATCCGGTATCATATACCCAAGAACTATTAGGTGCATCAGCAAGATATATGTCTATAACATTGCAAACAAATGTACCTGAGTCGAAAGTCATACCTCCACTCTTGGCTTTGTTGGCCAAGTACTTGCTGCAGTTCCTCTTCCAGTGGCCATCCGCCTTGTAGTAGAAGCAAGTGGATCCGGCTGAAGGAGATGGCTTAGTCCCTGAGGAAGCACTTGGGACCGGGTCCTGAGCCTGATTTCCTCCTGACTTAGCCTTCTTCTTAGTCCAAGAACTCTTATTGAACTTAGCCTTATTCTGCACCATCAACACTTGACTGGCGCCCTTCTTGAGATCCGCCTCTGCCTGCTTGATCATCCCATGTAATTCAGTGAGCTCCTTATCCATACCATGCATGTGGTAGTTCGAACTGAACTGCCCATATGCACTAGGAAGAGAGTTCAGAATTATATCCGTAGCGAACTCTTCGCTTATGGGGTAGCCAAGCCTCTCCAGAGACTGCACGTAACCAACCATTTTGATCACATGCGGGCTCAGTGGATCACCATCCTTAAGCTTGCAACTCAGCAAAGCCTGAGAGACTTGATACCTCTCAGTCTTACCGAGCTCGAACATACTTTTGAGGCTTTCGATCATATCGTAGGCCTCAACATGCTCGAACGCTTTTGCAAGTCCGGTTCCATGTGAGCAAGCATAAGATGCTAATATCCGTGGACTCATCCTTAGCCCGACGGTAGGCATTGGTGGTCGACAAATGATTCTCATTCGTCTCATCTGGAAGTGGGTTGTCTAGGACATGGTCCTTCTTTTCTTGTTTGAGAACAATTCTCAGATTTCAATACCACTTGGTAAAATTAGTGTCGTTCAGTTTATCTTTCTCAAGAATAGTTCTCAACGCAAAACCGGATATCTGAGAGTGACTGCTACTTGGTGCCATGATCTACAACAGAAAATATGCAAAACACTTAAGACATGTATTCATAAAAGAGCAAGCATATTAAACATTTTAATATTTTATGCTCCCACTAGAACCAACACCCCTCCGATGGTTGCTTAGTGATTCACGATCCTAAATAAGCAAGTCGGCTAGTGAGCTTTAGCATCACCGCTAGCCGCCAAGTGATCTAGGTAGACAACTCCTTGTCAATCGCATCTCATGCGACTCCTGTTGGACGGGTGGGATCACATGCCCCGGCTCCCATCCGACCTTTCCCCGAGCCCCACAAACCGTTGTCATAGACCCGTCTATCTTACCGAGTGTTTCCGCAGTAAGAGTCTGACTCGAACCCACCTAGTCGGAAAGAATTGGCAGCACCTCAATTTTATGAGCCCACTACCAAAAATGTCCGACTTGTGCTGGTGCAAACACCCATGGAAAAAAACCTAGACCTTCTTTGAGGGATTAAATTTTACCGACTATCTAATAGAGGTAAAACTGAGACATAACAATAACACAAAATAGAGCAATTATAATGTGAAATGGTATGGCTCTCTTCATGGCGATCTCCATCTCCACAAAGCCTGTAATCCGACTCGTGCCAACTCTTGTCGCTTGCCGTCTTACTCCATGTCGTCGACATGTACAATGCCTTGCATGCCTTCCGGGTTCTCCAAACAGCTACACTAGCTTAGTAAAGTAAATTACATGGAGAATCTGACACGCAGGACATTATACAATAAAATGACAGCACCTAGGCTCCAGCCGGCGGACAAAAACCGTGATTCGTAGATCACGTATGGATTACACACATACATCACATGCACATGAACCATACCATTCACAACTTCCTACAAAAACAAGTTATGCATAGATACAATATCTACCGGCGTTGTGAAACTCGCAACGACATCTAAGGCGCTTTACAGTATGAAGCGGTCCCGCTTAGCCGGATAGCGGTTTAACGATTTTTCCGAAAACGTAAATCTCATCTACGATCCGAACATGGATTCCGACCATCGTTCTGATTTGATCAAACTCTTTGATCTTCGATCACCACTTTTGGATTTACGTGTCACAGTCTACCCCGATGGCGGAAGCCGACCGGTAGGGGTATGTCGTTCCACGACCTCAAAGAGATGATCACGTAAATCGATCTACCATTCCTCAAGTAGCTTGATCCAATCAACTTCAGACAAAATCGATCTATCTCATAGATCGACCACCAAATAACACATAGATCTCATCTACCAACCGCATATCACATATGCGAGATCTCGAGCCTAAAACCGAGCTATCGCTCGATACCTCGTTGGGCCACGCAGATAAAACAAAACTTTTTCCTCTAACGTGGTGATCCCAAGATCTAGCCGAGGTAGAAGGCCACGAGGTTTACCACTAGACGCGCTAGCCAGGATTACCGATGAAGCGCGTCGATTGATGCAAAGGCGCCTCACGATCCGATCGTCGATGCCGATCGCAAAGACCTCTGCCGGTATCCACACGCATAAGGAGGAGCACCGGCGAATCGCTAGGTTCAGACGACGGTAGGACTGCTGTGGAGCTAGGGTTTCCAACACATGGAATGACCTAACCGAACAACGATTAACCTTTTAGGGTTACGGTGCTCTACTATATATAGGGAGTGAATGTGGGCTCTGCTCGCGCGACCCATTCACTAAAGCCCATATAACACTAGTCACCGTGAGTCCAACTCACTAACTCAGTCCTAATCAGGTTTAGGTCCAACCCAACCAGATTACATGTTCAGATCCAATCCGAACTTACTCTCGCTCTTAAGTGTATGACCCCGCATGCTCATGGCTACATGGACACGATTGGAGTCCGACTCACAATCGATCAGTCGGTAGCGGCTCCTAGCAGAACGTGCCGACTCCCAAGTACCAAAGAGTCATGACGACTTGCCTTTCCAATGCGACTTACGTCCGAGTCCCTTTTGCCTCACGATATACCTTGTCAGACTATAGGCGAATATTTTTTATCCCTTAAATAGTCTGACTCTCTTCTCGATCCGAGATAAGTGATTCACCCGACTAACTCTTAGTCGATCGCCTCGGTTAACACTTAACCGATTCGTGCATGGCCATGCTTTCCGAATCATATCTCACGAGAGGGCCCAGAGAATATCTCTCCGAGTGGAGGGGCAAAATCCCATCTTGGTTATTCACATCACGCAGCTTGATTTTCATTGACCAACCCCCTTTATAATCGCCCGATTCGGATCAGCTTGATGTAACCTAAGTCGGTGATCCTCAACTCGGACTATGCAACAACCTCAGGTCTAAGGATTACATTGATTGAGATATACAAATGACAACTGGTTCGTTATACCTCAATATGGGTCAATCCGACTCGCTAAACTCTTTAGCCGAATCTGTGTAAGTTAGAATAGCATCTCCATGCCCATGACAAGTGGAACCGAGTCATCAAGCCAACTTTCACACTGGTCTAAGTTGTGTGTCTGGCACAACCTCAATGACCAAGGATATTTAGTACAAACAACATGAATGCATAGTTCCACAACTGAATCACATATTTAATGATACACATCAGATGTTTATACAAGGACTACTTAATATCTTTATGAATACAATGGGAAATATCATCATACATGATTGCCTCTAGGGCATATTCCCAACACAGCCAGCACCGACAGCAGCGGTGGAGGGGTGCTAGATCAGGGAGGGGGAGGGGTTGGTGATGGGATCAGGAGCCCTCCGGTGGCGCCCTAGGGTACCACCGATTCTGGCCTTGCAGGCGGTAGTTGTTACGTCATAGGAATGAACTACATCTTGCGTGATCCGACACCAGTTTATAGTGGTCTCGAGAGATAAGAGCGCCAGCTGTATCTGTGAAGGCACTAGCAGTCGTGAAAGATACGAGTGATGTCAGCTATTAGGTTGCACATGGTAGATGTGTATTTAATATAAAATTTCCTGTTGCAATGCACGGGCATTCAGCTACTAATCATATAATGTTCTTACATCTTAACAAATGTTTAGCCACAATTTTTTTAATAGCACAATTAAAAAATAGTAACTTTATGAAGTATGATGTGTAGTAGAATGTTTGTTTATATTTACATGTTCATGGGAAGACTATGAAAGCACTCTACTAATATGAGCCATGGAAGTGTAGGATTGGGAAATCTTCCACCCAAATCGGCGTCCTCGTTGAAACAATCTTTTGTCCCGCTATATTAATATAGCAACCACACAGTACAACTGCTAGGGCAAACAACACAATCAATCCCAAACAAAAAAGAAGAGAAAAAAGAGAAACTAATACCAACATCGGCAGAATGACGAAAACAAGGGTGAATCGCTACCACTGCGCCCTCTAGTAATGTCCCAACACGCTCCTACTGCTCCAAAAGGTCGTGTACCAAGCAACACCTTCTAGGAGGAATGTGACAACAACGATGTTGTTGTCTAGACATGTCCTAGGGTTTCCCCTGGCACCCGGAGGTAAGTGAGAAAGGAGTACCCGACGCCCTTTGAGAAGGAATGGGGGCGCCCGCAGACATCACCACGTTGGTGCCGGTCGAGCCAACCGGAATATCTCCCAACCCCAAAAAAACCACTACCCCTGATGGTCTGAAGCCTTCCACCTATCTTGTCGCCCACCAGCATGCACCACCACGTCTTGACGCTACCCTCGTCGTCACTCTGTAGTCATCGTCATGAGTCCTAGATGATGGAGTAGGAAAGCACATCGGGCATTAGGGGTGGAAGCACCGTGGTCGCGCGAGAGGGAACAGCCTCCACCGTCGGACGCGGCAACAGGGGCACAGCAGGCCTCTATGGGACTGGCCGCACCCGGATCAGGCCCACAAAGCCCTCTCTGCCATGCTACAGCAAGCCAGCCGACAACACCGCCAGCGTCCAACAACCACTAACTCCCCGTCTTGCCTCCAGGGAGCTCCGGCGCATGCAGAAACTTCGGCTCGCATTGACCTAGATGGCCGGTGCGGGCGCTGCCTGCCGCTAAGATGCTCCACGGCAAACGACTGCGACGTCGTGACCATGCACTACTCACGGCAGTCACGCACTCCCTCACTGGACTTCCGAAGGCCGAGCAGCACCGGGTGCTCCCGCCCGAGCAAGTCCGCCTATGCGCGGGGAAAAAAGAGGGGCGCCACCACCAGCACCGCACGAGCCACGTCCAACGACACCCATCAGTGGCGACGGGAGGGGAAGAGGGATGTAAGAGGAGGACTAGGCGGCGGTAGGGGGACGCGGTCGCCTAGCTTAGGGAGGCGACTGGAGACGATGGAGTTATTTTTTCCACTTCCTTTCTCAACCCAAATCGGAGTCTCACTTCGACATATTGCAACTAGTAACACGGTAGAAGGTTGCCTTTGAGTGTTGCAATCAAGGATTAACAACGTGCAGCAAATCATCAGCATGTCATCAAGATGATAGGATGCCGTCAAAATCATAGTGTAAATGGTAATGAAAGGAAATGAAATGGTAGTTAGATAATGTTTGATACGACGAGCAAACCCACAAATTTAATCAAGTGGCTACATGATAAAAGGAAAATAGATGGGGCATTATTCACATTGAACTTTGCTTTTTATCTAAATGTTTAAATCAAACTTGAACCTGAATAGTTTTGATGCAAGATAGATACAGCTATGCATCGTGGAAAAAAGAATCATAACTTTCTGATTTCGAAAAAAAAAAGAATCATAACTTTCTGATAGTGCTATCATACCCGGTAGCAGGATAATAAGCACCAGAATGCCTTGCAGCGGTCGAGGCACACACAAAAAACAAGTGCTAGCGGGGGACGAAGAGATGACGATGACATTCCTGGTCGCTGCTCCAGTCCTGGGGCCTCCTACCCTCCGTTGTCTCCACTTCACCACCGCCCGCGCCTCCGCGGCAAGAACCCATCCCCTCCCGGAGGAGCTTCAGCTCGTCGCGGACATCCGATCCCCGCACAACCACATCCGCGTCGCCGACGTCTCCCGGCTGGCCGCCGGCCACCCCCTCGCCGGCGCGCGCCTCCTCCTCCTCGACGGCCCAGGCAACATCCATTCCGTCTCCTTCCCTCACTGCCCGCTCACCCGAACCTACCTGGACGTCTTCGCCGCCGTCCCGCCCCTCCTCCCGCGCCCATCCCTCGCCGTCCTCGGCTTCGGCGCGGGCTCCGCCGCCCGTGCCCTCCTCCATTTCTACCCAGACCTGTCCGTCCACGGCTGGGAGCTCGACCCCTCCGTCATCGCCGTGGCGCGGGACTTCTTCGGCCTCGCCGATCTCGAGAGGAGTCACGCTGACAGGCTGGTCGTCCACATCGGCGACGCGCTGGAGGCCGAGGCCGAGGCCGTGCGGGGAGGCTTCGGCGGCGTGCTGGTGGATCTGTTCGCCAACGGGAGCGTGCTGCCGGAGCTCCAGGAAGCGGCAACTTGGCACCGGATAGGCGGGATGGTGGCGCCAGGAGGGACGGTCATGGTGAACTGCGGCGGGGGCTGCGTGGAGGCGGAGGAGGAGGGGAGGGACGGGGAGGCGGTGAAGGATGCGACAATGCGGGCTATGGCTACAGCGTTCGGGGAGGGAACCGTGGCCAT
The DNA here is from genome assembly GCA_030063025.1 of Avena longiglumis. NCBI lineage: Eukaryota > Viridiplantae > Streptophyta > Magnoliopsida > Poales > Poaceae > Avena > Avena longiglumis. Next base: position 443,750,920 of record CP125977.1, read on the forward strand.
GATGGATATGGATGAAAGCTGGGTCGCCATGACCGGGCCGGCGGCACGCGCGCCAGAGGAGGCCGCAGCGGCGTGGAAGGCCAGGCTGCCGCCGCAGCTGCGCCAGTATGCTGATACGTGGAGGCCGTACTGCCATACTCAAATGGAGGATATTAGTGGAGTTCCTGCTTCAAATTGTCACAATTTTAGTCATTAGCTGTTGCATTATTTACAATTTTCACATTGTCAGTAGCTAAAAGGTACTGTACATGATGAGGATTCTATTTCTCTGCCTTGTATATATGGCTTCATTTGCCTCAAGGGCATTTTTCACTTTGCACTTCAGATTACAGCCAGGTTAAGGAGCAAAAAAGAGAAGAACATAAGACCCCGCTCAGGGTGTGATCTGGTGGCCCAGAGGTTCAGATCCCTGCGATCTGGTGGTCGTCCAAATCTGCAGTACAGTATGTAGGCTGCAAAACAAAGTGGCCCAGCCCCCAGAAACTGCTTCCTGTCTGAATCAACTCGACGAACCCATTCCGATGTTCTGCCGTGCGCTTCTAGGTGATACACTGATTCCAGTGCCGGGCAAAGATCCATGAGGCGTTGGCAGTCCATCATTTACTGGCCGTATTGTCTTCTCTGTCTAATCCTCCTCCGTATGCTAGCCATAAGAACACCGTACCTCGGTATCGTTCTTCTCCAAATCCACTCTGCCGGCTGCCACCTCATTCCTCTATCACAGCAGGCTGCGACCACCTGCCGCTCGTCAGGTTCAGAATTGAGCTGCAACTTGCATCAGTTGGCTGCTGAGTGAGTTCTGTAAACTGAATGTATGCTGTGTGCAAGAGAACAGAGAGTAAGCCCTGACAAAACAGTGAGGCTGCCTAGACAAGATTTATGTAATGGCATGTTGGAGAAAACATTTTGTTTGGTGTCCACTTTATTAGAAAGACAATTTTAGTAGATTCAAAGCTGGTTCACTCTTTAAATAAACACAGTAAAGAATACAATAGATGTGCTGCAATGCAAAAAAAAAAAAAAGAATCACCCAACAGCTTATAGAGTTGCATTTCGATATAGAAGGAATTACACTGAAATTCAGAAAGACACATGACATATCATCTTCAAAACTACTGGTGGTTAGCCATTTTGGGAAGACAGGTCTCCAGTATCCTCCTTGAGATAGCAAAAGATAGAGAAAAACACAGATGAATTTCATCGGCATGTGAACCTCCCAGTCAGATCAAAAACAGGGTCGTTGTCCTATGGATTTGTAAATCTCTTATCTGAGTATCTGATGACATTACATTCTTAATTTCTTTCTGATGCTCATTTACATGAGGCGGCTAGCGGTAAAAAAACATGATTTTCCATGGAGTGAACATCTTACTAACTCACACCGGGAGGTAACTTACTAACAAGCACCAGATGTGTGCTTCCCTTCCAGAGGCCAATACATCCCACCCGTCAGAAGCTTCAGAAGAAATGCTTATCAGGTGTTAAATGGCAATTTGAAAAAGAAACAAAGGGAAAGAATCCGCCTATAAGGTGTTAAATCATTGATCTCCAATGTCCACACAAACTTTATTTTACTAGAGTGGGCAAGGAAAAATGGAGTGTTCAGTCTCAGATAGTACCAAAAAAATAAAAAAAAAGGTGTAAAAAAAGATAGACGAAACATCAGCCATGTGTACAACACAAAGAAAAGATGGAACTGATATTAAGTTATGACAATCAATGCACAAACTTAAAAAAAAACATAAGTTGCATCGTACATATGACTTAACTTCTCTCATGGATTTTTCTTATATAGACTGGTATCTCAGGGCTTAGGGACTAATAAGAAGATTAGCATGATCACCAGTCAATTGGTGTGTGGAAAAAGTGTTTGGTTCATAACAAGGTAATTGTTATTACGATAGTTAATACTTAAGAGTCGTAGATGTTGGATATAAGTGATCTGCAGTTATCAGTATTGATCTGTGATCAAATTAAGTCTATATAATGGCTTTTAAGGGGCTGTTTAATAACAGCCATTGGATGCCCTGATCAGGGGCATCCTGACCATCCATTCTAAGGTGATGGTTCCCCTAGTGCAAGTGTTATAAATAGGGATCTTAGGGTTTGAGCTGAGGGCAGCTGCTCGTTCAGCTGTTTTTCTCTCTCTCTCACTCTCCCAAGCTCACTGATCAAGCAAGCACCTAAAGCACTAGGAAGAACCCTCACATCTACATCAACAAGGATCAAGGTGAAGCAAAGCAAGAGGAGGCCATGGCTGGACCTCCAGATCAAGGTACACACCTTTGATCTTATCTTTTGTGGATTAATCTTGAGCTAGATGATCCAAAGGATCTAACAGTGGTATCAGAGAAACTAGCTCTAAGATTGAGCCCTCTATGTTAAGTTATTATGCTAACTTTATTGTCCTAGAAACTTATCTTTTATGGCTTAATCATCGATCTCCAATGTCCACACAAACTTTATTTACTGGAATTGGCAAGGAAAAATGGAGAGTTCAGTCTCAGATAGTACCAAAAAAAAAAAACATGTAAAAAAAGATAGACTGTGGCCTATCAGCAATTCACTATGCGAAACATCAACCATGTGTACAACACAAAGAAAAGATGGAACTGATATTAAGTTATGACAATCAATGCACAAACTTTTAAGAAAAACGTAAGTTGCATCGTACATATGACTTAACTTCTCTCGTGGATTTTGCTTATATAGACTGGTACCTCAGGGCTTAGGGACTAATAAGAAGGTTAGCATGATCACCAGTCAATTGGTGTGCGAAAAAAGTGTTCAGTTTATAACAGGGTAATTGTTATTACGATAGTTAATACTTAAAGAGTCATAAAAGCTCACCTTGAATATGATACAGTGATCTGATTTACCAAATATGAGGTAGCAAAGAAAGCTAGTATCATGTCCTCAACTAGTATAAAAAATGAACATACAACCAATCCTAGAAACAGAAAATGAAGCTTCACTTACATCAGGCAACCGATTGCGGAGAAGCCTGGGCATGACTGCTTTGTGAATCACTTCCGTTGTGTCTTTCTCTGGTCCTTGAGCCTTTTTTCCTTCAGATGGCCCATGTACATATTGAAAAATGCACATAACAGAAGAAAATTAACAACAATACCAAACAAGGTATTCAACAGTAGTTGCTAGAGTTACTAACCCTTTCTGCCAGTAGTAAATTTTATCAGTCAATTTTCTTGCTGTAATACAGATATCTTTTGCATTGAATACAGTGTGCATGTCTCCATTTTCCACATGAGGTGCATAGGTTGGCGTGTCCATGCCTAAAGCACAACAGCTAGTTGGGATGCCAACCGTCCAAGCACCTATCACATATGCAAAATAATTTACTGCATAACCATTTCGCATGAGTAAATCCTTACAGTTGAACAAGCAAAAGAATCCTGACCTGGCCCTTTGTGTCAAGCACACGCCATTGCAACCGTTTAAAGCGATTCTTCTCAAACCGGCAAGTGCTTTCTACACATTCCGAAAAAGAAAATAGCAAGTTCCACTGTGCTACACTGCCACAACCCCACATGTTGGTACCACAGGTTCAAAAATTACATTAACATACTTCCAAATTATATGATGGATGTAGAGAACAATTACACTTAAGGATTTAGTCGCAGATTTTTTCCTTTTTCGGGAAGAATCAAACAGATGCAACTTCCTTGACTCGATCAGTTATATTAAAAGTTGTAACAAATAAAAAACAGAAATAACAGCTTAATTTTTTTAACCGGTCCATATTACGTGCTGCTAAATATATTCTGCGGGTTCAGTGGTGGAATGAGTGCACTAACAGCCATCACAAAAATGCCTAAAAAGGGCAGGTCAAACTGTACCCAATGTCTCAAATCAGATTCAGCATGCCACAGATCACGACTGATTCACACAAATCTAGGCCTGGGAAGAAAACTAAGAGGTAGTAATGGATGTGTGCTGGTTGTACTAGCATGATAGTATGATCAGTCCGGGATGCCAAATCAGCAACTACAATCCTAAAGAACTACACCGAGCGCTGCATATTATACTTCAGTAACTCCGTGGAGCACATTATTACCTCGTTGCTCGTCTTCTCCAATGCTGTAGCTGCTTCATTTTCTGAAGAAAAGTTGACGAAACCGTATCCTTTGGATTTCTCCACCACCGGATGGCACACAACGTTCACTGACTCACACAACCATCAATTAAGAAGACAATCCCGATCAAAGAAAATCACAGATCAACCAGCAAAAATATACAAAACAGATGGACTACTACCTTCGATAACATTGCCGTTCTTAGAGAACCCATCCTAGAGCAATTTCGTTGTTGTCATAGGACAGACCTGCAATTCAAGTTAGTGGACCAAACAGCAGGGTATCAAAAAATCCTGAACAATTCATCGCTATTCAGTCAGCACTAAGCTTGTTCAGTTTCAGCAGAGCATAAAAAGCCTAACAATTACATCCGGTTAAAAGTGAAAGCAATATTTGCCTAATAGAATACTGCACTGCGACTGCAATCAGCAAGCAGCGTGATTTACTACAATCTAGCAGGAAACCCATAATCCTAAGTAGGTTCACAGATTAGCATATGCAAAACGAGGCCCATATTTTAACAGAGAAGAGATTCAGGTCCGTGCATACAAAATATTTACCATAAACTGAACAAGAGAATAAAAGGGATCCACGAAATCATACCTCCTCCGAACAAATTTGGAGTCAAAGCTGAACTTCGATTCAGCGACACTCTTGCTTCACCAATTAAACATGGGATCTCATTAAACATCGCCTAGATACCCTAGAATTAATCCTCAAATCCTCTATTGCATCTAATCCACCTCCCAGAAATCAGTGCGTCAAAAAATCGCACGATTCCTGAACACTACTTAAGGATCTCTCTTTAGAACTAATAAGGAGCAGAGAAATCGTATGGACGCATCTAGATCTAGATCCAGTCAAGATGAACAGCAGCAATTCACATACACAACATTCAAACGAAAGATTGACACAGAGAAGATTGACTCAGTTTGGGGTTTCCATTAGCAAGAACGAGACGAAACAACCAGCTGTTGTCTTGAGAACCAGCAATACATACACGACCTAACCCAACATCGTAACCCCTGAAACTGAACTAAACAACGATACGCGTTCCTTAACCCTATGCGACGCAGCTACTCCTTGGCAGCGGCCTTCTTCTTCTTGGGAGACTTGGGCGACTTGGACTCCTTCTCAGCAGCGGCCTTCTTGGGGAGCAGGACGGAGTGGATGTTGGGCAGCACCCCGCCGTGGGCGATGGTGACGCCAGCGAGCAGCTTGCCGAGTTCCTGGTCGTTCCTGATGGCGAGCAGCAGGTGGCGCGGGACGATGCGGCTCTTCTTGTTGTCCTTGGCGGCGTTGCCGGCGAGCTCCAGCACCTCGGCGGCGAGGTACTCGAGGACGGCGGCGAGGTAGACGGGGGCGCCAGAGCCGACGCGCTGCGCGTAGCGGCCCTTCTTGAGGAAGCGCCCGATGCGGCCGACGGGGAACTGGAGGCCTGCCTTGACGGACCGGGTCACCGCCTTCTTCCTCTCGCCTCCCTTCCTTCCGGCCATCGCTCTTCTTTCTGCGGCGAACTGCTGCTCGAGGTGGGTTTGGGGGGATGGATTCGAAATGGAGGCGCGGGCTGCTGCTGCTTTGGATTGTGGATGGATAGGCAGCGAGCGGGAGCTTTTATAGGAACCCGGAAGGATAAAGAAAGAGGAGGCGATCCGTGGGAGGGGCGGATGAACCAATCAGGAGCGAGGGATTTTTAGTGACTAGGAAGGAAGGAGGGGGCTTGCACTGAGTACGAGTTTTTTTAGTAACAGCAAGAGAAATTCATTGCCCTCGAGGAAATGGTCGACCCAGTTTATAAGAAAAACCGGGTCTAAAACCCGTACAAAGCGACCCTTTTACGAGAAAAACCGCATAAATATCGGAGCCTTATCACACAAAAAAACACCCAAATCCGGAACCACTGCTCCGGCTTCCCTTGCTCACAGTCGAGCCACGACGCCGCGCGGTGTGAATCGTCTTGCAACCCAAACTATACACGACAACCACCGCAAACCACGAACGCCACGCCAAAAGATTTGGGGCCACCGCCCTGACGTGCCAGTCGAAACCGACCGTTTAATCATGTTGATCGGGACAACAAGCTCGTTGCTATCGCAACACCAGTACGTAACCCATGGAGTCGTTGCTAAATGGCCTTTCGAAGATGTCACATCGGTGCACGTCCATCGTTCGAAGTCGCTACCCCGGCATCCACAACCCTCGACCACAAGGCCAACTCTCTACCATGCACTTGCCTGCCAGATCCGAGTGTCGAGGACTCCAAAGGCGGCTCCAAGAAGGTAGCGGCATAGATTGTCGTTGTCTGCCCGCTCCGACGGAGCTAAGGTTTTCACCTGGAAGTCGCTTGACACTCATGTTGGCAAGAGAGGCAGCTTCACAATGACACCTTCAGCAAGGGGAACGGCACCCAAGGGCATCGTCGTTATCAACAACGACAGAGTCGCTTCAAATCTTTCGCCGACATGTCTCTCCGCCGCCAGGCCAGATGCCCGGGAGCAGGACGCAAGCAACCAACAAGGGGACCTTATCGCCGACCACCATACGCCACCAACTATCACGCCATCGAGGATCCTAGCCGCATCGACAAAATCCGGTCAAAGGACCAGATCGGGCCCGTATGTCGCGGCCCGAGCCCCTCCGCCGCTCTCAGGATACCGTTGGGCAGTCAGCACGTGCCGCTAGCGCGCACGCCACCTTCACGACGTGTTGCCCCTTGGCAGCACGCCAACCCGTGCCATCACTCGGAAGACTCGAACATGCCTAGATCACGCCCGCCTGCTGCGATCATACCGCCACCACGACCCCTCACGTTGTCGGTGCGGCCACACGATGAAGATCGGGAACGGGAGAGGGACAGCCTGCCTCGTCGCCCAGCTGCACCGCGCCGCACCAGCCGGCCCCCGTCCGCTTGCGCACTAGCTCTGGTCGCGCCTTCCTTGCATGTTTGCGCTGCCCCACACCACCACAGGCGGGCTGCCCCGCTCAGCACACCCTACAGACGGGAAGGAGAGGCCCGCCGCTACCGCGGTCCGGGCTTTGCCCGGAGGCTCTTGCCGCCACCGGCAATGGGAGAGGAGGGACGAGGAGAAGAGACGGGGTGCGCCCGGGCCGCCCGTAAGGGGGCGACACGGGGTGAGGTCCACGAGTGAGCACGAGTTGAACCAAAGCTCCCGGGATCTTTTTTATTCCCCTCTTGAGACGTCGTCGCTCGAGCGGCTCTAGGGGCTCCTCGGCTCTAACCAAACCACAACCCAGCTAGTACTCCCCTGGCCGTCGTTGACGCCGATGGTGGTGGTGGTGCCATCCCGTCGAAGGCGAAGGTTAGAGACAGGGGCAGGCCCAAAATTTTAAGAACGAGTATTCAAAATTATTAGTACAAAACTAGCTTGTTAAATAAATGTTTATAAATAGTAACAAAATTTCCAAGCAAAGGGTTTTAACCCTAAACTAAAAGGTTCAATAGACTATTCCAAACCAATCATGCTACCTCATTATATGATGGTTAATTTTTACTAGGTGGACATGCTCGCTTTGCTACGCCGCCTATAGTCTATTTGGCAGAGTGTGGTAGATGTGTCGTACTCACTACTGGTAACATATTTTCTTTTATTTGTGTTGTAATAAATTAAATATATGAGCACGTATGGGATTGAGTGTTTTAATCGGTAGACAAATGTGTTATTTACGTGTTAGACATTTATAAAACTGAGAGATCTGACATTAGACGCAAGAAGCGTCCTTATTTCATATTGAAGCTCATAAGCAACATAGGAGTACCAGTGTTTATTCAAGTAAACAAAAAGGTACATCGATCAAACTTCAAACAAAAATACATCGAGCAATAGATCAAGTTCAATATCACAAGAAACTAAAAAACTAATGATGTCAAAACAAGCTAAATTATGAAGATCATATGGTAACCTTGTTCGACTATCTAAAAATTGATGCTTGCAACTATTTGGATTGCATAGCTCCAAGGGAAGGCACGACTTTGTATTCAACACTTATATGTGGTTGGATTACTAAATGATTAGTTTAGTCAATATAGACAACCAGATTACATATATATTAATTCTATGCAGGAGTTATACTTGATATATTTCAAATTATTTATTGGTTCAATAAAATTTAAAAGAGAAGACATGGCTAGACATTGCCACGAAATCTTTGCATAAATGCAAGATCTAATATGTAATCAAGTTTGATAATGTATGTACATCAAAATAAAAAATAGAAATTATGATATTTCTTTTGGACCCACTTAGTCGATGGAGCCCACTTATCCATTTTTGTTCACTCGTGTAGGAATTGTAGAACATATATCAATTTACACAAGCATCTTATCTATTTTCGAGATATGCTAATATATTTAAAAGCAAATTCAGTTGCAAAGTCTAAAAAGGGCCAAAATCAGCTTATTCTGCTTTGTTTTAGAAATACATACATGTTAATTGTTAAAGTGGCATGACACGCGGCCTTTTCTCGCAAGACGCAACCATTTCTCTCCATGTTAGCGCTTTACGATGTCTGTTCAGCGATTCTTCCGTTTGATTACTGTAGATTCCGGGTTCTGTCCAATTGCTATGTGCCGCGTCATTGCATTCCTCTAGCGGTCCCACCTCAAGTCCAAGCTATAGTATAATTATACATCACATAACATTCACCTACTAGCATTTTCCCAAAATATTTGGGTATTCATATGAATACCTTTGACTTGAGGTGGGACCGCCCCTGGGTAGAGGAGGTGCACCGCTGCAAAGAAGCAGCGACGGGTGGGTCGCGCGGGCGAGCTGGAGCAGGGGTGGAGGAGGGAGGTGGCGGTGCTTGGCGGTGGATATGCATGCAAGGTGGTGGTGAGGCTACATGGGTATCTAGAGCGTTGAAGCTCCTAGGATCATGACTACAACCCTCGTGACAACATCATACAGCACAAGGTCGACAAATCTCGTGCAGAGTGCGCCTATCGCGACTCCACCGAGTCTGACGAGGAAGACACATAGTCGTGCGGGGTTATATGTTTTAGCCGTCATCTGAAGAACAAAAATGCCGAAAGGCTTCAATCTACCCTCCGACAACCCGAAATATGATGTGCTCTAGGAGCCAAAAACTTGGCTAAATGATCACTTGCAGTCGATCAAGTGTCATGTTGGGTCCAAAAACACCGCGATGCAATGTCTATAGTTGTTGCTGAGAGGATACACACAGGCTTGGTTGCAAAGCCTCCCCGATATCTCGATCGGAAACTGGGAGGAGCTTGTCCATGTCTTCGTACGCAACTCCAAGGCCATGTACTGGTGACCTGCATCCATCGAGGAGCTTCGGGCATGTACGCAAAAGTCCTTCGAATCGATTCGCGCATACATCCAGCGTTGGTACATGATCAAGAACTCTAGGTAGGACATCTCCGAGGAGCGAGAAATCGACGCGTTTAAGAACGACGTACACAGGCGAGAACTCAAGGAGGAGTTGGGATGCATCAAGCCAAAAACCATCGACCTCTTGATGGACATCGCCGAATCGATGGGAGGATGGCGAGGACGTCATCCATAACGGCCGCGCGCTCTCTCCAAATGACGACGACGCAAATGGAAGGTACCATGCAAACCAAGGGCGCAGGCATGACCACCACAGGAAGCGCAAGATGCACGAATATGAGTACAATGACGGAGTCGACATGGTAGCAACTGGATACGCTGACAAGCGCGACAATGACAACCACGGTGGCGAATACCATGGTGACAGTTACCGTGATGGAAGAAACATCGGCAAATCAAGCCGTGACTGGCAACGATGCTCTCACGAGGATGGGACTTGCCCCAATCAAATCCTATCGGGTCCTTGCAATCTCCACTTCAAAAAGGATGTCAAGACAAAATCAAGCCACCTCCTGAAGTACTGACGATAGTTCCAAAAGCTATAGGACGCCTATGCGAGGATGTAGAAAAACGCAGCCAACCAAGGCTACGCAGCAGTCCCAGGGCCGATAGCATATGGGGTACCAACACCTCCCCAGCCACCAACAAATGGGCCACCACCCCGTAATGACGGCTGCCCATAACAATGGAACTAGACCCTATCCGCGTCCTTTTGGAAGCACGAACGTGATCTGGAAGGGGCGTCCATCAAACAGAAGGCAAAATGGGAAATGAACTTGGCCATAACTTCACCTCCATCCATCCGTGAGTACCTCATCGGATTCGAATCCTGCATCACCTTCGATAAATCTGATCACCCCTGCTAGGTCCCGAGGCCAGGCCATGCTGCCCTAGTGCTCGAGGCCCAGATCGGCGGGTACAAGATGAATAAGGTCTTCATGGATGGAGGCAACAGCATCAACCTCATATTCTCCAGCACCTTACGCGCAATGAAGGTATCTCTATCTAGCCTCGAGAAATCTGACACCATCTTCCAAGACATTGTCCCAAGGAAACCAGTTCTCCCTAGGAAAAATTGCTCTATATGTGATCTTCGGCAAGCTTGACAACTTTAGGTGCAAGAAACTCGACTTTAAAGTAGTCGACTAGTCGTCATAGTACCATTTCATACTTGGGGGAGTCGCATTCGCACAATTCCTGGCAGTGCCTCACTATGCCTACCTCATGATGAAGATGTAGGGACCCAATGGTGTCATCACCATCCACGGAAGCTTCACGCGCTTTGATAACTGCGACAATAACTTCAATAGGATCTCTCAGTCATTCGGGGTGCGAGAGGATCTCACATGACCGAAGGAGTCGAAAAACCACAGTCTTCCTCTTGTTACTCAGTGAAATAGACCCGAGCAATCCTTTGACTCAACCAGCGATACAAAGGAGGTCCAGGTCCACTCAATAGACCCCACAAAGACGACCCTCATATCGATAACATTGAGTTCCACATATAAACCCGTGCTCGTCGAATTCCTCTGTGAGTGTTGGGAGATCTTTGCCTGGTGACCAACTAATATGTTAGGTGTCTGATGGCTATGAAAATAGCCATATTTTCCCATGTTTAAACATTGTTGTTTGTCAAGCAATTGATAAGAATCTCTCTAGCTTTTCCACTAATGACTAATTATTGCAAAGATATGAAACCATTATTTTGATTATGTTATGCAATAAATCACGCTTTTACGTCCAAGTAATCCTGGAACCAACTCCAAGCACCAGAGGCCATAACGACCACTAGTACGGGTAGGGCCCACCCGTACCATGTGGCAGCAGCTTCGTCTCATCAAACCCTGTGAATTTCGTGAAGGCGCCTATATATTTAGAGGTCCCAACCACCACGCAGAGGGACGCCATTCTCAGATTACATCATGACAACACCAAAGGAGACCCACAACCATATTTCATCCTCTCTATCCTCTCCATAGCCATTATCTTGTAGTTGAGATCTCCTTGTGATTCAGTGACCATTGTAAGAATATTTGATTTCAATCTAAGTATTTTGCACAATGTTTCCTATGCTTGATCTTATTGTTATGAGTAGTCCTCATGGGCTACGGGTTGGGGAGAAACCTCGTAGTGATTATGTGCATCTAATCTATGGGAGCATTGAGTACTGTTTGAATAAGGGATTTGTATCTTTGTTTTGTCTCTTGCCTCGATCTTTGGACTTGTAGGTACCCAAGACCCTCGAGATTGATAAAGGCTTGAGGTGAGATACTTGGTTAGCGACGATCTCATAGGAAACCTAGTGACATAAAGGGTTGTATGGTCTTCGCTTAGTGATCCATTCGGGAACAACAGCAAAATCACTTCTTAAGACTTTAATATGTGTTTTCACTTAATAATTGTTTGTATCCCAGTGCTTCGTGTTGCAAACAGTTGAATCAAAAGGCTATTGCTATGCATGTGACTCGCAGGGGCTTTAGTATATCGGGATGTGGTGCCCACAAATTTTATCTCTATTAAAACATTACACATTACTATGCTTATTATTATCTTTATCCCATATGATGTGTAGCTGCAGGTGAATCTTCAACCCTGGCCTATCTCCATCCATTGAAATAACCCACGATATAAAGTAAACTAGAAAGGTTCGTTAAACGAAGGTAAAACGAACAAACAGAGTCTTATAGATGTGTCCTTATTTAATTCCTTTTAGCATTGTTTCCCAAGGTTCAATTAAACTTAGGTCTATGAGGGAAAAAGCTACTATACTACATCCATGAATCCTGATATAAGGTATTAGTGTCCCTAGGAAATTCGTTGAGCATGCACTTAACGTCTACCCGGATGCTAAACGGTCAAATAGTCGATACACTATTTCTCGGAGCCGAAGCGCAAAGCCATTGGCGATGAAGTCAATAGACTACTCAAAGCGGACTTCATACAAGAGATCAAAGAAAGAACCTGGGTAGCTAACCCCATGCTGGTCCCAAAGAAGGATACTGATATACTTCACATGTGCGTGGACTACATGTTCCTGAACAAGCACTGTCCAAAGGACCACTTCCCCTGCCCCAATCGACCAAATTGTCGACTCCGTTGTGGGATGTGAGCACCTCTCGTTCCTCGATGCCTACTCAGGTTATAACCAAATCAGGATGGAAGTGGAGGATCGGGAGAAAATTGCATTCATCATGCCATACGGTGTCTACTACTACAACACCATGCCCTTCGGGCTGAAGAACATAGGTGCCACCTATAAAAGGTGCATGAAAGCCTGTCTCAAGGAACAAATCAACAAGAATGTCCAAGTCTATGTGGATGACGTTGTTGTCAAAACTAAGGAGGGAGCCACTGATACGTGCACCCAGTGTTGACGTGGGACACTTCGTTGGAACCCCAAGAGCAAGGTGTGATGAGCACAGCAGCAAGTTTCCCTTACTAGAGACCGAGGTTATCGAACCTGAAGGAGGGAGGAAACGTCTCAAAGGTGTTGTTGGCAACGTGGAGACCTGCACAACACAAACTCAAGACTTTGCCCTAACGAATCAGTGAGGTTGTCAAGCTCACCGGTTTGCTATAACAAAGGATTAAACGTATGGTGTGGAAGGTAATGGTTTGCAGCAAGTAAACAAGTAAAAGTGGAAGATGTATCAATGGTAAAGATTGGACCGGGGTCCATAGTTCACTAGAGGTGCTCCCCTTAGATAAACAACATGGCATGAAGGGTAAACAAATTACAACGGGGCAATTGACAGGAACTGAGCAAGGCAAAACAATGCAATTACTAGCCAGGAAGATCCTATGAGGTTGATTGGGCAATACAACAATGTACATAAACCGTCATCCAATTGCATCTATGACTAGAAGTCCACCTTCAGATTATCATCCGAACCCCCTCCAGTATTAAGTTGCAAGCAACAGACAACTGCTTTAAGCAAAGTGTGTAAGGTAAACAGTCCACATGTTCCATGAACAAGAGACTGTTGTTTTATCCCTAGTAGCAACAACACATCTACAACCGAAGAGATTTCTGTCACTTCCCTTGGAAACTAGAGGCGTGAACTCACTATCGGGCATAAATACTCCCTCTTGGAGTCACGAGCAACTACTTGGCCAAGATAACCACTAGCAACGGAGAGCATGCAAGATCACAAACAACACAGACTTGATAGAATCATAAAGATAAAACCATTAATCAAACCAACATAATAATCTCAATATCCATCGGATCCCCGCAAACACAACATGCATGATTACAAATAGATTAGATCTTGATCATGAACGGAGCTCACAAGATCAATACATGAAAGCACAAAGGAGGAGATACAACCATCTAGCTACTACATGGACCCATAGTCCAAGGTTGAACTACTCACGAATCATACAGGAGAGAAGGCCTACGGGATGATATCCCCTCCGGCAGGGTGCCAGGAAGAACTTCAGATCCCCCCGATCTAGGGACGATGGTGGCGGCGGCTACAAATGGTTTCGTGGATTTCTGATCGGGTACTGTGGTTTCTGACGGGGCTTTATAGGCGGGGGGTGTCCGGAGGCACTGGCCGCCAAACCCTAGCTGTGCAGCCCACCTGCCCACTGGGTGGGTCTCGCCTCGGTCGCCTCCTCCTCCTCTTGACTTCTTGTTCCCCACGGAAAGTAATTGACTTTGTCCTCCGCCCCGTCGAATTCCGAGAATATTTCTTTACTAACTTTTCTGAAACCAAAAACAGCAGAAAACAGGCATCTGGCACTGTTGCAACTTGTTAATAGGTTAGTACCAGAAAACATGTAAAAAGCACCTCAAAGTGTGGACAAGTAAAGCAAAGTAGATACTAAACAAGCATGGAGCATAAAAAATTATAGATACGTTTCCAACATATTAGCATCCCAATCATAACTCCTGCTCGTCCTCGAGTAGGTAAGTGATAAAAAGAATAATTTTTGAGGTGACATGCACCCTCACAATAAAGATCCAACCATTTGCAAACATTGAAAGCTGGGATCAAAGAACTCTAAACATGTGCATGAAAGATGGAGTTCTAACAATAGGACATAGAACTATGCATGCAACATGGCAAGCTACAAACAAAGATCATGAATAATATGCATTGAAAAACATTAGTTTGTTTCACATGCAGAAAACATAGCATAGTGGCATTCAGCTTGTCCCTCATAGAGTAGCAATATAATGCAAAGGACACCTGCAAAGTTCACAAGGGTGACTAGAAACAAGTAGCACAAGAGCAAGTAATAACACAATATGCATCAATTAATAAGTTTTGGAACACTGCACACAGAATGACAACTATGCTCTCTTAATGGTGCCTAAAGGTAGAAGGTGGAGACTCAAATAATGGTGGAAGAAAGGCCTTTTTTGTAAAGGAAGCAGGGATTACAAGTTTCAAAAAGAGCTTCCAAAAATTATGGTACTTGTTAGCTTTCAGCCCTCATTGCCCCTATCATAAGCATCTTGAAGTGGTTAAGGTTAAAGTGGCAAAGCTGGAGTATATGCTTGACGAAGTATAAGTTGGAAATCTCATGCCCCTTGAATACGAGGGCCACACCTCATGCATACTAAACTTTGGGTCCAGGTAAGTTCTTGTCATTATAAGTATTTGCATATCATTGAGAACCACCAACGGGGTACCCCTTGCACATGGTACAAGAGCTTTCCCATAACCAAAATGACAAGGCAAGCAGACAATGAGCATCTCAGCAATTCTTCTTATGTACCATGGGAATATGGTGCTTTTTTATTCTCTCTTTCCTCTTTTTTCAATGTGTCTCTTTTTTATAAGAAGAATGCTTCATAGATGTCATTATGGTGATGCCGCAAGTTTCCACCATGATTAGGCATGGCTTAGGCTAGCGGCCCAGGCGTTTCTCTAACACAAGATACAAACTCCATGGACTTACAAGTTCCCTCTTTATTTCACACCGGTGACATCCATAGACAAAAGAACATGATATCAACTAAGTACAACAAGGTACAAGTGGAATGTTGAAACGTTCCCCGTGACAACACGGTTCTGCTAATTCCAAGTTATAAGTGAAAGCATATACAACAAAGTTGTCACAATGGTTCAAGTTTATTAGGGGCAAAGAATAAAGTGTGCCATCAAGTTCGTGAGGGCTTTAATCACTAAGTTTTCACATAACAAAATAGTTTTTAATTGGAAGATAGTTGAAAACAGGAATATACTTGGAATGGTGTAACACACCATGCATAGGAATTTATAGTGGAAACTTTGGAATAACTTGGTTTCTTGGGAGTTGGAAGCATGAGTAGAGCTTACTCATACAAGTGGAGGCTAGCAAAAGACTGGGAGCAACCAACTAAGAGAGCAATAATGGCCATAATTATGCAATGCAACAAAGCAAACTAATCAAAGCAAAGAGTGGTACTACAATTCAAGGACTAAATGATCATAGAGGATAATGGTGACTTGTCATAGTCATAAACATGGTGTGAGCATGTGCCAAGTCAACCCAAGCAAAAACATCAAAGGAGAATACCACAATACTATGTTTTTGCATGCTAAAACAACACATAATTTCTTCAAGGCACACTAAGCAATCCCAATTGTTTGTAACAAGACATGCTATAGCAATAATCACTAAGAATATTTCTAAAACAACACCTAGCATGTCATGCTAAAGTCTAAGTCACAGTCAATGCAAGCTCCTCTTGCACTTCAAGCAAGAACTTACTACTCATTTCCAAACACCAAGCAAACTTATTTGCAAAACAACACAACGAGAGCGGGGGTCCAAACTAATAAAGAAAACTAAACAAACTAAGAAAAGCAAACGAAAACTAAGACGCTCCAAGAACAACACAACGGTGCATGAAACAATAAAAACGAAGTGTCTAGACAGACCTGAGCTTTTTATTGATGAAGAAGGGGATGACTTGGGCATCCCCAAGCTTTGACGCTTGTACCTCTTGTATATTTCTTGGGGTGACACCATGGTGGCATCCCCAAGCTTGAGCTATTTTCCATTCTTCATCTCATTGCATTGTTCTCTCTCTACACCTGAATTTTTTCCTTCAGACAAAACTTCACACAATCTCCATTAGCAACATTAGCTTATTCAAAAGATATTAGACCACTGGAAAAGCTTTGGACAGCAAGGCTTTTCACTAAAAACACAAGATACTGTAGTAACTCCTTCAAAGAAACTCAAATTACCTGAAGAGAGCTCAAAAAGGAATCAATAAGAAGCAAATGCAAATAATGACAGAAATCTGTCAAAACAGACCAGCAGGTAGAAACGAATTTTTTCGAACATCTTATGTTGCTCAAATCAAAAAGTGTTAAACCAACGAAAGTTAGGTAACATACTGGGGGATTTGTTCTTAAATTTTGAGCTCAATACGAGTTACAGAGCCTCCTCACGAATTTTTTGGTGGAGGACAGAAATCTGTTTCGGGACAGCAACTCCCCAAATCTTATTTCCCTCTCATTAGAGGTCATTATTGGCACAAAAAGCAAACAAAAAGGATAAGTAGAGGTCATTACAGAGGTAATAACTTCCAATACTCTAGGAAACTCTTGGGTTATCTCCCAACAAGTACTTTTCTTTAACGCCTTTAAGTTAGGCACAAGAAGCAAGAAGAATCAAGTATTTTCAAATGAGGAAGCATTAACATCAAATCTTGCTTTCAAAGGGGGAGCAAAAAGCAACTTCTCTCTTCTCATTGGGAAGTGTTCAATACCTTTATTGAATGGAAAATGATATTTTATGGTGCCTTCTTTCATATCAATGATGGCACCAACTGTTCTAAGAAAAGGTCTTCCCAAAGTAATAGGACAAGAAGCATTGTATTCAACATCCAAAACATAGAAATCAACAGGGACATAAGTATTGTTAACCATAATGAGAACATCATTAATACCCCCCATGAGTTTCTTCTTAGCATTATCATTGAGTGGGACATTTAAATAACAATTTTCCAATGGTGGCAAATCAAGCATTTCATAAATCTTCCTAGCCATAATAGAGACACTAGAAGCAAGATCACATGAAGCTTTGAGATCAAAGTCATTCACTTGCATATTAATAATGGGTTCCCAACTATCTTATACTTTCCTAGGAATAGAAGCTTTGTGTTTTAGCTTCTCTTCCTTAATCTTAACAAGAGCATCTATAATGTGTTTGGTAAAGGCAACATGCATATCACTAGCATCAGGACTTCTAGCAAGCTTTTGTAGGAACATAATCACTTCAGAAATATTGCAACCATCAATATCAAAGTCAAACTTAGCATCACTAGTGGTAGGCATAGTAGGAGGAGGAATAGGGGCTACTTGTGGTTTAGTGGTGATAGTGCACACACTATTGTTTCTATCAATTTTAGCTTCCCTTTCCCACTTAGCATGAAGTTGAGCTAACATCCTAACATTTTCATCAATAGTAACTTGTATGGCATGAGCAGTAGCAAAGGTGTTTTCCATAGTTTTAGGTTTATCAGCCATTTTATTAACTAAGTAAGTTTGAGCTTCAGACAAAGAGGATATATTTTTCTCAACAGTTAAAAGCTTTTCCTCTATAGTCTTATTGAAAGTGGTTTGTTTACTAATAAAGCCCTTGAGCATTACTTCAAGTTCAGAGGGGGCACTTCTAGCATTATTGTAAGAGCTTCCATAGGAGTTTCCATTATTAGGAGGATAAGGTCTATTATTGTTGTTGCTACCAAAATTATTCCTATATGCATTATTGTTGAAATTGTTGTTTCTAATGAAGTTCACATCAACTTGCTCTTCTTGAGCAACCAAAGAGGCTAAGGGAACACTATTAGGATCTATAGGAGCTTTCCCATTAACAAGCATAGCCATAATAACATCAATCTTTTCACTCAAAGAGGAAGTTTCCTCAACAGAATTTACCTTCTTACCATGTGGAGCTCTCTCAACATGCCATTCAGAGTAGCTGGCCATCATATTATCAAGGAGCCTTCTTGCAGCACCCAAAGTGAGGCCCATGAAGGTACCTCCCATAGCAGAATCCAACAGGTTTCTTGAGGATAAGTTCAAACCTGCATAAAAAGTCTGGATAATCATCCAAGCAGTGATTCCATGAGTAGGGCAATTTTTAACCAAATATTTCATTCTTTCCCAAGCAGGAGCAACATGTTCACTATCAAGCTGTTTAAATTTCATAATGTCACTTCTCATAGCAATAATCTTAGCAGGAGGGTAGTACTTTCCAATAAAAGCATCTTTGCACTTAGTCCAAGAATCAATACTATTTTTAGGCAAAGATAGCAACCATTCTTTAGCTTTTCCCCTCAAGGAGAAAGGAAAAAGCCTGAGCTTAATAATATCTCCATCTACATCCTTATACTTTTTCATCTCACAAAGTTCAACAAAGCTATTAAGATGGGCAGTAGGATCATCAGAACCAGCACCAGAAAATTGCTCTCTCATCACAAGATTCAACAAAGCAGGCTTATTTTCATAAAAGATAGCATCAGGAGCAGGTGGAGCGATAGGTGTGCTTAGGAAATCATTGTTGTTGGTACTAGGGAAGTCACACAACTTGGTGTTCTCAGCAGAGTTCATTTTGGCAAAGTTGGGCAAGCCGAAAACAACAGCAGTAGCTAGAGCAGGAACTATTTTTTTTTGTGTTTTTGAATAAAGCAAGCAAACCAAACTAGACTAATTTTTTTTGGTTTTTTGAATAAGAGGCAAACAAAACCAAGCAAAATAAACAAAGCAAACTAAAAACAAAGTAAAGAGAAAGGAAGTGAAGGACTCCCCTAGTGAAGACGTCCTTAGCCTCCCCGACAACGGCGCGAGAAATCTTGATGCGTGCACCTAGTGTTGACGTGGGACACTTCGTTGGAACCCCAAGAGCAAGTGTTGATGAGCACAACAGCAAGTTTCCCTCGGTAGAGACCGAGTTTATCGAACCTGAAGGAGGAAGGAAACGTCTCAAAGGTGTTGCTGGCAACGTGGAGACCTGCACAACACAAACTCAAGACTTTGCCCCAACGAATCAATGAGGTTATCAAGCTCACCAGTTTGCTGTAACAAAGGATTAAACGTATGGTGTGGAAGGTAATGGTTTGCAGCAAGTAAACAAGTAACAGTGGAAGATGTATCAATGGTAAAGATTGGATTAGGGTCCATAGTTCACTAGAGGTGCTCCCCTTAGATAAACAACATGGCATGAAGGGTAAACAAATTACAACAAGGCAATTGACAGGAACTGAGCAAGGCAAAACAATACAATTACTAGCCAGAAAGATCCTATGAGGTTGATTGGACAATACAACAATAAACATAAACCGCCATCCAACTGCATCTATGACTATAAGTCCACCTTCTAGTTATCACCTGAACCCCCTCTAGTATTAAGTTGCAAGCAACAGACAACTGCTTTAAGCAAAGTGTGTAAGGTAAATAGTCCACATGTTCCATGAACAAGAGACTGTTGTTTTCTCCCTAGTAGCAAAAACACATCTACAACCGAAGAGATTATTGTCACTTCCCTTGGAAACTAGAGGCATGAACCCACTATCGATCATAAATACCCCCTCTTGGAGTCACTAGCAACTACTTGGCCAAGATAGCTACTAGCAACGGAGAGCATGCAAGATCACAAACAGAACAGACATGATAGAATCATAAAGACAAAACCATTAATCAAACCAACATAATTATCTCAATATCCATCGGATCTCCGCAAACACAACATGCATGATTACAAATAGATTGGATCTTGATCATGAACGGAGCACACAAGATCTATACATGAAAGCACAAAGGAGGAGATACAACCATCTAGCTACTACATGGACCCATGGTCCAAGGTGTAACTACTCACGCATCATACCGGAGAGAAGGCCTCCGAGATGATCTCCCCTCCAGCAGGGTGCCGGGAAGAACTTTAGATCCCCCGATCTAGGGACAATGGTGGCGGCGGCAACAGAAGGTCGTGGAATATTGATCGGTTACTTAAGGTTTCTGCATCGGGGGATTCTTATAGGCGAAGGGGAGGCCGAGGCGGTGGCCAGGGGCCCCACACCCTGCCTAGGCGCGGGGCAGGACCCACCCGCATCTAGGGGGGTCTGGGCGCCCTAGTCCACCTCTCCGCCTCCCCTGTAGACTTCTTGTTCCACATGGAAAGTTATTGACTTTGGATTTTGTCCCGTCCAATTCTGAGAATATTTCCTTACTAGCTTTTATGGAACCAAAAACATTAGAAAACAGGCATTTGGCGTTGTGGCAACTTGTTAATAGGTTAGTAACAAAAAACATGTAAAAAGCACCTTATAGTGTAGACAAAGCAAAGCAAAGTAGATACTAAACAAGCATGGAGCATCAAAAATTATAGATACGTTTCCGACATATCAAGCATCCCCAAGCTTAACTCCTGCTCGTCCTCGAGTAGGTAAGTGATAAATATAATAATTTTTTAGGTGACATGCACCCTCACAATAAAGATCCAACCATTTGCAAGCATTGAAAGTTGGGATTGAAGAACTCTAAACATGTGGATGAAAGATGGAGTTCTAACCGTAGGACATAGTAACTATGCATGCAACATGAAAGGCTACAAACAAAGATCATGAATAACATGCATTGAAAACCTTTGTTTGTTTCACATACAAAAAACATAGCATAGTGACAATCAACTTGTCCCTCATAGAGTATCAAATAGATGCATAGGACACCTTCAATGTTCACAAGGGTGAATAGAAACAAATAGCACAAGAACAAGTAATATCACAATATGCATCAATCAATCAATAAGCTTTGTAACACTGCACACAGAATGACAACTATGCTCTATTAATGGTGCCTAAAAGTAGAAGGTGGATACTCAATAGTGGTGGAAGAAAGACCTTTTATAAAGGAAGCAAGATTTCAAGTTTCAAAAAGAGCTTCCAAAAATTATGGTACCTGTTAGCTTTCAGCCCTCATTGTCCCTATCATAAGAATATTGAAGTGATTAAGGTTAAAGTGAACAAAGATGGAGTATATGCTTGACGAAGTATAAGTTGGCAATCGCAAGTCCCTTGAATACGAGGGCCACACCTCATGCTACTCAACTTCAGTCACGTGTAAGTTCTTGTCATTGTAAGTATTTGCATATCATTGAGAACCCCCAACGGGGTACCCCTTGCACATGGTACAGGAGCTTTCCCATAACCAAAATGATAAGGCAAGCAGACAATGAACATCTCAGCAATCTTTTTATTTACCATATGCATAGCTTTTTATTGAGGATGCTTCATAGATAGATCACTATGGTGATGTTGCAAGTTTCCACCATGATTAGGCATGGTTTAGTGTAACATCCCAGCATTTATGAACCAACGAAGGGTAGATTTAGGAATCTGTGAAAATTCATGCATTCATTTGTAAAAATGTGGGTAAATTTTTTGCCAAATAAAACCAAAAGTGATCAAAGTTTCTTTCATACTTTGAGATTAGGTATAGTCTTGAAGGATGATTGTTATAGACTTTGATATGATCTTTGTGGATGAGTGTGTTTTGGGAAATGATATTTGAATTTAAAATTTAGTGTTGGATTTATAATGTAGAAGGATTTCGAATTAGGTTTAAGTGATTTGATTTAAGTAAGAGCTAAAAATTAATAACTCAAACTTTAAATAAAATAAATTAATCAATAAATGAATATTTATTTTATAATTTTATTCAATAATTAATTTACAAAAAATGTAACTTATAAACATGATCAAGAAACTTTACAATAGATAATGAAATAAAAGAACCTTTATATATCTTGAGTAATATTACAATCTTTATTACAAAAAAAATAAAAAAAAATTACAAAAAGATAAAAGAAATATTACAAATAACTAGCTATAAAGAAAACAAAACCTAAACTAAAGTCTTGGATCTCCAAGTCTGGTACCTGCAAAACAAACACAAACAAAAAGAAAGAAAGTTAAAGTTAAAAATGTTTTACTCTAAGAATTCACAGTGAAGTGCACTGTTCAAAATTTCATCATTGAGTAATCTTTAAAAAGGGGCAAGTTTCACCAATATGAAAGTACTGAATCTTTCATAATTTAAGCCAGAAGTCAAATAACTCCAAACAGCAAGGAGGGGCAAGTTTCACCAAACCAGTAAATGTAACCAGATAAAAGTAACTTCCATATCCAGAGCATATCCACATGGTGCAGCAGGCACACAAGCAGCACACACACCAAACTGCATGGTGTGTGCTGTCAGCACAACATCAACAGGCCACACACACAAAACTACACAGCATAGCCCTGGGCAAGCCAACCCCACACCATTTCTTTGTTCTTTCACACCAAGCACAGTAGCCAAACCAAACCAAACCAGATCATACAAACCAAAACCTTGATCATATCACCAAGATGGTGACATGAGGAGGGGGTAGATCAGGTGGATAGCAAGGACAAGATCAAGCTACCAGGACCACGAGGTGGAGAGCTAGATCAAAGACAAGTCTAGAAGCTGGAGGTATCAGGAGGAGCACCAGATCAAGCAAGCCACAAGATCAATAACTTGCAACCCCAACAACACCAAGTGTGGTGAGTATCATAAAACATCCACATATTCTTTTCATCTTAATCAAACAGAAAAGCATGTGTTGTTTTACAAGTTAAACCTCTCAGTGATCACCCAAGTGGGGTAAACCTATCATAGAGGAAATTTGAAATATAAAGGTTAACAGTAAACTCTACCACACCCACCAGAATCTCAGACCAGCATCATAGATCCTGGTTATCATCAACAACTCATACCTATTCCAAAATGTTCTCAAATAGCTTATAAAATTTGGGCACATCTCCTAATGGAGTAGCACCTCAGATTTCATAAACTATATGCACCAACATTAATATATAAGCAAAACCAATCAATTTTCCAACTTTAACTCAAGAATCAGCAGCTGGTATCACTACCAGAGCCAATCCATGAGAAAAAATAGGATAAGGGCCTAGTCCCTAAACCTCAGACCAACATCATAGGTTCTAGGGATGCAAGGAAGGAAGATTCCACTTATTTATAAGGCCAAGCTAATCTTAAGATTGAACAAAGCCAAGCCAAGTAATAGAATCTTGTTTTGTGTGCCATATTAGAATGGTGTCACAAGAACAGTTTCTAAACTAAGCAGGTTAAGCACCCAACTTTCACAGTCACACTCACAGCCTCTATAAATCATTTTCCTGATACTAATCATAGGAATCATCTCTAGATAAATCCAAATACATATCATCACTGTAAGAGATCATTTGATCTCAGCTATATATATGAATTCTTAAGTCAATAGTACTGATACAGTGACATCATCACACAAAAATCACTGTCATTTACCAAGCAATGCCAGTGGGAGCTAACAAACCACTAGAATTCCCAAGTAATGATTCTAGAGCAACCTTATCATCTGAACCTTACCAAAATTAGCCAATGGAACCCAACTGATAAGCCACTAGCATCATCAAAGCAAACCATCAACAGTAATCCATAGCAAACCACCACTCAACATGCTTAGGGATCATCAATACATGATCCAAATCATCAGATATTCAATCAATAGAGGGATATAAATCCTAAGCAGAACACAAACCCTAATCAGGACATAACCACTAGCCAGGAGTATCCACTATCAATACATAGCATAGGGTGGCCTAGAACAGAGGACACGGGGGTAAGAAGAACAACTCACCTATGGTCCTCGCTGAAGAATGGAAGAGGAAGCAGAGGAGGCCAACGAACACGGCGTCATGGGGAGCACCCCCAAGGGGGCGCTACGACCCACACCACACCGAGGCGGCGACCCTAGCCATGTCTAAAGGCGAGGAACACCCCCACGGCACACGGCAACAATGACGACGACAGCACCCGCATCACCCCAAACCCTAGGGTTCGGGACGAGGCTAGTCTGGCCATAGGGAAGATCCAGATCCAAATCGAATTGGACAGGAAGGTAGAGCATGTTCAACAACCTCGCCCTGCATCATGGCAAGGCTGGGTGGAGGACCACGACGGCAATGACGGCGCCATCGCCATCATGGAGGTCGAGGAGAAGAAGAGAGACGAGGACGAGAAAGTGACAGAGAGAGGGAGTGTGGGCTGGATTGGGTCAGGACCCTTCGGGGTGCCATTTTGGCTTTGCTCTACTGGGCCACAAGGGCCCAATAAACCCAAACAGTCAGCCCAAATCACTTAAAGCCTGTTTTAGTAAATGGAAAAGGACCAAAATGCCCTTGAACTTAAATAAAATCTAGAAAATAAAATAAAAATCCAAAAAATTATAAATAAAATATTTCTGTATTCACAATAATCCAAACTATCCAAATAAATTAATAAATAAAATTTTAGACATACAAATTTTATTAAGAATTTTGTAATATATATATTCCTTATGGAATTTTACAAAATTATTGAAAGTTGATAAAAATAAATAAAAATCATTTTCATTATATATTAATATTGAAGTATTTTAGAAAAATACCAAACAAATATTTAATAACAATTTTTGGTATTTAAATGATAATTCTTAAAGGAATTATTAAATTAATAAAATTCAAATAAAAGGAAATAAAATAAAAGAATAAAATATTCAATAAATATTAAAAACTAATATTTATAAATTCTTTATTATTGAAAAGAATTTTTATAATTTAAATAATGGGGGGAGAATACACATAAAATTAAATAATGCATTACATTACTTTGCAT
Organism: Avena longiglumis; assembly: GCA_030063025.1. Taxonomy (NCBI): domain Eukaryota; kingdom Viridiplantae; phylum Streptophyta; class Magnoliopsida; order Poales; family Poaceae; genus Avena; species Avena longiglumis. The sequence continues at coordinate 443,776,078 of CP125977.1, forward strand.
AATCATTTTGCTTCTTTAAATATTGTCCTTACCGGGCAATAATGATTTTTTTGTAGACATAGAATCTCAAGGTACAGTGAAAGCATCAGACTTCACTACCTTGCCATCACAAGGCAAGTTCATCACTTTCTCATATCCTTTGAAGAGTCTTTATCAAAGTATTTGCAAATTGTGTGTTATCATATATACTCCAAAGAAAGAAAATATTATTTTCACAAATAAAGAAATCTTAGATATCATCCTAAGTGATGATATAATGGAGCAATAGGACTTAGGGTTCTATTTGCAACACTGATGATCAATTAGGGACTTAATAACTCATGACATCAGTGATTCTAGCGCCGTATATCACGCGTTAGCCATGAGATTTGGAATGGGACAGAGAAGTCAGTTGTATCTTCTTCCTCTCGCATGTAGCTGGATGTGTAGGTCGTGGCTGTTATCCTCGTAGCGTGCATATTAATTGGTAATTCGTAGATGATATGCAACATATGGGTGGGAACCCTCAACGTCCCACGATAGTTCTAGCATCTAACGATTTGTACAAACCATTGCCGTAATTCAATATGTGGGCATGGTGTACACCAAGGAGGCATGCGAGGTCGCGAAGGGGGCAGTGATTGGCTTGGACCAACTACCGGGCCCCACATCATGGAATTGTGGACGGGAAAGTACGCCCGATTATGCAACAAGGAGTTGATCTCTCATGGGTAAAGTAACGCACCTCTGCAGAGTGTAAGAATTGTAACTTGTTACTCCCTGTTCCGGGAGGAGCTACGAATGCGGCAGTAAAGGAACTCCATGAAAGTTCTGGTCAACCTATGAAGGCTGATGGTCATAGATTTTTATAATAAAATCAATCTTTGAAGAAAGAATTACAAAAACTGCATAATGCCAATGATTTATAGTCCGAGGTGGTAGTTAGATCATCAAACTTCCCACCTTGCATATAATGAACTTGCTGGGTAACGTTGTTACTCATCCTTTCCTTTGATCCCTTGCTTAGACTCTGAGGATCCCGAAGATACGCCAATGTATGCAGCCGAATGCCAAGAAGATGTGTTCTACGAAGAGCCTGACCTGTCAGGAGGGGTTGAAGGAGTGGATTACGAAATCCGCTATGGTGTCGATGACAACGAGTCCAACTAAGTAACCTAGTTAGTAGTAACCGATGGAGCCGAGCAACATGAACTCTATAGAATAAGCTGCTGAGCTCAACTCCTAGTTGGAGTTGCTACTTTTAATTTCCACTGTGACACTTATATTTTGGTTTGTAAGTTGAATCTTTTGGGAAGTCTTGAACTTCCGGTATTGTAATAATAATAATGTGTGTATATTTGTAATATGGACCCGCAATGTTTCTGTTGTACCACTCTGAGGGATGTGATGTTTACGGAACGGTGTTCTGTGGATGTCATGTCAACGACTATAGCGTACTACACATGCAGTGGTATCACTGTGGTTCGCCACGTCGACCACGTCCGCGTGCGACCCGCTATCGTGTCGACTCCGTCCACGACAACTAGCACTAAAGCTAAGTTCTCTACTCAAAGTAGATTTTCTTTCTTACTTTAATCGCACTCGACACACTCGGGGGTTGCGCCCTCTTCGAGTAACCTAATGTGCCATCGGCTCCACGCACTCGAGCACCTCGAATGCGACAGCCCAAGTAGCTGATTCTGCCTGACCGTCGAATCCTTGAACTCCGAGTGCCTCGGCAAGGTACTGAGACTAAGGGTAATCAGGCTAACAAAAAGGCCTAGCATACAGTGCAACAGTATCGACTCGATCGGCACCAGAATCTTATTGTACAAGCCGAAAGGCAAATATTCTTTACAAGATACAAGTACTTCACAATTATTCATGTTTTCTGCAGCTTACAAAGACGTCGACTATGCTGAGCTATTCTATCGAGTCCTCCAATGAGAGTCGACAAAATAACTGGCTACGCCATAAACTCAAGACCCGAGTCGAGTGCCTCCTCGGATGGTTGCATCGCTTGATGCTACAAAGGCGCAGCGCTGGTCGCGCACCCGACAGAAGAAACAACGTCGACTTCATTCGCAACATCGAGTCCTTCCGGCTAAAATGCTGCATCACTCCGCTACGTTTACTCCTGGATCCTTATGCGTGAGACGCTGACTCGATGCACTTTCGGGTCAGTAGTTTCTCCTCGCATGAGTCTCCACTCGAGTCTGCGACTCGACTAGACACTCGGGGGCTACTCCTTTCAGGAGCGCTGGTCGTGCACCTGATATACTTCCGGGTCAGCGGTACGCCCACGACATTGACGACTACAACTGCATGATACAAGACTCGAGAGTCCGCCTGTCACGACCGCTGACACTCGGGGCTACTCAAACCGGATACCGGTCGCGCATACGTAAGATATTTGGCTACACAACTAAGATTACTCAATCGAATCTACGATTCGACTAACTACTCGGGGGCTACTCCTATCAGGAGCGCTGGCCGCGCACCCGAAAAACAATCAAAGTATTACACCATTGAATTGTTCTTCGAGTCCTACGTCGAGTCTACGACTCCACTGCGGACTCGGGGGCTACTCCCATAGGGAGGACTGATTCAAGCAGCCGAAAAAATTGTGTCCTATGGACCTGAAGTAAGCAACAGCTGAACTACAGTCTCCGCTCGAGTCTACGACTCGAACAAACACTCGGGGGCTACTCCCATAGGAAGATCTGGTCGCGCACCCTATGAATTCTTTGACTGCGATCCTTTGGATCAGCATACAAAACTTTTCGGCAACTCTTCCCTAATTAACGCTAAGTGAGTAGCATTTTCCTTGGCCACCCGAAACACCTCCACAGTGATAAACATTCGGATGCTGTGTCTACGACGCAAAGATAAGACCTACAGATACCATCTGATGGCCTGGTAACGCACATGACTGCGCTCTGCTAGTAAAAATCCGTGCCAACAGGCGCGATCAAAAATCCTGACGGACGCGTTGGGTACATCATTCAAATTCACTGGAATTCCACTCCTGTAAGTCCTCAGCAGCCTGAGTCGAATTACGCCAGCATATGTTCCGGATTCGAGTCGAGGGACTCGAATCTGAAGAAGATCGTGTTGTTTTGTCCTAAGACAGTTAACTGACCCTGATCCGTCGGGAGAGTCAGGCACACGTATCAACAATCCCTACACACTCAAATCATTCTCTAGAAAAACAGAGATAGCTGCACCCGAAGGATTGAAGAGTCCTCAGCCGAATCTACGATTCGACTGAAGACTCGGGGGCTACTGACATGGTTATACCATGCGGGTACATAACCTCAGCATACCTAGTCCGGCCCAAGGAAGGCCCATGACAAATATACGTCGGCCCATGAAGACTTTCGGGTGGCCAGTGCCCATGACGCCTTCGGATCCTTGGAGAGCAAGACTAGAGTTTGAATACAACTTGTGACCTACTCGTATCGGTACCTGAGACCTAGCCTCCCCATATATAAAGGCTAGGAGGGTCCAACGAGGAGGACAGATCACGCTACCCCCCGATAGACTAGACCACAACAGATCTACAGATCCACACCTCATACTTTCGCATAGACACCTCCACGCCAGATTGCATCTGTGCACCCCTGTAACCTTCGGTTCCGCCGTAATCAAGAGTAGACAAGAAAGAGTAGGGTTTTCCCTCCGGGGGCCTGAACCTGGATAAACCTCGTGTCCCTGTGTTGCTTGTTTGCTAACCGTTCCGCGATCTCCAGCATCCCCATCTTCTCCAAAACCCAAGTCCGTAACAATGGGCATTGGCGAGATTAAACCTCGTCACCAAGGTAATTCTGCTGAAAACAGCATCAATCCGTGTTAGTTGTATCCAAATCACACAAGTTTAGAGAAGAAACAATAGCAAAGTGTTCGAGAAAGTAGATACGTTTTGGACATATCAACAGGTTAAGAATTTAATTTCATTGAAAGACTTAGGAAAAACCCAAATATTTGGCATCAATTTCTATATGTATAGATTGATACGCTAATATGGTTGTGCCAAATGTACATAGATGATATATTGAATAAGTTCAATAATGAAATGACAAGAAAGGTTCTTACCACACAGAAAGGATTGAATCAAGATTCAAGTGTATTGACACTTGGTAAATGAAACTAGCTTCAAGTGTTTGACACTTGGTGAGTGAAATCACAAGAATATTTTGATCAATCATATTGTGATATGTACACATCCAGATATGTCCTATGCTCTAAATGTTATAAGAATATACCATAATGATTCATAAGATAATCGTTGGACGATTGTAAGGATATTCTTATGATCTTTACAAGAACTAAGAATATGTTATTTATGTAGAGGTGACATATAGTTCATTGTAAAGTGTTACATTGATACTAGTCTTGTCACAAGATACAAATTATGTTTATATCAATTTAAACTATGGGTGGCATAATGTAATGGAAAGGAGATTCCATAAAGGATTTGGATGAGTTCCAAAGTTAAGACATTATGACAGATACTATAACAAAAGGCTAAGTATATGACTGCTATTATAGCAGCAAAAGAGGGCATTTTTGTCAAGTAGTTTGTGGTCAAACTAGGTGTGGTTCATAGCGGGCTAGTACTATGAATATATATTGTACGACAATTGTATCGACATGTTTTAACCCCCAAGGAACTAAAGGTCTCACCAAAGGACCAAATTTATACAATGCAATCTCATTGGAGAATGAGTGATGCGTAGAGACGCAAAGACATGCAAATACACACTGACCTAGAAGTGTCAAATCTTAAGATTATGTTTACCACTAGCAATCGTGTATATACAACACCAGAAAGCCATAGGTGTTGAATGCACATGTTTTTCCAAACTATATTATTGATTCTAGTGCAAGTGGGAGACTGTTGGAGATATGCCCAAGAGGCAATAATAAAAAATGGTTATTATTATATCTTTGTGATTATGATGAATGTTTGCATAACATGCTATAATTGTATTAACCGGAAACATTAATACTTGTGTGTTTTGTAAACATAAAAGAGTCCCTAGTAAGCCTCTTGTTAAACTAGCGTGTTGATTAATAGATGATCATGGTTTCCTGATCATGGACATTGGATGTTATTAATAACAAGATCATGTCATTAGGATAATGATGTGATGGACACACTCCTATAGTTAGCATAGCATAAGATCAAGGCATTTAGAGTTCATTTACTACAAGCTTTCAAATACATAGTAACATAATCCTTCGACCAAGAGATCATGTTAATCACCATCACCGGATGGATGCTTTGATGACATCAAACACCACTTCCATAACTCGGTGGTTATAAAGGTGGCATTAGGCATTTTGAAAGTATGTGTTGAAGCACATGGATCAAGAGTGGTATTTGTCCATCCATATGACATATAGATATACTCTGGGCCCTCCCGTTGGAATGTCATCCAATTGGCTTACAAGCATGTGACTAGGTCACAAGGGATTTCATATCATGGAATGAGTAAAGAGTACTTATCGATAACGAGGTTGAACTAGGTATGGAGATACCGATGATCGAACCTCGGATAAGTAAAGTATCACGCGACAAAGGGAATCGATATCGTATGTAAATGGTTCATTCGATCACGAAGTCATCGCAGAAATATGTGGGAGACATATGGATTTCCACATCCCTCTATTGGTTATTGATCAGAGAGGTTTCTCGGTCATATATGCATAGTTCACGAACCGTAGGGAGACACACTTAAGGATTCGATGTAGTATGAGTAGATATGGAATGTGAGTTGCAGACTGAATATTGTTCGGAGTCTTGGATTGGATCCAGGAGATCACAAGGAGATCCAGAATGGTCTAGGGAATAAGATTTATATAAGGAAAGTCAATTTCTGGGGTTCAGAAATGTTTTCAGTGTTTTGACCGAAAGCTTCTAGAATGTTCTAGAAGGTCCACCACCCCGGGAGGGGGTACTTGGGATGCACCATGCCCTAAAGGGCTGGCCGCATCAAGCCCTAGGGAAATTCGGCCAAGGACTAGGAGGAAAGGATCAAACCCTAGTTTGAAAAGTCAAATCCTAGTTTGAAAAGTCAAATCCTAGTTTAGGAAGGAAAAGAAAACTTGAAAGGAAAATTTACAACTCCCCTTCTCCTATGTGGCATCCCGCAAAACCACTACTAGAAAATCGCGTTGTATTTGTGCATTGCATCGTCATCGTCATGCATTGTTTGTCAAACACTATTTTCGAAAACCCCGATTTGTTTTCCAAACGCCCCATCTTATTCAAACTCCAAAAACCCGGTCCCCGGAATATTTTGTTTTGGCCGCTATCGGTTGCCCGTTTAAATCAAATAAAAGTTTTATTTTATTTTTAGTTGGGGCAGTCGAACGGGCCAGAACAACCCGAACGACCGCCCCAGATTTTTCCTAAACGGTCCAACCTGTCCCGCCCCTAAATCCTAAACCCACCCACTACTCTACCCACACACACCTCCACATCACTCCACCCAATGGCAGCATGCCACCTCACCCTCTCCCCTCCCCCCTAACCAATCTAAAACTGCCACCTAACCCCTCTCTCTCTCCCCACTTACCTCTCTCCTCTCCCTGCCCCACACGCTACACACACCCAACGCCACCCCTACCCCGGGTCCCACTCTGCCAGCCCACCCCTCACCACTCTCTCCCTGGGCCTCCGGACCCACCCTCTCCCCACCTACCCGCTTCTTCCTCCTCCCTGTTTCTTCCCCAACGACGGGCCAGCTCCTCCCTTCCCCACCCCCGCTCCTCTCGCCCGCACGGCCCTCCTCCTCCTCGGTCCGCACTCCCGCCTCGGTCCCGTGCTCGCCCGCCGCCGAGTCCTCCGCCTCGGCAGACGAGCCGTCCCGAGCCTCACGCCGCTCGCTGCCGCCTCGACGCTGAAGCCAAGGCCGCGCCCCTCCTCACACCCTCACCGCTGCTGCCTCCGCCAGACGGCTGAGCCCGCCGCTCGCCGCCGCCTCCTGAGCGCCGCCGCCGTGACCCCTCTCCGTCGACCTCAGCGACCTCGACCTCCTCCCTCTCCGTTCCGTCCGCGTCGCTGCCTCCCTTCGGCCGACCCCGCCACGGCTCCTCCAACCGCCGTGCCACCGCTGTGGCCCTGCACCGCCAGCTCTGCCATCCTCTCTGGCCAGGCCAAGGCATCGCCTCCTCCTCCGCTCGCCTCGCCTCGCGGCTCGACCACCGTCCGCCACACCTCCCGCCAGACCTCCCGTGTCGGCCGTGCCGCCCGATCGCTCGGCCTCGCCGCGTCTCATCCTCGAGCACCGCCGCGAGTCCCTGCTCTAGGGCGTCGCAGTGGTTCATCTTGATGTTGGCGCTGTCTCTGTTAACCAATCTTGTGTATTCATGTCTGTGGTTGTTGTGTTGCTCCTTCACGAGGCTGTGTGTGTTGCAAGCTTGGGTGGAAGCAGTCAAGATGAAGATCACACGTGCCCCCGACTTCACCTACGACCTTACCGGAGACCCGATGAGCCCGATGAAACACCGGCCAGACACAAGTCTGACGACCGAGGCCCCCTAAGCATCTCCTTCACGGAACCCGAAGGCGATACCGCTCGAGCACTCCTTCCCGGACGCCAAGTTCGGCGAGACCCCGAAGCCCGATCCCGGTGATCCAAAGGCCACGCCAAGACCTCCCCCCTCGGAACGCCATGACCGTCTACACGACCCGACGACCGCGGATTCGACAAGATCTGCGCGGGCCCGACAAGATCGACACCAATCAGGGCGAATACGATGCCCCGACGCCAGAACAAGTACTCCCTCGTGAACGCCAAGATCCACCCCGCTATCCGAGAACGCGTCCGTCGAACCCCGAACCCCAGATCCGTCGAACCCTGGATCCCGAACCCCGAACCCCGGAAAAAACAAGATCGCCGAACCCTAAATGTGTGACCTTTTCCCTCGATACCCTATTTTATAAATGCCATCTATATAATTTGTTGCATATTAAATCATGATCTTGCATGCATACATCCATGTGGTTTGGGGCCTTATGCCGATTCACCTAATAATTAAATATGGGGCCCATATGCGGGCAAATCTAGTCTCATATCGGCCTCATTTAAACTTGTGTAGCGAACCGGTGCTATCTTTTGTCTTGATAAACAACATTTAAATTGCGGGCCTTCTAAACAACTGGAACCATATATAATTGTCGGGACCCCGGTTCCCCTTAATATGACCTAATCGCACCGCACCTTGCCTTGTCATTCATCATGCATGCATCATGCCGATCTTCTGCCGTGTATTAAATGTTGCATTCGGTGTTTCTTCTAGTGTTTTGCTTCTTCGCGGATAAGACCGTTGAGTTGATGTGAGCTTCGCCCCGATCTTCGGATGAACCTTTTCGACAATGTTTTCAGGCGAGCATCTCCCTCTTTCTACCTATCTTACTTTTATAGTATTTACTTCCCTCCTGTTGATCTATTGCTATCTGTGTTGCGATGCTTTAGTCTCCGTACCTGTGATACTCCCTGCAGCCCTATATTGCCTTGGACACATCCTATTACCCGTTGTTTGGTAGATAGTTGGACTTGCGCATCGTAGTTGCTTGCTCAAGTGCTGAAGTGAGTCGTCATATGCCACAGTTGCTGATGTATTGCCGCATGTTGATGATGGAGATGATTCTAGTTTTACTTATCGTCACTTTAATTTCTGTTTAACAACTAAAATTGAATAAGCGAGGCATCGGTGGGTGATAGATAGTATTTGGTTTCCGAACGCCCACTTGTGTCCCGTAAGACCCCGAGTACTTGATACTGTTCCTTGATTTTATGCGCTATCCACATCCGGGAGGTATATGGGACCCCCGAGCGAGCTTGATTCATTCTTATTTCTTGGGGCCACAAACTAGTTTGAGGTTTTATTTACGATCCTGTACTTATGCCATGCTTTACCGCTTTATTTACGACAGCGAGGTAGCACATCGCATCGCTTAGGATCGGACCACGATTTCGCTGGTGTCGACAAGCCCGTTTGGGGTTCCCTCGTTCACACCGTCCCGCCAAACCTTGAGGCCGTCTCGGAGCTTGCTTACCCGCTATGGTTCTACTTAAGGGTGGCCTCAAATATTTCAATCCTGTGATTGTTCAATCGTGAAAGCCTCGTTGGGTTTTGATTTGGTTTTTCCGAGGCTGATCGAGCGTGTGTTGCTATTGGTGCACCCGGCGGGTAAAACTTTCTAAAGCCGTGTCCGCGGATATGGACGACTTGGAGCACTGATTCTCGATCATAGACAAGCATAACTAAAGTTTTGCTATAAATTTGACTTATAATGACTAGTAATCAGCTTCACTATAATGGAATGGCTAATTAATACGCCCACAATTGCTTGCTTGGTTGTCGCATGCGAAAAATGTATCTGACTAGTAAGTATTGCAACTACAACGAATTGGCTGAATAAAAGTACCAACAACTGCTGGGTTTTGGGTTTATCTCATGATATCTGTATCTGATTAGTAATTGTTGCAACTACAACGGAATGACTAAATAAAAGTGCCCACTGCTTACCTTATCAGGACGATTATTTAAACCTGACTAGTAAAGTGCCGCAACTATAACTGAACAAGTAAAACTGCCAACTGTGTGAGTTCCTCGGTTGACTTCCTCGACGGCCTCGAGGGGGAAACACCAGGATGGGTTTTGTTTGGTGTTAGCTTCAGGTTGGATCCGAATAGGTCTTTCTTACCCCCTCTGATAACCGCCAGTTGTATCGAGTCTCTATAGGTTGTTTAGTGTATGCTGCCGCTGCCGCTCAGTCCACCATACCTTTGTAGGCGAGGACCGCCGAATTCTAGCCTCGCCGTGTACTGGCCTCAGTACTGACGCTCCTTCTTTGTTTTCTGCTTTGCCCTTTGTCGGCACCCCTTTGTTAAGCAGGTTTGAGATCGACGCCGTTAGCAGGGTTACCCTTCCGGCTTGGCCTGGGCAGGGTTATGGACGCCATTGGTTATTCTTCAGGGCTCTTAGCCCCATTTGCTTCTTGTCCGTAGTCGGACGCTCTACCGTTTTCAAGGTGATTTGGATCTTGTATATTATATCTGTATTCTTGACTCTTTGAGTCGCTGTTATATATGCCTGTTCTGTGGGTCCCATCGAGGACTGTTGTGTAATGTTATTACTTCGTTTTCCACCCGCACGAAAGTGCCTGGTGGGCACCTTTGAATCGTTTCTATGCGGGTTTGGTGAAGTTTGCCCAAACTTGCATAGGTCCGATTCTGAGGGTGTTACAGAGTGGTATCAGAGCTCAGCAGTTGCGATACCCCACAAGTCCAGCCTGTAGGATAACCTAGCTAACGGCCGAAGTAGAGTGTCAAAACTATTTTGGAAAATCGGTTGGATAGTTCTGATTAGGTCTGATTTTACTCCTTACCCCTCTGCTAATCTCCTCTTATCTCGACGTGTTTTAAATCCGCTCTCTTTTCTTTCTTCGAGTCCAGGATTTCTCGTGGTTGGGTTTCCGTCGTACCTTCAGGGTTTCGTATTCTCCCTTTGTAACGGAGGCGCTACGATCATCAATCTGCAACTTGTCTGTTGTACCCTTCCTCCAATCTCTTGTTCTTAACCCCATGTGTTCCTTGCTGGATATCAGTGTCGTTGAGAAACATATGAGAAGGATGAGCTTTGGTGAAGTTGGAGTCGACCTTGAGCACGTGTTGTTCATGCCAATGGAACCATCGCGAAACCTAATCAGCGTGTTTTTCATACGATTTCTGCTGGCAGCATCCCTTTGTTCCGGATACCATCTAAGAAGATCTTCAGTCTAATTCCGAGAGTTGGATGCTTAATCCGCTTATTCGTGTGCCGAGTAATGGTTCGAGTGTGGGATGGAGTAGCTACCCTACCACTGCTCTTATCATTCACTCCTGTGTGTCGAATCAGTGGATCCAGCCGTTTTACTCCGTCCACGGAAGTTAGGGGTGGCTTTATTTGTTGATACCTCTACCTTCGACCTTTTGTTCCCGGAGTGTTCTCTCGACGATCAGGAGCAACGATCTTTTGTTGGTGGTGTCGCCGTTTTCAAGATGAAGAAGGAACCCTCGTTAGTGGTGTCGCGAGGATCTACACGAAGTGAGAAGACGCAGATCGCCGACCTTCCTTCCGGTACCATGAGGCGGATCTCGAGGGCGAGATCCATTGTTAGTGGTGTCGAATTGTGGCATCCCGCAAAACCACTACTAGAAAATCGCGTTGTATTTGTGCATTGCATCGTCATCGTCATGCATTGTTTGTCAAACACTATTTTCGAAAACCCCGATTTGTTTTCCAAACGCCCCATCTTATTCAAACTCCAAAAACCCGGTCCCCGGAATATTTTGTTTTGGCCGCTATCGGTTGCACGCGGCCCGTTTAAATCAAATAAAAGTTTTATTTTATTTTTAGTTGGGGCAGTCGAACGGGCCAGAACAACCCGAACGACCGCCCCAGATTTTTCCTAAACGGTCCAACCTGTCCCGCCCCTAAATCCTAAACCCACCCACTACTCTACCCACACACACCTCCACATCACTCCACCCAATGGCAGCATGCCACCTCACCCTCTCCCCTCCCCCCTAACCAATCTAAAACTGCCACCTAACCCCTCTCTCTCTCCCCACTTACCTCTCTCCTCTCCCTGCCCCACACGCTACACACCCAGCGCGCCCACCCCCTGACCCCCGGGTCCCACTCGCCGCGCAGCCCACCCCTCAGCCACTCTCTCCCCTGGGCCCTCCCCCCCGGACCCACCCTCTCCCCCACCTACCCCGCTCTCTTCCTCCTCCCTCTGTTCTTCCCCAACGCACGCGCCAGCTCCTCCCTTCCCACCGCCTCTCAGCTCGCCCACGGCGCCCTCCTCCTCCTCGGTCCGCACCCGCCTCTCGGCCCGTGCTCGCCTGGCTGAGTCCTCCGCCGCCTCGGCAGACGAGCTGCCCTGAGCCTCCGCTACGCTGGGCTTCGACATGAAGCGCCAAGGCGCTCCTCCCCGCCGCCGCTTTGCTCCGCCTCGCTTCGAGCCCGCCGCTGCTGGCCGCCGCCGCCTCGAGCGAGCGCCGCGCCAGGACCTCTCCGCTGACCAGCGACCTCGACCTCCTCCTCTCCGGCCGTCCGCGTCGCCTCGTTGCCTCCCGCGCCGCCACGAAGCTCCTCCAACCGCCGTCCGTCACCGCCAGGCCCTGCACCGCCAGCTCGCCATCCTCTGGCCAAGGCCGCCAAGGCATCGCTCCTCCTCCGCCGCTTCGCCTCCTGCTCGACCACCGTCCGCCACACCTCCCGGCGACCTCCCGTGTCGAGCCGTGTCGCCGCATCAGCTCGGCCTCGGCCGCGTCTCATCTCGAGCACTCCGCGCGAGTCCCTGCTCTAGGGCGTCAGTGGTTCATCTGCTGATGTTGGCGCTGTCTCTGTTAACCAATGCTGTGTATTCATGTCTGTGGCTGTTGTGTTGCTCAGCTTCTACGAGGCTGTGTGTTGCAAGCTTGGGTGGAACAGTCGATGAAGATCACACGTGCCCCGACTTCACCACGACCTTACCCAGAGACCCGATGAGCCCGATGAAACACCGCGCCAGACACAAGTCCGACGACCGAGGCCCCTAAGCATCTCCTTCACGGAACCAAGGCGATACGCCGAGCACTCCTTCCCGGACGCCAAGTTCGGCGAGACCAAGCCCGATCCCGTGATCCAAAGGCCACGCCAAGACCTCCCCTCGAACGCCATGACCGTCTACACGACCCGACATCGCGGATTCGATAAGATCTGCAAGGGCCCGACAAGATCGACACCAATCGTATGGCGAATACGATGCCCGACGCCGTAACAAGTACTCCTCGTGAACGCCAAGATCCACCCGCTATCCGAGAACGCGTCCGTCAACTCCGAACCCCAGATCCGTCGAACCCTGGATCCCGAACCCCGAACCCCGGAAAAAACAAGATCGCCGAACCCTAAATGTGTGACCTTTTCCCTCGATACCCTATTTTATAAATGCCATCTATATAATTTGTTGCATATTAAATCATGATCTTGCATGCATACATCCATGTGGTTTGGGGCCTTATGCCGATTCACCTAATAATTAAATATGGGGCCCATATGCGGGCAAATCTAGTCTCATATCGGCCTCATTTAAACTTGTGTAGCGAACCGGTGCTATCTTTTGTCTTGATAAACAACATTTAAATTGCGGGCCTTCTAAACAACTGGAACCATATATAATTGTCGGGACCCCGGTTCCCCTTAATATGACCTAATCGCACCGCACCTTGCCTTGTCATTCATCATGCATGCATCATGCCGATCTTCTGCCGTGTATTAAATGTTGCATTCGGTGTTTCTTCTAGTGTTTTGCTTCTTCGCGGATAAGACCGTTGAGTTGATGTGAGCTTCGCCCCGATCTTCGGATGAACCTTTTCGACAATGTTTTCAGGCGAGCATCTCCCTCTTTCTACCTATCTTACTTTTATAGTATTTACTTCCCTCCTGTTGATCTATTGCTATCTGTGTTGCGATGCTTTAGTCTCCGTACCTGTGATACTCCCTGCAGCCCTATATTGCCTTGGACACATCCTATTACCCGTTGTTTGGTAGATAGTTGGACTTGCGCATCGTAGTTGCTTGCTCAAGTGCTGAAGTGAGTCGTCATATGCCACAGTTGCTGATGTATTGCCGCATGTTGATGATGGAGATGATTCTAGTTTTACTTATCGTCACTTTAATTTCTGTTTAACAACTAAAATTGAATAAGCAGAGGCATCGGTGGGTGATAGATAGTATTTGGTTTTCCGAACGCCCACTTGTGTCCCGTAAGACCCCGAGTACTTGATACCTGTTCCTTGATTTTGCGCGCTATCCACATCCGGGAGGTATATGGGACCCCCCTGAGCCAGAGCTTGATTCATTCTTATTTCTTGGGGCCACAAACTAGTTTGAGGTTTTATTTACGATCCTGTACTTATGCCATGCTTTACTGCTTTATTTACGATTGTGCGAGGTAACGCACCTTTGCATGTTAGGATCGGACCACGATTTCGCGGTGTCGACAAGCCCGCTTTGGGGTTCCTGCTCACAGCCGTCCCGCTAAACCTTGAGGCCGTCTCGAGCTTGCTTACTCCGCTATGGTTCTACTTAAGGGTGGCCTCAAATATTTCTGAATCCTGTGATTGTTCAGTCGTGAAAGCCTCGTTGGGTTTTGATTTGGTTTTTCCGAGGCTGATCGAGCGTGTGTTGCTATTGGTGCACCCCGGCCGGGTAAAACTTTCTGAAAGCCGTGTCCGCGGATATGGACGACTTGGAGCACAGTATCTCGATCATAGACAAGCATAACTAAAGTTTACTGCTATAAATTTGACTTATAATGACTAGTAATCAGCTTCACTATAATGGAATGGCTAATTAATACTGCCCACAATTGCTTGCTTGGTTGTCGCTTGCGACAAATGTATCTGACTAGTAAGTATTGCAACTACAACGAATTGGCTGAATAAAAGTACCAACAACTGCTGGGTTTTGGGTTTATCTCATGATATCTGTATCTGATTAGTAATTGTTGCAACTACAACGGAATGACTAAATAAAAGTGCCCACTGCTTACCTTATCAGGACGATTATTTAAACCTGACTAGTAAAGTGCCGCAACTATAACTGAACAAGTAAAACTGCCAACTGTGTGAGTTCCTCGGTTGACTTCCTCGACGGCCTCGAGGGGGAAACACCAGGATGGGTTTTGTTTGGTGTTAGCTTCAGGTTGGATCCGAATAGGTCTTTCTTACCCCCTCAGATAACCGCCAGTTGTATCGAGTCTCTATAGGTTGTTTAGTGTATCTCACGCCGCTTCGATCCACCATACCTTTGTAGGCGAGGACCGGAATTCTAGCCTCGCTGCATCGGCCTCGATCGACGCTCCTTCTTTGTTTTCTGCTTTGCCCTTTGTCGGCACCCTTTGTTAAGCAGGTTTGAGATCGACGCCAAGAAGGTGGTTACCCTTCCGGCTTGGCTCGGTGGTTATGGACGCCATTGGTTATTCTTCAGGGCTCTTAGCCCCATTTGCTTCTTGTCCGTAGTCGGACGCTCTACCGTTTTCAAGGTGATTTGGATCTTGTATATTATATCTGTATTCTTGACTCTTTGAGTCGCTGTTATATATGCCTGTTCTGTGGGTCCCATCGAGGACTGTTGTGTAATGTTATTACTTCGTTTTCCACCCGCACGAAAGTGCCTGGTGGGCACCTTTGAATCGTTTCTATGCGGGTTTGGTGAAGTTTGCCCAAACTTGCATAGGTCCGATTCTGAGGGTGTTACATCCTAGCCGAGTTGGGGAGGGCATGGAGGCCTTGGCCGCCGGCCCCTCTCCCATATAAGGAGGAGTGGGGCGACCCCCCCTTGGCACCTACAACCCTAGCTGTTGCACCCCTCTCTCCTCCACCGCACTGCTCCGGGTTAGGCGAATCCCTGCAGAAGTCTCTCCTCCTCCACCACCACCACCACACCATCGTGCTGCTGGGATTCCGAGGAGATCTACAACCTCTGCTGCCCTGCTAGAACAAGGGAGGGGAAGGTCTTCATCGACTACCGTACGTGTGACTGACTGCGGAAGCGCTTCCGAAACGTGGCGCTGGAAGGATCGTCTACACGATCTTAAGATCGACAAGTGATTGACTACATCAACCACTAGAATCCGATCTCATTAAACGCTTTGGATCTATGAGGGTTAGTTCTCTACAATCTCGTTGCACTGATCTCGTAGATTAGATCTTGGCTTTGCCATAGATTAGATCTTGGTTTTGTTTGTTCATGCGATAGATTTTTTTTCTTTTCGATGCTATGAACCCTACATGAACTTGTATTCATCAATCCATGATGACCGAGCATGGCAAGCTTCAAGCATGAGATATTCTAGACATGGTGAATCTTGAGCTTGCACTTCATTTCTTCTATCCCCATAAGGATGATGTCTTGAAGATGCACATGAGGAACTCCATCTTCTTCTTCAAGACACTCTTGATCTTCTTCTTATTATTCTTATTCATTTCTTCATTTTTAGCCTTGAGACCAACACATGTCCCAAGAGATGCCAATGGACAAAACCTACAGGTGAAACTCAATTTACACATTAGTCCTTAGATATTGTCATTAATTACCAAAACCACACATGGGGGCATACATGCCCTTTCAAAAATAATGCACCTGAAGGGCCAACGAATGTCATGCTGGTAGAACCAACATGGATGCACCTGTACATAGCGTACCTGGTGTGCAAAGAGCTACCGGAGGACCCGATAGAGACCCGACACATCGCACGCCACTCTAAGGCCTTCACCATAATCAATGGCAAGCTTTACAAGCAAAGCATTACCGGCGTCCTCCAGAGGTGTGTCGCACTCGAATATGGTAGGAGCATCCTACTTGACATACATGAAGGCACCTGTGGACATCACGCCGGCAACCATACACTCATCGTGAAAGCCCTCGTGTCAGGCTTTTACTAGAAAACTGCAATGCAAGACGCCAAGGACATCGTCACCAAGTGTAACACCTGCCAAAGGTTCATGGAAAAACCTCATGCACCTGGGACAGAACTACAACCAATACCACTTGCCTGGCCCTTCTCCTAGTGCGGACTCGACATAGCCGGCAAGCTACAAAAATCCTCCCACAAAATCCATGTTTACCTCCTTGTCCCAATCGACAAGTTCACCAAGTGGGTAGAAGCAATGCTCGTCACCAACCATAGCGACACTAGGGCTGTGAAGTTCTTCCAGTCCATAGTATTTAGGTTTAGGGTGTTAAACATAGTTGGTTGTGAGTTGTGACAATACAATCCTTATCGACACAGCTAAACCGGATAGATAGATAGCTCATAGAGTTTGTTTTGATTGTATTCTAACTACATGTAACCCTAGATCTATGAGCGGTATATAATATGAGCTATCGCTGATGCTTTGAAGAACGGCACAAACCAATCTATTCTTCCTTCTTGTTCTTTTATATGGTATCAGATCCAACAATCCTAACCATCCATGGTTCCAACCACCTCGCCGTCTTTATCTCCTATTAACATCGCGACCACGTTGAGAGCTGCCATCTCCATCAAGCTTGACCAGGAGAAATACCTGCTCTGTAAGGCCCAGGGCTTGCCGGCTCTCTATGGTAATGATCTGTTCGGTTTCATAGACGGCTCCAATGCCGCCCTGGCGAAGCACGTCCCTGCTGAGGTCAGGAGCTTGAAACAGATCGATAACCCGGAGTACTCAGCCTAGATCAAGAAGGACCAGCAGGTAATCAGCAGCCTTCTCACCTCCCTCATGCCTGTCATGCTCGGCCACGTCCATCTTCTCAAGACGTAGGCACATGTCTGGGAGGCCCTAGATCTTACCTTCATGTCCAGGTCCACAACACGGATCATGTAGCTCTGCACCATGATGGAGCCGAAGATGTGGGACATGATGATGTCTGCCTACTTCCACCACACCAAGAAGATCGCCGACACGATGGCGATGATCGACAACCTACTCGGTGACGACGAGATTGTCACCTACATCCTAGCTGGTCTAGGCGAGGACCATGATAACTTCACCATGTCAATGACCATGATTGCCGCCAACATGCGAGGACTTCACCATGAGTGACCTACATGGACACTTGAGTGCGTACGAAGCACGAACCGACGGCCGCACATCCAACGACCACAACGACGCACCATTCTAGCACTCTGCCAATAACACCTCACGCGGTGGCGGGAGCGGGGGCTTCCAGCATGGCGGAGGAGGCCGTGGTGATGGAGGCTGTGACTAAAATAATGGAGGAGGACATGGTGGCGGTCGTGGAGATAACCCTAGGCGCGACGACAATGCTCAGGGCGGAAGGCGTGGATGCGGCGACAAATCGACTTGCCAGATTTGTGATATCTATGACCACGACGCCCTGAAGTGCTATTCATGTTTCAACCACGTGATCCAACCTAAAACCTCCATCCGTGCCGCCAACTACTCCAACACCAATGACTGCTACACCAGTGACCCAAACTGGTATATGAATTCAGGTGCCACCGACCACATGACGAATGACATGGAGCGTCTTCACATCCACGAGAACTATAGAGGCAACGAGTAGATCCAAGTTGCCAACGATACACATATACCCATCTTAAATATTGGTGAATCTAGTCTATCCGGTTCAACTCGCAATCTCCGTCTATCCCATGTTTTGCACTCTCCACATATTCGCAAAAAAATTCTTTCAATCAAATAAGTTACGTCCTATGCAAAATAAAGGAGTGTAGCATGTGTGTGATGCATGCCAGCAGGCCAAACTCCACCAACTGTCGTGGTATTGCCGACGAGTATGCCATGGAGGGGTCCTCACAAAGCGTGTTTATAGATGTGAGGGAAGGCGGTGAGTTGGTAGGTACGAGGTAACACAGCTTACCCAGGTTCAGATCCCACAATGGTGGCGGAATCCTACTCCTGTTATAAATCACTATAATGGCAACATGCCGAGTTACAGGGATTGGTTCGTTGTGCAAGGTGATATGAGTTGTACCTTAAAGGCTCCCAAGGGTCCGGCTTATAAAGGCACCATAACCTAGGGTTACAGGGAAATTTTCTAGCCGGACAGGTTACAGAGTTCTACACTAATACAAACTAGTCTTACGTGTCTTGCACTCCAAGGCTCCGGGTTGGATTATAACAGCATCGTAGCCTTTCTTTTATCTGGCATGGGCCTCCCTTATGGATCCGTCTAACTGGGTCACCCAGCAGGCCATGGGCCTTGCTACCAACTGTGGATCATCCGGGTTAACCGGATTAGAGACATACGATGGTGATGCCCATTTAGCATATCCCAACACCAGCTGCCATATGCAGCCTCTAGTCGTGTTTCCACTTCCCCTTTAGAACTTGTCCATACACATGTATGGGGTTCAACAATTAAATCAGCTGGCGGATTTCGTTATTATGTTAGTTTTCTTGATGATTTTATTAAATTCATGTGAGTGTACTTATTAAAGCATAAATCTGATGTTGAGAATGTGTTTTACCAATTCCAAAAACATGTTGAACTCTCTTGGCACTAAAATTCTCTACATACAATCAGATTGGTGAGGGGAATATCAAAAACTCCATCACTATTTCCAGACAACCGGCATGACACATTGTATTTCCTGCCCACACACCCATCGGCAAAATGGGCCGATTGAGCGGAAACATCGCCATCTTGTCAAGACTGCCTTGGCACTTCTCCCTCAATCTTCTGCTCCCCTTCGGTTTTGGGATGATGTGATTCCCACAACATACTATTTGATTAATCGCATGTCTAGCCGAGTTATACACAACTCTACTCCGGTGGTAAAACCTTTCAATAAAAATGTTGATTATAATTTTATTCGCGTATTCGAATGTGTGTGTTGGCCTAATTTATGATCATACAACAATCATAAAATGAGTTTCCGCTCATGCATGTGAGTTTTCCTAGGCTACATCCCCGATCATCTTCGTTTTCGGTGTCTTGATCGGTCCACCAAGCGCATCTATATATCCCATGATGTCATATTCGACGAACACGTCTTTCCATTCACCCATGACTCCACCAAACCCTTTCCTCCTACCGAATCAACCATTCTCCTCCCTGAACCGGGTACGCATGAACCTATATGTACTGATGTGGCAGGTGTTCCCGATGGTATTGCTCCGCCTTTTGTTTTAGGTCCTCGACACGTCGATCACGTTGATCACATCGATCCGTTCGCCATGAAAATATCGCCTCATCGTGTGCACGTCAATCATGAGGCAGCATAGGATCATGATGAGGCCCATAATGGTATGGGAGGTGACGCAATCCATGAAGATGCTCCTAGGGGCAACTCCCATACACGAACTCCATCCCTGAGAGCTCATGGGCTAGTCCATGACAATAACACGGATCCTGGTCCTTCGTATTTTCCATCCGAGCCCATGCTCGTGTCATCTACTGGCTCTGGCTCTACACCACCGCTCCCTGCTCACCGTCCTCTCAAGCCAGTGCGTCTCTTCGAGGGCTGTAGTGTTCACAGCATAGAAAACAAAAAAATTCCTACGATTGGAACAACTATGTACCAAGATCTATCTACTAGATACAAGCAACGGGCAGATTTACATCCGTAGAGAACATAACCTTTAAGAATGACAAAGTTTAACGAGGTTGTACTCATGGATGATGTATACGAATGCTTGCCGATCTCAAGATCGAGAGGAAGTCCTAGAGCCTCAAATAAGCGGCGTATCCGTGCTCGCACACACGTCTGATCCACCGAGCATCCTCTGCCTCCTCGCTCCAGCGATGCAACGGAAGCAACAACTCTTTCTTGCAGAAAAGCCACCGGGAACATGTATCTCGCTAGTCTGAGACCATGGGGGATAAAAACTAGAGGGGGATAGAGACCCTTCACGAGGAGGTGTGAGTGAGAGAGAGGGAGAGGGGGGATTTATGTAGGAGGGAGGGGGCATCCCAAGGGGGTGGCCGGCGCATGGGGGCTTCCCCCTCCCTTCCTCCATTCATGTGGGTGGAGATCCCACTCACAAAATCCCACTCAAAATTTCCATTAAATTTCCACCAAATTTAATGCAATCTCTCTTTAAATAAAACTACTTTTATTTATTCAGAATTTTGTCAATTACCTTAATGTACAAACATTCACATATAACCCCTTGCCAGTATTTCATTTCACATGCAGAAACACTTTCAGCAATTTCACCCGAAACGATTCCGGTGTCTAGTGAAATAAATTCCCGCGCTTTGTAAATCTTTTCAGCATGAAACTATTTGTTCCAAATGGTGTCAGTGTCTCTTAAGTGTGTCACCCTATGGTTCGCGAATAATGCGGACATGATCGAGACCCCTCTCAGATCAATAATCAGAAGCAGGACCTGGAGATCCATGCTGACTCCCACACATTCAACGATGACTTTCTTGTGATCGTGAGAACCTTTGACGCTAGAATCTTAATCCCTTTGTCTCGCAATATATTACATGTCCAAGATTCAATCATCGGTATCTTCATACCTAGTTTGATATCATTACTGACATGTAATCTTTTCTCGTTCAAGTGATATAACATTCTAGTGATCAAATCACTTGCTTGCAAGCTAACCAATGTGATATCACCGAGAGGGTCCAGAGTATATCTATCGTCATCGGGATGAAAAAATTCCACTCTTGATCCATGGGCCTCAACATAACACTTTAGTAGCACTGAACCCATCTTTATAATCACCCTATTACAGTGTGACGTTTCATGTTAAGATACTCTTCCAGTGTTAGTGATTGACATGATCTCATGGTCTAAGGATTAGGATTACTTCGTATGATGTTATAGCAATATAAACTCAATGACTTTGATCATAATGCTATACTTCGGATGAATGTTCATCACATCATTCCAACAATGTTGTAACCTTGTCATTAACAACATCCAATGTCCATGATCAGTAAACCTTGATCATCTTGTTAATCAACGAGCTAGTTTACAAGAGAGGCATAACTAGGAACTTTCTGTTTGCTTATTAAACACACATGTATTAACGTTTCCGTATTAATACAATTATAACATGCAAAATAAACATCTATCATATACTTGGAATATACATAATAACCACTTTATTATTGCCTCTCAGGGCATATTCCCTTCAGTCTCCCACTTGCACTAGAGACAATAATCTAGTTACATAGTGATAAATCTAACACCCATGGAGTTCTGATGTTGATCATGTTTTGCTCTAGGGAGAGTTTTAGTCAACAGATCTGCTACATTGAGATCTGTGTGTACTTTACAAATCTTTATATCTCCATCCTTGACATGCTCGCGGATGGAGTGAAACAAGCGCTTAATATGATTGGAATTCTTGTGAGACCTTGGTTCTTTGGCATTAGCTATGGCTCCATTGTTGTCACAATAGATCACCATTGGGTCCAACGCGCTCGCAACCACACTTAGTTCGGTTATGAATTCCTTCATCCAAACTGCTTCCTGAGCCGCTTCCAAAGTAGCAACATATTCGGCCTCCGTTGTTGATCCCGCCACCACGGGTTGTTTGGAACTCCTCCAACTAACCGCTCCACCATTCATGAGAAATACGTATTCGGATTGATACTTAGAGTCATCTGGATCGGTGTCGAAGCTAGCGTCGACATAACACTTAGAGACGAGCTCTTCTTCACCTCCGTACACGAGAAACATATCCTTAGTTATTCTCAAGTACTTAAGGATATTCTTGACCGATATCGAGTGTTCCGATACTGGATCAGATTGGTATCTTCTAGTTAAACTAATAGCATGTGCCACATACGGTCTTGTACATAGCATTCGTACATTATAGAGCCTATGACTGAAGCATAGGGGACTTTGTCCGTTACCTCTCTTTCTTCCGTCGTAGCCGGACTTTGAGTCTTACTCAATGCCTTGCTTTGCAACATAGGTAAGAACCCTTTCTTACTTCCGTCCATTTTAAATTTCTTTAAAATCTTATCAAGGTATGTACTTTGTGATAGCCCTATTAGGCGCCTAGATCTATCCCTATAGATCTTTATGCCTAATATGTATGACGCTTCACCTAGGTCCTTCATTGAAAATTTGTTGTTTAGATAACTTTTAGCACTGTTTAAAAATTCTATATAATTTCTGATCATTAATATTTCATCCACATATAATATCAGAAATGCCACATCGCTTCCACTCACTTTCTGGTAAATACAAGCCTCTCCATAAGTTTGAATAAATCCAAACTCTTTGATCACCTCATCAAAGTGAAGATTTCAACTCCGGGATGCTTGCTTTAGTCCATAGATGGATCGCTGAAGCTTGCATACCTTGTCAGCATCCTTAGGATCAACAAAACACTTTGGTTGTGAAGGAAATATGCCCTAGAGGCAATCATAGAGATGATTTTATTTCATATGTATCCATGAGTTATTGTAATGTTCCTTGAATATCCATATCAGGCAGCTTGTATCGATTGGCAATTATGTGAATTGTTTGTGAAACTCTTTACTTGTATGGTTATTTAATAGTTGTCCCAATTCGGAGTTCATGTGAGGACACACGTGAATATTAGACTAGCACATCGATTGGTTGATGACTATGTTTCGCAAGTCATAGACATGGAGATGTCAAACCAATGATGTGGACACATGTTATGAACATGGGGTTGGACTGACCCAACTTGAGACTGGCAATTAGACTTGTAGCTCTCTCTACAAATAGTGTACGTTTTGTCTTTAGACCTGAGATTGTCGCATGTACTTGATATGTGGATTGACCTACTTTGGGGATATCAGACGCTACTCCGTAACTGGGTAGTTATAAAGGTAGCTTTTGGGTTTGTTCTGAAGCATGCTGCAATGCATGGTCAATCAAGATGGGATTTGCCCCTCTCTACTTGAGAGAGATATCTCTGGGCCCCTCGAGTGATCGGATCCAGAAATGCATGGCCGTGCTATATAAGGTTAAGAGTTAACCTAGTAAAGGGAGTCCGAATCACAGTATCGAGAAAGGGAGGTGAGCTTGGAGCTAGACCAAATATTGTGAGGCAAAGGGAAAGACATGTACTAAACCTTGTGATGGTTCGCCTGATATGATCTTTGTATACGTTTAGGAGCTCACACGTCTTGCTAGAGGCCGCTACCAACTATTGAAAAAATAAGAGTATTTGTGTCATGTCTATACGTATATGAACCTATAGGTCACACACTTAAGGGGCTGGAAGCCTAATGAGGGTTGGATCGGTATTAGACCAGGCTTAGGCTACTAATGGGCTGCTAATGTAGAAGCCCACTAGGGACGCCTATATAAGAGAGGGTGGGGCGAGCTGACCAGGGTTAGACCATTCCACCCAGCCGCCACACCTCACGCCTATGTTGCATGCACGGACCTAGAAGTCCGGCGTCTCACACTTCCACCCCGCACGTGTGGATAGCTCGGAGGTGCTGCATCCGTGGCACTTGGACGAGCCGTGCAAGGGGAGCTTCTCGTGGGACGAGGACGAGGAGGAGACGTAGAACATCTACACTGCCTCGACGCGCTTCATCAAGTTCCACAACCGCGCGTCTAGTGGTAATCCCGTGATCTATGACAACAGTAATCCTGGTTTACGTGGTAGAAAATTTTGATTTGCGCTAGTGTAGCCTACCCGTATCCCTTCAGTGGTATCAGAGCCGATGCAGTTCAGTTATAAGTTCAGGATGTTTGCATATGGTGATATGCAGATTGATATGAATGATGTGATCGTTTACATTCTGGTGGGTCAGGATTGATCTATGATCTTTCTTTCCGTGATCGTGATTCTGAGGTTGTCGAACGACTTATCCCTACCGGTCGGTTTCCACCATCGGGGTAGACAGTGACACATAAATCCTGTTGAATCACGCGAAGATCAATATGATTGATCGAATCGGAACCTAGATCTAAAATCGATGTACCGTGATCAAAGGAGTTTGATTGAATCGGGACAGCCATTATAGCCCAGGAATTAAGATGGGTCCTTTATAGAATTAAGAAGAAGTATTATCAGGGCCTTAAGGATTGGATTGAAATCAATTTAGACAGGAGATAGCTGATTAGAATGTTATCCCTCTTTTTGAGGTGGAATATGTTTGTAAATATTCTTTTGTAACTCTATTTAATATATAAAAATTGTAGTGGGGTTTTTTGCCCTACTGTTTTACCCTCAAAAAATTGAATCGGGACAGGAGTCGGTTTATGGTAAATTTGATTTGCCGATCAAAA
Source organism: Avena longiglumis (assembly GCA_030063025.1). Lineage (NCBI taxonomy): Eukaryota > Viridiplantae > Streptophyta > Magnoliopsida > Poales > Poaceae > Avena > Avena longiglumis. Next base: position 443,800,817 of record CP125977.1, read on the forward strand.
TCCTTAAAGAAAATTGTGAAGATACCACGAGGGGCGCTGCCCCTTCGAACCCCGCAGGGGGAGACCCACTAGACCCCCCTTAACCGTAGCCCCTTTTGTGTCTCATTAAGGTAACTAGGTGCTGCGATGTCACATGATCCGGTAGAATGCGATTCTATGCATAACATGTTTTTGCAAGATGTATGTGATCAGTATGGCCCATATATGTATGTGATGCACGTATGAAATTTTGCATGACTTGCGTGTCATGAGTAGGGCAACACGGATGGACCATATGTGTTGTCATTTATTGTAATGGCATGCGTGCCAACTTGTGATGATCCCAATACTATGTAATTTTGATTACTAGCTGTTGGGAGTAATAGCTTGTATTAGTTCTTGGAGGACTCATCACTTGGAGGATGGCTCGCATGGAACTTGAAGATGGAGATCATCATGGTGGACAGGTTCTATGGCGATGGAGATCACCATGAGAAAATGGGACATACTGTGTCACATCTATGTGAATGATAATCTTATGTGTTTTACTACTATGCATGCTTAGATGATAGAAGTAGAACGATCCCTCACAAATTTTGAGTTAAACCGTGCCCTCCCAACCAAACCTTGCACCATCCTATGCCCTGTACAATCGTTGGTGGGCCTATGAAATAAGGGTGCCGCGGTTTTCCTTGGCTGTATGGGTTTGTATCGGATACCTACACGCATAAGGGTTGGTGAGCTTAACAAGGTCATCTTAACAGTTAAGGACCTTGGGGCATAAAGGTTGAGCGCCTAGTTTTGACATAGAGATGTCACCCAACAACAAGACTCATATGTGATATGATTAGCAAGTGTTGCTTACCGATTTACCTTGTCTTCTAGCAGTGATGCTAAAGCTCACTAGTCGACTTGTTAATTGTGGATCTTGAATCACTTAGTATCAATAGAGGGATATTGATTTAAGTGGGAGTATATGCTATTAAATTGATTAATATGTTTTACTCTTTCATGGTTACATGGCTTAGTATTTTGCATGTTTTCTGTTGTAGATCAATGGCACCGAACACTGCATCACCTTTTTCTTTGCATTTTATTCTTGACAAATATAAGATTAATGGAACAAACTATTTAGACTGGGTCCGTAACCTGAGAATTGTTCTCAGGTCTGATAAAAAGGAAACGGTTCTGGATACCCCAATCCCTGATGAACCAGCTGATAATGCATATGCTGCCCTTAAGAATGCCTACAAAAGAGCATGTGATGATTCTCTTGAGGTTAGCTGTCTTATGCTTGCATGCATGGAACCTGAACTCTAAAAGAAGTTTGAGGATCAGGAAGCGTACGATATGATCGTCGCGCTTAAGGACATGTTCCAAGATCAGGCAAGGACTGAGAGGTACAATGTTGCCAAGTCCTTTGTCGAATGCAAGCTAGCAGAGGGAGCAGTTGTAGGCCCCCATGTGATCAAAATGGTTGGTTACAGTCAGACTTTGGAAAAGCTTGGTTTTCCACTAGGACAAGAGTTGGCCACTGACTTCATTTTGGCATGTCTTCCATCCAGCTATGGGCAGTTCATTTCGAACTACCATATGCATGGGGTGGAGAAGGGCCTTAATGAGTTATGCGGGATGCTAAAAACAACAGAAAGTGACATGAAGAAGTGTGCAGGGCATAGCCATGTGATGGGGATATGCCTACCGGGGTATACCCAGCAGGACGTTTCCGACTGGCCCAAGAACCGGCGAGTGAGCCTGCAGGACGGTGAATGGATTGAAGCCCAGCGAGGAACCAAGCGACTGGAAGCTGAAGGCCCAGGCGAGTAGATAGGCCCAGTCGGATTAGGTTAAACGACTACCAAAGCTTTAACTGAATCGGTTGAGATATGTAAACCCTAGGGGAGGTGAGCCTATATAAACCTCCCCATAGGGCGAGTAGAGATACGTTCCCTCATACACCCAAGCGACTCGCCGCCCAACAGCCGAGCTCGCCCATTGTAACACCTCCATAATACAATCTAGCAGGAGTAGGTCTTTACCCTCCGGGGGGGCAAACCTGGGTAAAACCCTGTGTCTTTGCCCTCATCTCGCCCCGCAGATGGCTGGCCGCCCTTGCCCCTCGTTCTACTACTCACTGCCGATTAAGACCGCCGCGTGACTATTCCCACGGCTGGCGCCCACCGTGGGCCTGGGTCCGCCGGTGTTCTGCGGCGAGATCCAATCTGCCCATCAACGAGACGGTCGCCACCGCGCATGATAGCGATCGCGAGATGCTCCAAATCTTGCCGAGCAGCTACGTCCGGTGGCGCGACCGTCACGCGACAGTGATCCTGCCGATCGGCATGATCATCCTCTTCGTCGGCCTCACCGACGTCATCGTCTCGGAGGATTCGGCTCGCATCCGTGAGTCGCCGCCACGCGATCGGCTCTCCGAGAGCCAGATCCGCATGATCCACCGCCTCGCCTCCGAGTACAATTCGGCCCACAACAACGTGGCCGAAAACTCAGCGGCCGCAGAGGACGCGGCCCTCAATGACGACGCCGACTCAGCGATCCCGGCGTCACTCGCCGGATCCATCACCGCGGCTTCATCCGCGGGCTCCATCGCCTAGGTCTCCAACGTGGGAGACTTCGAGGACCCCTCCATCCTCGGGATCTTCGAATTCGACTCCGGGTCGGAGAACTCCGCCGACCTCCGCAACGGAACCGGACGCCACGCCGCGACCTACATGGCAACCGGCACCGATCCGCCGGAGGATCCATTCTCCACCCCAATCCCTCCTAACGCCACGGCAACGAAGGTTGAGGAACTCCGCCTGAAACTGGCGGAGGCGGTGCGCAAGGAGCAAGCCGAGCGCGAAAAATTTCGCCTCGAGCAGGTGACGGCTCAGGAGCTATCACGCTACCACCAGCAGCGGATCAGGTCACGCCTGAACCCCACCGTTCAAGGGCGTGCCCTGAACTTCGACGACGAAAACGACCCGCCCAAGGCGGCGAGCTCGCGATCTGCGAACGCGCCACCGGAGGAAGCGCATGGCCCCGCCAGATCAACGCGGCGATGGCGCCACCTCTACCCAACCGCACCTCCTGTGGACCAGCCGGATAGTAGTCTCCTCACGGAGCGAGACGCAACGGCCTCCCACGTTTCTCCACCCCAATGGACAACCTCGTGGCAGGCCGAGCAGCAGCCGACAGCATCACGGCCATCGGCGACGGCGCCGTACAGATCCAATACGTCAGGGCCCTGCTCGCGAAGGCCGTCGAGCAGCAAAGAGAGGGCGCCGACTCGCAAGGTCGAGTATACTCGCGTTCCTCGGGAAGCAGAGCGGCCTCCAGCGGCCGCCCAGCGGCGGCAAACACCCTCAACTGCCCGCCACCAGAGCCACTGCAGCTCCAACATCGACCCGCGAACGCGGCACTCTCCACCAACGACCCCAGGCCGACAACCAACCTCGTCGCCGCCAACAGGCAACCCATCGACGCCCGCACCCACATCATCAACAACCAAAGTTGGCGCGCACGCCAGCCCGACGCCCGCACCCACATCATCAACAACCAAGGCTCTTAACCTTGTGGTCGTAAAATCCTCTCACCAAGGCGACCTACTCGCCGACCTGGCGGAAACATTCGCCAACCTACGAAGATATAAGATAAATCTCAACCCAGGCAAATGCACCTTCGGTGTACCTGCCGGACAACTACTGGGGTACGTCGTCTCCAAACGAGGGATCGAGGCGAACCCCACGAAGATCGACACAATCGCCCGGCTCGGCAAACCCGAGTGCTGGCGGCGTCGTGGCCGGGCGAGTAGCGGCTCTCGATCGCTTCATCCCCGGGCGAAAAGGCGATGCCCCTATATACCGATGCAAGAACCCCACCTTCCGTGGGACAAGGAGGCGGCGACGCTCGCGACCTCAAAAGGTGCTACTCGCCGCACCATTACTCGCTGCCCCCACCGACAAAGAACCCATGCTGGTTTACGCGTCGCGGCTTCCGAGCGTCGTCGGCCGTGATGGTCGCCGAGCGACCGAGGAAGGAAAGGAGCGCCATCCAGCGGCGGTGTACTACATCAGCGAGGTCCTCACCGAAGTCGCGCCAGCCGTACCCACAGACCAAAAGCTAGTATACGCGGTCTTGAGCTCAACGGCGCTGCCGACTACTTCCGTGAGCACCCGATCACGGCCGTCTCCTCCGCACCACCGCAAGACATCATACGCAGAATCATGAGGCGACCGGGCGGGTCGCCAAGTGGGCCGTCGAGATCGGCGTCCACAACATCAAATACGAGCCACGAAAAGCGATCAAGTCGCAGGCACTGGCAGACTTCATCGCTGACTGGGAAGAGGCCCAGCAGCCAGAAAAGCTGCCGTACCTCCACTACTGGAGCCTGCACTTCGACGGCTCCAAGAACACGGACGGTGCAGGCGCAGGGATAGTGCTAAACTTCACCAAAGGGCGACAAGCTCCGGTACATCCTCTGCCTCGACTTCACACCCTGTACCAACAACATGGCTGAGTACGAGGCCCTACTCCACGGCATGCGAGCTGCCAAGGAGATGAACGTCAATCGCCTCCGCTGCTACGGAGATTCCGACCTTGTCGCGGGGCAAGTCGCTGGCACCTACGACGCCGTCTCCCCTACCATGGCGGCGTACCGCCAAGCAGTGGACAAGTTGGGCGGACACTTCACCGGCTACTCCGTCGAGTGGATCGACAGGCGGAAGAACAAGGAGGCCGACGCACTCTCTCGCATTGGGTCGGCTCGACTCGCACCACCCGCCGGCGTTTTCCTCAACACGATCACCAAGCCATCGCCTCCCCTGAGGGAGATCGACATCGGAGTCCCACTCCAACCAGAGGCAGCCTTGGTCGCACTCGTCCACGAGCCAGACGACTGGACCAAGCCCTACATCGCCTACCTGGAAGCCGGCACCCTGCTGGCAGACGAGACGGACGCTCGGATGATCGCTCGTCGATGCAAGTCCTACACCATCATCGACGGCGAGCTCCACAAGCGCAGCGTCACCGGCGTATTCCAACGCTGCGTCCAACCAGCTGAAGGACGCAAGATCCTCCACGACATTCACTCCGGTGACTGCGGCCACCACGCCGCCGCCCGCTCCCTGGTCGCCAAGGCTATGCGACATGGCTTTTACTGGCCCACCGCACACGCCGATGTCGATATCGTCCAGCGGCGCCGGTGCCGGCACGCCAACCAGACGCACGCATCTGAGCTCGGCCAAAACAATTCCCATCACCGCCATTCGCTGTGTGGGGCATGGATATGGTAGGCCCTTCAAGAAGGCCCCTCCGCTACACCCACCTGCTAGTCGCCGTCGACAAATTCACGAAATGGGTGGAGGCCAAGCCAGTCCAGAAATGCGACGGGAAGACCGCCACTAAATTCCTACGCGAGCTCATATATCGCTACGGGTTCCCAAACGGCATCATCACGGACAACGGCACCAACTTCGGCAAGGGAGCCATGGCCGAATTTCTGTGAAGAGCACCACATCCGGCTCGACCTCGCGTCAGTCGTCCACCCGGAATCCAACGGCCAAGCGGAACGGGCCAACCAAAGCATCCTCCACGGCCTGAATCCGCGACTCCAAGTACCACTCGAGCGCACCGCTGGATGCTGGGTCGAAGAGTTGCCCTCCGTCATCTGGGGGATCCGCACCTCGGTCAACAGATCGACAGGGTTCACCCCTTCTTCATGGTCTACAGCGCTGAGGCAGTCATGCCCACCGACCTCGAGCACGACTCGCCGCGGGTCGTTCACTATACGGAAGCTGCGAACGAGCTTGCCCGCCAAGACGGGATCGACCAACTCGACGAAGCACGTGACCTCGCTCGGTCACGCACCGCTATCTACCAGCAGGGACTCCGCCGCTACCACAGCCGGCGGGTGAAAGCTCGCACCTTCCAAGAAGGCGACCTGGTGTTACGCCTCATCCAGGATAAGAAGGGCATGCACAAGCTCTCCCCTCCGTGGGAAGGCCCATTCGCCATCGGGCGCGTACTCGGCAACGACGCCTACTACCTCATCGACGTCCGCGGGGACGGCGAACTCGACGTCAAGCGACCATGGAATGTAAACCTCCTACGGAAGTTCTACTCCTAGAACCCCACACATGTACTCTCCAAATGCTATGAAATAAAAAAAAAGCGGTTACCGCAAATTGCGCCTACTCTCCATGACTTGTGCCACTCAGACTTTTCGTAATAACAGCTACGCTAACCGCAGAAGTCAACCTTTGGTACAGCGATCGTCATGGCTAAGTAGTGCGGTGTAAGAGCACCGAGTCACCTCAGTCTTGCATCGCCCATGAAAACGCCCACCAAGCCCCATTGAGTCGCTTAGCTCGACCGGTTCTACGAGCCAAGACAATCGCCTCGCTTCTCCACGACCTTGGTCCTCCGCATCCTCGGCATAGCGACTCGAACGGCTAAGTACCACGCCGGGATCAAGACCAGTTCATCGCGAGCGTCGTGGAAAACGCCAAGTAGGAGAGCATGCCCAGGACTCGCCACGCGACTGACCCCACGGGCCAGGCAGGAGTGACGCGCTCAAACCAACGCGCTAAGTCCTCAACCACCCTCGAGTCGCGCCTAGAACAACCAAGTACCACGCTCGGGGACTCGGCCACCCGACCTCGTTCGCGCAAGGGAAAACGGTAAAGTAGAGAGCACTCAAGGGAGTCGCCTAGCGACTGGCTCTTCGAGCTCGGGCGAGTCGACCAAAATAACAAAACACATAACAACAACACATATATCTCATACGAGGTAAACCCCACAAAAAGGGCGGACGCACTCGGGGACTCGTCCAAAAATCAATCACAAGCACACCACAAATACCAAAATAGACATGATGTCTCATTCAATTGCATATCGCATTGTTTCATGCTACAAAATATGCCCGCATGGCAGACCTACTGCTAACGCCACAAGGCAAACTATCCTACTCTGCAGGCTTTGATGACGACTTGCCAACATCCCGGCGATTGCGGATGATCGGCGTGTACGGGTTCGACGGATACGTCGTCAGTTTACCCGCCATTGCCGCGCGAAAAGGTTGCTCCACCTTGAAGTCACGATGTGGCGGCTCGCTCGGGCGCGACGACCGCCTCTCGCACGGAAGGAGGTCGCCCATTGCCCAAACACGCTCGAGTACGTGGCGGCGATCGCAACTTGAGAACCTCGGACAGCTCCACCGCGCCAGTCGACGATGGATATCCACTCGTCACATCGTCGATGTCGAAGTCTTCGGGGAAGTGGGCAAGTCCAAGACTAAGTGTCGTTGATGCTCCGCGCCGAAACGCCGACCGCGTCATGAACTCAACGACAGCGGGCGCCTTCTCCAAATACTTCCACACCTCAACGAGGTCGCTGGGAATCACCTCCGTAGGCGATATTTCTTGGAGATAGGCGCGGATGCACGTCGCCGACAACGTTGCCGAATCGACGAGCATGCTTACGCACTGCCTCGCGTCGAGCGAGCTCGCCTCTTCCTCGCTATCGATGATGCGACCTGCGAGTAGAAGACAATAATAAGTACGACGGACACCACAAAAGACACAACCACCGGAAAGGGAGGATGTACTCACCAAGCAGCGGGCGGGCGAGTTCCGTGATGAAGCATTGAAGCGATGTATGGTCGTCCTGAAGCCCTGCAATAAGGACTTCCGACACCTTGCGATCCTCCTCAGCGGCTGCAATGGCGGCCTTAGCTCGCCCGTCAGCCGAGCTCGCTTCTTCTTTTACCTCCCGCAGTTCGCGCTCGAGGTTGGCGATCCGCTGTTCAGCGGCACTCAAAGCCGATTGCGCCGCCAATTCACCGGGACAAGCCTCGCGAAGCTTCCTCTGCCTTCCACAGCCTGAAGCCCTTTGTTCGCTTCCTGGACGATGGCTCCTTCTCCGCATCGCTTTATGCCAATCGGTCAGCCGACTCAAGCTGCAGACCCTGCACGTCACCAAAAAGGTTAATCAAAGCAAAAAAATTCCTAAGTGCCCACCCGCTGAAATTCAGCGAGTGCGCACTCAGGGACTGGCGATCAAGAAATTCCTAAAGTTCCCACCCGCTGAAATTCAGCGAGTGCGCACTCGGGGACTGGCGAACAAGAAATCCCTAAGTGCCCACCCGCTAAAATTTAGCGCGTGCGCACTCGGGGACTGGGTGCGAAAAATAAAGTTAAGATGTTATAAGAATCAGGCCACTACAAAACACCGACCTGATCCTCGGGGACTGGATGTACCTGGATGGCTGCGCCAAGCATGCCGTGGAGTTGTATCGCGTCCACAGACGCAAGGAGAGCCGGCGTATGCCCACGACGTTGGTCGACTTCAGCATCGGCGGTCCCAGGAGCATGGCTTGAGGGCGAAGTCCCACTCGCCGCGACCGCCTTGGTCACGAAGCGTGGGAACATGGCGATAGAGGCACCTGCTCCAAAGGAGGTCGTCTCCGCTGGTCCAGGCAAGGGAGCACCCTCCTTCGTGGACACGGTTGCTTCCATCACGGGTCCGGTTGGTGCGACCGCCGTGTCGTCAGAAATAGTGACGGTGTCGTCGCCCTTGGCCTTCTTGCTGCCATCCGCCGAGGCGACGACCTCGTTCGCCTTCCTCTTGCGGGAAGGATCCTCCTCGCTAATGACGGGTGGCACCTTAGCCACGGTCGGATGGCCCATCCTTTTCACTCCGGTCCTGTGCATCAATCGTATAAGCAAAAACAATTGAAGTAATTATGAGAGACAAGGAAAGGTGAGTGCACTCACTTGGCAACTGGAATAAAACGAAGCCCCGTATGGAGGCCGGCTGGTTTTTCTAGTTCAGGGCCAAGTCGGCGACTGAGCCCCATCTCCAGGACGTCGCGTGCCCAAGACACGGACAGCTTCTTCGTCGTTGAGGCCGCAACTGGAGCCTCTGAGATATCTTCGGCAGGAGCCTCCTGGCGAGGCCGGTCAATTTTAACATCCCAGCCCAGATCTGAGGCGAATGGCGGAGGCATTGAAGCCAGCACTTCCTCGATCGCATCCAAAGGTACCGCATCGGTGGCGTCCTCACCGGCTGGGCTGGGAGCATCAGAGCTGCTCGCCGAGTGCGGCGGCGAGGCCGGCTTCGATGGCTTCGTCTTCTTCTTCGGGGGGGCCCTTACCTCCCTTTCTTTCTTCTTCTTCTTCGACGGAGTGGCTTGACGGCGCGAAGTGGTCTCTGGGAGCTCGTCGTCGTCATCATGACGCTCGAGGCTTCTGCTTGCCTCGATCTCGCGCTGTCATTGTCCGCGGGTCTTTCGGACCAGCGGGGCGACCTCCTCCTCGGACTCGTCGTCATCGTCCTCGTCGCCCTTGGCGGGCGGCGAATCGCCTACGTCCTGGGCGGACGAGCCCGAGTTCTCGTCGTCCGAAGGTGGGAGCCACCCTTCCACCACTTGGAATAGCTGCGACGAATGCAAAGTTAAATCAGAATTACTGCTACCGCATAAATCGCGATCGAGCAAAGTAAAGTAGTTACCGTTGGAGCTGGACGCTTTGCGGTATAGGGGGCGACCCCAGCCTGCGCATCCAGGTACACCGCCTGGGTAATCTTCTTCAATGCTGGGAGATAGTCCTCCAGCTTCCACTCGTCGAGGCAGGCCTTCGTCGAGTCTCCCCGGCCGGTGTACTGGTACATGTAGTGGTCGCGCTGAGCGAGCGGGACGAGTCGCCGCCAGAGCCAGCAGTTGTACAGATTTATCGTCTGGAGGCCCTTCTTTTTCAGACCACGGATGGTCTGGAGCATCTCGTCGACGACCATCCGCTGATCGTTGGGGAGCTTGCCGACTTGGAGATGGTGCGGCTCGGACCGATTGGCGGAATACCGTGGGATCGTCGCCTCGTCCTCCGGGGTCGCCTCGGCCACGTAGAACCACGACTTCTTCCAGTCGCTCGCTGCCTTGGCGGGCAGCATCAGATCGAAGAATGAAGCTTTGGACTTGAGCTGGAACCTCAGGACGCCCGCGGCTAGCATTGGGCCGCCTGCTTCCTCGCGGCTGATCCTTCCGTGGAACAGATCTTGCCACAAGGGGAAGTAGGGCCGGCAGCCCAAGTAGCATTCGCAGAACGCCACGAAGATGGCGAGCTGCTCGATGCTGTGGGGACCCAGACCTAAGGGCTGGATCCCGTAGTAGGAGCAGAAGCGCCGGAAGAATAGGGATGTAGGAAACCCTAGCCCCCGCTCGAGATGACTGGTGAAATAGATGAATTCCCTCTCTTGCGGGTTCGGGGTCGTCTCTCCGGCTGCAGGAATATGCCAACAGCCGGCTCGCAAGATCCCGGGATCCTCGAAAGAGGACAGTTGCGCCCTCGTGCACTTGGATCTACCCCACGGTTCGGTGGAAAGGGCCATGGCCGAGAGGTTTGTTGGGGGTCGGGGATTGGTCGGCCGATCGCTGGCGAGGGAAGGAAAATGCGTGCGATCGGAAGAAGTGGAGAGAAGGTGGCTCCTGCACCGCCATTCCCTTATATAGGGATGTTACCGCCAAATCAGGGAACCGTTATCAGCGATGATTACGTCAAAAGTTACCGTTGGATTACCCCAACGCTAGTTTGACCACGCTGACGGTCCAACTTAGCCCACTCGCCGACCCAATCACTATGACGGTTTGCCGACTGACTCGCCAAAGCTGCGACCTGGATCACTGGATTCCTCCTTTATATAGAGCCCGCCGACGATTCGACTAGGTGCCTACTCAAGCCAGATACTCCATCGCCAAGACTACCACGCCTAATCGACGGCCTCGGGACTCGATGGGGATATGCTACTGGGTATACCCAAAGACGCTTCCGATCGCCCAAGAACCGTGAGTGAGCTGCACAGGCGAATGGATTGAAGCCCAGCGAGGAACCAAGCGAATGGAAGCTAAAGGCCCAGGCGAGTAGATAGGCCCAGTCGGATTAGGTTAAACGACTACCGAAGCTTTAACTGAATCGGTTGAGATATGTAAACCCTAAGGGAGGTGAGCCTATATAAACCTCCCCATAGGGCGAGTAGAGATACGTTCCCTCATACACCCAAGCGACTCGCCGCCCAACACCGAGCTCGCCCATTGTAACACCTCCATAATACAATCTAGCAGGAGTAGGTCTTTAACCTCCGGGGGGCCAAACCTGGGTAAAACCCTGTGTCTTTGCCCTCATCTCGCACCGCAGATGGCTGGCCGCCCTTGCCCCTCGTTCTACTACTTGCTGCCGATTGCAGCATCTGCCGTGACTATTCCCACGACACCATGTGATGGCTGTGCAGAACAAGCCTAGCTTCAAGAAAAAGGGTACTTTTATGGAAGAATAAGGGCAAGGCTAAGGATACGATCCCTAAGTCTGCACCCAAGAAAAAGGCTGGACCTGCAGATGACATTGAGTGCTTCTTTTGTCATGAACATGGCCACTGGAAGAGAAACTGCAGCAAGTACCAAGCTTCTTTGAAGAAGAGTGGAAGTAAGAGTACTTCCCACTCAGGTAAGCTTGTTGTAAATGTTGTGGACATTCCTCTCGCTGATTCCTATATTAAGTCTTGGGTATTTGATATCGGATCGGTTGCTCATATTTGCAATTCGATGCAGGGGCTAATAAGGACTAGAGAAGTGTAGAAAGGCGAAGTGGATTTTCGCGTCGGAAATAAAGCAAGGGTTGCTGCATTGTTCGTCGGCGTCATGCAACTTCACCTTCCGTCGGGATTTATTATGGAGTTGAATAATTGTTATTACATTCCTAGTATGGGTCGAAACATTTTATCACCTTCATGTTTCATGAGGTATGGTTATTCATTCGCGAGTGCAAATAATGGTTGTGTAATCTCTAAGAATGCTATGTTTATGGCCGATGCTCCCATTGTGAATGGGTTATTTATTTTAAATCTTTATGATGCATTTGTTTACAATGTTAGTGCTAAAAGTCTTTGGCCTAATGACTTGAGTCCTACCTATTTATGGCATTGTCGTTTGGGGCATATAAGTGAAAAGTGCATGAAGAAGCTCCATGGTGATGCTCTTCTAACTTCGTTTGATTTTGAATCATACGAGACATGTCAAGCTTGTTTACTTGGAAAGATGACCAAGTCGCCTTTTTCGGGTTTACCCGAGAGAGCGACAGACTTGTTGGAACTCATACATACTGATGTATGTGGACCAATGAGCACGACAACCACAGGAGGATATCACTACTTTATTACTTTTATTGATGATTTCAGTAGATATGGTTATGTCTACTTGATGAGGCATAAGTTTGAAACTTTTGAAAATTTCAAGGAGTTTCAGAGTGAAGTAGAGAATCAACGTGGCAAGAAAATAAAGGCCTTGCGATCTGATCATGAAGGTGAATATTTGAGTCACGAATTTAGCGATCATCTTAAGAGTTGCGGAATTGTTCCACAACTTACGCCGCCCGGAATGCCTCAAAGAAACGGGGTCTCTGAACGGCTTAATCAAACTTTGTTGGACATGGTTCGATCGATGATGAGCCAGTCGGATTTACCATTGTCATTTTGGGGTTACGCTCTAGAAACGGCAGCTTTCACACTTAACAGGGTACCATCTAAATCCGTAGTTAAGACACCATATGAGATGTGGACTGGAAAGAATCCCAGTTTGTCTTTTCTAAAGATTTGGGGTTGTGATGCATTTGTCAAGCGACTTCAGTCAGACAAGCTAACACCCAAATCGGATAAGTTTATTTTCGTGGGATATCCGAGGGAAACCTTAGGGTATTACTTCTATAACCGAGAGGAGGGCAAAGTGTTTGTTGCTCGTAGCGGTGTTTTCCTAGAGAAAGAGTTTCTCACAAAGGTAACGAGTGGAAGGTCGGTGCGACTTGAAGAAGTTCAAGATGATCCAGTCGGGGATGCTTCTACGAGTGATGCTTTTGTAGCAGAACAAGTTGAGAAACCCGTGGCAACAGAAGCACCACAACCACGAAGGTCGACGAGGCTCCACGAAGCGCGAGAATTATTATTGTTAGACAATGATGAGCCTGTGACCTATGCAGAAATGATGGTGGACCCAAACTCTGAGAAATGGCTGATCGCCATGAGATCCGAGATAGAGTCCATGGGAGACAATCAAGTTTGGAACTTGGTTGACCTGCCTGATGGTTTTAAAGCCATCGAGTGCAAATGGATCTATAAGAAGAAGATTGATATGGATGGAAATGTTCACATCCATAAAGCTCGACTTGTTGCAAAAGGTTTTCGACAAGTTCAAGGAGTTGACTACGACGAGACTTTCTCGCCTGTAGCAATGATTAAATCTATACGGATTATTCTAGCCATTGTTGCACATTTCGACTATGAAATATGGCAGATGGATGTCAAGACGGATTTCCTAAATGGAATCCTAACTGAGGACGTGTATATGATGCAGCCCGAAGGTTTTGTCGATCCAAACAATGCTGGAAAAGTATGCAAACTTCTAAAGTCCATTTATGGGTTGAAGCAAGCATCTCGGAGTTGGAACATTCGATTTGATGAAGTTATAAAGGAGTTTGGCTTCATCAAAAACGAACAAGAACCTTGTGTTTACAAGAAGGAAAGTGGGAGAGCGCTGGTATTTATAATCTTATATGTAGATGACATATTGCTGATTGGAAATGACATTCCTATGCTCGAGTCTGTTAAGACCTCATTGAAAAATAGTTTTTCAATGAAGGAGTTGGGAAAAGCGGCATATATTCTGGGCATGATAGATCAAGGAGGCTAATTGGATTAAGCCAGAGTACACACATTGACAAAGTGTTGAAACAGTTCAGCATGGAAGAGGCTAAGAAGGGGTTCTTGCCCATGTCTCACGGCATTAAACTCAGCAAGACTCAGTGTCCTTCAACTACTGATGAGCGTGAGCGCATGAGCAGGGTTCCATATGCTTCGGCTATTGGATCCATCATGTATGCAATGATATGTACTTGCCCAGATGTTTCCTATGCTCTAAGTGTTACAAGCAGATACCAGGCTGATCCAGGTGAAGGTCACTAGACAGCGGTAAAGAACATCCTTAAGTACTTGAAAAGGACTAAGGATGTGTTCCTAGTTTATGTAGGTGAGGATGAACTCAGTGTAAAGGGTTACACAGATGCGAGTTACCTTAACGACTCAGATGATTCGAAATTGCAATCAGGTTATGTGTTTGTCATGAATGGTGGTGTTGTGAGATGGATAAGTTCCAAGCAAGATACGGTGACCTCCTCTTCAACAGAAGCTGAATAGATTGCTGCCTTGGAGGCAGTAAAGGAAGTTGTTTGGATTAGGAATTTCCTGATCGCTCTCGGTGTGGTTCAGGGTGCGTCCCATCCCTTGGACGTTTATTGTGACAACAATGGTGCTATTGCACAAGCCAAGGAACCTAGAAAGCACCAGAAGAAGAAACATATTCACATGCGTTACCATCAGATTCGAGAGTTCGTTGAGGATGGTAGTGTCATGATATGCAAAATACATACGGACTCAAATGTTGCTGATCCCTTGACTAAGCCTCCTCAGCATGAAGCGCGCACAAGAGCAATTGGTATTAGATACATTTTAGATTGACTCTAGTGCAAGTGGGAGACTGAAGGAAATATGCCCTAGAGGCAATCATAGAGATGATTATATTTCATATGTATCCATGAGTTATTGTAATTTTACTTGAATATCCATATCAAGCAGCTTGTATTGATTGGCAATTATGTGAATTGTTTGTGAAACTCTTTACTTGTATGGTTGTTTAATAGTTGTCCCTAGTCGGAGTTCATCTGAGGACACACATGAATATTAGACTAGCACATCGATTGGTTAATGACTATGTTTCGCAAGTCATAGACATGGAGATGTCAAAACAATGATGTGGACACATGATATGAACATGGGGTTGGACTGACCCAACTTGAGACTGGCAATTAGACTTGCAGGTCTCTCTACACATTGTGTACGTTTTGTCCTTAGACCTGAGATTGTCGCATGTACTTGAGATGTGGATCGACCTACTTTGGGGCTATCATATGCTACTCCGTAACTGGGTAGTTATAAAGGTAGCTTTTGGGTTTGTCCCGAAGCATGCTGCAAGGCATGGTCAATCAAGATGGGATTTGCCCCTCTCTACTTGAGAGAGATATCTCTGGGCCCCTCGAGTGATCGGATCTAGAAATGCATGGTCGTGCTACATAAGGTTAAGAGTTAACCTAGTAAAGGGAGTCCGAATCACAATATCGAGAAAGGGAGGTCAGCTTGGAGCTAGACCAAATATTGTGAGGCAAAGGGAAAGACATGTACTAAACCTTGTGATGGTTCGCCTGATATGATCTTTGTATACGTTTAGGAGCTCACACGTCTTGCTAGAGGCCGCTACCAACTATTGAAAAAAATAAGAGTATTTGTGTCATGTCTATACGTATATGAACCTATAGGGTCACACACTTAAGGGGTTGGAAGCCTAATGAGGATTGGATCGGTATTAGACCAGGCTTAGGCTACTAATGGGCTGCTAATGTAGAAGCCCACTAGGGACGCCTATATAAGAGAGGGTGGGGCGATCTGACCAGGGTTAGACCATTCCACCCAGCCGCCACACCTCACGCCTGCAGCAGACGCGGACCTAGCAAGGTCTGATGCTTCCACCCCGCACGTGTGGATACCTCGGAGGTGCTGCATCTGTGGCACTTGTACGAGCCGTGCAAGGAGAGCTTCTCGTGAGACGAGGACGAGGAGGAGATGTAGAACATCTACACTGCCTCGAGGTGCTTCATCAAGTTCCGCAACCGCGCATCTAGTGGTAATCCCGTGACCTATGACAACAGTAATCCTGGTTTACGCGGAAGAAAATTTTGATTTGCGCTAGTGTAGCCTACCCGTATCCCTTCAGGTTGTACCATGTATAAATCTTCTTCAATGTTGCCATTGAGGAAAGAAGTTTTGACATCCATATGCCATATCTCATAGTCAAAATATGCAGCAATTGCTAACATAATCCTAACTGACTTTAGCATCGCTACGGGAGATAATGTCTCATTGTAGTCAACTCCTTGAATTTGTCGAAACCCTTTTACGACAAGTCAAGCTTTATATTCGGTTATGTTACCATCAGCATCAATTTTCCTTTTGAAAATCCATTTATTCTCCACGGCCTTTCGGTCGTGAGGTAAGTCCACCAAGGTCCAAACCTGGTTTTCGTACATGGATTCCATCTCGGATTTCATGGCTTCTAACCATTTGTTGGTATCTGGGCTCATCATCGCTTCTTCATACATCGTGGGATCATCAATTTCATCGACCATGAAATTCATAACAGGATTTCCGTACAACTCGAGAGATGCACGCGTCCTGCTAGACCAGCGAGGTTCGGTAGTATTCCCTTTTGGAGCTTCATGATCGTTATCATTAGTTCCCTCTTCATTTGGTGAAGTCAAATCCAGAACGGCTTTCGGCGCTGCGCTACTCGCCATATTATGAAGAGAAGGTTGTACAACCTCTTCGAGTTCTACCTTCCGACTACACACACCTTTCGTGAGAAGCTCTTTCTCTAGAAACGATCCATTCTTGGCAACGAAAACCTTGCCCTCGGATCTATGATAGAAGGAATACCCAACAGTTTTCTTAGGATATCCTATGAAGACACATTTTTCCACTTTGGGTTCGAGTTTATCCGGTTGAAGTTTCTTCACATAAACATCGCATCCCCAAACTTTAAGAAATGATAGCTTAGGTTTGTTTCCAAACCACAATTCGTACGGTGTCTGTTCAACGGATTTAGATGGTGCTTGATTTAAAGTGAATGCAGCACTTTCTAGTGCATAACCCCAAAATTATAGTGGCAAGGCCGTCAGAGACATCATAGATCGAACTATATCTAGTAAAGTACGATTATGAGATTCCGACACACCATTTCGCTGTGGTCTTCCGGCAGGTGTGAGTTGTGAAACTATTCCACACTCTTTAATATGTGTGCTAAACTCGTAACTTAGATACTCACCTCCATGGTCAGACCATAGAAATTTGATCTTTCTATTACGATGATTTTCCACTTCACTCTGAAATTCCTTGAATTTCTCAAGGTTTCAGACTTATGTTTCACCAAGTAGATATAACCGTATCTACTCAAATAATCCATGAAAGTAACAAAATAACGATATGCACCTCGCGCTGACACACTCATTGGACCACACACATCAGAGTGTATGATTTCCAATAAATCTGTCGCTCGTTCCATTGAACTGAAAAACGGCGTTCTAGTCATCTTGCCCATAAGACATGGCTCACATGTATCAAATGATTCGAAATCAAGTGATTCTAAAAGTCCATCCGAATGGAGCTTCTTCATGCGTTTAACGCCAATATGACCTAGATGGTAGTGCCACATATATGCGGATATATCATCATTAAGTTTAATACTTTCAGCATCAATATTATGAATATGTGTAACACTATTATCGAGATCCAACAGAAATAAACCATTCATCATCGATGCATGACCATAAAAGATATCATTCATATAAATCGAACAACCATTGTTTTCGGATTTAAATGAATAACCACTACGCATCAAACATGATCCGGATACAATGTTCATGCTCAGTGCTGGCACCAGATAACAATTATTCAAGTTTATAACTAATCCTGGTGGTAAGTGGAGAGGTAGCGTTCCGACGGTGATCACATCAACGCTTGATCTGTTGCTGACATGCATCTTGACCTCACCCCTTGCTAGCGGTTGCTTGTTCCTCAACCCCTGATTCAAGTTACAAATATTAGCAACCGATCCGGTATCAAATACCCAGGTGCTACTGCGAGTACTAGTCAAGTACACATCAATAACATGTATATCGTATATACCTTTATTTGCCTTGCCGGCCTTCTTGTCTGCCAAATACTTGGGGCAGTTGTGCTTCAAGTGGCCAGTCCCCTTGCAATAATAGCACTCGGTATCAGACATAGGGCTAACTCGAGATTTATTTTCAGGTACGGCAATCGGTTTGCGGCCCTTCTTTCCCTTCGGTTTACCCTTCCTGTCTTTCTTGAAACCAGTTGTCTTATTGATCATCAACACTTGATGTTCCTTCTTGATTTCTACCTCTGTAGTATTAAGCATTGACAGAAGCTCGGGGAGATACTTCTTCATGCTCTGCATGTTATAGTTCATTACGAATCTCTTGTAGCTAGGTGGCAGAGATTGGAGAACATGATGTATGCCTAAGTCAATGGGAATCGTTATTCCCAAGGACACAAGCTTATAGGCGTACCCCGACATCTTGAGTATGTGCTCACTAACGGAGTTGTTCTCTTCCATCATGCAGCTAAAGAACTTTTCTGAAGCATTATAACTCTCTACAGCAGCATGGGTGTCGAAAATCATTTTTAAATCATCCATTGTATCAAAGGCATTCCCGTTTTCGAAACGCTTTCGAGGTTCTGGCTCTAGCCCATACAATATGCCGCAATGAACTAAGTTGTGGTCCTCCTGACGAGTCAAATAGACGCTCTTTTCTTCGTCAGGGGCATCATCAAGTGGTGGGGGCCTAGCGGCGCTTCTAGCACATATTTCTTTTGTGCAGCAGAGAGGAGAATCCTAAAATTCATAGCCCAGTCGGTAAAGTTGCTACCATTTGTTGCAAGTTTCTCTTTCTCCATGAACACATTGAAATTAAAATAAGGTGGTGCCATCTACAACAGAATTTGTAAAGTTTAGACTAAGTTTATGATAGATCGAGTTCAACTAATCCAAAATTAAGAATGAACTCCCACTCAAAAACGACATCCCTCGTGCCTTTTTGGTGATTACATGAACCAAATCCACTACACTAAGTCTGATCATCACGTGAGTAGGTGTAGCTTCAAAGGCGAGCATCTATATGGGCATCATATATTCATATGACTCATGCTTAACCTTTTGGTCCATGTTCCAAGGCCATGTATGTACATGCTAGGCTCGCCAAGTAAGAACCTTAGTATTCGCGCTTACACCCAAAATATGATCGTGGATCCAAGAACACCTGATCATCACATGATGTCTTAGAGCGGCGAAACATAATTGGTGCATACTTAAGGGAGAACATATTTTATCTTGATATCTAAATAAGGGGTCATCTTATTATGCTAATAAAACGCAAAACAAGCAATATAAGATGCAACAAACATCACATGTGAAAAGTGAAATGATATGGTTCTTGCACTTGATCATCATCACGTGCATCATGGTATGATCTTCATCATTCATTTATGTGTAAGTCCAAGGTCTATGGAACTTACACGTTATGTGTGTTGTAAGAGTATTGACTTATACTTTTACTTACAACATCGCCATATCATGACATTAGCCCAGCAATAATCTAAACTAGACGCTTCTAATTTTTCCATTGCAAGTTTTACGTGGCTTAGGGATTTCGAAGATAGAACCGTTCTTACCTACGAACATGGAACCACAACGAGTATAACCAAATTATTGACAACTCGTTGCAAATTAGATATTGACTATAGTAGGAGAGACAGACACCCGCTAGCCACTTATGCAAAACTAGTTGCATGTCAAGCGTGGAACAGGTCTCATGTGCGAGGACATGTAAAGTTTGTCCGGGCCGCTTCATCCCACTATGCCACCAATATCCAAAGTACAACTAAGAAGCAATAACATGGTCATCATCGCCCACATACTCATATGTGTACTATCCATGCAAAACATCTACGCATAGATCCGGCTCTGATACCACTGTAGGGTTCGCAGCATAGAAAACAAAAAAAATCCTACGATGGGAACAACTATGTACCAAGATCTATCTACTAGATACAAGCAATGAGCGGATATACATCCGTAGAGAACATACCCTTGAAGACCGACAAAGTTTAACGAGGTTGTACTCGTAGATGATGTAGACGAACGCTTGCGAATCTCAAGATAAAGTCCTAGCGCCGCAAATCAGCGATGCATCCGTGCTCGCACACACGTCCGAGCCACCGAGCAACCTCTGCCTCCTCGCTCCAGCGATGCAGCGGAAGCAACAACTCTTTCTTGCCCAAAAGCCACCGGGAACATGTATCTCGCTAGTTCGAGACCATGGGGGATAAAAACTAGAGGGGAGAGAGATCCTTCACGAGGAGGTGTGAGTGAGAGAGAGGGAGAGTGATGTCGTGGTATTGCCGATGAGTACGCCATGGAGGGGTCATCACAGTGCGTGTTTTAGAGACGTGGGGGAAGGCGGACGGTTGACGGGTATGGGGTAACACAGCTTACCCAGGTTCAGATCCCACGATGGTGGCGGAATCCTACTCCTACTATAAATCACTATAAGGGCAATATGCCGAGTTACAGGGATTGGTTCGCTGTGCGAGGTTGTCTGAAGTTGTCTATGATCGTGCCCTAAAGGCTCCCATAGGCCAGACTTATATGGTCGCCAGGTCCTAGGGTTACAGGGAGAAGTCCTTGCTGGACAGGTTACAGAGTCCTACACCGTCTATTACTAGTCTTGAGTGTCTTGTTTTCAAGGCTCCGGGTACGTCGGTGACTCCAACTGTAGCCTTCCTTTATTCGGCATGGGCCTCCCTTCTGGATGCATCTAACTGGGCCGCCCAGCAGGCCATAGGCCATGCTACCAACTGTGGGCCACCCGGGTTAGCCGGATAAGAGACATGCTATGAGGATACCCATATAGCATATCCCCAACAGTAGCACCCGGAGAACTCCGAGATCTTGCTCTGTCTTGCCTCTTCACGTGGAATGCTCCGTCTAGATGGATGTCAGCAAGTTGTCAAGCAACATCTTGTAGTCCTCCCAAAGAACCCCGTAAGGTTTTATCCGTCTTCAACTTGTAAGTCAGAGAAATGTTGAATCTTCCATCGTACTCTTCCGTAGCCGGAATGGATCCGTCCATGTCGGAATCTTCGGTGTGACGGTTCATCTGCCTATGTCAGCTAGGGCGGCGTAGGCATAGGTCAGCGACGCCTCGTAACTCACACATGTAGAGAACGCAATCATGTCCGATTTTCCCGCGCGAGCGATACGAACCGTTGGCGGCGGCGGTTTGGGGACGTGGCGAAATTTCCGCGCATGTTTGCAAACACGTCGTCTATGCGGCAACCGTCCGATCAAGCTGCACGAATCTTGATGCTGGAGATGATAAATAGTAACTGTGGTGGAATTTTTACCCTTTACCTCATTCTCTCCTCGCATCATCTTCTTCCTCCAGCACGTGTCTCCTTGAGCTCTCCGCGGAAACTCGCGAAAAAACCCTAGTCCCAACCCGCTCCAGTCACCACCAAACTCACTCCATGGCCAGTAGCAGCTCTACCCCTTCCATGGCGGTGTCGAGCGAAGCCGCGGCAAAGTCGGCGAGCTCTGTCATCGTGCCTCTGGAAGGTCTGGTCATCCCCATTACTGTGATGGTCGAGTCCACCGGCGGCGACCATAATCCAGCGGCGCTAGAGCCGTTGGAGGAGGAGCTCGATTCCCATAAGGGCGATTGGCGCGGTTCGGATATCACGGACCGCGATATCAGGGAGTTGATCGATGAGGGCTATCTCCCCGCGATGGAGGGGCTTGCCTGGCGGGTGGCACCGGACGGCGAGGTGACACCTTCTCCCCAAGTCGGAGAAAAGGTGTACCTCAAAGCGCAACTGGTATGCGGCGTCTCCCTGCCCATCTCTAACTTCTTCCTCTCTGTCTTGAACCACTATAGACTCCAGCCCCAAAACCTTTCCCCCAACAGCATCCTAGCGCTTAGCAATTACGCGGCGCTCTGCGAGGGTTACTTAGGGATAAGGCCTAGGCTAGATCTCTTTGTGTACTTATTCACCGTCAAGCGTGAAGCCGGAGCTAGAAAGGATGAACTTAGGAACTGTGGCACCATAAGCTTCAAGATCTGTCCTGGCCGGTGGTTCCCCGACATCGTTGGCCACGAGTACTGCAAAAACTGGCAGCGTACCTACTTCTACGGCCCAGATATCCCTCTGGCTAACCAAGAAGTAATGTACCCGGACTTCATCGATGGATCCGCCGCCGAAGCCTCGTCATGGAGATCCCAGGCCTCCCTTCCCTCCGGCCTCGATGCTTCCCGCGCCATAAGGCGGATAGAGTGGTTCGTAGAGATAGGTTTGACCGGCTTGGACCTAGCCATGTGCTGGTTCATCAGGCGAATCCAACCTCTGCAACACCACGTGAAGTTAATGCACGAGTATACCAGCGATAGAAGGGATAGCCTCTGCATCTCCGTGGATAACTTCTTGAGCGACTCCGTCAAGCTCCGTCAAGCTCCGTCTTAAGGACATCGTCAAGATGAAGGACAAGAAGTGTGGCTTCTCAATCACCTACGACATGTTCGTAGATGGCAAGTGCCCAAAGGTAACTGGTTATTTTCCGTATATGGCATATACTCCAGTTCTTCTATCAAACAACTGCCATTTCATCTAACATGGTGGTTCTTCGCTTAACAGCTTTGCGACATAGATGAGGACAGCATGGCTCCCAACATCTATGGACCAAATATGAAGGAAGTCACCGTCATGTCCGACGAAGATGCTCCGGTGGTGCGAAAGCGGAAGATCTCCACCTCTGACGCTGCCGACGAAGGCAAGAAGAAGAAGACGGAGGTTGGAGCCTCCAAAAAGACTACCGTCGCCCTAGAGGCGTAGAAAAGAAAAACCATCGGGATCCCTTTTTCCAAAGCACCCCCACTTCTGTAAGTTTCTTTTCTTCTGACATTATCCATTTATCCTTCTTCCTCCTGTACTTATGCACTTTGCACATTTCAGGAAGAAAGCCACGACCAGCCTGAAGAAGACCTCCAAATCATTGGGGGCTTCTAAAACCATTAAGGACATGCTGCATCGCGATGCATCTCCCGCCATTGCCCCTATTACTCCCTCCGTCAAGCCCTCATCCGCCCCGACAAGCTCACAAGCTAAGGAGGTATATGGCCCTTCCGCCATGGAAGTGAACTCAGGTGCCTCTATCGAGGTCGCTGTTGTCGAAGAGCAGGCGATGCAAGAGAGTGCCGCCCACCAAATGGCTGAAGCTCCGGCTAAGGATGCCATCGGTAGCGGTAAGGCGGTGGTAGAAGCTGGTACTTCTCCTGAAGGTGGCGCCCTTGCTCCCCAGAAACCCATAGAATTCCCAAAGATAGTCTACCCGGCACTTACGCCGAGTAGCACTGCTCTGGTTCCTGGGGCGGCACCGACATCTCCGACGTGTGGTCTAGAGGAGCTCCTCCGACAAGCAGATATCTTGCGAGGAAACAACATATCCTTTGGCAAGCTGCTGGACGAGAGCGCTACAAACCTCAAGATCATTGCACTTGTAAGTTTTATTTGGTTTTTGCATTTCATATGAGTATCCCACTGTAACCCCCGAGGATGTAGACGGAAAACCATAGGTCTTTGCATCTAGATGCTCTAAGAGTAACTAAAGTAGAAAACTTCTCACTGTAGCCCCCAAGCATTTAGGTAGAATGAATTATTCCGGCTAGATGCTTTAAGAGTAGCATACGTAGTATTTTTAAATTTCAATATTATAGCCTAGTCCTGTAGTTGTAACTGAATTAGTTCCGACTAGATGCTTAAAGAAAAGCTAAGCATATATCCCAGTTTAAAACTTTTATACTGTAGCCCCCAAGCCTCTAGTTGTAACTGAATTAGTTCCGACTAGATGCTTAAAGGAAAGCTAAGCATATTGTTAAGTCAAAAAACTCTCGCTGTAGCCCCCGAGCGTCTAGGTGGAAAATTTCTGGCTAGATGCTCCAAGTATACCAAACAACGCTTTAATTTTTCCTTTGTTTCCACAGAACGAGAATGCTCGGAGGGGCATGGACAACGACAAGTATCAGAAGATGCGCGCGGACTTGGAAGCTGAAAAGGGTAAAACTGCCTTCTTGAAGGAACAGATCACCAAGAGCAAGAGTTGTTTTCTTTTTCGCATTCCGACTTGGTTTTGTGCCCTTATTCTCCGAGTACTCATTGTGTACTTTGATTTCTCTGACTTTGTAGAATATGTTGCCAAGGCCAAGGACATTGTCGAGCAATCCAAGCACATTCAGCAGCTGGATAGCGAGAACAGAATCCTTAAGGAGGAGAGGAAGGACATGCTGAAAATGCATGAAGAATCCATGAAAGTCTTGTAGGACTCCGCCTCCGAGGAGATCAACCGCTTGAAGGAGGAGATCTCAATCCTAAGAGATCAGAAGAAAGCCGCTAATGAGCAGAATGAGCGCCATCATGAGGCATACAAGCTCCTCCAACAAGAACGGGACTCCTTGGCAGATACCGTGTGGCAAGCTGAGGCCAGCATCTTCAGTATGTTTTATCCGCCTTGGATTCATATAGTCTGGGTACTTATTTTTGAACTCATGTGCTCTTTATTGGAATTTGCAGCTCCTATGGGTTTAACCCGTTCGCCTCCTCCAGCCAAGGAATGCATGGTTCTTGCCGGCAACTTCATCAACACCGCTATCACGCAAGCCAAAGAGATCACCAAGCCCCTCCAAATTAATATCAAGGCATCAGACTCCGTAGCGAAGTACTCGGAGATTCTCCGCTGAGCCCCCGAGCGTATCACAAGCTGTAAAGCTTCATGTGCACGGGCTGGCGATGTCCATGGTGAAGGCACACTACAAAGATGCCGACATCTACACGGTGACCTCTGGCATTCCCGACGTAGACGATGAAGGCAAAGATATTAAACACGAAGCCATCTTGTCGTCGCTCGCGGACTATGGCAATAGAGTTGCCGAGTTGGTCGATGTCAACGTCTTCGTGCCGATGAACACCATCGATAGCGGCAACCAGAGCTCCTCTGAGTTCCTTCATACTGCCGACTTCGAGGCTGGTTCTCCTGCTGCTGATGACGCTGCTTCCAAGTCGCCTGCGCCAAAGGAATGAAAAACAATCTTGTAATATTTGTTTCACCTTTGATGCGTATGCGGAAAAAACTTATTTATGTAACTTAAGGCGGAAAACAATGTTGTATGTCCTGCTACTTAAGAACCAGTTTCCAGCATGTATATTTTTTTAAAAAGTGCTGGCTTATCCATTACTTTGGTTCTTATGCTTGACTTTTCGTGAGTTGGAAGACTCGTTGTCGGAACCATGCGCTCAGGTGATGATGCCCAATGGCACCGTCAATAACCTAAGCACAAAGTCGCCGACAATAAGTGTATAAAGTCACTACTCCAGAATCCACATAAAAACGACAAAGAATGTGTAGACCAGAAAACTTAAGCTAACGCCCGTAGGCGGAATTTTCACAAGTGCAATCACAAAACTTGTGCATAAAGGTTTTACATGATCCAAAAATGAACACTAAAAGAGGTAAAAGACTCAGAAATATGAGTGAACCAGAAAGCTTTATTTCATTGATCATATAAGAGGTACACAATTAGATAAAAAATGCTAAGTGTAAAAAGGACGTAGCTGTGCTATGTTTCATGGCCGATCAAGCTCCGGGTAGTCATTATCCGGGTCACGTCGCTTACGCTTATGATACTTGTTGGGTCTATCTTTCAGTTCATGATTGTCAACGAGGTAGTAAGACCCATTAAGAAGCGCCTTGCTTATGATGAACGGTCCTTCCCATGGCGGGGATAATTTGTGTGACTTCTTCTGCATAAGCCGGAGCACTAAATCCCCCTCTTTAAACGAGCGATGCCGAACGCGGCGACTACGGTAGCTGTGTAGATTCTGCTGGTAGATGGCGGATCTTTGCCATGCCAAAACACGCTCCTCCTCGAGAAGGTCCACATCTAGGCGTCGGGATTCTTCAGTGTCATCTTCGTCGTAGGCGGCAACTCTTGGTGCATCGTGAAGTATGTCGGAAGGTAAGATAGCTTCTGCTCCATATACCATGAAGTAAGGGGTGTAGCCGGTGGATTTTTTGGGTGTAGTTAGTAAACTCCACAGTACAGATGGTAATTCCTCCGCCCAGGCTCCAGCTGCTCTATGTAGCGGTGCCTCAAGACGTGGCTTGATTCCCTACAGAATTAATCCATTGGCTCGCTCAACCTGACCATTGGATTGTGGATGTGCCACAGATGCAAGGTCAAGTCGGATGCCTTTCTCCCAACAATAAGCCTCCACTTCTCCGAGTGATAAGTTGTTGCCATTGTCTGTGATAATTCTATGTGGGAGACCAAATATCACCACTAGATCTTGGACAAACCTAAGGGCAGTTGCCCCATCAAGCTTTCTAATGGGTTTAGCTTCTATCCATTTAGTGAATTTATCAACCTCTACTAGCAGATGCGTAAATCCACATGGTGCCGTTTGTAATGGTCCCACCATGTCTAGCCTCCAGACTGCAAACGGCCAAGTTATTGGTATTGTTTGCAATTCTTCAGCAGGAACATGCGGTTGTCGGGCATAATATTGGCATCCCATGCATGTCTCAACCAGCTTGTCGGCATCCGCCTTCGCGGTCAGCCAGTAGAATCCTTGCCGGAAGGCTTTCGCGACCAACTATCGAGGAGCGGCGTTATGCCCGCAATCTTCGAGATGGATTTCGCGTACGATTTCCATACCTTCTAGCTAGGAAACACACTTTAGGTATACACCAGTAGTGCTCCTTTTGTAGAGTTGTCCATTGATTATGGTACAACCCTTTGCTCGCCGTACTATCTGCCGTATTTCGACCTCGTCGTCGGGCAAAGTTCCGTGTTCGAGATATTCCATTAACGGTTTTGTCCAAGTCGGAGGGACCTTTGCCACCATGTTGACGAAAGAGTCAGCTCTATCCGGGTTGTCGATGTCGGCTCCCTTCACAGATGGTGTGCACAGATGCTCTAGGAAGACTCCTGGAGGAATTCGTTTGCGCCCTGATCCAAGCTTAGGCAGCAGATCAGCCGCCTCGTTTTTCTCCCTAGGTACATACTTTACTTTGTAGCCCAAGAAGTACTTGGCTATCTCGTCCACTTCGTCTCGATATGCCGCGGTCATAGGGTTCCACGCATTCCAGGTGTCAGCCACCTGCTGGGAAACCAAGTCGGAATCTCCACAACAAATTATGTGCTTGATGCCAATACCCTTGGCTACATGTAGTCCGTGAATGAGTGCTTCATACTCCGCCATGTTGTTCGTAGCCTCGAAGTGGATCTGCAGAACGTAGTGTAGCTTGTCGCCAGTTGGTGACTATAGTAATACACCAGCCCCCGAGCCATTGAGCAGCTTTGATCCGTCAAAGGGCATCACCCAGTACTCTGGTTCCGGTAAGAGAGTAGCATCTCGCAACTCCGTCCAATCTGCAACAAAATCCTCTAAGGCTTGTGACTTGATAGCGCCGCGTCTCTTGTAGGTGATCTCAAAGGCGGCAAGTTCGATGCCCCACTTCGCGAACCTTCTTGTAGCGTCGCTGTTGTTGATAATGTCGGACAGTGGAGTCTTGCTCACCACTGTGATTGGGTGCTCCTGAAAGTAGTGCCTCGGCTTCCGAGAAGCAAGGAATACTCCATAAGCTACCTTCTGGTAGTGCGGGTAACGCTGCTTGGACTCCGTCAAGACCTCGCTTACATAGTAAACTGGTCGCTGAACTCCGTACTCATAGCCTGGTTCCTTCCGCTCTACCACGACGACGATGTTGATTACCCGGTTCGTTGCCGCCATGTAAATTAACAGGGGCTCGCCAGGATCGGGTGCTGCAAGGATGGGCGCTGAGGAAAGAATCTCCTTGAGTTGCTTCAATGCTACATCTGATTCGTCCGTACACGTGAATTTGTCCGCCTTCTTCAGCAACTTGTACAGCGGCAGAGCCTTCTCTCCAAGTCGGCTGACGAACCGACTAACTGCTGCAACATAACCTGTTAGTCGTTGAATGTCCTTTAGGCATGTCGGACAATTTATGTTTAAGATGGCCTTGATTTTCTCCGGGTTGACCTTGATTCCGCGCTGGGAAACAATGAATCCCAACAATTTGTCGGCTGGAACCCCGAAGACGCACATCTTAGGGTTAAGCATCATGTTGTATTTCCGGAGATTATCAAAGGTTTCTTTTAAGTTGGAGACTAAGTCATTTGACTTTTTGGACATCACCGCGATATCATCCACATATGCGTGAGCGTTTTGACCAATTTGGTCGTGAAGGCAACATTGCACTGTCCGCTGGTACGTAGCACCTGCATTTTTCAGCCCAAAGGGCATCGTAACATAGAAAAACGTGCCCTGTGGGGTAGTGAATGAAGTGACCAATTGGTCTGACTTCCTCATCTTGATCTGGTGGTATCCTGAGTATGCATCGAGAAAACACAAAAGTTCCGAGCCAGCTATCGAGGCAATGACTTGGTCAATGCGAGGCAAAGCAAACGGATCTGTGGGACATGCTTTGTTCAAGCCGGTGTAATCAACGCACATTCTTAATTCATTGGTTTCCTTTTTGGGGATAAGTACAGGATTGGCCACCCATTGGGTGTGAAGGACTTCTCGGATAAATCTAGCCTTAAGTAACCTAGCTATCTCTTTGCCAATAGCGCGTCTCTTCTCATCTCCAAAGCGTCGTAGAGGTTGCTTCAATGGTTTGGATTTTGGGTCAATGTTTAACCTGTGCTCGGCAAGCTCCCTAGGTACACCTTTCATGTCGGCAGGTTGCCAGGCAAAGATGTCCCTATTCTCACGGAGGAACTCGACGAGCGCGCTTTCCTATTTGGGATCCAGGTTTCGTCCCAATGGCGGTGGTCTTGGAGGCATCGCCTACCACAACTTCCACCGGCTTGGTCTCGATGGCGGCCTTGAATGCAGGAGCGGAGTCAGAGATCTGCTTCTTCGACACAGGCATCTCTGAGTCATCGACCTTGCTCTGGATATCTTTGAATTCTTCGCTGTAGAGGACAGCTTCTGTGAAGGCTGCTTCATTAATCTCGCAGTCCCTTGCCTTGGTAAAGCTTCCGAATACGGTGATGACACCGTTTGGTCCGGGTATCTTGAGTTTGTTGTAGACGAAGCATGGCTTGGCCATGAACGTGTGGAATATGCCGCGGCTGAACATGACGTGGTACACGCTCTTGAAGGGTACCACCTCAAAGGTCATGCGTTCTTGGTGGTAATTATTAACATCACCAAAAGCGACCTGAAGTGTTATGCACCCAAGGGACCGAGCCTCCCGACCAGGAACGACGCCGTGGAAGATGGTGTTGGTCCGCCTTAGGTTTGCTTCCGTCGAGTTCATCTTCTGCAATGTATCCAGGTACATGATGTTGATGCTGCTTCCACTATCCACCATGCATTTGGTGAACTCCATGTCGTCAATCAGGGGGTTGATGACCATGGCGTATTGGTTCTCCGTAGGGATAAGGTCTGGGTGGTCCGTCCTGTCCCAAGTTATTGGAACCTCCGACCAGCGCAAGTACTGGGGAACTGGGGGTAGGGTAGCCATCAGGATCCTCAGAGAGGTCTTCTGTTGTCGGATGGTGGGGGTGCCCAGGAAAGTGTGGTAGACTAGTGCCTTCTTTGCGAAGGGGTTCTTTCCCTTGTCGTCGCTCTTGGCGGCGTGCTTGGGTTCAACGTCCTCGTCCATGTCACTTGAGTCCTTGGATTCCTCCTCCTTCTTCTTCCCCTTGCCCTTGCCTCGTGGTCTGTTCTTCCGACTTTGCTTGTAGCCGGACTCCGGGTCTTCCTTGAGGTCGTTGACGAACTTGTAGTCTCGATTGGTATGGGTGGCCTTACCGTTGACATCGAGGTGTACGAGGCACGGCATATCGCGATACTCCTCGTAGGTTTGGGGAACGCGGAGCGGCGCCGAGGTAGTTTCACTTCCTCGTTGCTGCCCACGACCAGCTCCCCGTCCTCAGCCACGTTGTCCGCCATCACCTCGTCCTGCAAAAGTCATAGCGACCATGTCGGTAGATTCCTTTTCTTCTGGAGCGGTTTTCTGCATTGTACTGCTGTTCCTCCGAGCTTGAGTTGGAACGGCCGTTGCCGGCAAAGAGCCGTGAGCATCATCGTCGGCAGCTGCGAACTCACTGGCCAACTGGATCATCTGATTCAAGTCAAGCTGGTGGTTGTCCTGCAAGCGCTTCAGCTTATGTCGGAGCAACGTGCCCCTTTCCAACCCGTCGATGAAGGTGGCCATGGCGGTCTGAGCGTGCACCCCTGCGCATGAATTCTTCATATCTAGCCAGCGGGAGAGTTAGGGGCGAGATGTCTCGTCTTTCTCTTGCACGCACCGCTGTAGATCGCCAACAGTGCAGGGACACTTGTATGTACCCTCAAAGTTCTTGGTGAATGCTTCTTGCATGTCCAACCAATTGTAGATGGATTTATCCGGCAAGTCATCGATCCATTGAAGGGTCGTTCCCGCCAACATTAATGGGAGGTACTTGACGGCAACATTGGGGTTGCCTCCGGCAATCTCCACCGCGTTGCCGTAGTCCTGCAACCATGTGGCTGGTTTGGCGGTGCCATCATAGGGATTGATGGTCTTGTCAATCCGGAAACCTTTGGGGTAAGTTGCAGACCGTATTGCAGGTCAAAAGCAACATGGTCCCAGGTATGGTCCTTCCCGGGCCTCGTGGATCTTATCAATCCGCGAACGTGCATCATATGGCTCCACGTTCTTCTTCTTATTGTCAACAGGGGATGGGCTGCGTGAATGATGCCGACCTCCTCCGTCATGGTGACTGCTAGGTGGCGACGGAGGCGGAGGTGGCGGTGGGTTAGCCTTCTTGTTGTTACCCTCCCGCGACTCCTCGCGACTGTCTCGGTTGCTTGTCGGACGCGGAGGGTCATGGCGTGACCTGCTCTTGTGTCTTTGGTTGCGCTCTCCGTCATGACGGGTTTGCTCCGTGTTGTCGCGGATGACGATGCCGCACTGCCTTGGTGGGGGCATATCCGTACGATGGTGAGCCTTGGGATCTTCGCGATGTCGGGGGGAT
Organism: Avena longiglumis; assembly: GCA_030063025.1. Taxonomy (NCBI): domain Eukaryota; kingdom Viridiplantae; phylum Streptophyta; class Magnoliopsida; order Poales; family Poaceae; genus Avena; species Avena longiglumis. The sequence continues at coordinate 443,831,617 of CP125977.1, forward strand.
CGGGGCGGTGGCGATGGGCGACGAGGTTGGGCCTTTTCTCCATGGTCGGAGGATATGGGTATAGCATCCTTCCTGTTGTGCGCATCCCTCCGTCTTCTTTCGGATGAACCCGTCTGGGACCCGACATCAAGAGGGGATCTGTCCCTTGGTGGATTATACTGGCTAGACTGGCAAAGCGCTGGGTCGGACTCAAGCCTCTGCGAGGTGGCCTTTTCCTGCTGCTTTACTGCCTTGGCCACTAGGTCATAGACCTGTTCTATTGCCTCGGGCGATCTATCCTGCTCCAGAAGGGTCTTGGCGACGGCGAGGTTAAGGAGTGGCGTGGGCATCACCTGTTTGCCTTCGCTGTCAATGTATGGCTTGGCCTGTGCAGGCTTTGAAGGAGCCCATCCTAGGTTTCGCTGTACACCAGGATCGTTGATGACGCGAGCCGGAGCTTTCTTGGCCTTCTGCTGTTGCAACAGAGTTTTGTACTCGGCCTCCATTACTCTAGCTTTCTCTATGGACTTCTGCGCATTGACCAGATCTCGATCTAGTTTAGCGCCTTGCTCCGCGATAGCTTGCGCTTCCTTCAGCAACTGCTGGCGTTTCTCGTCAAGCTGAGTCACGTTCCGGATATGAGCTACGGTCAGTGGCTCAACGAGGAGATTGTCATACATCACTCTATCAGCAGGAGTAACTTGGACCGCAGCAGACGTAGATGCCGGAGGCGACAAGTTTGCGGTGTTGTTGTTGCTCGGACCGGTGCCGAGTTCCTGCGGCTGCTGCACTGGGTTAGGCGGAGGAGGCGTGACTTTTGCACGATCATCGTCAGCAGCAATAAGCGGCCCCTTCCCCTTGTCCATCGTCGTCCCAATGGTGAAGAACACCTCTCGAGATACGACGACGTTGTTGGCTTGTTCGTCGCGTGTGTACTCCTCCTCCATCTCCTGCATGGCGGAGTCTAGCTCTTCTGTACTGAAATCTATCTCCTCTGAATCTGCACTGAAGTCAGCATAAAGCGCGTCAATAACAGAGTCGGAGGGTGCCAGGACTTCCTCGATGACGGGCGGTGGAGGTGCAATGGCAGCAACGATGACTGGAGGTGGCGGCGCTGTTGTGACGATGGCGGCCGGAAGAGGTGGTGGCGGTGGCTGAATTGGAGGGGCTCCGTCAATGAGCGCAAGCGCTGTCTGAGCTGCCGCGTCAGTCTCCACGTAGTTGTTGACGGTGTTCACCATGCCTTCGAGGGAAAGGCGGCCTGACGCCTGTTGCCACCTTAGAGAATGTCGGAGAAGCGTGCCATGGTCTAGTCCTTCCACGAAGTGATACATAGCGTTATCATCGGGGTAGTGGGCCAGATCGTCTCGTACACGGAGCCACCTGGCCAGGTAATCGCCGGGGTTTTCGCCCTCTCTCTGAACGCAACGCGCCAGGTCGAAGATGGTAACCACGCCGACGAACTTGGATCTCTGTTGTCCAGACGCACGGGCGATGCCGGCAGACTTGCAGTGATCTTCCACCTTTATATCCTGCACAGGAGCGGTTTGGGTGGGCCTTGAATTTTTCCGATCTTTGCCAGCAAACTCCGAAGAGATATCCTACATCGATCCTTCCGCGAACGTATCCTGCCTGTAGGCGGTCCGTGCAGGTCTTGATGCTCCTCCAACTCCTAGGGAGCTAGTGCCCGAGTCGGTTTCGCCAATGAAGAGGTGGATGTCTCCGATAGGAACGATCGAACACCGCGTAGGGTTCGTCTTTGCCGGGATCCAGAACTCGTCAGGAGGGACGATCGGAACGTTGCCAGAGAAGAGAACACGACTGATGGCCACGGTTTCGCTGATTCTCGCAAAGATCTTGGTCCTCGCCCGCTGAAGAGCCTGAAGCGCCTCTTGCACCATGGTGGGCGCCAACTGTGGGCCACCCGGGTTAGCCGGATAAGAGACATGCTATGAGGATACCCATATAGCATATCTCCAACAAGGGAGGCTTTATATAGGAGGGAGGGGGAACCCCAAGGGGGTGGCCGGCGCATGGGGCTGCCCCCTCCCCTCCTCCATTCATGCGGGTGGAGCTCCCACTCACAAAATAGCCCCTTCATTTCTCCACTCAAAATCCCACTCAAAATTTCCATTAAATTTCCACCAAATTTAATGCAATATCTCTTTAAATAAAACTCCTTTTATTTATTAAGAATTTTTTCAATTACCTTAATGGACAAACATTCACATATAACCCCTTGCTAGTATTTCATTTCACATGCAGAAACACTTTCATCAATTTCACCCGAAACGATTCTGGTGTCTAGTGAAATAAATTCCTGCGCTTTGTAAATCTTTTTAGCATGAAACTATTTGTTCCAAATGGTGTCGGTGTCTCTTAAGTGTGTCACCCTATGGTTCACGAATAATGCGGACATGATCGAGACCCCTCTTAGATAAATAATCAGAAGCGGGACCTGGAGATCCATACTGACTCCCACACATTCAACGATGACTTTCTTGTGATCGTGAGAACCTTTTACGCTAGAATCTTAATCCCTTTGTCTCACGATATATTACAAGTCCGAGATTCGCCATCTGTATCTTCATACCTAGTTTGATCTCGTTACTGACATGTACTCTTTTCTCATTCCCGTGATATAACATTCTAGTGATCAAATCACTTGCTTGCAAGCTAACCAATGTGATATCACCGATAGGGCCCAGAGTATATCTATCCGTCATCGGGATGAACAAATTCCACTCTTGATCCATGGGACTCAACATAACACTTTAGTAGCACTGAATCCATCTTTATAATCACCCTATTATGGTGTAATGTTTGATTTTATCAAGATACTCTTCCAGTGTTAGTGATTGACATGATCTCATCGTATAAGGATTAGGATTACTTCGTATGATGTTATAGCAATATAAACTCAATGACTTTGATCGTAATGCTATACTTTGGATGAATGTTCATCACACCATTCTAATAATGTTGTGATCTCGTTATTAACAACATCCAATGTCCATGATCAGGAAACCTTGATCATCTTGTTAATCAACGAGCTAGTTTATAAGAGAGGCATAACTAGGAACTTTCTATTTGTTTATTAAACACACATGTATTAATGTTTCTGTATTAATACAATTCTAGCATGCAAAATAAACATCTATCATATACTTGGAATATACATAATAACCACTTTATTATTTCCTCTCAGTGCATATTCCCTTCAAGGGCGTCGTCCTCTATGACCCAAAGAAGAGGGCCTTTGAAGCAGAGCCTACTTCTCATGTCGATGCGCTTGTTGATCCTACCTGGAAGTCTGCTATGGATGATGAATTCTGTGCATTACATATCAACCAAACTTGGCGTCTAGTTGATCCTCCCCCAGGGAGACACATCGTTGAATGCAAGTGGGTTTTCAAACTGAAGCACAAAGCTGATGGTTTTTTCAATTGGCACAAGGCCAGACTCGTTGCTAAATGGTTTACTCAACATCAGGGAATTGATTATATAGTCACCTTTTCCCTAGTTACGAAGCCCACTACTATTGGAGATATGCCCAAGAGGCAATAATAAAATGGTTATTATTATATCTTTGTGTTTATGATAAATGTTTACATACCATGCTATAATTCTATTAACCGGAAACATTAATACTTGTGTGTTTTGTAAACATAAAAGAAGTACCTAGTAAAGCCTCTTGTTGAACTAGATTGTTGATTAATAGATGATCATGGTTTATTGATCATGGACATTAGGTGTTATTGATAACAAGATCATGTCATTAGGAGAATGATATGATGGACACACTCCTATAGTAAGCGTAACGTAAGATCAAGTCATTTAAAGTTTGTTTGCTACAAGCTTTTAGATACATAGTAACCTAATCCTTCTACCATGAGATCATGTTAATCACCATCACTGGATGTATTCTTTGATGACATCAAACACCACTTCCGTAACTAGGTGGTTATAAAAGTGGCATTAGGTATTATGAAAGTATGTGTTGAGGCACATGGATCAAGAGTGGGATTTTTTCATCCATATGACGGATAGATATACTCTGGGACCTCTCGGTGGAATGTCATCCAATCACTTGCGAGCATGTGACTAGGTCATAAGGGATGTCATATCACGGAACGAGTAAAGAGTACTTATCGGTAACGAGGTTGAACTAGGTATAGAGATACCGATGATCAAACCTCGGATAAGTAAAGTACCGCACGACAAAGGGAATCGGTATCATATGTAAATGGTTCATTCAATCACAACGTAATCATAGAAATATGTGAGAGCCATATGAATTTCCAGATTCCTCTATTGGTTATTGATCGGAGAAGTGTTTCGATCATGCCTGCATGATTCATGAACCGTAGGGAGACACGCGTAAGGATTCAATGTTGTTTAGTAGATATGGACTATGAGTTGGAGACCGAAAGTTGTTTAGAGTCTCGGATTGGATCCAGTATATCATGAGGAGATCCGGAATGGTTCGGAGAATAAGATTCATATAAGGAAAGCCCAATTCTGGGGTTCGGAAATGTTTTCGGTGTTTTCACTAGAATATTCTAGAAGGTCCACCACCCCGGAGGGGGGACACATGGATGCTCCATACCCAAGTGGGGGTGGCTTCATCATGTCCTAGGTCAAGTCGTCCAAGACTAGGAAGTGGAAATCAAACTCTAGTTTGAATAGTCAAACTCTAATTTGAAAAGTCAAATCCCAATTTGGAAAGTCAAAGTCTTAGTGGAGGAGGGAAAGGAAACCGACAAGGCATAGGTTTCCCTCTCCCTCCCCAAGCCGCCGGTCACAAGGGAGTTGGGAGAGGACTCGGCCTCCCCCTTGCCACCTCCCCCCCCCATATAAGCAAGGGGCGAGGCGCTGTGGCATCCCGCAAAACCACTACTAGAAAATCGCGTTGAATTTGTGCATTGCATCATCATTACATCATCATGCATATTAATTTTTACCTGAAACTATGTTGCGAAAGACTATGGTTTTCCGAAACTAGCCCTCCTTCTATTTCAAATTAAACCCCGGTTGCTTCCGGAATATTTTGTTTGTCCAAAAACTAGTTACAAAAGGAATTGCAAATTAAATAAGATGTTATGTTATTTTTTTTTAGTGGGGCAGTCGAACGGGCCGAGTAGACCCGAACGACCACCCCTGTTTTTAAATCGGTCCACCCTGCCAGCCCCATCTAAATCCTAATCCCACCTAAAATTCTACCCACCCCTACCTCCACATCACTCCCTCCTATCCTAGGCCGCCACGTCACCCCTCCCCAAATCCCCACCAACCACCATCTGACACCTAGCCCACCCCTCTCCCTCTCTCACCACCCTGGAACGCAGCAGCACCACCACTAACCCCACACACGCCACCTCCCTCCCTCTCAACCACTCACCGCCTGGGACCCACCTTTCCCACCGGGTCCCACAGGACCCACGCACACAGCCTCCACGCGGCCTGGACCGCGTCCCCTCCCCCACGCGACGCCCCTGACCGTCTTCCTCCTCCTGCCGCCCCTCTCTCCCTCCTCCTCCCTCTTCCCCGGAGCCTCTCCTCGCCCCCGTCCGCCGCTCGTCCCCGGACTCCACCGCGCTCGCCTCCCTGGTTTTTCCCTCCCCACCGCACGCCGCCGACGACCCCTCACCACCGCCCATCGCCGGCTCACCTCCGGCCGCCTCTCCTGGCCCAGCCGCCTGCCCTTCAGCTCTGCCCTGCCTCTCCCTCCCTTGCCTGCCCATGCCCGCCTCCCATGCGCCGCCTCACCTGCTGCCGCTCCCAGTGCCCCCAGCCGCCTCTCCTTCAACCGCCCGAGCTCGCCAGTCCCAGCGCCCAGCCGAGCTCGGCGCCCTCCTTCCGCTGATCCAGACCCGCGCCTCACAGGCTCTGCTGGCCAAGGCTTTCGCCGCCCCTGCGTCCCGTCAACTCCGCCCGCCCAAGCTCCGCTTGTCCGCGCTGCTGCCGCCGGTGGTCCCGCCAAGCTCGCCACGTCGCCGCCTCCGACCCTCCCTCGGCCAACCGCCTCCGCCGTCCACGCCTCCGCGTCGTTCCCGAGCCGCTGCCGCCCTTCGCAGCGATCCGCCGCCCGCCACCGTCCCACTCGCCTGGCGCAGCGCCGCCGCCTCCCGTGTAGCCGCGATCGCCGCCCCTCGGCCCACCCTAGCACCATCGCGTGTCCTTGGAGGGTCATCGGAGGAGACCTCTGGCACAAAGCCCAAGGCGTGCGGGCGTTGTCGCCGACCTTGCGGCTGGACCTGCGCCGCTCGCGCTCTGCCTGCGTGACACCGGCGTCCACGCGACCCTCCACCCCGAGCCTGCACCGCCCCGCCTCGTCTGCCTCGATCGTGCCGTGTGTGCGAGTGAGGAACACCAAGTTGTGCAAGAACCGCGCCTCCCACAAAATACGGACGAACAAGTACTTCGTCATGGTACGTCAAGAACCCGACACGGATGCCAAGATCATCGGCATGAGATCGAGACCGGACCAAGACCACATGCGACAAGACCTTCGCCGAGTGCGAATCGATTCAACGCCAAGACCTCCGCCGGAAAGGACAAGACCAACGACATGACCCGACGTTCGCGAATGCGACAAGATCGGCTATCGGACGCCAAGTACTTCACCCGGACATCGAGACACGATGCGACAAGTACTTCATCTCGGAACACCATGATCGTCGACATGACCCGAGACCCCGATGCGACAAGACCTACCCCGGAGTCCGAGAACGACCCCGTCGAACCCTGGACCCTGAGACCGACCCCGAACCCGGGAACCCCAAGTCCGTCGAGACCCCTCAATGTGTGAACCCCTTCTCGACACCATATTTTATAATAACATAATAACCTTGTCGCATATTAAATTGTTCATGCATGCATTTTTGTCATGTGGTTTGGGGGCCTTATGCCGATTCACCTAATAATTAAATATGGGGCCCATATGCGGGCAAATCTAGTCTCATATTGGCCTCATCTAAATCTGTGTAGCGAACCGGTGCTATCTTTTGCCTTGTTAAACAACATTTAAAATGCGGGGTTTCTAAACGACTTGAACCACCTAACTAATTGTCGGGACCCCGGTTCCGCTTAATATGACCTAAATGCATCGCCTCTTTGCCATGCCATGCATCATACATGCATCATGCCGATCTTCTGCCTTAGTATTAAATATTGCATCCGGTGTTCCTTCTAGTGATTTGCTTCTTCGCGGATAAGGCCGTTGAGTTGATGTGAGCTTCGCCCCGATCTTCGGTTGAACCTTCCGCAATGTTTTCAGGCGAGCATCTCCCCCTTTCTACCTATCTTACTTTTATAGTATTTATTCCCTCCTGTTGATCTATTGCTATCTGTGTTGCGATGCTCTAGTTTTCGTACCCGTGGTATCCCCTGCAGCCTTATATTGCCTTGGACACATCCTATTACCTGTTGTTTGGTAGATAGATGGACTTGCGCGTCGTAGTCGCTTGCTCAAGTGCTGATGTGTGTCATCATATGCCACAGTTGTTGATGTATTGCCGCATGTTGCTGTTGGAGATGACCATAGTTTTACTTATCGTCACTTTAATTTCTGTTTAACAACTAAAATTGAAATAAGCAGAGGCATCGGTGGGTGATAGAAAATATTTGGTTTCCGAACGCCCACTTGTGTCCCGTAAGACCCCGAGTACTTGATACCTGTTCCTTGATTTATCGCGCTATCCACATCCGGGAGGTATATGGGACCCCGAGCGAGCTTGATTCACTTATTTCTTGGGGCCACAAACTAGTTTGAGGTTTTATTTACGATCCTGTACTTATGCCATGCTACTTTCGTATTTAAATTGTGCGAGAGCACACCTGCATTTAGGATCGGGACACGATTCGCGGTGTCGACAAGCCCAGCCACACTTCGGGTTCCCAAACAGTATACCCAAACCTTGAGTCCGTCTCGAGCTTGCTTACTTGCTATGGTAGACTCAAGGGTGGCCCCTGAAATATTTCTGAATCCTGTGATTGTTCATCGTGAAAGCCTCGTTGGGTTTTGATTTGGTTTTTCCGAGGTTGATCGGCGTGTGTTGCTATTGGTGCACCCACGGTAAAACTTTCTGAAAGCCGTGTCCGCGGATATGGACGACTTGGAGCACAGTATCTCGATCATAGACAAGCATAACTAAAGTTTACTGCTATAAATTTGACTTTATAATGACTAGTAATCAGCTTCACTATAATGGAATGGCTAATTAATACTGCCCACAATTGCTTGTTTGGAGTGTCGCTTGCGACCATGGTACCTGACTAGTAAGTATTGCAACTACAACGGAATGGCTGTATAAAAGTAAGTATCAACAACTGCTGGGTTTTGGGTTTATCTCATGCTATCCGTATCTGAATAGTAATTGCTGCAACTACAACGGAATGGTTAACTAAATGTGCCCACTGCTTACTTTATCAGGACGATTACCTAAACCTGACTGGTAAAGTGCCGCAACTAAAACTGAATAAGTAAAACTGCCAACTGGGTGAGTTCCTCGGTTGACCTCCTCGATTGGTCTCGAGGGGGAAACGCCAGGATGGGTTTGTTTTATGATAGTATCAGGTTGGATCCGAATAGGTCTTTCTTACCCCTCTCTGATTGCCGCCAGTTGTATCGAGTCTCTATAGGTTGTTCAGTGCATGCTGTCGCTGCCGCTTCAGTCCACCATACCTATGTAGGCGAGGACCGCCGAATTCTAGCCTCGCTGCATCGGCCTCGATCGACGCTCCTTCTTTTTCCTTTGCCCTTTGTCGGCACCCCTTTGTTTAAGCAGGTTTTGAGATCGACGCCGTTAGCAGGGTTACCCTTCCGGCTTGGCCTGGGCAGGGTTATGGACGCCATTGGTTATTCTTCAGGGCTCTTAGCCCCATTTGCTTCTTGTCCGTAGTCGGACGCTGTATCATTTTCAAGGTGATTTGGATCTTTGTACATTATATTTGTATTCTTGACTCATGGAGTCGCTGTTATATATATCTGTTCTGTGGGTCCCATCGAGGACTGTTGTGTAATGTTATTACTTCGTTTTCCACCCGCACGAAAGTGCCTGGTGGGCACCTTTGAATCGTTTCTATGCGGGTTTGGCGAGTTTTGCTCAAACTTGCATAGGTCCGATTCTGAGGGTGTTACAGGCGCCCCCTTGGCCCTCACCCCAAACCCTAGGCCGCCGCCTGCCCCTCTAGCCGACGGTGCCCTAGCCCTCTAAACCACTGTCGCCTAGCCTAAACCCTAGCCATCGGCGCCTCGCTCCCCTCGACGTCTAAACCCTAGCCACTGAGGCCCTCTCTAATCCACCATACTTGCTTCGGCTTAGGCGAAGCCCTGCAGGATCTACTCCTCCACTTCCACCACCACACTATCGTTCTGTTGGAATCATAAGGAGATCTACAACCTCTGTTGCCTGATGGAATAAGGGAGAGGAAGGTCTACATCGAGTATGGAACGTGTGATCGACTGCGAAAGTGCTGTCGGAACGCAGCGCCAGAAGGATTGTCTTCGCGATCTTGAGATCGGCAAGTGAACGACTACATCAACCACGAGAATCCGGTCTCGTTAAACGCTTTGGATCTTCGAGGGTTAGTACTCTATGAACTCGTTGCACCGATCTCGTTGATTGGATCTTGGCTTTTGTGTGTTCATGCGATAGAATTTTTTTGTTTTCCATGCTACAAACCCCTACAACTACTGTCAGGCTGATGTTGTCCATCGCCGTGTCCAGGGGATGGTGTCTTCAGCAAGTTGATGTGCATAATGCTTTTCTCCACGCGATATCCAGGAGGAGGTATACATGTATCAGCCACCAGGATATGTTGATAAGAATTATCCAAATCGAGTATGTCGCCTCCAGAAGTCTTTATATGGATTAAAGCAGTCACCAAGAGCATGGTATTCCAAACTCGGTTCGAAACTTCAGTCATTGGGTTTTATTCCCTCAAAGGAAGACACTTCTCTATTTGTTTTTGTTGACAAGAAGGTGATGATCTACATTCTGATCTATGTGGATGACATCATTATAACTGGATCATGCAAGGAGGCTGTCAGCACATTGATGAGAAAGCTATGTGATTCGTTTGCAGCAAAAGATCTTGGAAAGTTGTCCTACTTACGTGGGATTGAGGTGACAGACACAAAGAACGGTGTTGCACTGACCCAAGCCATGTATGTAGCAGACTTGCTTCATCGTGTGAATATGCATAATTGCAAGGATACATCAACACCAATGTCCTCTTCGGAAAAGCTTAGCAAAATCACTGGAGTCTTGCTAACTGATGATATGGCGTTTACCTACAAAAGTATAGTTGGTGTTTTGCAGCATCTTTGTTTGACTAGGCCATATATCTCATTTGTAGTAAATCGAGTGTGTCAGTTTCTTGCTACACCGACGGATGTGCACTGGTCAGTAGTAAAACGGATACTGAGATACGTGATGGGGACGATCGGTCTTGGACTGCAGTTACAGAAGTCCACGTCTATTGAACTTAGCGTTTATACATACGCGGATTGGGCGGGAGACCTAGACGATCGATGGTCAACTGGAGGTTATGCATTCTTCTATGGGCTGAATCTAGTGTCGTGCAGCTCACGGAAACAACTGACAGTTAGTCGGTCCAACACATAAGGAGAGTATAAAGCTATCGCAAATGGGACAGCTGAAGTCACATGATTGCAAACAGTTCTCAGGGAGCTAGGAGTGTTTCAGTCGCAGGCTCCAACTTGGTGGTGCGACAATCTTGGAGCAACATTTCTCTCACGCAGGAACAAAGCATATAGAGATCAACTTCCACTTTGTAAGAGAGAAGGTTTCAGCAGGAGTGTTGAAAGTTCGTTTTATTTTCTCTCGTGATCAGCTAGCAGATATTTTCACAAAGGCATTGAGTCGAGATGTTTTTTATCGACTCAAGTTTGAGTTGTGCTTAGCAAGTACTCATTTGGATCGAGAGGGGCTGTTAAACAGAGTTGGTTGTGACAATACGATCCTTATCGGGTACCGCTAAACCGGATAGATAGATAGATAGATAGATAGATAGATAGATAGATAGCTCATATAGTTTGTTATGATTGTATTCTAACTACTTGTAACCCTATTTCTATGAGCTGTATATAAGATGAGCTATAGCCGATGCTTTGAAGCACGGCACAAACCAATCTATTCTTCCTTCCCGTTCTTTTATACAGGGTGCCTCACAACATCATTACCAACAACAGCTCCAACTTCACTTCTAAAGAATTCAAAGACCTCTGTGAGAAGATGGGTCCGCAAGGTATGAACTCCCTCCTCTCGCGATGGCATGCATGGACCTGGCTTGCACTAATTCGCCGAATATTCTCTTTCACGAGTGGAGTTTGCAGGATTTGTTCCGCGCGAGCTGTTTACAAAACTTAAAGCATGTTTTCCGTGGACTTTAAACGCGTTTTACAGTTCACGTGTTTACAGTATCTGCTAGAAATGCTCTTATATGGCTTCATTTGCCTTAAGGGCATGTTTCCCTTTACAATTAAGATTACAGCCAGGTTAACCTGGTGAAGATAGGAGAAAGGAGAAAAAACCAGAAAAAAATAGAAGAACCCACGGTCTGCTAGCTCTGCAGGAAACCAGCTCAAAATAACATAAGACCACGCTCAGGTTGTGATCCTCCACGGTCCGCCTAAGCAGCTGCGATCTGGTGATCTGAATCAAAGTGGTCCAGCCCCCAGACACTGCCTCTGTCTGAATCAACTTGATGAACTCCATCGAGTTGCAGTAGCAGCCTGAGACTGAAAACCCATTCCGATGTCTTGCCGTGCAGCGCTAGGTGATACACTGGTTCCAGTGCCGGGCAAAGATCACAGCAGGCGTCGGTAGTCTAGCATTTATCGGCCATGTTATCTTTTGTGTTTAATCTTCCTCTGTATGCTAACCATAAGAACACCTCGTGGCGTTTCGGTATCGTTCTTCTCCAAATCCACTCTGCCGGCTGCCACCTCGTTCCTCTATCACAGCAGGCCGCGACCACCTGCCGCTCGTCAGGTTCAGAATTGAGCAGATGAATGAGTTCTGTAAACTGAATGTGTGCAATGTGCAAGAAAACAGACAGTAAGCCCTGGCAAAACTTTGAGGCGGCCTAGACAAGCTTTATGTAATGGCATGTTGGAGAAAACATTTTGTTTGTTGTCCACTTGATTCGAAAGACAAATACTAGCTGGTTCACTCTTTAAACACGGTAAAGAATACAAGAGATGTGCTGCAATGGAAACTTTTCACCCAACAGCTTATAGAGTTGCATTTTATTTTAGAACGAATTGCACTGAGATTCAGAAAGACGTATGACATCATCTTCAAAACTACTGATGGTTGGCCATTTTGAGAAGACAGGTCTCCAGTATCCTCCTTCAGATAGCAAAAGTTAGAGAAAAACACAGATGAATTTCATCAGCATGTGAACCTCCCAGTCAGATCAAATTCATCTGGGGTATCTGACGACATTCTTTCTTAATTTCTTTCTGATGCTGTTTACATGAGAAGGCTCGCGGTAACAAAAGCATAGTTTTCCATGGAGTGAACATCTTGCTAACTCACACCGGGAGGCAACTTACTAACAAAGCTCCAGATGTGTGCTTCCCTCCCAAAAGCCAATACATTCCATTCATCAGAAGCTTTAGAAGAAATTGCAATTTGAAAAAGAAACAAAGGGAAAGAATCTGCCTATAAGGTGTTAAGTCATCAATTTGTAAAGTCCACACAAACTCTATTTTACAGGAGTTGGCAAGGAAAAATGGAGTGTTCATTCTCAGATAGTACCCAAAAAAAACATGTAAAAAAGATAGACTATGGCTTATCAGCAATTCACTGTGTGAAACATCAGCCATATGTACAACACAAAGAAAAGACGGAACTGATATTAAGTTATGACAATCAATGCACAAACTTAAAAAAAAACATAAGTTGCATTGTACGTATGACTTAACTTCTCTCGTGGATTTTGCTTATGTAGACTGGTATCTCAGGGCTTAGTCATGTTTTAGTAGTAGTAGTAAAAGATACCTTAAAACTTGCCAATAAGAAGGTTAGCATGATCATCAGTCAATTGGTTTGTGAAAAAATTGTTCAGTTTATAACAGGGTCATTGTTATTACGATAGTTAATAGTTAATAGTTAAGAGTCATAGAAGCTCACCTTGAATACGCAGTAATCTAATTTACCAAATATGAGGTAGCAAATAAAGCTAGTATCATGTCTTCAACCAGTATAAAAAATAAGCATACAACCAGTTCTAAATGTTAGAGTATATAGTTTTTGTTTATATTTGCCCATTACTAAGGACCTTTTGGCATATTTGCCTTTGTCACACCTGTACATGTATTGGCTTTTGACCCCCCGTGAATATGAGGTTGCTAGTTCCCCAATTCACAACATGGTATAAGAGTAAGGCTAGGTCTTGCCTTCCCGCACGCTGCAACTCGTGCTCTTGCCGCCGCCGCCGTTCCGGCCGCTGGTCGCTGCTACTTCTATTGCAGTGCTACTCCTTTATCTTCCCGTGTGTTGTGGCCTGCTTTGGTTTTGCTCGAAATCGAGCTACTTCTGTCTATTTTCTCGTCGGATTCCGGTCGTCCTTGACCGATTCCGTCTGCCCCAGCTCCATTTCGGCTGTGTCGTGTCCCAATCCAGCCCCCAACGGCCTGATTTGGCAGTCCTCTGTCAGGTCCCGTTCAGCCTGTTCTGGATTGGCTGGCCGCTGCTCAGATCGAGCCTGCTGTCCGTCTGCTGCAGTACGTGCGTGCTTGTTTCTCTTTTGCTTGTGAGATCTGGTGTGAGCTGTATGGATCGGGTCAGGCTGTATTGTTCCATGATGATTTGATCTAGTTTGGTCAGTGAGCATAAAAAAAAAAGAAGTTGCTGCCATGTCGTCCTCGCCTGCGGGATATGTGGCTGTTCCCGGCTGCCCTGTGACGTTTGATGGCACCAATTATGCTGAGTTTGTTGGCTTTATGCGCATTCACATGCGCGACCTCCGTCTGTGGGGCGTTCTTCGTGGCGAGGTCATCTGTCCGCCACGCCCTGTTGCTCCTGTGGCTTCTATACCACCGGCGCCACCCGTTCTTGCAGCTGATGCTTGTGATGTTGATAAGCCTGCAGTCAAGACCGCTGATGATGTTGCAATGGCTGCTTATGACCGTCAGGTATCTGACTACTCGGATGCTCTTGCCACTTACCGTGATGATCTGGCTACTTATGCTCAATGGTGTGATGAGGATGCTCGTGCTGTTGCTGTTCTTACTGCCAGTGTTCTCCCCCAGTTTGCTTCTGAGTTTATGATACTTGGCTCTGTTGCCGAGATGTAGACATCTCTTCGTCAGCGATATCAGCCCTCTGGTGATTCTCTCTACTTGTCTGTGGTCCGTCAGGAGCATGCTCTTCAGCAGGATGACTCCAGTATTGATGAGTTTTACACGCAGAGTTCTGCTATTTGAAGTCAGTTCGACTCTCTCTGCTCTGCTGTCTGTGGGACTTGCTCGTGTTGTCAGATCACGCGGTCTGACTTGGAGTTTCGGCGCATCCATGAGTTCTTATCTCGGCTTCGCCCAGAGTTTAAGTCCCGTCGGGCTAATCTGTTTGCTCGGGGCCGTGTTCCCCTTTCGGAGGTGCTTGCTGAGCTTCGTGCTGAGGAGACTCGCCTTCGTGGCGCTGGTTTGCTTGGAGTTCCCACTGTGCTCGCCACTCGAGTTCCTGCTCCGGCGGCTGCTATGCCGACTGCTGCGACACTGTAACACCCTCAGAATCGGCCTTATGCAAGTTTTAGCGCTTCCCGCCAAACCCGCATAGAAACGATTCAAAGGTGCCCACCAGACACTTTCGTGCGGGTGGAAAACGAAGTAATATCATTACACAATAGTCCTCGATGGAACCCACAAAACATATATATACAACAACGACTCAATGAGTCAAGAATACAGATATACAATACAAAGATCCAAATCACCGAAAGCGATACGTCCGAGTACGGACAAGATGCAAATTGAGCTAAGAGCCTCAAGAATAACCAATGGCGCCCATAACCCGCCTGTGCCAAGCCGGAAGGGTAACCCCGCTAACGACGTCGATCTCAAAACCTGCTTAAACAAAAAGGTGCCGACAAAGGGCAAAGGAAAAAAAAAAAAATGATCGAGGCCAAGACACGGCGAGACTAGAATTCAGTCCTCGCCTACATAGGTATGGTGGATCAAGCGGCAATGGCAAAGCATGCACTAAACAACCTATAGAGACTCGATACAACTGTCGGCTATTAGAGAGAGATAAGAAAGACCTATTCGAAACCATCCTGATTCTACCACCAAGCATACCCATCCTGGTATGTCCCCCTCGAGACCAAACGAGGAAGTCAACCGAGGAACTCACACAGTTGACAGTTTTATTTATTCAGTTATCGTTGCAGCAATTACTAGTCAGGTATAGATAGTCATCCTGATATAATAAGCAGTGGGCACTTTTAGTTAACCATTCCATTGTAGTTGCACACTTACTAGTCAGATACAATTAGCATGAGATATCTCAAAACCCAGCAGTTGTTGGCACTTTTATTTAGCCCTTCTGTTGTAGTGGAGCTGATTACTAGTCATATCGGATACAAGTCAAATTATAACAGTAAACTTTAGTTATAGTTGTCTATGATCGAGAACTGTGCTCCAAGTCGTCCATAACCGCGGACACGGCTTCTCGAAAAGATTTAACCTGAGGGTGCACCAAAGTTCCACACGCACCTACACCCTTGTTGTCGATCGTAGGTACAAGATCACAAAACATACACCCAACGGTATGTCGACGGGTTTCGACACGACGTTTCCCGCACCCAAAGCAAGCACGGGGCCACCCCACTAAGCTACCCAGAACGTTTGGGTCGGTCGAGATGGACTCGGGGTTTGCGTCAATGGTCAGAAACGATCGGGAACCCGAAAGTGTGACTGGCTTGTCGATACCGAAAACACTCCGCTTACCTAAACATTACAGGCGCTCCACGCGCAATCGTAAATAAAGCAGTAAAGCATGGCATAAGTACAGGATAGTAATAAAGCCCCAAACTACTTTGTGGCCCCTGCAAAGACTTTGAAATCAGGTACTAATCGATGGGGTGCCCACACACCCACCGTGGTTAGCGCTCGATCTCGGAACAGGTGTCAAGAACTCGGGGTCCTACGGGACACCAGTGAGCGGTTAAAATCCAAATATTGTCTATTACCCACCGGTGCCTCTGCATTTACCTACTTTCACTTTTAGTTATTAAACAATAATTAAAGCCATGATCATCTCCAACATAAAGCATATGGCAGGCTTCCAACAGCTGAGGTACTGGACGACACGCAACAGCACTTGAGCAAGCGACTACGTCGCGCAAGTCCGACTATCTACCAAACAACAGGTAATAGGATGTGTCCAAGGCAATATAAGGCTGCAAGGGATATTGCGGGTACGAAAACTAGAGCATCGCAACACAGATAGCAATAGATCAACAGGAGGGAATAAATACTATAAAAGTAAGATAGGTAGAAATGGGGAGATGCTCGCCTGAAAATCATTGTCGAAGGTTCATCCGAAGATCGGGTCGACACTCGCATCAACTCATCGGCCTAATCCGTGAAGAAGCAAAGCACTATAAGAAACACCGGATGCACTATTTAATACTACAGCAGAAGATCGGGCATGATGCATGTATGATGTATGTCATGGCAAAAATGCGATGCAATTAGGCAATATTAAGTGGAACCAGGGTCCCGATAATTATTTATTAAGTTCATATTGTTTAGATATCCCTCAATTTAAATGTTGTTTGAACATGGCCAAATATATCATCGGTTCGCTACACAATTTTAAATGGACCAATATTAGACTAGATTCGCCCGCATATGGACTCCATATTAATTATTAGGTGAATCGGCAAGATGCTCCCAAACCCCATGATATGAGTGCAAGCATGAACAATTTAATATGCAACAATTAATATATCATTTATAAAATAGGTCTCGGAAAAAGGGGTCACACATGGTGGTATCGGCGATCTTGGTTAGTGTAACTACCTCGGTGAACTACGCTCCTAGATACAAGCCTGGATGAGTGGCAGTGGTTGAAATAGTACGGTGGGGCCCCAAAAGCCACTCACTGGTAGTCCTTTCAGACGTCCCAACCACTACCCTCTCAACGGGACATGTACGGGCGGCGTAGTCGGCAGGCGAAGGGATCAACTACGTACACAAGTGGGTATGTACGCAAGCCACCATACAAGAGTACATGAGAGCCATACCATCTAGAAAGAAAGGAAATATAGCAACGCCATACGGCAAGATTCAAATGACCTAGATAAATCTATATTTTAGGATAACTCCTCATACAACACACATCAGAGTATCATGCGGAAGCGGCAAAAAGAATCCGAGTACGGATAAGAAGCAAATCGGCATAAGATGCCATAGAAATAAGCACATCCCAACTACAGGTCTCACGGATCCCCGTTCCCAGAATCTCTACACCGAACGATCGTTGCCCACGTCTTCGGCTCCTTCCACCCAGTATCCGTCCTGAGAAGGTACCTGTTCATCTGAATCAAGAATTTATCGTGTGAGACCCTAAGGGTACTCAGCAAGTCTTAATGCCTCTAAAGGGGACACAACCTGGGGTGACGCAATTGCAGCGAAAGATAAACCCTAGCAGTTCTACAGATAAACGCTAACCATCCGCCTAACCAATGATAGACGGATGTCCGTGAATTAAGTACAACAGTAATAATGGTGATCTCATCAGATCCATCCTCCTCCCTGCTTACCAACAAGGAAGCGGACGAACAATCCCCCATCCGTTGGCAATTTTATTAACCATTCCATGAGTATTGCGCTATTTACTAGTCAAGTTACTTAGTCAGATTAAGGCGGTACTTTAGTTATGCTTGTCTATGATCGAGAAACTGTGCTCCAAGTCGTCCATATCCGCGGGCACGGCTTTCAGAAAGTTTTACCCGACCGGGGTGCACCAATAGCAACACACGCTCGATCAACCTCGGAAAAACCAAAACAAAACCCAACGAGGCTTTCACGACTGAACAATCACAGAAAATGAAATATTTGGGGCCACCTTAAGTAGACCCATAGAAGCGGTGACTCCAGACGGCTCAAGGTTGTGGGACTATGTGAACGACTGGGAACCCGAAAGTGTGGCTGGGCTTGTCGACACCGGCGAATCGTGCCACGATCCTAAGACAAAGTGTGCTCCTCGCACAATTTAAATACGAAAGTAGCATGGCATAAGCAGGATCGTAAATAAAACCTCAAACTAGTTTGTGGCCCCAAGAAATAAGACGGAATCAAGCTCGCTCGGGGGTCCCATATACCTCCCGGATGTGGATAGCGATAAATCAAGGAACAGGAATCAAGTACTCGGGGTCTTACGGGACACAAGTGAGCAGGAAAACCAAAGAGATGTTGCTCACCGGTGCCACTTTCTTTAGTTATCCGAACTACTCGGGTTAAGTTGTTTAGGTACCTCATTATCCAACAGACGCTCACATACCCTACACATGTTCTACGACTCGCATGGCTCAAACAACTCCTATAGTAATGGCTCGGGGATGGAGGAACAAGCTTGGTGGGGTTTAAAAGTAAAGGCTATGCATACTTGGGATTCATTTTAATGCAATCGCGACTGATGATGCAAGAATAAGATAGAGGCAATAGGTCTTGTATGTATGCAAGCATGTGGAAGTGCTTGCTGTCAACTCGCTTGTAGCAAGGGACGGATCTGGTAGTGCTCTGGTTCTCTTGATATAACCCCCGCTCGATTCTATCCGAAAAACCAAACAAACAAGGCCAACATGAATATAGAGCACAAGCATATGAATAAGATGCGTCAAGCAAACAATCATGCCATGATGAATGATGCACAATTTACATGGCAAGTAAGGTAGCATGGCATGGTGAGGTGTGGCAAACAGGTAAATAACATTTTAATGGGGTTTTGGAATCACATTTGTTGCCATAACAGTTGTTGTTCACTATATATTTATATGATGCATGCTGCAATTGAAGTTATGGATAGCATAAACAGAAAGGTCTCGTCGAGCTGATCAATTTAGACATATCATTTGTTAAATTCGGAGTTATAAATCAAAAGTTATTAAATTATTTAATTCCAGTGGCATTTGTGTAAATTAACTCAACTTGGAATTTTAAAATGTTCAAATAATATTTTGAATGGCATATTTGAATTCCTCACATTTTTCCGATTCAAAAACATATATTATTTGTATTATTTGGAATTATGAATTTAATTTTATTTTTAGTCAAAATTTAGTCAAAAGGGTCAAAGTCAAAGGTTAATAACTAAATTAATTTTTGAAAATATTTGAATAAAGATTTGAATTAACATTCAAAAACAAATCATTTTTCATATAAGGTTTGAATTCAAATTTTAATCCAGGAATAAGTTATGAATTTAATGAAATTTGAACAGATTTGAAAATGGATTTGAATTCTGAAACCAGAAACCTTTTATTACACAGGCTATCTTAGCTCCAGACACCGACAGGTGGGACCTGGGGTGCTGACTGGGCTGCCACATGGAACCAAGGGGTTTGTACCGCGGGTGGGGAAAAGGGATTCCTCAGGGGGTTTTGCAGAAAACGGCTAGAGGCTGGCGGTGGGGTCTGGGGCCGCGGGTTGATAACCAGGAGCCCTAGGGGCCTAAACGCAAAAGAGTCTGGAGCCGTTTAACTGACGAACTGACGAACGCACTCGACGAATCTGCTAGCTGACCCCCGATGCCAACGAAGATGGCGAGCAAACGAAGACGAATTCTACTAAACCGTAAAAACATAAAACGTAGGGGAAGGTACCATTTTTTTTAAGGGTGCGACGACGGATCTAGTCTACGAAGGGCACGCGTTGGCGAACAGAGGGGCAAAAGCTGCTACTCTTTGCGCGATGCTCGCGTTCAAATGCGGTGATCATGGCATGGCGAGCGTGAGCGCCGAGCGGCCGAGACAATGACACTGGAGAGGTTGCTCACCGGGGGAGGGTGTTGGTGACGGTGGTGAGGTGCCGGAGAGCGCCTAGTCGACGGCGAGGGTAGGCGAACAGCGGCGCGGCAGCGGCGCCTCTGGACGCTGCTCGGTCTGGCGACGCCGATGTGGCGGCCCCGGGCTCCTCCTGCTGCAGTCCCGACGAGGCGACGGCGGCACCCCTTCTCCTCCTCGGAGCTTCCTTCACCGGACAACGACGGGTTGGGGACAGAGAGCAAAGGGGAAGGGAAGAGGGTGGTGGCGCGGCTCGGTGGAGAAGGGGAAAAGGAAGGAACGAGGGGAGCTAGGGTCCCATTTGCAGCGGGGATAAGAAGAGAGGAGGGCGACGATTGACGGTGAGACGGCCACTGCCTCGGCTTCCGTCAGCCTGAGAGAGGAAAGGCGACGGGGAAGAACTACTGACGGCTACACGTGAGAGGAGGGGTATCGGGCAGGCGAGTTGGCGGGAGAGACGAAATGGGCAGGGAAGTGTTTCGGTCACTTTGGCACTCTCTCTCTCTTTTATTTCCTTCCTCTTTTACTTTTAATTGATTTGTTTGTTTTCAATCTAATGCAAAATCAAACCAGCTGCTGATTTCAAAACTTTGAACTTTGTTACCAGGAAGTTTGAAAAAGGGGAGGCTTGACTAAGAGGAGAGAAAGAGGGCAACTTGGGTTGTGGTAGACTAGGTGGGGTTTAGAGTTTTTAGCTAGGAAGGTTATGGGCAAGGGGTAGATATAGAAATGACTAAGATAGATGACAAGAGGGAGAGGTGGATGGTTTCCATTGAATCATGCATGCTCCAAATAAGACCAAGCAAGATCAACAAGAAAGGAGAGATAGGGAGAGAGAGATATGGTGATAGGATTGTTCTTATGCTCACACATGATCACATGTGTGTGCATGAAGATGGGGATAGAGGTTTAGATGATATGGAGGAGAAAAACTACAAGCCAACACAAGATTAAACCAAAGGGAAGATGATCCACTTAGAAAACAAGTAAAAGCCAAATACTAGAAAAGGTGGCAATTGCATGGCCCATGCAAAATAATTAATGCCAATTTATCCTTGTGAAAACAATAATATTAACATGGCATTATTCATATGCATTCCCAAAAGGTGGGCAAGGCCAAGCAAAGATTATGGGTGCAATCCAAACAACCAATCATGAGCTAGAGATAAATCAACAAAATGCCAAGCTCAGATTAGTTGGATGGTGGAATTATAAGGTGGTGAAAGAAAAAGGTGGTGGAGTCAATAAGAGAGATGCCCTCAACTCAACTTGGGCATTTAACAATATATCAAGAGCCAAAAACAATATCAAGAGGCAAATACAATTAATCATGCACATGAGAGAAGAACCAAACAAGAAAGGGTTTTATATGATGCTCAAATGCAAGGTGACATGATGACATGAGCATGATATGATGATGATGCAACAATCATATGTTGGAAGTGGCCCTTTTTATTATTATAACATGTAGCATTACAGGGGTTAGACAACTGGGATGCTACAGTTAGGGGTTTGACGGGTTCGGGCTTTGGACACCGGTATCGGTCTTCAGAGCAATGGCCTTGGGGTTCCATGAAGGAGGTCATGGCGTCCGGGAACACGAGCTAGGCGTGTCGAGGGTTCGGTCTTCGAGTTCCAGGAGGGAGAGTTCGGCGCTCCTTGTTGATCCGGGTGCAGGGTCCCACATCGACGGTCTTGGATCAACGGAGAAAGCACATAACATATATATCACCTCACGGATCTGCAACTGCCCGAACCAACATACCAACATGACCACCACTGCCTTAACAGGACTACATCAAACATCGAGCGCGCGAGAATACCACTAGGACAGAGCCTAGTCAAGGAACCACCGACGATGAACTTGGCCAAAAGGCGTAAGAGGCGCACCAACGCTCGTGGAGCACCGGCCGAGACAGTGGTGTCTGCGGTGAGGGCGGACGGACGACAGGGCGACTTGGTCAAGGCGGAGCAGGACGATGATGGCTGCACGGAGGAGACGCAGGGGCGGCCACGGCGCTACGACCGGGAGGTGGGGCTTGAGAGGTGGCAGAAGGCGACCTCGGACCGGCTCGAGAAGCGCAGGCGGCGGCTTGCACGGTCGGTTGGCGACGGGACTCCGGCGAGGTTCTTCTCGGGCGAGCACAGAGAGGAGGGCGCGGTGACGCGACGACGTCGGTGCAGAGGAGGTCACGACCGAGAGGGAAGGGCGCAGGTCGACGGACGGCGACGGCGGGGTGCTCTGCTCGGTTTGGTGAGGGAGCTCCAGAGGCGGGGACGGGGTTGTGTCGAGGGAGGGGAGCGATGGCGACGACTGGGGGTCACGCGCGGAGGAAGGATCGCGAAGGGAGGAGGAAGCCGGGCGTTGGGTCGAGGCAGCCGGCCGAGGTGAGGCACCGGAGGCGGCGCCGGGGATGCGAGGAGGGGATCTGGCGGCGGCGGGATGCGTAGGCAGAGCGGGGATTGGCGCGGTACGAGGTTGCGAGGATCGTGGGGCGTCGCGAGTGGTGGGTCACGGGTGGGGCCAGCAGGAGCGGGATCTTGTGTGCGTGCGTGTAGAGCCTTGGTGGGTGGCGGCGGCAGGAGGGAAAAGGTGGGGTTGGGTGAGGAGATTTGGGTGGCTAGGGTTAGGTTTGGGTAGATTAGGGTTCCTTTTGTCAGGCCGGGGTTGTAGAATGTTGTCTGCTGGGCCCTTTGGGCCTGGCCGGTGGCGGCCTCCCCCGGACAAAATAGTTTATATATTTTTTTTATGTGTTATTTTAAAAGTCTTTTGCAAATACTTTTAGTCAAACAATATATCTCACAAGACTGGGGATTTTATAATTTGAATAGAGGAGGAGATAATTAGAAACAAAGATAGGCTTTCAGGAAAAATAGTTTAGTGCAGAAATATGTATGATGATGTCATGATGATGTACAAAGATAAAACACAACGATTTTCTAGTAGTGGTTTTACCCGGGGTGCTACAATTCGACACCACTAACAAGGGATCTCGCCCTCGAGATCCGCCTCATGGTACGGGGAAGAAGGCCGACGGTCTGAATCTTCTCGCTTCATGTAGATCCTCGCGACACCACTAACAAGGGTTCTTTCCCATCTTGAATCCGCGACACCACCAACAAGGGTCGATGCTCACGTTCGTCGAGAGAACACTCCGGAGAAACAAAGGACGAAGGTAAAGGTATCAAAAGACAAGGCCACCTCTAACTTCCATGAGAAGAGGAAAAGTTACATTGATCCACCAGTTCGATGTACAAGAGTGAACAGTAAGAGTCGGTTAGGGTGATCAGTCCATCCCGTACCCAAACTATTAACTCTATACATGAATAGGAAAATCACGCAACACAAGTCTCGAAACTTAGAAGGGAGATCTTCATAAGCGGTATTCGGAACAAAGGGGTGATGCAAGCTCTGCATTGGATCTGATGTAGATGAGGTCATCACGTTGGAAAACACTGGAAGATACAAAAGAAATTGTATGAAAGACACAATGATTAGGTTCCGCAATGGTTCCATTGGCATGAACAACACATGCTCAAGGTATACTCCAACTTCACCAATGCTCGTCCTTCTCATATGTTTTTCAACGATACAGATATCCAGCAAGGTACACATATAGATAAAGAGTTCAAGAACAAAAGATTAGATGAAGGGTACAACAGACAAGATGCAGATTTGATGATCGTAGCACCACCGTTATAAAAGGAAGAAAGCGAAACCCTGAAGGTACGACGAAAACCCAACCGCGAGAAATCCTGGACTCGAAGAAAGATAAGAGAGTAGATTTAAAACACGCAGAAGTAAGAAGAGAATAGCAGAGGGGTAAGGAGTAAAAGCAGACCTAATCAGATCTATCCAACCGATTTTTCCAAAATAGTTTTGACACTCTATAACGTCCGTTAGCTAGGTTATCCTACAAAGGACCAAGTGGGGTATCGTGACTGCTGAGCTCTGATACCACTCTGTAACACCCTCAGAATCGGCCCTATGCAAGTTTTAGCGCTTCCCGCCAAACCCGCATAGAAACGATTCAAAGGTGCCCACCAGGCACTTTCGTGCGGGTGGAAAACGAAGTAATATCATTACACAATAGTTCTCGATGGAACCCACAAAACATATATATACAACAGCGACTCAATGAGTCAAGAATACAGATATACAATACAAAGATCCAAATCACCTGGAAAACGATACAGCGTCCGAGTACGGACAAGATGCAAATTGAGCTAAGAGCCCTGAAGAATAACCAATGGCGTCCATAACCCTGCCCAGGCCAAGACGGATGGGTAACCCTGCTAACGACGTCGATCTCAAAACCTGCTTAAACAAAAAGGGGTGCCGACAAAAGGGCAAAGGAAAAAAAGAGCGGTCAATACTAAGGCCAGTACACGGCGAGACTAGAATTCGGCGGTCCTCGCCTACATAGGTATGGTGGACTGAAGCGGCAGCGGCAGCATGCACTAAACAACCTATAGAGACTCAATACAACTGTCGGCTATTAGAGAGAGATAAGAAAGACCTATTCGAAACCATCCTGATTCTACCACCAAGCATACCCATCCTGGTATGTCCCCCTCGAGACCAAACGAGGAAGTCAACCGAGGAACTCACACAGTTGGCAGTTTTATTTATTCAGTTATCGTTGCAGCAATTACTAGTCACGTATAGATAGTCATCCTGATATAATAAGCAGTGGACACTTTTAGTTAACCATTCCATTGTAGTTGCACACTTACTAGTCAGATACAATTAGCATGAGATATCCCAAAACCCAGCAGTTGTTGGCACTTTTATTTAGCCCTTCCGATGTAGTGGAGCTGATTACTAGTCATATCAGATACAAGTCAAATTATAACAGTAAACTTTAGTTATAGTTGTCTATGATCGAGAACTGTGCTCCAAGTCGTCCATAACCGCGGACACGGCTTCTCGAAAATATTTAACCCTGCAGGGGTGCACCAAAGTTCCCACACGCACCTACACCCTTGTTGTCAGATCAGGTAGGTACAAGATCACAAAACATACACCCAACGGTATGTCGACGGGGTTTCGGACACGACGTTTCCCAGACCCAAAGCAAGCACGGGGGGCCACCCCACTAAGCTACCCGTAACGAAGTCGGTCTCGAGATGGACTCGGTTTGCGTCAATGGTAGAAACGACTGGGAACCCGAAAGTGTGACTGGGCTTGTCGATACCGCGAAAACACTCCGCTTACCTAAACATTACAGGCGCTCCACGCGCAATCGTAAATAAAGCAGTAAAGCATGGCATAAGTACAGGATAGTAATAAAGCCCCAAACTACTTTGTGGCCCCTGCAGTACTTTGAAATCGGTACTAATCGATGGGGTGCCCACACCCCACCTGTGGTTAGCGCGCTCGATCTCTAGCAGTGTCAAGAACTCGGTCCTACGGGACACCAGTGAGCGGTTAAAATCCAAATATTGTCTATTACCCACCGGTGCCTCTGCATTTACCTACTTTCACTTTTAGTTATTAAACAATAATTAAAGCCATGATCATCTCCAACATAAAGCATATGGCAGGCTTCCAACAGCTGAGGTACTGGACGACACGCAACAGCACTTGAGCAAGCGACTACGTCGCGCAAGTCCGACTATCTACCAAACAACAGGTAATAGGATGTGTCCAAGGCAATATAAGGCTGCAAGGGATATTGCGGGTACGAAAACTAGAGCATCGCAACACATATAGCAATAGATCAACAGGAGGGAATAAATACTATAAAAGTAAGATAGGTAGAAATGGGGAGATGCTCGCCTGAAAATCATTGTCGAAGGTTCATCCGAAGATCGGGTCGACACTCGCATCAACTCATCGGCCTAATCCGTGAAGAAGCAAAGCACTAGAAGAAACACCGGATGCACTATTTAATACTACAGCAGAAGATCGGGCATGATGCATGTATGATGTATGTCATGGCAAAAATGCGATGCAATTAGGCAATATTAAGTGGAACCGGGGTCCCGACAATTATTTATTAAGTTCATATTGTTTAGATATCCCTCAATTTAAATGTTGTTTGAACATGGCAAATATATCATCGGTTCGCTACACAATTTTAAATGGACCAATATTAGACTAGATTCGCCCGCATATGGACTCCATATTAATTATTAGGTGAATCGGCAAGATGCTCCCAAACCCCATGATATGAGTGCAAGCATGAACAATTTAATATGCAACAATTAATATATCATTTATAAAATAGGTCTCGGAAAAAGGGGTCACACATGGTGGTATCGGCGATCTTGGTTAGGGGTTCGACGGGTTCGGGCTTTGGACACCGGAATCGGTCTTCAGAGCAATGGCCTTGGGGTTCCATGAAGGAGGTCATGGCGTCAGGAACACGAGCTAGGCGTGTCGAGGTTCGGTCTTGAGTTCGGAGGGAGAGTTCGGCGCTCCTTGTTGATCCGGGTGGGTCCCACATCGACGGTCTTGGATCGACGGAGGAAGCACATAACATATATATCACCTCACGGATCTGCAACGCCGAACCAACATACCAACATGACCACCACCGCCTTAACGGGACTACATCAAACATCGAGCGCCGCGAGAATACCACTAAGACAGAGTCTAGTCAAGGAACCAACGGACGGCGATGAACTTGGCCAAAAGGCGTAGCAGGCGGACCAACGCGCTCGTGGAGCAGGTGGAGATGTGGTGTCTGCGGTGAGGCGAGACGGCGACAGCGACTTGGTCAAGGCGGACGGCGATGGCTGCACGAGGGAGACGCAGGGGCGGCCACGGCGCCGCGACCGGAAGGTGGGGCTTGAGAGGTGGCAGAAGGCGACCTCGGACCGGCTCGAGAAGCGCAGGCGGCGGCTTGCACGGTCGGTTGGAGGCGGGACTCCGGCGAGGTTCTTCTCGGGCGAAGCAGAGGAGGCGCGGTGACGACGTCGGCAGAGGAGGTCGCGACGAGAGGAAGAAGGCGAGTCGACGGCCAGACGGGCGGGGTGCTCTCGGTTTGGTGAGGGAGGTCCAGAGGCGGGACGGGTTGTGTCGAGGAGGAGCGATGGCGGCGCTGGGGTCACGCCGGAGGAAGGATCGCGAGGGAGGAAGGCGTTGGGTCGAGGCAGCCGGCCGGAGGCACCGAGGCGGCCTGGGATGCGAGGAGGGATCTGGCGGCGGGATGCGTGCTAGGCGGGGATTGCACTGGGTACGAGGGAGTGGTGGATCGTGGGGGGAGTGTGGAGTCACGGGTGGGGCCAGGGGAGCGGGATCTTGTGTGCGTGCGTGTAGAGCCTTGGTGGGTGGCGGGCGGGAGGGAAAAAAAGGGGGTTGGGTGAGGAGATTTGGGTGGCTAGGGTTAGGTTTGGGTAGATTAGGGTTCCTTTGTCGCCGGGTTGTAGGATCTTTGTCTGCTGGGCCCTTTGGGCTGGCCGATGTGACCTCCCGGACAAAATAGTTTATATATTTTTTTATGTGTTATTTTAAAAGTCTTTTGCAAATACTTTTAGTCAAACAATATATCTCACAAGACTGGGGATTTTATAATTTGAATAGAGGAGGAGATAATTAGAAACAAAGATAGGCTTTAAGGAAAAATAGTTTAGTGCAGAAATATGTATGATGATGTCATGATGATGTACAAAGATAAAACACAACGATTTTCTAGTAGTGGTTTTACCCGGGGTGCTACAGACACCACTGCTACCCACTCCTTGCTTTTCTGTCCCTGATGTTTCTCATGTTCCGCGTCTTACCATGAATCTTTTTTCCGCTGCTCAACTTACTGATTCTGGTTGTCGTGTTATTCTTGACGCTGATTCTTGCTCTGTCCAGGATCGTCGCACGAAGGTTCTGGTTGGGGATGGCCCTCGGCGCCATGATTATCAAGGTCTTTGGGAGCTCGACTGGCTTCGTGTTCCCTCTACTTCCACCAGCTCTCGTGCTCTTGCTGCTTCCGCTTCCGCATCTTTTCAACAATGGCATCACCGTCTCGGTCATCTATGTGGTTCCCGTTTGTCATGTTTAGTTCACCAAGGTCTTCTGGAGCATGTCTCAGGAGATGTCTCTTTACCGTGTCAGGGTTGTAGACTTGGCAAGCAGACTCATTTACCTTATCCTACTAGTGAGTCAGTGTCTCAGCGCCCCTTTGACTTAATTCATTCTGATGTATGGGGCCCCGCTCCCTTTGCTCCGAAGGGGGGTCATCGCTACTATGTTATTTTTATTGATGACTTTTCTCGTTACACTTGGCTTTACTTTATGACTTCTCGCAGCGAGGTTCTCTCTATCTACAAACGTTTTGCTGCCATGGTTCACACCCAGTTCTTCACTCCTATTCGTGGTGTTCGTGCTGATTCGGCTGGTGAGTACATTTCCCAAATGTTGCGTGGTTTTCTTGCTGAGCAGGGAACTCTTGCTCAATTCTCTTACCCTGGTGCTCATGCCCAGAATGGCGTCGCTGAACGCAAACATCGTCACCTTCTTGAGACAACGCGTGCGCTGATGATCGCCGCCTCTCTTCTGCCCCATTTCTGGGCTGAGGTTGTCTCCACCTCTGCCTATCTCATCAACATTCAGCCATCGGCTGCCTTACACGGTGGTATTCCCCAGGAGCATCTTTGCGACCGTTCTCCTGATTATTCTGTGCTTCAGTTGTTTGGGTGTGTTTGCTTTGTCCTTCTTGCTCCTCGCGAACGCACCAAACTCACTGCTCAGTCCATTGAGTGTGTTTTTCTCGGATATAGTGATGAGCATAAGGGTTATCGGTGTTGGGATCCTCTTGCTCGTCGGATGCGCATTTCTCGGGATGTGACCTTCGATGAGTCTCGTCCTTTCTATCCACGGCCATCTTCCTCGAGTTTCTCTGTGGAGGACATCTCTTTTCTCGCCTTCCCTGGTACACCTCCCCCTGTGCCTCAAGTTCCTACTCCTCCGAGTCCCATTGCTTCTGATTCTACGCCTTCTTCCCCCACAACTTCTTCTCCCCCTTTGTCAACTTCTCCCTCATCGCCTGATTCTCCACCTTCCTCCCCGATATCCACCATGCCTTCACCTTCTCCAGTGTTTCCATCTTTTTCTTTCTACTATTCTCGACATCCACGCGTTCTTGATGATTCTACTGCTGGGCCATCAACCTCTGATGTGTTGTCTGGCTCCTCTCAACCGACTTATGATCTTCGTACTCGGCCTCGTCCCCCACCTAATCACTATTCTCCTGACCGTTTTGGCCTTTCTGTTGTCCTTGAGCCAACCTCTTATCGAGATGTTATTGCCCACCCCGAGTGGCAACTTGCGATGGTCGAGGAGATTGTTGCGCTTGAGCGCACTGGCACGTGGGATTTGGTTTCTCCCCCTTCCCATGTTCGTCCCATCACGTGCAAGTTGGTCTATAAGGTTAACACTCGCTCCGATGGTTCTCTTGAGCGCTATAAAGCGTGTCTTGTGGCTCGTGGCTTTCAGCAGGAGCAGGGCCGCGACTATGATGAGACTTTCGCCCATGTGGCTCACATGACCACTATTCGCACTCTTCTCGCCGTGGCCTCTGTTCTCCACTGGTCTGTGTCTCAGCTGGATATGCAGAATGCTTTCCTCAATGGCGAGCTGCGTGAGGAGGTTTATATGTAGCCACCTCATGGGTACTCTGTCCCTGACGGCATGGTTTGTCGTCTTCGGCGCTCTCTCTATGGCCTTAAGCAAGCCCTCGCGCCTGGTTTGAGCGTTTCGCCTCCGTGGTCACTGCTGCGGGTTTCTCGCCCAGCGCCCATGACCCTGCTTTGTTTGTCCACACTTCTCCTCGCGGTCGAACTCTTCTTCTTCTCTATGTTGATGACATGATCATTACTGGCGACGACTCTGAGTACATTGCCTTTGTTAAGGCTCGTCTCCGTGAGCAGTTCCTTATGTCTGATCTTGGCCCTCTTCGCTTCTTTCTTGGGATCGAAGTTTCCTCTACCTCTGATGGTTTCTATATCTCCCAGGAAAAGTATATTCAGGATCTGCTTGCTCGTGCTACTCTTAGCAATGAGCGCACTGCTGAGACTCCTATGGAGCTCAATGTTCACCTCCGTGCCTCTGATGGTGATCCCTTGACTGACCCGGCGTGCTATCGCCATCTGGTTGGGAGCCTTGTCTACCTTGCCGTCACTTGTCCAGATATCTCCTACGTTGTCCATATTCTGAGTCAGTTCGTCTCTGCTCCCACTTCGGTCCACTACAGTCACCTTCTTCGTGTTTTACGATATCTTCGTGGAACGTTCTCTCGCCGTCTTTTCTTCCCTCGCTCCAGCTCTAGGCCTATTCGGATGCTACGTGTGCGAGTGATCCATCGTACCGCCGCTCACTCTCTGCTTACTGTGTGTTTCTTGGTGGTTCTCTCATTGCTTGGAAGACGAAGAAACAGACAGCAGTTTCCCGCTCGAGTGTAGAGGCTGAGTTGCGAGCTATGGCTCTTTTGACCGCAGAGGTGTCATGGTTACGTTGGTTATTGGAGGATTTTGGTGTTTCTGTCTCTACATCGACTCCTCTCCTGTCAGACAGTACAGGTGTTATCAGCATTGCGCGTGACCCGGTGAAGCATGAGCTCACCAAGCACATCGGTGTGGATGCCTCTTTTGTGCGTGCTGATGTGCAGGATCAGGTTCTCGCTTTTGAGTATGTGCCTTCCAAGCTACAGCAGATTTCTCCACAAAGGCCCAGACTAGAGCACAACATGGTTTTCTCCTCTCCAAACTCAGTGTTGTTGACCCACCATGAGTTTAAGGGGGAGTGTTAGAGTATATAGTCTCTCTTTATATTTGCCCATTGTCTAAGGGCCTTTTGGCATATTTGTCTTTTCCACGCCTGTACATGTATTGGCCTTTGGCCCTCCGTGAATATGAGGTTGCTAATTCCCCAGTTCACAACACTAGAAACAGAAAATGAAGCTTCTCTTACATTAGGAAACTGATCGCGGAGAAGCCTGGGCATGACTGCTTTGTGAATCACTTCCGTTGTGTACCAAAAATGAAGTGTTCATTCTCAGATAGTACCAAAAAAAAATAAAGAACATGTAAAAAGAGATTTGGCCTATCAGCAATTCACTGTGTGAAACATCAATCATGTGTATAACACAAAGAAAATATGGAACTGATATTAAGTTATGACAATCAATGCACAAACTTAAAAGAAAAACATAAGTTGCATCGTACATATGACTTAACTTCTCTCAGATTTTGCTTATATAGACTGGTATCTCAGGGCTTAGGAAATATTAAGAAGGTTAGCATGATCACCAGTCAATTGGTGTGTGAAAAAGGTGTTCGACTAAGCTCACCATAAATATGCATACAGTAATCTATTTACCGAATATGAGGTAGCAAATAAAGCTAGTATCATGTCTTCAACCAGTATAAAAATTAAAGATACAACCAATCCTAGAAACAGAACACGAAGCTTCACTTACATCAGGCAACTGATTGCGGAGAAGCCTGGGCATGACTGCTTTGTGAATCACTTCCGTTGTGTCTTTCTCTGGTCCTTGAGCCTTCTTTCCTTCAGATGGCCAATGTATGTATGAAAGAATGCACATGACAGAAGAAAATTAACGACAATACCAAACAAGGTATTCAACAGTGGTTGCTAGAATTACTAACCCTTTGTGCCAGTAGTAAATTTTATCAGTCAATTTTCTTCCTGTAACACTGATATCTTTTGCATTGAATACAGCGCACATGTCTCAATTTTCGACATTAGGTGCATAGGTCCAGAGAACAATTAGACTTAAGGATTTTAGTTGCAGACCTTTTACTTTTTCAGGAAGAATCAAATAGATGCAGCTACCTTGACTCAATCAATTGTATAAAAAGTTGTAACAAATGAAAAACAGAAATAACAGCTTAATTTTTTGAACCGGTCCATATTACGTATTGCTAAATATGTTCTGCGGGTTTAGTGGTGGAGTGAGTGCACTAACAGCAAACACAAAAATGCCTAAAAATGGCAGGTCAAACTGTACCCAATGTCTCAAATCAGGTTCGGCATGGCAGAGATCACAATTGATTCACACAAATCTAGACCTGGGAAGAAAACTAAGTGGTGGTAATGGATGGGGAGTTCCAATGGATGGGTGCTGGTTGTGCTAACATGATAGTATGAGCAATCAGGGATGCCAAATCAGCAACTACAATCTTAGGAAAAGAAGTGCACTGAGCGCTGCATATTATCCTTCAGTAATTTCGTGGAGCACATTATTACCTCATTGCTCATCTTCTCCAATGCTGTAGCTGCTTCATTTCCTGAAGAAAAGTTGATGGCATACAATTTTCACTGGCTCACACAACCATCAATTAAGCAGACAATCTCCAATCAACGAAAGTCACAGATCAACCACCAAAGATAACCAAAATAGATGAACTACTACCTTCGATAACATTGCCGTTCTTAGAGAACACATCTTTAGAGCAATATCGTTGGTGTCATAGGACAGACCTGAAATTCAAGTTAGTGGACCAAACAGCAGGGTATCAAAAAATCCTGAACCATTCATCAGTATTCGGTCAGAACTAATCTTGTTCAATTTCAGCAGGGCATAAAAAATCCTATCATCTACATCCAGTTAAAAGTGAAGGCAATATTTGCTTGTTAGCATACTGCACTGCGACTGCAATCAGCAAGCAGGGTGATTTACAATCTAGCAGGAAACCCATAATCCTAAGTAGGTCCACAGATTACCATATGAATAAACGAAGCCCATTTTTTAACAAAGAAAAGATTCAGGTCCAAGCATAAAAGATACTTTACCATAAACTGAACACGAGACGAGAAAGGGATCCACGAAATCATACCTCCTCCCAACGATTTGGAGTCAAAGCAGAACTTCGATTCAGAGGCTTCCCGGACGGAATAGCATGGGGCAACACTTTTGCTTCACAAATTAAACATCGCTAGAAATAATCCCTAATCCTCTGTTGCATCTAATCTACCTGCCCCAAATCAGTATCAACCCTCACAAAATCTAACGGTTCGCATCCCGCTGAACAAAACTATGTTAAGAATCGCCCGCGAGAATTAACAAGGAGCACAGAAATCGCATGTACGCATCTAGATCGAGATCCAGTAAAGTATGAACAGAAGCAATTCGCGTACATGATATTCAAATGACAGATTGAAACGGTGAAGATTGGAAGGCTAAACGACTCAGATTTGGGATTCCATTAGCAAGAACGAGAAGAAACAACCAGCTGTTGTCTTGAGAACGAGCAATACATACACGACCTAACCCAACATCGTAACCCCTGAAACTGAACTAAACAACAAGACGGGTTCACTCCCTATGCGACGCGGCTACTCCTTAGCGGCGGCCTTCTTCTTCTTGGGAGACTTGGGCGACTTGGACTCCTTCTCAGCAGCGGCGGCGGCCTTCTTGGGGAGCAGGACGGAGTGGATGTTGGGCAGCACCCCACCGTGGGCGATGGTGACGCCGGCGAGCAGTTTGCCGAGCTCCTGGTCGTTCCTGATGGCGAGCAGCAGGTGGCGCGGGACGATGCGGCTCTTCTTGTTGTCCTTGGCGGCGTTGCCGGCGAGCTCCAGCACCTCGGCGGCGAGGTACTCGAGGACGGCGGCGAGGTAGACGGGGGCGCCGGAGCCGACGCGCTGCGCGTAGCGGCCCTTCTTGAGGAAGCGCCCGATGCGGCCGACGGGGAACTGGAGGCCTGCCTTGACGGACCGGGTCACCGCCTTCTTCCTCTCGCCTCCCTTCCTTCCGGCCATCTCTCTTCTTTCTGCGGCGAACTGCTGCTCGAGGTGGGTTTGGGGGGGATGGATTCGAAATGGAGGCGCGGGCTGCTGCTGCTTTGGATTGTGGATGGATAGGCAGCGAGCGGGAGATTTTATAGGAACCCGGAAGGATCAAGAAAGAGGAGGCGATCCGTGGGAGGGGCGAATGGACCAATCAGGAGCCAGGGATTTTCTAGGAACCAGGAAGGAAGGGGGGCGATCCGTGGGAGGGGCTGATGAACCAATCAGAACGCAGGAATTTAGAAAAACAGGGAAAGGAAGAGGGGGGCGATCCGTGGGAGGGACGGATGAACCAATCAGGACGCAGAGATTTCTGTTGTCACATTGAGTTTCTTTTCTTTTGGTGGTGAAAAGGGAATTTGGCTGTGTGAAACGAAATTCTAAAATTGGTAGCAGCAGGAAATGGATTTTAGTAAATACTGTATAATTATATAATAACTTGCTTTTTTTTGTTATTTAACTTTTGCTATAGTAGCTAGTCACATACTCCTTTTAACTTTTGCTATATAGTAGCTAGTTTTGTATACTGGTAAGCACAACCTTTTTCTTTTTGAAAAATCTCATAGCAAGCTCATTGTGATCAGTTTTCACATACAAGTTTAAAAGCTCAAAGAATTGAATTCAAATGACTAGAGAAAAAACAATGATTGTATGGGAATTGTTAAAACGATTGTTCAAATGACTTGTATAGTCAGGTACTCACTTTTCTGCTTCAACAAGAATGTATTAAATATATGGTCCATCCTATCTTGATTTTCCTCATGTTGTTCATGTTCTTTTATCTAGAAAATAGGCACGCTTCGTCGCACCAATATATTATTGTGGCGGCATATGATCCCGTTGTTAGTATGGCACAGCCCAAGAGTAAAACAATACTATTATCTAACTATCATCATTCAATAGACGCTCCTAAAAAAACTGCTTAGAAGCTTCTGGCGACCTTTTGTAAACCGTTCTCCTCCCTCTCTTCCTTCATGCCAAGGCGGCTAGGGTTTCATCGTCTCCCGTTGGTGCCACCTTCGATCTGCCTCGCTTATGTGGCCTTCGGGACATGGAGGTGGGGTGGATCTAGGCCCCTGCTAGTGGGAGGGCTTCGTTTTCCTGTTTTTAGTTGCAAGCTTGGTGGGGCGACGCTCAGGTGGTGGTGGCGGCGTCTCTTCCAATAAGGTATTCCCAGCTTCAGCCACATCTCGACGCCGACGTCGAGGAGCTTATTGTAGGGTTCGCAGCATAGAAAACAAAAAATTTCCTACGATGTGAACTATATACCAAGATCTATTTATACTAGATACAAACAACGGGCGGATGTATATCCGTAGAGAACATACCCTTGAAGACCGACAAAGCTTAACGAGTTCAACTCGTGGTTGATGTAGACGATCTCTTGCCGATCTCAAGATCGAGAGGAAGTCCTAAGCCAAGAATCGCCAGCGCATCCGTGCTCGCACACACGCTCGAGGCACCGAGCAACCTCCGCCTCCTCGCCCAGCGATGCGGTGAAGCACAACTCTTTCTTGCCGAATAGCCACCGGAACATGTATCTCGCTAGTCCGAGACCATGGGGATAATTTCTAGAGGGGAGAGAGATCCTTCACGAGGAGGTGTGAGTGAGAAGTGAGAGGAGGGGCCTTTTATAGGAGGAGGGGAACCCCAAGGGGTGGCAGGCGCATGGGGCTGCCCCTGCCTCCCTCTTCATGTGGGTGGACACTCCACTCACAAAACTCCTCCAAATTCCTCCTCTCAAAACTCCACGCAAACACCCAGTAAATTGCCACCAAATTTAATGCAAACTCTCATTAAATAAAACTCTTTTATTTTATTCAGAATTTTGTCAATTACTTTAATGACAAACATTCACAAATAACCCCTTGCTAGAATTCTATTTCACATGCATAACCACTTTATGCAATTTCACCAAAACCTGCTTTGTGATCTAGTGAAATAAATTCGCGCTTGTTCATTCTTTCGCATGAAACATTTGCTCCAATTGGATGTCGGTGTCTCTTAAGTGTGTCACCCTACGGTTCGTGAATAATGCGGACATGATCAAGACCCTCTCGATCAATAATCGAGCGGGATCCGGAGACCCATCTTGACTCCCACACATTCAACGATGACTTTCTTGTGATCGTCGGAACCTTTACGCTAGTATCTTAATCCTTTGTCTCACGATATATTACATGTCCGAGATTCGATCATCGGTATCTCCATACCTAGTTTGATCTCGTGCATCGACATGCACTCCTTTCTCGTTCTGTGATATAACATTCTAGTGATCAAATCACTTGCTTGCAAGCTAATCAATGTGATATCACCGAGAGGGCCCGAGTATATCTATCCGTCATCGGGATGAACAAATTCCACTCTCGATCCATGAGCCTCAACATAACACTTTATTAGTTCCGAATCCATCTTTATAATCACCCCATTACGGTGTGACGTTTGATGTTATCAAGAAACTCTTCCTGTTAGTGATTGACATGATCTCATGGTCTAAGGATTAGGATCACTGTAAGTTGTTATAGCAATATAAACTCAATGACTTTGATCGTAATGCTATACTTGGATGAATGTTCATCACATCATTACACTAATGTTGTGATCCGTTATTAACAACATCCAATGTCCATGATCGTGAAACCTTGATCATCTTGTTAATCAACGAGCTAGTTTATGAGAGAGGCTTAACTAGGAACTTTCTGTTTGTTTATTAAACACACATGTATTAACGCTTCAGATTAATACAATTATAGCATGCAAAATAAACATCTATCATATACTTGGAATACACATAATAAACAATTTATTATTGCCTCGGGGCATATTCCTTGATCTCCCACTTGCACTAGAGACAATAATCTAGTTACATAGTGATATATCTAACACCCATTGAGTTCGTGTTGATCATGTTTTGCTCTAGGAGAGTTTTAGTCAACGGATCTGCTACATTGAGATCCGTATGTACTTTACAAATCTTTATATCTCCATCCTTGACATGCTCATGGATGGAGTGAAACCGCGCTTAATATGCTTGGAATGCTTGTGAGACCTTGGCTCTTTGGCATTGGCAATGGCACCATTGTTATCACAATAGATCACCATTGGGTCCAACGCTTTGCCACAACTCCTAGTTCGGATATGAACTCCTTCATCCAAAGCTGCTTCGAGCCGCTCAAGCAAAGAACATATTCGACCCTCGTTGTTGATCCCGCTACCACAGGTTGTTTGGAGCTCCTCCAACTAACCGCCCGCCATTCATGAGAAATACGATCCGGATTGAGACTTAGAGTCATCCGGATCGGTGTCAAAGCTAGCGTCGACATAACACTTAGCGACGAGCTCTTCTTCACCTCCAGATACAAGAAACATATCCTTAGTTCTTCTTAAGTACTTAAGGATATTCTTGACCGCTATCCGATGTTCAACACGATCCGATTGGTACCTACTAGTCAAACTAATAGCGTGTGCCACATCCGGTCTTGTACATAGCATGGCGTACATTATAGAGCCTATGGTCAAGCATAGGGACTTTGTCCATTATCTCTTTCTTCCGCCGGTTGGACTTTGAGTCTTACTCAATGTCTTGCCTTGCAACATAGGTAAGAACCCTTCTTACTTCCGTCCATTTTAAACTTCTTTAAAATCTTATCAAGGTATGTACTTTGATAGCCCTATTAGGCGCCTAGATCTATCTCTATAGATCTTTATGCCTAATATGTATGACGCTCACCTAGGTCCTTCATTGAAAATTTGTTGTTTAGATAACTTTTAACACATTTAAAAGTTCTATATCATTTCCGATCAATAATATGTCATCCACATATAATATCGAAATGCCACATTGCTCCCACTCACTTTCTTGTAAATACAAGCTTCTCCATAAGTTTGGACAAATCCAAACTCTTTGATCACCTCATCAAAGCGGAGATTCCAACCGCGATGCTTGCTTCAATCCATAGATGGATCGCTGAAGCTTGCACACCTTGTTAGCATCCTTAGGATCGACAAAACCCTTTGGTTGTATCATATACAACTCTTCTTCAATATTACCATTGAGAAACGCTTTTGACATCCATCCGCCATATTTCATAATCGAAATATGCAGAATTGCTAACATAATCCTAATCGACTTTAGCATCGCTACGGAGAGAAAGTCTCATCGTAGTCAACTCCTTGAATTTGTCGAAACCCCTTTGCGACAAGTCGAGCTTTATAGATGGTCACATTACCATCAAGACGCTTTTCCTTTTGAAAATCCATTTGTTCTCCACGCCTTCGGTCTTGAGGTAATTCCACCAAGTTCCAAACTTGATTTTCATACATGGATTCCATCTCGATTTCATGGCTTCTAACCATTTGTTGGAATCCGGGATCATCATTGCTTCTTCATACGTCATCGCAGGTCATTATTTTCATCAACCATGAAATTTATGACAGATTTCGTCTGACTCGGGGCTGCAGCGTCTGTTTGACTGCGAGGTTG
The DNA here is from genome assembly GCA_030063025.1 of Avena longiglumis. NCBI lineage: Eukaryota > Viridiplantae > Streptophyta > Magnoliopsida > Poales > Poaceae > Avena > Avena longiglumis. The sequence continues at coordinate 443,869,872 of CP125977.1, forward strand.
GTAGTACTCTCTTTCGGAGTTTCATGATCATTATCATTAGTTCCCTCTTCAGCAGGTGGAGCCAACTCGGAACAACTTCCGACTGCGCTACTCGCCATACTTTGAAGAAGGTTCCACAACCTCTTGAGTTCTACCTTCCGACTACTCACACCTTTCGCGAGAAACTCTTTCTCTAGAAAGGATCCATTCTTGGCAACAAAAACCTTGCCCTCGGATCGTGATAGAAGGAATACCCAATAGTTTCTTTAGGGTATCCTATGAAGACGCATTTTCCGCTTTGGGTTCGAGTTTATCCGGTTGAAGTTTCTTCACATAAACATCGCATCCCCAAACTTTAAGAAATGACTTAGGTTTGTTTCCAAACCACAATTCATCTGGTGTCTTTTCAGCGGTTTAGATGGTGCCCGATTTAAAGTGAATGCAGCGGTTTCTAGTGCATAACCCCAAAATGACAACGGCAAGTCCGTCGGAGACATCATAGATCGAACCATATCTAATAATGTACGATTCTGACGTTCGACACACCATTTCATTTGTGGTGTTCGGCGGTGTGAGTTGTGAAACAATTCCACACTCTTTCATGTGAGTGCTAAACTCGTAACTTAGATACTCACCTCCACGGTCGACCGTAGAAATTTGATCTTTCTATTACGATGATTTTCCACTTCATTACGAAATTCCTTGAACTTTTCAAAGGTTTCAGACTTGTGTTTCATCAAGTAGATATAACCATATCTACTCAAATCATCCGTGAAAGTAACAAAATAACGATATCCACCTCATGGACACACTCATTGGACCACATACATCGAATGTATGATTTCCAATAAATCATGCCGTTCCATTGAACCGGAAAAGCGGCGTTCTAGTCATCTTGCCCATAAGGCATGGCTCACATGTATCAAATGATTCATAATCAAGTGATTCCAAAAGTCCATCGAATGGAGCTTCTTCATGCGTTTAATGCCAATATGACCTGACGGCGATTGCCACATATATCTGGATATATCATCATTAAGTTTAATCCTTTTAGCATCAACATTATGAATATGTGTAAAATTATCATTGAGATCTAAGAAATAAACCATTCATCATCGGTGCATGACCATAAAAGATTTCATTCATATAAATGGAACAACCATTGTTCTCGATTTAAATGAATAACCACTTTGCATCAAACATGATCCGGATACAATGTTCATGCTCGGTGCACCAGATAACATTTATTTAAGTTTATGACTAATCCCGACGGTAAGTGGAGAGGCAGCGTTCGACGGCGATCACATCAACGTTTGATCCATTGCCGACACGCATCTTGACCTCACCCTTGCTAGCGGTCGCTTGTTCCGACCCCCGATTCGAGTTACAAATATTAGCAACCGATATCAAATACCGGTGCTCTGCGAGCACTAGTCAAGTACACATCAATAACATGTATATCATATATACCTTTGTTTGCCTTGCGGCCTTCTTATGCGCGGATACTTGGGGCGATTGCGCTTCGATGGCGATCCCTTACAAGAGCACTTTTCGGTATCGGACTTAGGTCCAACTCGGGGTTTCTTTTCGGTGCGGCAACGGGCTTGCCGCCTTACTTCCTTCCGTTTTCCCTTCTTGTCTTTCTTGAAACCGGTGTTCCTATTGATCATCAACACTTGATGTTCCTTTTGATCTCCACTTACGGTTTTAAGCATTGTGAAGCTCGGGAGAAGACTTCTTCATGCCTTGCATATTATAGTTCATCACGAAGCTCTTATAGCTAGGTGGCGTAGGCTGAACACGATGGATGCCTAAGTCAATGGGAATCGTTATTCCCAAGGACACAAGCTTATCGGCGTAACCCGACATCTTGAGTACATGCTCACTAACGAATTGTGCTCTTCCATCATCTTGACTAAAGAACTTTTACGAAGCATTATAGCTCTCTCTGACATGTGTGTGAAAATCATTTTCAACTCACCCATTGTATCAAATGCATTGCCGTTTAAAGCGCTTTTGAAGTTCGCTCTAGCCCATACAATATGCGCAATGAACTAAGTTGTGGTCCTCTGACGAGTCGATAGACATTCTTCTCCTCGTCGGGGCATCATCAAGGTGGGGGGCCTAACGGCGCTTCTAGCACGTATTGCTTTTGTGCAGAGAGGAGAATCCTCAAATTCATGGCCCATTCGGTAAAGTTGCTACCGTTCGTTGCTAGTTTCTCTTTCTCCATGAGCATTGAAATTAAAAGCGGTGGTGCCATCTACAACAATTTGTAAAGTTTAGACTAAGTGTATGATAGATCGAGTTCAACTAATCTATATTACGAATGAACTCCCACTCAAAAGCGACATCCCTCGTGTCCTTTTGGTGATTACATGAACCAAATCCACTACACCAAGTCCGATCATCACGTGAGTCGGTATAGCTTCAAAGGCGAGCATCAAATGGGCATCATATCAACTATATGACTCATGCTTAACCTTTGATGCGTGTTAGAGGCCATGTCTGTACATGCTAGGCTCGCCAAGTTAGAACCTTAGTATTTGCGTGTGTAACTGTTTTACACCCGAAATATGGTCGTGGATCCAAGAACACCCGATCATCACGTGATGTCTTGGAGCACGAAAACATAATCGGTGCATACTAAAGGAAGAACACATTCTTATCTTGATATTTAAATGAGGGATCATCTTATTATGCTTAACAAAGCGCTAAACAAGCAATATAAGATGTAATCAAACATCATATGTTTATTAGTGAAATTATATGGTTCCCATGGATGATCTCTATCATGTGCATCGTGGTATGATCACTATCATACCTATATGTGTAAATCCAAGGTCTATGGATTTTACACGCTATGTGTGTGTAAGAGTATCATCTCATACTTCTACTTACAACACTACCATATCATAACACTAGCCCAAAGAACAATCTAAACTAGACGACTCTAATTTATCCATTGCAAGTTTTACGTGTCTTAGGGCTTTCGAGATAGAACCGTTCTTACCTACGAACATGAACCTAACGAGGATAATCAAATTGTTGACAACTCGCTTGCAAAATAGATATTGACTATAGTAGGAGAGAGGACACCCGCTAGCCACTTATGCAAACTAGTTGCATGTCAAGCGTGGAACAGGTCTCATGTGCGAGGACATGTAAAGTTTGTCCGGGCCGCTTCATCCCACTATGCCACCAATATCCAAAATCACAACAAAGGAGCAACAACATGATCATCATCGCCCACATACTCATATGTGTACTACCCGTGTAAAGTATCTACGCATAGATCCGGCTCTGATACCACTGTAGGGTTCGCAGCATAGAAAACAAAAATTTTCCTACGATGTGAACTATATACCAAGATCTATTTATACTAGATACAAACAACGGGCAGATGTATATCCGTAGAGAACATACCCTTGAAGACCGACAAAGCTTAACGAGTTCAACTCGTGGTTGATGTAGACGATCTCTTGCCGATCTCAAGATCGAGAGGAAGTCCTAGCGCCAAATCGCAGCGCATCCGTTGCTGACACACGTTCGAGGCACCGAGCAACCTCCGCCTCCTCGCTCCAGCAATGCAGCAGAAGCACAACTCTTTCTTGCCGAATAGCCACCGGGAACATGTATCTCGCTAGTCCGAGACCATGGGGGATAATTTCTAGAGGGGGAGAGAGATCCTTCACGAGGAGGTGTGAGTGAGAAGTGAGAGGAGGTGCTCCTTTTATAGGAGGAGGGGGGAACCCCAAGGGGGTGTCCGGCGCATGGGGGCTGCCCCCTTGCCCTCCCCTCTTCATGTGGGTGGACACTCCACTCACAAAACTCCTCCAAATTCCCTCCACTCAAAAGTCCACTCAAAAAACCCATTAAATTTCCACCAAATTTAATGCAAACTCTCATTAAATAAAACTCTTTTATTTTATTCAGAATTTTGTCAATTACTTTAATGACAAACATTCACAAATAACCCCTTGCTAGAATTCTATTTCACATGCATAACCACTTTATGCAATTTCACCCGAAAACCTGTTTCGGTATCTAGTGAAATAAATTCCTGCGCTTGTTCATTCTTTCGGCATGAAACATTTGCTCCAATTGGATGTCGGTGTCTCTTAAGTGTGTCACCCTACGGTTCGTGAATAATGCGGACATGATCAAGACCCCTCTCAGATCAATAATCGAGCGGGATCTGAGACCCATCGACTCCCACATTCAACGATGACTTTCTTGTGATCGTCGGAACCTTTTACGCTAGTATCTTAATCCCTTTGTCTCACGATATATTACATGTCCGAGATTCGATCATCGGTATCTCCATACCTAGTTTGATCTCGTTACCGACATGCACTCTTTTCTCGTTCCTGTGATATAACATTCTAGTGATCAAATCAGTTGCTTGCAAGCTAATCAATGTGATATCACCGAGAGGGCCCAGAGTATATCTATCCGTCATCGGGATGAACAAATTCCACTCTCGATCCATGAGCCTCAACATAACACTTTATTAGTTCGAATCCATCTTTATAATCACCTGTTACGGTGTGACGTTTGATGTTATCAAGAAACTCTTAGGTGTTAGTGATTGACATGATCTCATGGTCTAAGGATTAGGATCACTTCGTAAGTTGTTATAGCAATATAAACTCAATGACTTTGATCGTAATGCTATACTTGGATGAATGTTCATCACATCATTACACTAATGTTGTGATCCGTTATTAACATCCAATGTCCATGATCAGGAAACCTTGATCATCTTGTTAATCAACGAGCTAGTTTATGAGAGAGGCTTAACTAGGAACTTTCTGTTTGTTTATTAAACACACATGTATTAACGTTTCCGTATTAATACAATTATAGCATGCAAAATAAACATCTATCATATACTTGGAATACACATAATAAACAATTTATTATTGCCTCTCAGGGCATATTCCCTTCACTTATGGGAGTGGTGTGGTCCTCGAGGACTTCTTATGGTTGTGGGATCTTCGGATCGTCAAGGAGGTTCATCGGCAGATCATCCTTCTTATTCGTCTCTAGGACAGATGTGGTCTTTTTACCCGTTCGACGACTTCCAGTGGTTATGGTTGGTGTGGTTAGAACACACAGTGATATGTGGGCATTGATTTTCTAGTTGTTATCTTCCCACATGTACTTGTTCATATCGCGGTATTGTTCAATGAAGTGGCCCAGACTAACACTACGCGTAATCATACGGTTTCTAGGATAGTTCTTAGATGGGTTTGGTGCTCTAATAGTATGCCATTGACTATGGTCGTGGAGCATGCTTTCTAGGATAGTTTTAGCTTTAGAAACATTTTTACTCATAAATGCACCCCCTAGCGGAATCTAGAATGCTTCTTGACATGATATTTAAGCCATTATAAAAAGAATGAAATAAAATATAAAGTAAACTAAAAGTAAGTAAAGTAAATAAAGTAAAGAAATGTAAACTAGATGATATGGAAGATAGTAGAGTTATTTCTGGGTTTTATGAGTGATTGCAAGTAGGAAAAGTATTTTTGTAGTTTTAAAATAATAAATTATAGAAAATATAAAAGGTATTAGATGCAATGGAAAGGTGTTTCTTATGATTAAAATTGGACTGAGGTTCATGGGTTCACTTGTCTACTATCTTTTTAAGTTGTAGTGGTGATAAAACAATTCATCAATGATAAATATTTATGAAACTTCTATATGTGTTTGATAAGTATTCATATGGGCATCACGTTCTAACATAGAGATGAAACAAATATCTCTTATACTCCTCAATAAAGGGAAACTCCATGCAATCTTGAATTAAGAACAATTCAGAGTATAGCTTTAAGTAATATAACATGATGTTTGAAATACAAATATGGTACCTTGGTCTAACAAGATTATCACACTTTCAAATGATAACTATAGCACATGATTTCACTTTATCCCTAATGAGGTAGCAAAAGAAAGGTAAAAACCAAAGTAGATCTTGAATATTGTTTGTCACAATTCAATCACTACCACCATGCTACTCCATTTAATACACTTCTCCCCATACAAGTTTTTGCATACAAGTTGGATCAAAACAAGCAACTAAGCATAGGGTACATGATATGCATCTATCAATACATCTTACACAAAATAGGTTTCAATCTCAAATATTAAATCATAGAACAAAGATCCAACACATAGAAATTACATATATGACCATAATCATGTAGGGCAGCTCCTATGGTACTAGATCTATGAAGAACAAGAGAGAAATAGATCAAGCTACTTCCACAAACCCATAGTACGAAGGTGGACTACTCCATCTTCATCATGGTGACGATGCTGGAGATGTTGGAGAGGGTGGAGATCCCCCCGGAGGTGGCTCCGACGGAGTTTCCCCCTGCAATCTTCGCTGGATCTGACTCTGATTGGTGGTGTTTTCATTTCTGGTGTGCTCCGCCTCAAGGACTCCCCGGGGGATCCTTATATAGGGGTTTTTAGGTCAAAATAACTCCATGGGCGAAAGAATCAAGGCGATCAGACAGACGAGGAGCAAAAGAGCATAGGTGGCGCGCCCACATAGGCTGGCATGCCACCCAGTGTCTTTTGGCCTCCTAGCCATCCAGGTGAGGTTCTTACGCTCCAGATGCTTCTCGTGGATAAATATTTACAATCCCAAAAGTTTAGGTCTATTTGACTTTGTATAGGTCCTAAAACATCAAAAACATTAAAAAAACAGGGGTTTTCTGCTCTACTGGGTTATAGCCAAAATAAAGGAGATCAATGGTAAATCCCCAAAAATCAATGTAAAACATGGATATAACATTATATATGATGCAAATATGTGGATAAACATGTTAACAAACTATAAAGTCCATGTATGCATTTTACATGCATCAGAGACACACCTCGAACAAGTCAAAAAACAAGTTGATCGATGATGATGCTTACTTACCACGTAGGTAATGAACATATCTCTATGCAATCATAGAGTCTCGTAAGTTAGCAAAGCGTGTTAGAGGCATCTAACTTGTTTTTGCAGAGAAGTAATGTGGTATAGCAATGTGATGTATGAAATGTATTATGTTGTAACCTCGTTGGGCATGAGTGGTAGGAGTCGTGATGATTTTCATATTATTACTGTTAATACCCATAGTTGTTTTTACTTTATTAGCTAAGATTAGCAATAGTTTTAAAAGCAAGGATTGGCGATAATCAAGCAACTATGGACCTCGATGCTATGCCCACGTCGCGTGGAGGAGTACATGACGCCAAAAGATGATGATGATGGAGATCTATATGAATTGCATAGGATGTTAATCCATTTATGCACTTTTTTTGTTGCATGGCAGTCGTAATAAATAGGGCGATCTCTCACTTAAAATTATCAAGTAATAATGTGTTCCCCTTAAGTTAGGCACCACATAACATGGGCTTCGAACCGGTATAGGTCATGTAACATGGGTGCACCTAGCGACGTTCATAATGTGGGTGCAAAACTGTCGCACTGCTGGTAAACTAAGGTTCACTTGACATACTACCTAGAACGTCTAGAGTATGGAACACAAGAATCGAAAGATTAATAAGAGTCATATGGAGATATTATTGGTATGAGTACCTACCGATCTTATTCCCCGATGCGCGATGTAACATTGGTACCGGGAAAATAAGTTTGTGGATCTTGAATCAAGAGAGACAAGCCACGAGGCCCGAAATAGACCAGGTGGCACGCCTAGTAAGGGTGGGCGTGCCACCGAGGCCCTTTGGCCATGGAGCATCATCTCGGCCTCTCCTTTAGCGTACCCCACATATACCTAGAAAATCTAGTTTCCCAGGAGGAGGGAATTTTTGGCAAATCAGAGCACCACTAGAGCCACGATATTCATTTCGGGGGTCAGATTGATCTTGCTCTCCACCCCGAAGAGTGGGATTTCAAGATTTTCTCCTCCACCATCATCACCAACGACCATGAGTTCATCCCCCATCATCATGTGTGAGTAATTACCTATGGGCATGTGAGGTGGATGGGGATTGGATGAGATTCATCATGTAATCATCCATATGTATCAAGATTTGAGGTGTCTATCTTGTAGAAATTCACAGATTTCAGTGGTGAATTTTTATTGCCCTATCATATATTTGAGTTTGGTATGTATTTGCAAAGTGTATTACCTATTATTGTGTTGAACCTGCGAGCCCTAAGGTGACAGTTAGGGAAAACAATGGGAATTTATGATAGTTTAAGGATATTGTGTGTTCATGAAGTGGTAATGCTTTGCTCCGGTCTATTTGAAAGGTTATGTCTTAATTGCTTGTAGTACCAAGTTGGCCCCGATAAAATGGACAGGCAGGACAAAGGATATTATGCAAATTCACATGCATGATTATGTTTGGAGCACACACACCTACACACGATTGAATTAGAGATAAATGCCATGTTAAGTATGATACATTATATGATGAATATAATTCATGCAACACCCCACTATCACCTCATGCCTGCGTTTTAGCCACTAAAAGTTTCACAACATTACTTCTAGTGAAAACTGGAAATCTGTTGTTTTATTTACTGCTTTGAATCAACTGCCATAAATAACCACTTTCTTTGCAATTTTATAGACATACAGGTGTGATTAAGAGTGACGCATCAATTGCTAAAGTCTTATTGGTATTCTTGTGTTCCCCTTGAGTCGAACTATAAATTTGGGTAATACTTCCCATAGAATATTTCAGTGATCCCCTATACTTGTGGGCATCATCTACTTGTATCAAGACACTAATAGTAATCATTGTTATCGGAATGAGTTCTGGACATGTCCAAAAATATCCAAACCTACCGGGTCACACACTTAAGACGTTTACATCATTTTAGAATGTGAGTGCAAATGAGATAGTTGGATGAAGTAATTCTGAAAGGATGTTTCAGAGCGTCTCGGAATATTCCGGAGGAGTCCGGGATATCACTGAGAGTGGACGAAATGGTTCCGGACACTAAAATAGGACGTTGGGAATATTTTAGGAAGGTTTCAAATTAAATCGGAGGTATACGAAAGTTAATTTGGAAAGCTTCGAAATAAATATTTATATTAATAATAAATAAGAAAATATTATTTATTAATATCCCAGTGGGTCCCATGGGCCGGAGGGCCGCATGGACCCACTAGGCCACACACGCACGAGGGTGGGTGGAGGGAACCCTGGCCGAATCTGCCAGGGCCTTCCTTACGCATCGGCGGGTGGAGGAGGTGGGGAGGGGCGAGGCTATGTAGAGGGAGGAGTCCTTCCCGGTCTCAAACTCCCCCTTTTCTTTCTTCCACCAACATGAGAGAGAGGAAGTCTGGATCCTAGTCCTACTCTCCTCTATGGAGGAGGGAATCCGCCTATATAAGGAGGGGAGAGGGCCAAGGGCAAGACACGATTTTCCATGCCCTAGCCCAAGACATTGTCGTCGCCACTGCCCGCTGCCCACCACCGTGCCACTGCCACCTCGGCCCGGTTCTCTTCCTCTTCCTCGTGTCGTTGTCTTTGTCGCATGGAAGAGATCTTCACCAATTCCCGTAATAGCTCCTTTTTCTACCCCGTCTAGATCTAATCCTAACGGACAATGGAGTACTATTGGATCTTCATCGACACGTTCCCGCTTCATTCATGAGTTCTCGATCTTGCCCAATGCAGTGCCATCCTCGTAGCATGTGTGGATACCGGTGGAGGCGTGACATTTGGAGCACTAGTTCTTCGGAGCCGTCCGTGGGATAATACATCTCCTCGCGACTCGCTAAGGCTTGTTGCGGCGATCGACACACAATCAACCTTGTCATCGACAAACTTCCACTAGTTTGGTCAACGAGGGTATGTTCCGTTACCTCACCCTTGCATTGGATCTTGGTTATGCACTAGAATTTTTTTTTCCGTAGCGTGTTCCCCAACACTTGGTATATCAATATCAACTCTTCAACACCTAGTCATTTATGCCTAAGTTAATTGAGAATAATGACCACCATCCTTAACTACACTAATCTTAGGCTTCTAATTGTTGGTCAAGGTCTATCCTCAACTAAGTACAAACTTATACTACACCAAGTCTCTTATATGTTCTACCTTATTTAACAAGGCTTACTTTATGTTGGTACCTACTTGGTTTAGCAAGATTACTTATTGATACTCTATCATAACACTTTCTCATAACTCCTTGATTATTATCTTATCTCTTAAATCTAGGTACTTCTTATAGTTAACCCATAAGTGAGTTAACACCTCCAATAACCAATGGTTTGGCCTCTACTAAAGGGTTCATTCTAATGATGAGGGCACATGCTAACCTAAATAGTTCCTTCCTCTTAGTAATCCCTTACAAACTTTGGAAGGTTAACATAATAGGTCAAGGGCTAAAGGTTAACAATTACTAGGTCAAGAATTAATCACCCAACAATGATGATTCTAGACACTAGGTCAAGGTTCAATAAGAATGCCATATTTTAATATGGTTACTAAGGATATGTGGTGAATGGTATTGGCTTGAGTTCCTTCCTACTCTATTTTTGATAAGGTTTAGGAACTACCATGATGATGGGGATATGCCAATCGGGGTATCTATGGAGGCAAGAAGTGACTAGCCCATGATGATGTCAACAGGCCAGCGATGACGGCGACTGGAAAGAAGACTTCAAATAAGACCGGTGACTAGACGCGGAGGCCCAAGACCATAGCTAGGCCCAGTTGGATTAGGTCAAATCCCCGAAACCTTTTCTGATTCGGTTGAGATTCTATAAAACCCTAGCGAGGCACCCGTATATAATCATCCTTAGGGTTACCTTTGTACTCACGTTACATTAGCCACCCCATCCGAGTGACTCGCCGCCCCTATGTAGAGTGCTCTCCCCATGTAATCTCATTCACTATCAAATCAAACAAGTAGGAAGTAGGTATTTACCCTCCGGGGGGCCAACATAAGCCACCCAGCCATGCATGCCGGCTCCACCGACTTTTTCATCGGCTTCACTGATGCCATCGACCCCGCAGATCCCTCCGGATTTGTTGTCGGCATCGAATCACCTCCGGGCGATCCATTCTCAAAAGAGAAGATCCAGTCGACCACCCTTCCTGCATCCAAGTGTGATTCAGAGGAGGATGTCTCAACCCAAAGCAACTCCACCCTCGGTGATGATGCCGATTCAGCAACGCCAACATTGGACGCGGAATCTGTCGCCCGTGTAGCAAAGGCTAGCTCCATCACGAAGGTCTCCAACGCCAGAGAGTACAAGGATGATTCGGTCATCCATGTCCTTGCCTATGATTTGGAGTCGGAATCCCCAAATGAGTACTACAGCGCTTCCCATCACGCCATCTACATGGCGAATGATAACGAACCGCCAGTGGACCCCTTCACCACCCCCTCCCTCCAACCGCGACCGTCGACGAGATCGAGCGACATTGCGTGGTCCTGAACAAGGTCAGGGAAAGGGAGAAAACCGAGCGCGAGAAATTCCGCGTCAAACAAGAAACGGCGCAACAACTTTTGGCCTACCACCAGCAGCGAGTGGCACGGCGGCTCCAACTCTCCATTCTGGGTAGGATCCTAAATTTCAATGACGAAAATGATCCTACATGAGCGCCCGACCACAAGGCTCGTGACCATGCGACTCCCGGAGAAGGAGATCACCCACCAGCTGGGTCGACAGTGCATGGAGCCCCACCTCTACCTCGCCACGTGCCCCCTCCAAACCAGACGCGCATATAAGTCACGCCACGGTAATACGACGCCAACGGGCTCCCCCTCTACTCAATTTCGATGGGCAACGTCATCGTGAGTCAGACAGCGGTCGCCAACCTAAACCCCACGGGTGAAGGCGCGATCCAGATAACGTATGCGGAAACTCTGTTGTCCAAAGCCGTCCAGCAGCAAAACGCAGGGTGCGACTTGGCTAAACAAGTCTACTCTAGATCCACCAACAACAACGCGACATCCTCCAACCGCCCAGGCAAACGGACATACGCCAACACAAATAATTGCCTACCTACCGCGTCGATGCAACCAGAAGTTGCCAACCCCCTCTCCATGTTTGCCAGTCGTGGAAGCCTTGGCCGAGTAGGGCTAGCATGCTTCGAACCAATGGTTCGATTCGAAAACTATCCCTCCAATTTTCTGGGGCCAAGGGACATTGAAAAATATGACCCCACACTTGATCCTAAAGTATGGATCGACACTTACCTTATGGAGATGGGGATCGCCGACCACAATGAGTTGCTTGCCACGCGCTACCTCCCCCTGATGATGGAGGGTGCAACTCGCCAGTGGATAAACACCCTCCCGGAGAATAGTATTGACTCATGGGAAGAGATGTGCGTGGCCTTTGTCAAGCACTTCTAGGGCTCTTATTCACGAACCACCACAATAGAAGACTTGGAGTGATGCATCCAGGGTCCCAACGAGTTGACCCGACACTGAGTCCAGTGCTGGCAAGAGTTGTGTATAAATGCTGCAGGCATCCACCCGGACACGACCATCCATTGTTTCAAAACCGCGTGTCGGTATGATCCCTTGGTCGCAAAGATCAAGCGATCCTACCGAATGCTAAACAACATACCGTAACTCCTCGAAGTCGCCAAACGCTACTCAGAGGAAGACCGAATACAAGACCACGAAGGCGACTCCGGTGGCAGGCGCCGCACAAGCAGGCAAAGCGGAGGACAATCCCGTGACCTCCGCTACGGCAACACATGCTCCTCGACCAAGTGACGCCTCAATGGCAGGTCAGAATTCATCGCCAACACCAGTCGCGACTCATGCGACTCATCCAAGATTCGGCGCGACTGGAGTAGTCAACGCGACAGTCCTGCGGTCCAGCCAAAATTCGACCCCGTAGCTCTGCTTAACCAGCCATGCATTATCACAGCAGGGAAGGCAGACCCGCCACCCACAAAACCACCAACTACTAAACGCTCAAGGAAATTGAGAAGGCATGAAAGGCCAGGGAGGGCCAGAGCCCCAAAGAACCACAAGAGCATGACAATGTCGGAGCATTAAGAAATTCAGCCGGCTCGCTCCATACCTTCACCGGCATAGGGACCAAGCGTGACAAGAAGGTACTCACACGCGTTATCGCCATAAACACGGCACAACAAGCATATGCCCTGTGTTGGCTAACATGGTCAGAGCAGAGCGTCACATGGAGCCGCGAGGACCATGCACCCATGATCGAGTACCCAGAGCGAGTCACCCTGGTTGTCAGACCCGAAGTGGCTGACTACTGGTTACCAAACACCCTCATGGACGGGGGCAGTTCCATCAACATCCTCTACTCGGATATGTTTAGATGACTGCAGCTACCGCAGTCCATGGTGGAACCCACCCTGTGCACCTTCTACGACATAGTCCCAGGTCGGAAGGCTTAACCGATCGGAAAAGTGACACTGCCAGTCACTTCCGCACGGAGCTGGGTCACCTTCAAACTAGTGAACTTCAGAAAAGTGACACCGCTAGTCACTTCCGCACGAAGCGGATCACCGATCGGAAAAGTGACACTGCCAGCCCATACCATTGCGTGCTTGAGAGGCAGACGTTCGCCAAATTCATGGCGACCCGCACTATGCCTACAACACGATGAAACTACTGGGAACCCATGGCATAATCACCATTTGTGGCGACCCAGACATGGCCGCCGAATGCAAAGACAACGATGCCTAGCTTGCCAATGTCGTCATCGCCAAGGAAACAAACCATGTAGATGAGCTCGCCAAATATACACGTAGGATCGACAACTACGACCCTTCGATCCTAAAAAGTCCAACAACGACAAACCCCACACTTGTCGTGTTTGAAGCATCCGCACATACTCGCCAGGTCGAGCTCGTCCCTGGTGTGTCGAGCGAACGAGTCACCATGGGCTCAAACCTTACTCCCGCATAGGAAGGCGTGCTCATCGAGTTCCTCCACGAGAATCGCGACATCTTCGTATGGAAGCCATCTGACATGCCAGGTGTCCCATGGGAACTTGCTGAGCAAAAACTAAACATCGACCCCAAAGTATGGTCGGTCAATCATTCACTAAGAGCATCTCCACTCGTTGGCCGAACCTAGGCCGAAAACCGGACCTTTTTTCGGTCGGACGATGCAAGTTTTCGGCCTGGGTACGCCCAGTTTCCCACTCGGCTACCCAGGCCGAGTACCCAGGCGAACACAAAACGGCTATATATTTGAATCTGCATAGTTCCCACCGGTGAGTGCTTGGCCACAAGGTGTTCGACAGATGTGCCTACATGTTCGGCGACATATTTTTATTACATAACAGGGGAAACAACGATCAGTCATCGATGGGGATGGGCTCCTTTGGCGTGGCCGACGCGGCGTTGTCGTCCATCTCGCCGGTGAAGGCCCCAGGGTTGGAGGAAGTCGAGCGAGCTCGGTGGGGCGCTCGGCCTGCGTTCGGAGGAAGAAGGGAAGGGGACGCCGTGGTCATGCCCTCCAGGATGGCCTGACGTTGCGCCAAGTACCAGGCCTTGACCGGCGAGCTCATCTTCGACGTGTCCTCGCCGCCCATGAGGAACTTGAGGTCCGTGTGGCGCTTCTTGGCGGCGTAGTTGGCCTTATTCTCGGCGAGGCTGGCTTTCTTGTTGGCGAGGATGGCCTTGATGAGGGCCACCTTTTCCCCTTGTGTCTCCATCAGCTTCTTCCAGTGCTCCTCGCTCTTCTCAGCCCTCTTGTCGGCCTGCGCCCTCGTGTCGGCGAGGCATTTCTCGATCGAAGCATGGAGATGCTCGGCGGGAGGTCCGGCGGCCTTGAGCATCTTCGCCTTCTTCTGGACGAGCTCAGGTCTTCCTTCGCTGGCAGCAGCAGCCAGGGCCTCGGGGTTGTAGACGTCGTCCTTGCTCTTGGACAGACTCAGGCGAGTGTCCCGCCACTTCTCGCGATGCTCGATCTTCTCGAAGACATGATGGAACTTGAACTCCATCTTCATGTCCTCTCGAAATAGAAGAAGTGCACGGCGCAGCTACAAAATGGAAGTGTGTCAAGTTGTCCATATTCACGAGTGTGTCAAAAGAGTGCATGACAAAGTTAACGTTCGAGAGTACCTTGTTGTCCATGTTCTCCCCACTGGATTGTGTGCGGTCGACTTCTTCCACGCAGCTGTGCCACTTGCTGCACGCAGTTTGGATGATCGCCCAGTGGTTCGTTATTGCCTTCTCCCCTCGCTCCATGTGGATCTTGTGATACTTTGGGTCGCACAGGCTTCGCTCGTCGAATGCTGCCTTCACGCGTCACCAATAATTGTCAGAATTTTGGTTCGCACCCGTTATCGGATCCATGCTAACCGTCTTCCAAGCCTCGGCGAGGCAGGTGTCCTCGGCCATGGTCCATTTGAGTCGAGCGTCCGCCGTCTTCTTCCCCTTCTTGCCTTTCGCCTCAGTCTCGGCGTCCTCTAGCTGCGTCTGCTTGGCCTGGGTCTCCTCGGCATCGACATCGACAAAGTCCTGGGACTCGATGCCGCGCTCGGCGTCGGCCCGGGTCTGCTCTTCCGTGAAGAAGGAGGCGTGGTTGGAGGCCGAGCCTGTTGCGATCAGGTCCTCCATGTATGCATCAGCTGTCATGCCGGCCAGAAGGGCACCCGGCATTCCGCCGAACAGGTTGCGCGCGTCGGCCTCGCCGAAGCTTGCGCCAAAGGGCAGCGGACCGCGGCGAAGAGAGGGGCTTGCGTACGCCAGAGAGTCGGAGTAGGGGAGGCTGATGTCGACGCCGAAGGACGAAGGAGGGCGCGACACAGGGCAGGGGAAGAGCACGTTCGGGTTGAAGCCGCCGTCGAACTCCGGAGATGAGGAGGAGTACCTCTGGCGAGCAGCCGCCTGGCTCTCCTGGAAGTTGGCCGGCGAGATCGGCGAGAAGCCGACGGGCGAGCTGACGCTGGCCTGACTCCCCCAGTGGGGTGGGTACGGTGCGGCCGTCAACGCCGAATGCGTCGCCGCCGCCTGCTTCGCCTTCGCCGTCGCATGTCCTTCCGCCGCCGCCTTCACCATCGCCTTCTCCTCCTCCGCTTGCTGCTGCCGGAGCTTCGCCCTCTCCTTCCTCTCCTTCCGCTTGGCCGACGAGATCTGCCTGGTGTGCTCCCTCTTCTCCCACTCCGCCGAGGACATGCCCTCTGGCTTGGTCGGCGGCGCTCTCGGCTTCCTCGCCTTCTTCTCCGCCGGACCCTCGCCGAGGATCGATCTGGGTTGGACGAAACTCTTGGGCAGCATGTCGGGCGCGGTGATCGGCGGAGCTTCGGGTGTAGGGGGAATGGGGAAGAAAGGTGGGGGGAGGGAAGAAAAGGGTGGGGAGCTCGGTGAATTGGCGGGGGTGGTGCCTTCTCTCGCCGACAGCGCTGGCCCACGCCTTTATTTTGAGTCCGTGTTCCCAGGCGTGCAGGATCTAAATGCACTGGGTAGGCGGACCAAAACCTGTAATCCGGACGAAAACAGGTCCTTGGGTACGCGACTGAGCCGATTTTCGGCGTTCGGACCAAAATTTGGCGTCCGGACGGGCGTCCTGGGTTGGCGAGTGGAGATGCTCTAAGACCCTTCAACAAAGAGTGCCACCGCATAATCGACGAGGAGGTATAATGGCTACTCGCCACAGGTTTCAAACAACCAATCAAGTACTCCAAGTGGCTAGCAAACCCAGTCCTCGTGGTGAAAAATAACAACACCTGGAGAATGTGTATCGACTACACCAACCTCAATAGCGCATGACCCAAAGAGGAGTTCGTGCTGCCTTGCATCGACCAAATCATCGACTCAACCACAGGCTTCGAGTCGCTCTACTTACTCGACGCCTACTCTGGGTAGAACCAGATCAAGATGACGGTCGAGGACGAGGATAAAACAACGTTCATCACGCCATTCAGAGCATTCTGCTACACTTCCATGACCTTCGGCTACAAGAACGCCGGAGTGACCTATCAAAAATGCACGTAGGAATGCCTGGCGAACCAAATTGTCCACAACATACACGTCTATATTGATGATGTTGTCATCAAGTCGACTCAGCATGACAACTTACTCGTCGACCTCGCGGAGACTTTCGAGGTCAACTTACTCGTACAAGATAAAGCTCAACCCAGAGAAGTGTACATTCGAGGTCCCCACCGGACAACTACTAGGGTATGTCGTCTCCAAGCGGGGCATCGAGCCAAATCCAACTAAAATCAACACCATCACGCGGCTTAGAAAACCAAAGTGCCTGCGCTACGTAAATAAGCTGGCGGGGCGAGTGGCGACACTTAGCCGCTTCATCCCCAGACTGAGCGAAAAAGCAATGCCCCCTTTACTGCCTTATGCGCAAGAATCCCACATTCAAGTGGGACAGCAAGGCCGACAAATCACTCATCGCACTCAAAGAGGTGCTCCTCGCCGAACCACTGCTCGCCGCCCCTGACACAAAATGAGCCCATGCTCATGTACTTGGAGGCTTTCAGCCGAGTCGTCAGTGTCGTAATGGTCGTCGAGCGACTCGAGGAAGGCAAAGAACGCATCGCCCAGCGACCAGTGTATTACCTCAGCGAGGTTTTCACCGATTCGAATCTGCGCTACCCATAGTACCAAAAATTGGTATAAGATGTCTTCCGAGCCCAACGACGGCTCCCCCATTACTTCCAAGAGCACCCCATTACGGTTGTCTCCTCGGCTCCACTCCAAGACATCATTCCCAATCACGACGCAATGGGGCGAGTGGCCAAGTGGGCTATCAAAATAGGCATCCACAACATCAAATACGAGCCACACATGGTGATCAAGTCGCAGGCGCTCGCCAACTTTCTCACTGATTGGGAAGAGGCCCAACAGACCAAGCTACTCTTCTACCTCCATTACTGGTCTGTCCACTTCGACGTATCCAAAAACTTTGACGGGGCAGGAGCTGGAATTGTCCTCACTTTGCCTAAAGGCGACAAGTTATGCTACGTGCTCCATCTAGATTTCACGCCATGTACAAATAACATTGCTAAGTATGAAGCGCTCCTCCACGGCATGCGAGCCGCCAAGGAGATGAACATCAACTGCCTCAAATGCTATGTGACTCCGGCCTCGTCGCCAACCAGGCAACCGTCACGTGTTACGCTGCCTCCCCTACCATGCTCGCATACCGCCACGCAGTCGACGAGCTCGGCGGATACTTGCTGATTACTCCGTCGAATGGATCGATCGAAGGAAGAATGAGGAAGCTGATGCCCTTTCGCGCGTTAGGTCGTCATGCCAAACACCACCACCTGGCGTCTTCCTTGACATCATCAAGAAACCGTCAGTCTACCCACTAAAGGAGATCGACGTCGGCGTCCCACCACAGCCAAACTCGGCACTAGTCGCCACGACCGCGACACTATCGGACTGGACCAAACCATACGTTGCCTACCTTGAATATAAAATCCTGCCAAAAGATGAGGTCGATGCACGGATGATAGTCCATCGCTACAAGTCCTTCGTGATCATCAACTGCGAGCTCCACAAACGGAGCGTCACAGGAGTATTCCAGCACTGTGTCCAGCCAGAGGAAGGTCGCCGGATCTTGCAAGACATCCACGCCGGCGACTGCGGCCACCACGCCGGTGCCAAATCACTAGTCGCTAGAGCCATGCGACATGGCTTCTACTAGCTTACCTCCCACGATGATACAACCGACATCATGCAGCGTTGTGTTGGATGCGAAAAATATGCCAACCAGACGCACATCCCTGGGTCGGAGCTCAAAACAATCCCCATCACTTGGCCATTCGCCGTGTGGGGAATCGATATGGTGGGTCCCTTCAAAACTGTGACCTCTGGATTTACACACCACCTGGTCACAGTTGACAAATTCACGAAATGGGTCGAGGTGAAACCCATCAAAAAATGTGACGGAAAAACCACCACCAAGTTCCTCCGCGAGATCATATACCGGTAAGGCTATCCGCACAGCATCATCACCGACAATGTCACTAACTTCACCAAAGGAGCCATGGCAGAATTCTGCCAGGAACACGGGATCTGACTCGACCTGCCTCAGTCGCACACCCCGAATCAAACGACCATGCAGAGCATGCAAATCAAATCGCCCGTCACGACCTAAAACCATGCCTACAAGTACCACTTGAGCGCACACCATGATGCTAGTTCGAGTAACTCCCATCCGTCCTATGGGGCATTCACACCTCCATCAATCGCTCCACGGGGTTTACACCCTTCTTCATGGTATACGGGGTTGAGGCGGTCATGCTAACCGACCTCGAGCATGAATCGCCGCGAGTCATACACTACGCGGAAGAGAACAATGAAGTATCCTGGCAAAACGGATCGACCTACTCGACGAGGCTCGTGACCTTGCTCGGGTCCGCACCGCCATCTACCAGCAAGGCCTCCGCCGCTACCATAGCTGACGGATCAGGTCGCACACCTTCCAAGAAGGCGACCTCGTCCTGCGACTCATCCAGGATAAGAAAGGCATGCAAAAGCTATCTCCCCCGTGGGAAGGACCATTCGCCATAGGGCGAGTGTTAGGCAACAATGCCTACTATTTAATTGACATACGCGACGACGGCAAGCTGAACGTCGAGCGACCATAGAATGTCAACCTTCTGCACAAGTTCTACACTTAATGCTGCCAACTTGTACCCAACCTCGCTATCAATGGATAAAATGGTGCACACTACAATTCATGTCTTCTCGCCTCTCCTTGTGCCAATCGCACTCGTATCGCAATCGCAATTCCCTACCGGTCATCTACCCTTGGAAGAGCGACTTGGCAGAGCCAATTAGTGTGGTTTGAGGGCACCACCATGATTTGGGCCTCAGACTATCCATGAAAAAAGCCAAGATGAGAGCCACCATCGGTTTGCCCTGCCCGACTGGGTTTTCGAGCGACGACGACCGGACGTGCTTCTCACAGCACCATGTCCCCCTCATATTCGGTCGTGGCGCCTCGAACGTTTAAGTACCACATTCGCGGACTCGTCTCACATGAGCCCTGCATGTCCCGAGAAAACACCAAGTATGAGGACCCATCTTGGACTCGCCACGCGACTGGCTCCCCGAGCCAGGAGAAGGGACGTGCTACACACAAAATAGCGCAACATGTCGTTCCCTACCATCGGAGTTGTACCCTGAAAGGTTAAGTACCACGCACGGGGACTTGTCGTACACAAGCTCCGCGCGTCCCGGGAAAACACCAAGTACAAGACGCCCATCGGGGTCGCCTTGCGACTGGCTCCACGAGCCACGTGAAGTATTCTTAGGCCAAATAACAATGGCCGAAACATGTTAACAATTCAGTCATTACTTCTAAGCGCCCGGGGACTAGCTATCCTAGACGCACCCAAACACACCAATTCAAATGAATGCATATAACAAATAGTCAGACGTGACTATAAAACTGCTGTGGCATCCCGCAATTACCACTACTAGAAAATCGCGTTGAATTTGTGCATTGCATCGTCATCATCATGCATGGTTTGCCAAAACTATGTTCGAAAACCCGTCTTTGTTTTCTAAACGCCCCATCTTTTCAAACACCGAAAACCGGGTCCCCGGAATATTTTGTTTTGCCCGAAATCGGTTTGCAAAAACCTTGTTTGTATTAAATAAAAATTATAATTATTTTAGCGGGGCAGTCGAACGGGCCGAAGCGACCCGAACGACCGCCCCAAATTTTTACCAAACAGTCCACCTACCTGCCCCTCTAAATCCTAAGTCTACCCGGAAATCTACCCACCCCCTACCTGCCACCTCACTCCCTCCTATCAACACACTCCACATCATCCCATCTCCTCCCCCCACCCAATCCTAGCCCTCCACCTAGACCAGCCTCCCCTCTCTATGTCTCCTTCCCTCTCCCACCTCCTCTCACTTTTCCCTGGCCACACAACCAAGCACACACACGCACACACCCAAGCCGTACTCCCCCACCAACCCCCAGACCGGCCCAGCCCCTGACCGCTGGGGCCTCCCACCCCTTGGGTCCACCCGCAGCCGACCAACCCCCACTCGACCCTGCCCCGGTCAACACCCCTGCCCGGCCCCACGCGGGACCCACCTCCCACGCGCGCCTCCCCCGTCCCTCTCTTTCTTCTCCCTGGCTCTCTCCTCCCGCACGCAACCTCCCAGCTGCCCCTCCGTCAAGCCAGGCCGCCTTGCTTCCAGCCGCCCGCGCAGCCAGCTCCTCCCGGCCCCTCGCGCGCCTCCGCTCTCTGGCAGCGCCCTCGCCCTCGCCCGCCCGCGTCGCGCCCGCCTCCTCTCCGGCAACCCTCTCGCCGTCGCCGCCCCGCCGCTTGGACCTCCTCCCCTCCCGCGTCCTCGCCTCAACCGCCCGCCGCCTCTCTCGGTTCCCCCCAACCCGCGTGCCTCCCGACCCAACCTGGTGCCCGCCTCACGCCAGCGCACTCGCCTCCACCAGCGTCGCCGCCGCCCGACCTCTTTGCTACACCCGCCCGGGCTGCGTGCGACCCGCCGTTCGCGCATCCACCGTCCGCGACCCCAGCCTGCCTCATCGCGTAACCGCCTGCCTCGCCCATCGCCCGCCGTTCGCCGTCCGTGGTCGCTCCGCGTGGCGGCCGGACCCGCTCCCCGCCGTTCTGCGCCCGCCCCTCGCCGCCCTGCGCCTCCTACGCTTGTCTCTGTCGGATGGATGGGCACCGCTTCTACCATGGCCTCCTGCGGCTTAGGTGTGGGTTGCAAGTGCGTGCTCATCTCCAATGAAGAGGTTCAAGATGAGTATGGCACTACTCGAAGATCCACCGACAAGATCTCCGGTGCGGTCCGAAGTGCCGACAATATCCACCTCGACAAACAAGGTTCTAGTACCGAAGGTCTTCTACATGGAATGTCGAGAACTCTTGCGGACTTGGTGAAGCGCCGCCTCAAGTTCTTACTCGACGCGACCTCCTCCAAGGAGCCGAACGCCGAGACCCAGAAAACCGATCTAGAGCGCCAAGGCCCGAACCCGGAAAGACGCCAAGACCGCCACAAGGACGACAAGTTCTACTTCCGAACGACAAGAGCGGCCGATCCGCGGACCCGACAAGACCCTCGCAACGGCAAGACCGACCCTGTGGGACCCGACAAGATCTGCATGCGACAAGAACAACCTCGAAGAATCCGATGCAGCCCCGGCACCGAACCGAGTACTCCTTCCGAACGCCGAGACCGCTGAGAACCCGGATGCGACAAGATCTACCCGTTGTTTGAGAACATACCGCCGAGACGATCCGTCGAACCCTAAACCCCGAGACCAACCCCGAACCCCGGAACCCCAAGATCGTCGAGACCCCTAATGTGTGAACCCCTTTCCGCCAACCCTATTTTATAAATGAAATATAACATTGTCGCATATTAAATTGTCATCTCGCATGCATATCTGTGGTTTGGGGGCCTTATGCCGATTCACCTAATAACTAAATATGGGGCCCATATGCGGGCAAATCTAGCCTTATATTGGCCTCATTTAAAACTTGTGTAGCGAACCAGTACTATCATTTGCCATGCTAAACAACGTTTAATATGCGGGGTAGCTAAATAACTTGAACCACTTGATTAATTGTCGGGACCCCGGTTCCGCTTAATCCTGACCTAATTGCATCGCACCTTTGCCATGTCATCCATCATACATGCATCATGCCGATCTTCTGCCGTTTTATTAAATATTGCATCCGGTGTTTATTCTAGTGTTTTGCTTCTTCGCGGATAAGGCCGTTGAGTTGATGTGAGCTTCGCCCCGATCTTCGGTTGAACCTTCGACAATGTTTTCAGGCGAGCATCTCCCTCTTTCTACCTATCTTACTTTTATAGTATTTACTTCCCTCCTGTTGATCTATTGCTATCTGTGTTGCGATGCTTTAGTTTCCGTACCCATGATATACCGTGCAGCCGTATATTGCCTTGGACACACCCTATTACCTGTTGTTTGGTAGATAGTTGGACTTGCGCGTCGTAGTTGCTTGCTCAAGTGCTGATGTGTGTCGTCATATGCCACGCGATTCTTGATGTATTGCCGCATGTTGATGTTGGAGATGATTCTAGTTTTACTTATGGTTCACTTTAATTTCTGTTTAACAACTAAAATTGAATAAGCAGAGGCATCGGTGGGTGATAGATAATATTTGGTTTCCGAACGCCCACTTGTGTCCCGTAAGACCCCGAGTACTTGATACCTGTTCCTTGATTTTTGCGCTATCCACATCCGGAGGTATAGGACCCCCGAGCCGAGCTTGATTCATCTTATTTCTTGGGGCCACAAACTAGTTTGAGGTTTTATTTACGATCCTGTACTTATGCCATGCTTCTTGCTTTATTTATGATTGTGCGAGGGCACCTTTGTCTTTAGGTATTGTGACCCGTTTCTTACGGTATCGACAAGCCACACTTTCGGTTCCCGATCGTTTACTGCCCGCCCCACAAACCTTGAGGCCGTCTCGAGTCAGCTAACTCGTTGGAATCTACTTAAGGGTGGCCCCCTGAAATATTTCGGAATCTGTGATTGTTCGTGAAAGCCTCGTTGGGTTTTGATTTGGTTTTTCCGAGGTTGATCGAGCGTGTGTTGCTATTGGTGCACCCGGCGGGTAAAACTTTCTGGCCGTGTCCGGGTTATGGACGACTTGGAGCACGATATCTCGATCATAGACAAGCATAACTAAAGTTTCTGCTATAAATTTGACTTTATAATGACTAGTAATCAGCTTCACTATAACGGAATGGCTAATTAATACGCCACAATTGCTTGTTTGGTTGTCGCTTGCGACAAATGTATCTGACTAGTAAGTATTGCAACTACAACGAATTGGCTGAATAAAAGTACCAACAACTGCTGGGTTTAGGGTTTATCTCATGCTATCTATACCTGATTAGTAATTGCTGCAACTATCACGGAATGGTTAACTAAAAGTGCCCACTGTTTACTTTATCAGGACGATTATCTAAACCTGACTAGTAAAGTGCCGCAACTATAACCGAATAAATAAAATTGCCAACCGTGTGAGTTCCTCGGTGGACTTCCTCGTTTGGTCTCGAGGGGGAAACACCAGGATGGGTTTGTTTGGTGGTAGCTTCCAGTTGGATCCGGTTAGGTCACTCTTATCCCTCTCGATATCCGCCAGATTGTATCAAGTCTCTATAGGATGTTTAGTGCATCTTGCCGCTCGATCCACCATACCTATGTAGGCGAGGACCGAATTCTAGCCTCGCTGTCTTGGCCTCAAGATCTTGGCGCTCTTTCTTTGTTTTATGCTTTGCCCTTTCGGCACCTTTTGTTAAGCAGGTTTTGAGATCGACGCCGTTAGCGGGGTTACCCTTCCGCTTGGCACAGGCAGGGTTATGGGCGCCATTGGTTATTCTTGAGGGCTCTTAGCCCCATTTGCATCTTGTCCGTAGCTGGACGCTATATCGTTTTCAAGGTGATTTGGATCTTGTATGTTATATGTGTATTCTTGACTCTTTGAGTCGCTGTTATATATATCTGTTCTGTGGGTCCCATCGTGGACTGTTGTGTGATGTTATTACTTCGTTTCCACCCGCATTTAAGTGCTGGTGCACCTTTGAATCGTTTCTGCGGGTTTGGTGAATTTTGCCCAAACTTGCATAGGTCCGATCGAGGGTGTTACTGAGTGGTATCGAGCTCGGCGGTTGCGATACCCAAGTCGACTGTAGGATAACCTAGCTAACGGCCAAGTAGAGTGTCAAAACTATTTTGAAGAATCGGTTGGATAGTTACGATTAGGTCGATTTTACTCCTTACCCTATGCTATTCTCCTCTTACCTCGGCGTGTTTTGGATCTCTCTCTTCTCTCTCTTGAGTCCAGAATTCGTGGTTGGGTTTCCGTCGTACCTTTAGGGCTTCGCTTTCTTCCTTCTGTAACGGAGGTGCTGCGATCATCAATCTGCAACTTGTCTGTTGAACCTTCATCCGATCTTTTGTTCTTGAGCTCTCTATCCATGTGTGTTCCTTGCTGGATATCTATGTCGTTGAAAAACATATGATAAGGACGAGCTTTGGTGAAGTTGGAGTATACCTTGAGCATGTGTTGTTCATGCCAATGGAACCATCGCGGAACCTAATCGTTGTGTCTTTCATACGATTTCTGCTGGCAACATTCCCTTGTTCCGGATGCCATCTAAGAAGATCTTCAGTCTAATTCCGAGAGTTGGATGCTTAATCCGCCTACTCGTGTGCAGAGTAATGGTTTGAGTGTGGAATGGATTAGCTACCCTACCACTTCTCTTATCATTCGCTCTTGTACGCCGAATCAGGGGATCCGGCAGTTTTACTCCGTCCACGGAAGTTAGGGGTGGCCTTATTTGCGATACCTCTACCTTCGACCTTTTGTTCCCGGAGTGTTCTCTCGACAATCACGGACAACGACCTCTTGTTGGTGGTGTCGCCGTTTTCAAGATGAAGGAGGAACCCTCGTTAGTGGTGTCGCGAGGATCTACACGAAGCACGAAGGATCAGACCGCCGACCTTCTTTCCGGTAACATGAGGCGGATCTCGAGGGCGAGATCCATTGTTAGTGGTGTCGAATTGTGGCATCCCGCAATTACCACTACTAGAAAATCGCGTTGAATTTGTGCATTGCATCGTCATCATCATGCATGGTTTGCCAAAACTATGTTCGAAAACCCGTCTTTGTTTTCTAAACGCCCCATCTTTTCAAACACCGAAAACCGGGTCCCCGGAATATTTTGTTTTGCCCGAAATCGGTTTGCAAAAACCTTGTTTGTATTAAATAAAAATTATAATTATTTTAGCGGGGCAGTCGAACGGGCCGAAGCGACCCGAACGACCGCCCCAAATTTTTACCAAACAGTCCACCTACCTGCCCCTCTAAATCCTAAGTCTACCCGGAAATCTACCCACCCCCTACCTGCCACCTCACTCCCTCCTATCAACACACGCCACATCATCCCATCTCCTCCCCCCACCCAATCCTAGCCCTCCACCTAGACCAGCCTCCCCTCTCTATGTCTCCTTCCCTCTCCCACCTCCTCTCACTTTTCCCTGGCCACACAACCAAGCACACACACACACCCAAAGCCTCCCCCACAACCCAGACCCGGCCCAGCCCCACTGGCCCAGGGGCCTCCCACCCCTTGGGTCCACCCGCAGCCGACCAACCCCCACTCGACCCTGCCCCGGTCAACACCCCTGCCCGGCCCCACGCGGGACCCACCTCCCACGCGCCCCCCGTCCCTCTCTTTCTTCTCCCTGGCTCTCTCCTCCCTGCGCAACCTCCCTTGCTCGCCTCTCCCGTCCCGCTGCCGCGCGCCTTGGAGCCACCGCCCGCGACGCTCCTCCCCGGCCCCCCCCTCGCGCGCCTCCGCTCTCTGCAGGCGCCTCGCCCCTCGCCACCGCTCGCCGGCGCCTCGCCCTCCTCTCCGGCAACCCTCGTCGCCGCCCGCCGCTTGGACCTCCTCCTCCCGTCCTCGCCTCAACGCCGCCGCCTCTCGGTTCCCCCAACCCGTGCCTCCCGACCACCGCAACCGCGGTGCCGCCGCCTCGCCCTCGCCCAGCCTCGTCGCGCCCCGGCCCGACCTCGCTACACCCGCCACCGGGCTGCGTGCGACCCGCCGTTCACCGCATCCACCGTCATGACCGACCACCCAAGCCTGCCTCCCCATCGCGCCTAACCGCCGTCGCCCCGCCGTTCGCCGTCCGTGGTCGCTCCGCCGCGTTGCCGGCCCGGACCCCGCTCCCCGGCCGCCGTTCTGCGCCGCCCCTCGCCGGCTCTGCCCCAAGCGCGCCTCCTCTGGCTTGTCTCCTGTCGGATGGATGGGCACTGCTTCTACCATGGCCTCCTGCAGCTTAGGTGTGGGTTGCAAGTGCAGTGCTCATCTCCAATGAAGAGGTTCCGAAGATGAGTATGGCACTACTCGAAGATCCACCGACAAGATCTCCGGTGCAGTCCCGAGTGCCACGACAATATCCACCTCGACAAACAAGGTTCTAGTACCCGAAGGTCTTCTACATGGAATGTCGAGAACTCTTGCCAGACTTGGTGAAGCGCCGCCTCAAGTTCTTACGCGACGCCTGACCTCCTCCAAGGAGCCGAGCAGAGACCCGAAACCGATCTAGAGCGCCAAGGCCCGAACCCGGAAAGACGCCAAGACCGCCACAAGGACGACAAGTTCTACTTCCGAACGACAAGAGCGGCCGATCCGCGGACCCGACAAGACCCTCGCAACGGCAAGACCGACCCTGTGGGACCCGACAAGATCTGCATGCGACAAGAACAACCCCGAAGAATCCGATGCAGCCCCGGCACCGAACCGAGTACTCCTTCCGAACGCCGAGACCGCTGAGAACCCGGATGCGACAAGATCTACCCGTTGTTTGAGAACATACCGCCAAGACGATCCGTCGAACCCTAAACCCCGAGACCAACCCCGAACCCCGGAACCCCAAGATCGTCGAGACCCCTAATGTGTGAACCCCTTTCCGCCAACCCTATTTTATAAATGAAATATAACATTGTCGCATATTAAATTGTCATCTCGCATGCATATCTGTGGTTTGGGGGCCTTATGCCGATTCACCTAATAACTAAATATGGGGCCCATATGCGGGCAAATCTAGCCTTATATTGGCCTCATTTAAAACTTGTGTAGCGAACCAGTACTATCATTTGCCATGCTAAACAACGTTTAATAGGCGGGGTAGCTAAATAACATGAACCACTTGATTAATTGTGGGACCCGGTTGCTTAATCGACCTAATTGCATCGCTGCTTTGCCATGTCATCCATCATACATGCATCATGCCGATCTTCTGTCGTTTTATTAAATATTGCATCCGGTGTTTCTTCTAGTGTTTTGCTTCTTCGCGGATAAGGCCGTTGAGTTGATGTGAGCTTACCGATCTTGGTTGAACCTTCGACAATGTTTTCGGTGAGCATCTCCTCTTTCTACCTATCTTACTTTTATAGTATTTACTTCCCTCCTGTTGATCTATTGCTATACGTGTTGCGATGCTTTAGTTTCGTACCCATGATATACCGTGCACCGTATATTGCCTTGGACACACCCTATTACATTGTTTGGTAGATAGTTGGACTTGCGTCGTAGTTGCTTGCTCAAGTCTTGATGTGTGTCGTCATATGCCACGATTCTTGATGTATTGCCGCATGTTGATGTTGGAGATGATTCTAGTTTTACTTATGGTTCACTTTAATTTCTGTTTAACAACTAAAATTGAATAAGCGAGAGGCATCGGTGGGTGATAGATAATATTTGGTTTCGAGCCCACTTGTGTCCGTAAGACCCAGTACTTGATACTGTTCCTTGATTTTTTTGCGCTATCCACATCCGGAGGTATATGGGACCCCACGAGCGAGCTTGATTCAGTCTTATTTCTTGGGGCCACAAACTAGTTTGAGGTTTTATTTACGATCTGTACTTATGCCATGCTTTCTTGCTTTATTCGATTGTGCGAGGGCACCTTTGTCTTGTTAGGTATTGTGACCCGTTTACGTGGTATCGACAAGCCCAGCCATACTTCGGGTTCCCGATCGTTTCTGGCCCCACAAACCTTGAGGCCGTCTCGAGTCACTAGCTTCGCTATGAATCTACTTAAGGGGTGGCCCCCTGAAATATTTCGGAATCCTGTGATTGTTCAGTCGTGAAAGCCTCGTTGGGTTTTGATTTGGTTTTTCCGAGGTTGATCGAGCGTGTGTTGCTATTGGTGCACCCCGGCCGGGTAAAACTTTCTGAAAGCCGTGTCCGCGGTTATGGACGACTTGGAGCACAGTATCTCGATCATAGACAAGCATAACTAAAGTTTACTGCTATAAATTTGACTTTATAATGACTAGTAATCAGCTTCACTATAACGGAATGGCTAATTAATACTGCCCACAATTGCTTGTTTGGTTGTCGCTTGCGACAAATGTATCTGACTAGTAAGTATTGCAACTACAACGAATTGGCTGAATAAAAGTACCAACAACTGCTGGGTTTAGGGTTTATCTCATGCTATCTATACCTGATTAGTAATTGCTGCAACTATCACGGAATGGTTAACTAAAAGTGCCCACTGTTTACTTTATCAGGACGATTATCTAAACCTGACTAGTAAAGTGCCGCAACTATAACCGAATAAATAAAATTGCCAACCGTGTGAGTTCCTCGGTGGACTTCCTCGTTTGGTCTCGAGGGGGAAACACCAGGATGGGTTTGTTTGGTGGTAGCTTCCAGTTGGATCCGGTTAGGTCACTCTTATCCCTCTCTGATATCCGCCAGTTGTATCAAGTCTCTATAGGATGTTTAGTGCATGTCACGCCGCCACCCACCATACCTATGTAGGCGAGGACCCAATTCTAGCCTCGCTGTCTTGGCCTCAAGATCGACGCTCTTTCTTTGTTTTCGCTTTGCCCTTTGTCGGCACCCTTTTGTTAAGCAGGTTTTGAGATCGACGCCGTTAGCGTGGTTACCCTTCCCGCTTGGCTCGCAGGGTTATGGACGCCATTGGTTATTCTTCAGGGCTCTTAGCCCCATTTGCATCTTGTCCGTAGCTGGACGCTATATCGTTTTCAAGGTGATTTGGATCTTGTATGTTATATCTGTATTCTTGACTCTTTGAGTCGCTGTTATATATATCTGTTCTGTGGGTCCCATCGAGGACTGTTGTGTGATGTTATTACTTCGTTTTCCACCCGCACGAAAGTGCCTGGTGGGCACCTTTGAATCGTTTCTATGCGGGTTTGGTGAATTTTGCCCAAACTTGCATAGGTCCGATTCTGAGGGTGTTACAACTGCCTAGCCAGTTCTTCTTACACTTATATTACAAGTCATCGCTTGGATTTATTACTTAATACAGAGACTAAACTCATTCAACAGGTCCTGACAACAATGCTCCGCTCGATCCTTTGACTCGAACAAAAGGCTTCCACGGGTTCGCCGGGTAAGTCGTTAACGACTTTGCAACTGCCGATTGAAATGGCCATTCCGATGGAAGATCATGGTGTGTCGGGTCATGGTCGCTAGGAGCCACTAGCGTCTCCTGGTATGGCAGGATATCGCCAATCGCCAGAACATGCTCCGCCAAAGAGCGGCCTTTGCGTTTAGCACAAAGACTTCTGCAATCTCCACCTTACCAGTGGTTGAGGGATACCCGCTGGTAACATCATCAAGATCGAAGTCCTCCGGGAAATGGGCGAGCCCGAGCCCCAACGCCGTAGTCGCCCCATGACAAAAGGCCAAGCACATCATCCATTCAACAACCGCGGGAGCCTCTTCAAGGTACTTCCACACCTCCGTGAATACCCCAGGCACCACCTCGATCGGGGTGTACCCTGAAGGACAGCGTGTACACAGTGCAAAAGCAATGTATGCGTTCAACACGGCGGCCACACACTCCTTGGCTCCAAGTTCTTGGCCCGACAGGTGGTGACACCCAATGATACCTGAGAAACAGAAAATCCGGCATCAACCTGGCGATGCTCGGAGACTTACAACCCCCAGCATAAATCCTAGCAGGCCAAACAAGCTCACCTAGAAGCTTGCGACAGTCGGCGATGACGACATTCTCCATCAAAGCGTGTCGTGTCCGCAAATCGGCAATCTCTAGCATGGAGGCTTTGAGGTTAGCTTCTGCTACGGAAGAAAAGCTCTTCGCCTTGTCCTCTGATTGAGACATAGAAAATTTTGTCGCTTCAAGCTTGACTTCCAGCTCTTTGAGTTTCCCCTCTGTTGCAGTCGCCAACACTGTTGTGGACTCCAGATCAATCGCAGGAACAAAACCTTCACACGCCTTGGCAATCGCTGAGGCATGGTTGTCTGCAAAAAGACGCTCTACCGTTAGAATTAGAATCAGACTCTAACCTAACTCAAAGACAACAAACTCACCAGTAGTATCCTGCAGTTGGCGGACCGCCTGGCGAGAGATCTTAAAATCTTGTTCCACTCGCTCCAACTCTGTTCGCCGGTCAATCAACTGGTGCTACAACAATAATGAAGCAATTATTAAAGCCTCAAGTTGCTACACCCTAGCGACTAGATCCTTAGGGACTGGAGGCCAAAGTTTCAAACCGCTAGTCACCGAGATCCTCGGGGACCGAAGTATAGAAGACTCTAGTCGCTAAAATTTAGCGACTAAACTCTTGGGGACTGGACATGCCTGGAGGGCTTCACCCAGTAGCCGATGCAGCTCGATTAATCCCATCAATGTCGCGGGCAGTGGCACGTCGCCAGCTCGATGCGCCACGATGTTGGTGTTCCCATCAATTACCTTGTATACCACTGGTGATTGCATCGCTGCACCCGATGAAGACTTGGTGGCTACCGACGACGGTGCTCCTGCCGCCACCCTACAACCTCCAGCTAAAACCTCCTCCACCGGGTCATCTCCCTCCTACGACACAACTTTTCCCTCAGAGGGACTAGCAGCTTGGTCCTCCTTGGCGATTTGCGTGACTTCTGCAACGAAGTGTTCCTTCTTCCATTTCTTCATCCCAAGGACAAGGTCGTCGGACCTCGTCTCCTCCAGATCTCTGACGTCTTTGCCCTTGGCATCCTCACGATTCGCAGGGGTCTTTGCCGCAGTAGCCTGCCTGGCTTTCTTCACGCCTTCCATGGAATAAGCACCAATGAGAAATTGAAAATACATCTCAACTATGTGTAACTCAGAACAGTTACATGCCCAATAAGGAAATCAACTAGCGACTGGAACAGTCTGTACCCCGACGCTGGCATGAACTGGCTCAACAGGCCCTGATGCAAGCAATTGGGACGCTTTGGTGAGGCTAGGCTGAGGACGAACCTTGACTGGAGTCGGAACTCGCCGTGAACTTTCGTCCCCGATGACATCCAGATCATCGTCGGACCCTTCTAAATTCCGACTAGCCTCCGCTTTGCGATGAAGTTGGCCATGCATATTTCGAATCACCGACACCGGTTCAGGCTCTTCTTCAGCTTTCTCGACTTCTCCTTGTTCTTCCGAAGGCTCATATTCTCCATCACCGAGAATTTCTGCTCGCATTTCATCCTCAAGCGGGGGCATCCAGTCTTCCAGCGACTGAAATGTCTGCCAAAAAAAGTTAGCATACGAGCTCTGCCATGACGAATCAGAATTGAAACAAGGCCAAGGGGTAACAAATTACCTTGGAGGTCATCCTATTGTTTGGCCTAAATGGAGTAAGCCCTTCGTGAAGGTTGGTAAAGGGTGCGTCTATAATATTTTTAGAGTCGTGGCATAATCTGCGGGGTCCCATTGATCCTGGCTCGTCCGAGTGGAATTAGATGGACATGTATACTCATACATCCAGCGGGCTCGGGTTGCCAGTGGCACTAGTCGCCACCCGAGCCAATAGTTAAACAGGTTGGTCGTCTTCAAACCTGCTTCTTCCAGCGCCGTCATCTAGGCACACATACTCGCCATGGTTTCCCTTTGCGCCCGTGGGAGCTTCTTCATCGACAGACGATGCTTTGGATGCTCCGCTCTGAGGAATATTTAGGAATTGCCACTTCTCCAGCTGGGGTAACCTCCTTGGCATAGAACCATAACCGCTTCCACCCGCTCGCCGCTTTCTTAGGTAGCATAAATTTAAAGAATTTGGCGCCGGACTTCACTTGGAAGGTGAGGCCGCCCGCTGCAAGCAGAGGACCTCCCTTGCCTTCGCGACTGGACCAGCCATGAAAGAGTTCAATCCATAGCAGGAAGTATGGGCGACACCCGAGGTAGCATTTGTAGAAGGCAATAAAGACTACCAGTTGCTTGACATTGTGTGTCCCTAGGTCAGAGAGTTTGATCCTGTAGAAGTGAAGAAATCACCTAAAGAAGATAGAAGTGGGGAATCCTAAGCTGCATTCTAGGTGGCTAATGAAGGTGATGAATTCTATGGGTCGGGTTGTAGGGTTCGTTGCATGGGAAACAAAAAAATTCTATCACAAGAACACATAAAACCAAGATCCGATCTATGGAAAAGCCAAGATCTAATCTACGAGATAGGTGCAATGAGATAGGAGAGAACTAACCCTCGTAGATCCAAAGTGTTAACGAGATCGGATCTCGTGGTTGATGTAGTTGATCACTTGCCGATCTCAAGACCGCGATGGTGATCCTTCCGGCGCTGCGTTCCGGGAGCGCTTTCGCACTAGGTCACACGTACGAAGTCGATGAAGACCTTCCTCTCCCTATTCCACTGGTTAGAGGAGATAGTAGATCCCCTCGGAGTCCTAGCATCACAATGGCGTGGTGGTGGTGGATGGGAGAATCTTGCAGGGATTTTCCTAAGCCGGAGCAAGACGATGGAGGATGGAGGAGGGTGGCGGCTAGGGTTGGGAGTAAGGATCAAGGATGGTGCCTTCCCCTCCCCTCTTTATATAGAGGGGGTGTGGCCAGGGCTGCCTCCTTGGTCCTCCCCTCCTAGGACCGGTGCACATAGGGAGAGGGGGGAAAACTTGCCCCCAAGTTCCCCCTTTCCTATTTAGTTTTTTTCCCTAAATCCTTGGGCTGGCCGGTTGGGCCCTTTGGGTCTTGGTGTGGCTGGCCCATGGCCCCTGAAGCATCCCATCGAACCATGTGGCCCCTCCCGGGGTGGTGGGCCCACTGGTGGCCCCTTCTAGAACATTCTAGAAGCTCTGATCAAAATACCAAAATCTTTTTCGAACCCCGAAAAAATGACTTTAATTATATGAATCTTATTCTCCAAACCATTATGTATCTCCTCGTGATGTCCTGGATCCAATCCGAGACTCCGAACAACATTCAGTCTTCAACTCATATTCCATATCTACTTAAACAACATCGAACCTTAAGTGTGTCACCCTATGGTTCGTGAACTATGCAGACATGATCGAGACACCTCTCCGATCAATAACCAATAGCGAGACCTGGAGATCCATAATGGCTCCCACATATTCAATGATGACTTCATGATCGAATGAACCATTAACATACAAAACCAATTCCCTTTGTCGCGCGATACTTTACTTATTCGAGGTTCGATCGTCGGTATCTCCATACCTGGTTCAACCTCATTACCGATAAGTACTCTTTACTCATTCCGTGATATGACATCTTTTATAACCTAGTCACATGCTTGCAAGACAATTGGATGAAATTCCACCGAGAGGGCCTAGAGTATATATATCCGTCATTTGGATGGACAAATTCCACTCTTGATCCATGCGCTTCAACACATACTTTCAGAATACCCAATGCCACCTTTATAACCACCCAATTATGGAAGTGGCGTTTGATGTCATCAAAGCACTCATTCGGTGATGGTGTTTAACATGACATCATGGTCAAAGGGTTAGGTTACTATGTATTTGAAAGCTTGTAGCAAAACAAAATTAATGACTTGATCTTATGCTATGCTTACTTTGGGTGTGTGTCCGTCACATCATTCTCCTAATGATATGACCTTGTTATTAATAACATCCAATGTCCATGATCAGGAAACCATGATCATCTATTATTCAACAAGCTAGTTTAACAAGAGGCTTACTAGGGACTCTTTTATGTTTACAAAACACACAAGTATTATTGTTTCCTATTAATACAATTATAGCATGGGATGTAAACTTTTATCATAAACACAAAGATATAATAATAAACACTTTATTATTACCTATTGGGCATATCTACAACAGGGGTTGCAGCTCATTCTCGCTAGCCGACGGAGCGCGCTAGCACCCCTTGATTAGGATGCATGCGTACTGAAAGGATTGCAGTAGCATGGTAGTGCACTTGGATTTGGCCCACATGGATGCCATGGATGCAAGCTCGCGAGAAGTGGAGATCTAAGTAGAGAGTATGCATAGGTGGAGAAGGCAGAGGAACGGGTAAAATTTGCCCACCACTACGCATCGTCCTTTATACAAAGACATCACCACCAACGACGGAGCTAGCCGTTGCCTCGCGATAATCTCGCGGAGGTTACTGTTAAGGAATAACTAACGACTAGTTTGACCACATAGACGCTCCAACTTTTGTCAAATTGACTACTCACCTATGACGCTCGTTTACTCCAATCGACTGAATGGGAGACTTGAAGGAAAACGATTCGCCAAGGCTGCGATTGAAGAATGAGAGCTTCTCCCTTCATTGGAGGAGTTCGTCACCGATTTGACTGGATGTCCACCCGGACTCGCCTACTCTGACCGCCATTGACTCCTATGTCGAACCCCTGACGCACTCGGGGACTATTGATGTAGATATGCCAATCGGGTATCTATGGAGGCAGGAAGCGAATGGCCCAAGACGATGTCGACTGGGCCAGCGATGATGGTGATACGTCCAAAACGTATCTACTTTCCGGAACACTTTTGCTATTGTTTCTCCTCCAAAATTGTGTGATTTGGATACAACTAACACTGACTGACGCTGTTTTCAGCAGAATTACCTTGGTGTCTTGTTTTTGTGCAGAAAGTCGACTATCAGGAAAAATCCCGAAAAATATGCCAAAAATTATATTTCACCAGAAGATCCATTGAGCCAGAAGACGAAATGGAGTGGAGGCCTGGGGGGCCCACACCCCTGCCAGGCGCGGGTGGGCCCTGCCCCGCGCCTAGGGGGTACGTCCACCCCAGGCACCCCCTCGGTCTCCCCCTGCGCCTATAAGTTGCCCCTTGACCTAAAAATCGAGGGGGGTTCGATGTTTTTATAGAAAGAGTTCCGCTCCGCCGCCACCATTAAAAACCAAGATTCAGATCCAGAAACTCCGTTCTGGCACACTTCCGGGACGGGGAATTTGGGGAGGATCATCGCCATCGTCATCACCAACGCCTCTCCATCAACCATCGATGTTTCCCTCATCCATGAGTCAGTAATCCCCCGCTATAGGCTTGTGGATGGTAGGGATTGGATGATTTCTATCATGTAATTGAATAAGATTATTAGGGCATAGTGACTAGTATCTCTATTAGTGCTATTTGACTTTGTTGCAACTTGTTGTGCTTAATGCTTATCACTAGGGCCCGAGTACCATGATCTCAGATCTAAACTTATTATTGAATCATTATGATAGTATTGTTTGTGATCTTATGTGCAAGTTGTGTACACATATCATTGTCTGGATCCAAAGGCCCCGAAGTGACAGAAATTGGGACAACCGGAGGGGATGGCTGTGGTGTGAGGATCACATGTGTTCACGGAGTGTTAATGCTTTGCTCCGGTGCTCTATTAAAATGAGCACCTTAATTGCCAGTAGTTCCCTAGAGGCCCCGCTGCCACGGGCTGGCTGGACAGAAGATGTTGTGCAAGTTCTCATTGCGATCACGTATGACTATATATGGAGAACATGCCTAGGATTGTTTAGTACTTGG
The DNA here is from genome assembly GCA_030063025.1 of Avena longiglumis. NCBI lineage: Eukaryota > Viridiplantae > Streptophyta > Magnoliopsida > Poales > Poaceae > Avena > Avena longiglumis. Next base: position 443,906,079 of record CP125977.1, read on the forward strand.
ATGCTTATTCTTATTTATCTGCAATGCCCTAGATCTTGAAGTTACATGTTTAGAATTGTCCATGCAACGCCCGTCCATCCATCCCTATGCCTACCACACTCGAATCCCACTATTAGCTGTTACTACTACTATTGCTCTTGTTCCACTGTTGCTGTTGCTTTGTTGTTGCTACTACAAAATGTTGCCACTGATAAACTTCTGTGACTAAGAACTATTTCTAGGTGCAGATGAATTGACAACTCAGTTGTTAAGGCTTGCAAGTATTCTATGGCTCCCCTTGTGTCGAATCAATAAATTGGGTAATACTACCCGCGAAGACTGTTGCGATCCCCTACAGTTGTGGGTCATCAAGACTATTTTCTGGCGCCGTTCCCGGGGAGCATAGCTTTACTTGTAAGTTCACTTGGATCTATTATTGTTCACTGCTACTCCTTTCATCATGGGTAAGTCTCGTGATGGAAAGTTCCCTATTTTACCATCCACTACAAGAAGAGGTACAGTCCTAAACACCTCTGTTTCTCTTGATTCACCGTCTATTATAAGTAATCTTGTTACACCACCACCACATACTAATGCTACACACACTGCTACTACTGTTGAATCTGAAACTGATTTTGATGCTCATGATGTTACTTCTACTGTGATTGATGCGAGTGGTTCATTAGGTCCTTTCCTAGATGCTAGTATGGCTAGTCTAGGAAATACTAAAACTCCTAGCATTTAGGAACCAACAAAGGGTAGATTTAGGAATCTGTGCAATTGCATGCATTCATTTGTAAAAAAATGTGCGTAAATTTTTCGCCAAATAAAAACTTAAAGTGATCAAAGTTTGTTTCACTCTTTAAGTTTAGGAATAGCCTTGGAGAATGATTGTTATAAACTTTAACGTGATCTATATGGATTAGTGTGTTTTGGGGAGAGGAATTTGAATTCAAACTTGAGATTTGGATTTATATTCTTAAAAGATCAAGATTATGTTTGAGTAATATTATTTAATCAAGAAATAATATTTAATAACTCCAAACTTTAAATAATATAACACAATCAAGTAAATGAACATTTATTTCATATATTTATTCAATGAATCAGGTACAAAATGTAACTTATGAGGTTGATAAAGAAACAATAAATAGTAACCAGAAACTTTATGAAAGATTGACAATTAAATAAATGAATATTTATTTCATATAATCATTGCATCAATAAGTTACAAAATGTAACTTCCAAAACTAATAAAGAATCTTTACAAGAGTAAAATTACAAGAAGAGGAAAGTACATTATTAATTAACTAATACATCTTCATTACAAAAAAAGAAATAAAATGAAGCTTACAAAAAGAATAAAATAAAGCTGGCAAAAGAATAAAATCAAGATTACAAAGGAACTATTCTATAAAAAATAAAACCTATACTAATCTTGAATCTTCAAGTCCTGTACCTGCAAAACAAAGAATAAACAAAACGAAAGAAAATAAAGGGTTAAGATATTTTACTCTCAGTAGTGATAGTGAGATGCACTGTTCCACTTTACATCATTGAGTAAATCTTTAGGGGAAGTTTCACCAATATGAAAGAATTAAACCTTTCATAATTAATAAGCCATAAGACAAATGAATCCAAGCAGTAAGAGGGGCAAGTTTCACTAGGCAGATAAATGTAATCAGATAAAAAGGTAGATCATCTCACTGAGCATATCCATAAGGATGTAGCAGGCACACAAATAGCTTACACACCTAAATGCATGGTGTGTGCTGTCAACACAGCAACTGCTGTCCACACAAGAAAAACAGCTCAACGCAGCCGTGGGCAAGCACCACAACACCATTTCCTTGCACATATACACTTCAAGCATCAGCAGCCTAGCCACAGCCAAACCAAACCAAACCAACTACACACCAGATCATCCTAGTACTCACCAAGATGGTGACATAAGGAGAGGGTGGATCACGTGGATAGCAAGTACAAGGCCAAGCTAACAGGAACCAGGAGGTGGATATCAAGATCAAGGACAAGTTCCAGGAGCTAGAAGTAGTAGGAACAACATCAGGAGAAGGACCAGATCAAGCCAGCAAGATCAGGCCACAAGATCAACTAGTTATAACCTCAACAACTCAACTGTTGTGGTGAGTAGTATAAAACCATCACATGATCTATCTAAGTTAGATAAGAATTCATGTGTTGTCTTATATTAAATTTCTCAGTATTCATCCAAGTGAGATGAATCCATCCTAGAATATTTTTAATACTAAAGTTATAGCCATAAGAAAACCATACACGTAACACCAGGATCTCACACCAACATCACTGATCCTGGATATAAAAGCCAAATCTTATAATCTAATATAATCATAGTCAAGATTATGAATTCTGGGCACATCTCTTAAAATAGTAGCACCCCAAAATCCATAAATCTTATGGATTCATGAAAAACCAGTAGCACACCAATCATTTTATCAAAGGGAGTCCATAGTAAGTAACTGGTATCACTACCAGAACAAATCTATGAGGAACAACAAGATAGGAACCTAGTTCCTAAGCCTCAGACCAACATCATAGGCACTGTTGTTTAAATAAGAAGTTTTAAACTTATATTTGGTCTTAATCCAATCTTAAACAATAACAGAATCAAGCCAAGTAGTAGAACCTAGACCAGTGTGCCATTTCAAGATGGTGTCACAAGAGTAGATTATAAACCAAGAAGATTAAGTATCTAGCTTTCATAGATAAACTAACAAGCAACTAATCATCATTTTCCTGGTATTAATCACCAGGAATCATTTCCAAGTTTATATGTATATATACAGAACATCACCAGAATAAAATGATTAATCTCAATCTAGATATAACCATACAAGCCACAATTATAGATGCACTGAACAATCACAGAGAGAACTACTGTCAGTATCAATATTTTGACAATAGCAAGATCCCAAATCAACAGGATACACAAGTAATAGTCTCACAGTATAAGTATCCACTAAACCATATCCAATTATCAATTGGAATCAGACCAATAAAGCCACTAGCACCATGAAAATTAACTATGGACAGTGATCAACATAATCACCATGTTCAAGGATCATCACTACTAGATCCAATTCATCAGATATAATATCAATAGAGGGATGAACCCTAATCAGGACATGAACCCTAAATCAAGATATGAACCCTAATCAGGGGTAGCCACAAGACCATGTGGCATAGTACAGAGAGCACGAGAGGTAGGGAAGAGCAACTTACTGGAGGTTGTAGCTGTGGTCGAGAAGAGGAAGCAAAAGGAGTCGATGAGCACGACGACACGGGGAGCACCCCAAAGGGCGCTGCAACCCGCACCGATCCGAGGCAGCGACCACAACGATGCTCGAGGGCGAGCAGCACCACCACAGCACCACGGGCACGGCGGCGGCAACACCAGCACCACCCGAAACCCTAGGGTTCGGACGGAGCTGGTCTGGCCACAGGAGAGCCCCAAATCCAAATCGAGATGGACTGGAGGAATGAGCGGGGTCAGAAACCACGCCATGCACCACGGTGGCGGCCGGAGAGGACCACGGTGGCGTGAATCGCCCGGCGGTGGTATCGACGACCATAGGGTCGAGGAAGAAAGAGAGAGGGGAACGAGAGAAGACATGGATAGTGGGCTGAGAGGGCCAACCCTTTGGGGAGACTTTTTGGTTCTGAACACTTGGGCCAAAACGGCCCAATAAGCCCAACATGGCCAGCCCAACAACTTAAAGAAAGTTTTAATCATTAAGAAAAGACCAAAATACCCCTGAACTTAAATAAATTCTAGAAAATAAACTAAAAATATAAAAATTATAAATAAAATATTTTTGGAATCACAATAATCCAATCTATCTAAATAAATTAAGAAATAAATTTTTATGCATATAATTTTTATCAAGAATTTTATAATATATATTCCTTATGGAATTTTATAAAATTAAAGAAAGATGATAAAAATAATTAAAAAATCACTTTTATTATATATTAATATTGTAGTATTTATAAAAATACTAAATAAATATTTAATATCATTCTTGTATTTAAATGATAATTCTTAAAGAAATTATTAAATAAATAAAATTCAAATAGAATTAAATAAAATAAAAGAATACAATATTCAATAAATATTAATATTTAATATTTATAAATTCTTTATTACTAAAAAGATTTTTTTGCAATTTAAATAAGGGGGAGAACACACAAAAATAAATAATGCATTACATTACTTTGCATAATCATTTTGCTTCTTTAAATATTGTCCTTACCTGGCAATAATGATGTTTTGTAGACATAGAAGCTCAAGGTCTAGTGCAAGCATCCCGACTTCACTACCTTGCAATCACAAGGCAAGTTCATCACTTGCTCATGTCCTTTGAAGAGTATTTATCAAAGTATTTGCAAATTGTGTGTTATCATCTCTACTCCAAAGAAAGAAAATATTATTTTCTCAAAGAAATAAATCTTAGGTATCATCCTAAGTGATGATATAATGGAGCAATAGAACTTAGGTTTCTATTTGCAACAATGATGATCAATTAGGGACTTAATAACCCATGACATCAGTGATTTAGCACCGTATATCACGTGTTAACCATGAGATTTGGAATGGGACAGAGAAGTCAGCTGTATCTTCTTCCTCTCGCATGTAGCCGGATGTGCAGGTCGTGGCTATTATCACTCGTAGCATGCATATTAATTGGTAATTCATAGAGGATATGCAGCATATGGGTGGGAACCCTCAACGTCCCACGATAGTTCTGGCATCTAACGGTTTGTACAAACCATTGCCGTAATTCAATGTGTGGGCATGGTGTACACAAAGGAGGCATGCAAGGTCGCGAAGGGGGAAGTGATTGTCTTGGATCACCTAGTGGGCCCCACATCATGGAATTGTGGATGGGAAAGTACGCCCGGTTGTGCAACAAGGAGTTGATCTCTCATGGGTAAAGTAACGCACCTCTGCAGAGTGTAAGAACTATAACTTGTTACTCCCTATTCCGGGAAGGAGCTATGAATGCAGCAGGAAAGGAACTCGATGAAAGTTTTGGTCAACCTGTGAAGGCTGATGGTCATAGATTTTCATAATAAATCAATCTTTGAAGAAATATTTACAAAAACTACATAGTGCCAAGGACTTATAGTCCGAGGTGGTAGATAGAGCATCAAACTTTCCACTTTGCATATAATGAACTTGCTGGGTAATGCTGTTACTCACCCTTTCCTTTGATCCCTTGCTTAGACTCTGAAGATCCCGAAGACATACCTATGTATGCAGTCGAATGCCAAGAAGATGTGTACTACAAGGAGCCTGACCTGTCAGGGGGTGTTGAAGGAGTGGATTGCAAAATCCACTACGGAGTAGATGGCAATGAGTCTAACTAGTGCTCTAGTTAGTAGTAACCGACGGATCCGAGCAACATGAACCCTATAGAATAAGCTGCTGATCTCAACTCTTAGTTGGAGTTGTACTTTTTAAAATTCCGCTAAAAACACTTATATTTTGGTTTGTAAGTTGAATCTTTTGGAAGGCCCGAACTTCTGGTATTGTAATAATAATAATGTGTGTATGTTTCTAATTTGGATCCACAATGTTTCTGTTGTACCACTCTAAGGGATGTGATATTCACGGGACGGTGTTCTGTGGATGTCATGTCAACGACTATAGTGTACTACACATGCAGTGGTATGCTGGGTCACCGCAGTTGGTACCAGAGCAAATTGCTTTGACCTTAGGTTGGAAACCTAGTAAAGGGTATTGCCTATAGGAGTGTGTAGCAACAATAAAGAATTCTCTAAAAGAATATAATGGGTATTCGAATGAGAATATTCCGTTATATGTTTTAGTGCGATAATTCTTTCTTATGATGCAATATATTATTGGTTACTAATTAAAATATTTTTCTTATATACAGAGCTATGGCACCAAAGTTTCCAAAACAGACTTTGGTAAGGAAAGAGGAGACTCTTGATGATTACCAAGGATCATTCACGGACCAACTTCGTCAACTCTTAAAGATTTTTAGTTGTCCAACTAGAATTCTAGTGAACACCATAACCTATTATGATGGTCGTATGTTATCCAAGTATCGTGTGAGTATCCAACTCCCAGAGGAGCTTGGATTATATCATGATCTACCTATAGGTGAAGGTAGGAGTCACTTAGCAGCATATCATGTTGCTGTTGGGGAGGAGATAGCTAATATCCGGGAGCATAAAGCCAAGGAACTAGAAGGTATTACATTTTCTGTTATTCCGCATGATTCTATAGACTCGGAGCCTGTACCGGATCATCTTACTTTGGTTAAGAAACATCCTATGTTAGCTTCCAAGTTTATGGATAGATATCGAACACTTGTTGCGTCTTTTTATAAGACACATCAGGTTATTGTCGAAGATAAAAATGACATGTTATAGGATCTAATGGATCCTGAAAGGAGGAAGCAGTTAGCATTCCAGTTGGAGAAGTAAGAAAGTAGTAGTACAAAACCCAACTTTAAGGATATACCTATAGATCCTGAATCTTTTACACCATATCCTTATTCACTGAGGCTTGAACCTATATATGATCCTACTTTAGATATGAGGTATGCAGTACCACATGGTTCATAGGATGGTTCTGATTCAGAACTTCCTATTGAGAATTCTAATGGCTGGAGAATGGGATCATCCGAAGGATCCCATGAACACCAGATGTCCATAGATAATTCTGACATAAATGTTGGACAATCTAGTTGGATGGGTGCAAGAATTAACCCTAGTATCAGTAGTAGAAATACCATATTCATAGATAATCAGGATGAAGAAGAAGATCCTGAGGAGAGAGTGTTTGAACCATCAACACCTTCTCAAAACCCAGGGAATATACATTATCCAATGTTTAACTATCTTACCCAACAAAGCACTTGGGGAGCAGCAGGATCTGCGTATTCTGTTGACGACTCAAGGAATGAAGCCCAGGAGATGCAAGTGGGTTATAATGTTGAACATGTTTCTAAAGACTTTTCAGCTGAGCTGGAGGGAGTCAATGCGCTCCGGTTGAGTAATGACTCAAGTCCTGACACTTCTGATACTAACTTATTACTAAAATCAGGCGGCTTAGTAAAAAGTATCGGGTACCATGTATTATAATCCGAGAAAAGATGTACCTAGATAAATAAGGTAGTGTTGTGATTATACCTATATGGTATATGTTGTAATGACTTTGTATTATTAAGACATTGTAGTGTATAATATGTGTAATGCATATTTGGATTTTTCATTGTGTGACTAGTTCTGTGCGTAAAGTCGAGCTCAGAACACATGTGCATGATGTAATTATGAGTATTCGTTTTATGTTGCAGGACTAGGGGGTCATGGAAACGGTTGTAGAAACCGAATCTGAGCCGCAGCAAATGGAACATGAGGCCAAGGAGAAGGCAGATGCAGATGCAGGAAACCAGGGAGCATTACCACCACCACCAATGAGGTCATTAATGGAGCAGAATTTTATGCAGTGTATGCAAATGATGCAAGAAAATCAAAACAAGTTCATGGAAGAGCTGCTGGGACGAGCTGGGAATCAGAGAGCACCGGAAGGTGGAGGAGTGAGTCTTTCTGACTTCCAGAATGCAAGGCCGTTACCTTTTGCATCAGCTCCTGAACCAATGTATGTAGAATATTGGCTAGCAGATACAAAAAGAAAGCTGAAGACTGTAGGATGTAATGATGAGGATAAACTGAGGTATGCAACTCATCTTCTGACTAGATCTGCAGCATCATGGTGGGAAAATCAGTTAGCCATGCAATAGCCAGTAAGGGAGTATACTTGGGAAGAGTTCAAACTGAGATTCCGTGAATATCATGTTCCGGAGAGTGTCATGGAGTTGAAGCAGAGAGAATTTGAGGAGTTGCAGCAGGGATATACTAGTGTCATGAAGTATATTCGGGAGTTTAGCCAACTGTGTCGTTATGATGAGGAAGAAGTCAATACTGAAGAAAAGAGGAAGAAGCGTTTCCTCCGTGGGTTAAATTCATTTGTGAGGATGCAGTTATGGTTGGCTAACAAGCAAACCTATCAGCAGTTGCTGTATGCAGCTATCACTTTCGAAGATGACTACAAGAATGTCCAAGAGGATAGGTGGAAGAGAGCCAAGAAGGAAACCAAGAGTATTCATGCAAGTAAATCTAAAACCAATCTGAAGTTCAAACCTCGGAACAAAGCCTATAACAACAATAACAACAACAACAAGGGCAGTGGTGGAAATCGGTCCAATCCCAGGAGGAATGTTATCTGTATCAATTGTGGAATTCCAGGGCATTTGCAGAGAGAATGCAAGAAGCCAGTAGTTATCTGTTATGGTTGTGGTCAGAAGGGTCATATCAAGCCTGACTATCCGAGAAAACCACCAGGTGGTTGGCCTACCAAGGGTGGAGGACACGCCAGTGGAGGAAATGGACCGCCCAATCGAGGAGGAAATAATGTCAAGAACAACAATGGCAAGAGGAACAAACCTACCGGGAAGCTGAATTGCACAACCCTGGAGGAGGTGGATGATGACTCCTTGATGGCGCCTTGTTGACGTGGGAGATTCTTTCTTTATTCCCCGACAACGGCGCCAAATATCTTGATGCGTGCACCCGGTGTTGAAGTGGGACACTTCGTTGGAACCCCAAGAGAAAGGTGTGATGAGCACATGAGCAAGTTTCCCTCAGTAGAGACCGAAGTTATCGAACCTGAAGGAGGAAGGAAATGTCTCAAAGGTGTTGCTGGCAACGTGGAGACCTGCACAACACAAACTCAAGACTTTGCCCCAACGAATCAGTGAGGTTGTCAAGCTCACCGGTTTGCTGTAACAAAGGATTAAACGTATGGTGTGGAAGGTAATGGTTTGCAGCAAGTAAACAAGTAACAGTGGAAGATGTATCAATGGTAAAGATTGGACCGGGGTCCATAGTTCACTAGAGGTGCTCTGATTAGGTAAACAACATGGCATGAAGGGTAAACAATTACAACGAGGCAATTGATAGGAACTGAGCAAGGCATAACAATGCAATTACTAGCCAGAAAGATCCTATGAGGTTGATTGGGCAATACAACAATATACATAGACCGTCATCCAACTGCATCTATGACTACAAGTCCACCTTTAGGTTATCATCCGAACCCCCTCCAGTATTAAGTTGCAAGCAACAGACAACTGCTTTAAGCAAAGTGTGTAAGGTAAACAGTCCACATGTTCCATGAACAAGAGACCGTTGTTTTCTCCCTGGTAGCAATAGCACATCTACAACCGAAGAGATTATTGTCACTTCCCTGGGAAACTAGAGGTATGAACCCACTATCGAGCATAAATACTCCCTCTTGGAGTCACTAGCAAGTACTTGGCCAAGATAACCACTAGCAACAGAGAGCATGCAAGATCACAAAAAACACAGACATGATAGAATCATAAAGATAAAACCATTAATCAAACCAACATAATAATCTCAATATCCATTGGATCCCCACAAACACAACATGCATGATTACAAATAGATTAGATCTTGATCATGACCGGAGCTCAAAAGATCTATACATGAAAGCACAAAGGAGGAGATACAACCATCTAGCTACTACATGGACCCATAGTCCAAGGTGGAACTACTCACGAATCATACCGGAGAGAAGTCCTCCGGGATGATATCCCCTCCGGCAGGGTGCCGGGAAGAACTTCAGATCCCCCGATCTAGGGACGATGGTGGCGGCGGCTACAGATGGTTTCGTGGATTTCTGATCGGGTACTCAGGGTTTCTGCATCGGGGCTTCTTATAGGCGAAGGGGCGAGGCCAGGAGGCGACCATGGCTTCCAAACCCTAGCCAGGCGCGGGCCCACCTGCCCCCGCGCCTGGGGTGGGTCTGCCCCCCTGGCCGGCCCCTCCGGCTCTCCTCTGGACTTCTTGTTCCCCACATAAAGTAATTGACTTTGACGTTTGTCCCGTCCAATTCCGAGAATATTTCTTTACTAACTTTTCTGAAACCAAAAATAGTAGAAAACAGGCATCTGACACTATTGCAACTTGTTAATAGGTTAGTACCAGAAAACATGTAAAAAGCACCTTAAAGTGTGGACAAGTAAAGCAAAGTAGATACTAAACAAGCATGGAGCATAAAAAATTATAGATACGTTTCCAACATATTAGCATCCCCAAGTTTAACTCATGCTCGTCCTCGAGTAGGTAAGTGATAAAAAAGAATAATTTTTGAGGTGACATGCACCCTCACAATAAAGATCAAACCATTTGCAAACATTGAAAGCTGGGATCAAAGAACTCTAAACATGTGCATGAAAGATGGAGTTCTAACAATAGGACATAGTAACTATGCATGCAACATGGCAAGCTACAAACAAAGATCATGAATATTATGCATTGAAAAACGTTTGTTTGTTTCACATGTAGAAACATATCATAGTGGCAATCAGCTTGTCCCTCATAGAATAGCAATATAATGCATAGGACACCTGCAAAGTTCACAAGGGTGAACAAAAACAAATAGCACAAGAGCAAGTAATAACACAATATGCATCAATTAATAATCTTTGGAACATTGCACACAGAATGACAACTATGCTCTCTTAATGGTGCCTAAAAATAGAAGGTGGAGACTCAAATAATGGTGGAAGAAAGGCCTTTTTGTAAACGAAGCAGGTATTACAAGTTTCAAAAAGAGCTTCCAAAAATTATGGTACTAGTTAGCTTTCAGCCCTCATTGCCCCTATGTAAGATCCCTCCTTTATAAAGGAAAAGGATCCCTGTGATTGCAATGCTAGTCCCTGGATCATTGCTAGCATCCACAGTTTAAGATGAAGTACACATATACAAAGGTCATTATTACAGACATTCCAGAGACAAACATAGTCTTTACAACTCCAAGGCCACAGGCCTAATACAAGAGTTTGAATAAGTAAATAAATAAAAGTCTTCATATTCATGTGCCACAGGCAAACATATTGAGTGTATACTCATGACTCCTAATCCTCATCAGAGTAACCTGCAACATCACAAGTTACAGCCACAGTGGGTCAATACATTGGAATAGTATTGGCAAGTGATACCTTAGCATAATTTAGGTGGACTAAATACTATATGCAATTTGGCTAAGTGTAGCTTGGCTTGCTTTGCTCAAAATAGATTTTGCCTATTAGTTGAAATCACTAAGTTTTTCTTTGTCAAAACTTTTCCCAAGGAACCACCAATAGACATTGAAGTCCTTCACCCTTGTTCACCCATAAATTTTACTTAGAAAATTGGGATGAGGAGATTCTTTATAGCTTCCATGTCTTGATGCTCAAGTTGTCCTTTTCCAGGGACATGGCTAAGTACTTAGATTTTTCCATCTGCAGAGGTTGTGCACTTTCCCCACCAGACTTGATTTTCACCAAGACAGGACCTTTCAGAAGCCTTCCCTTAGACCAAATGGACGCGCTCCAACCTATCATTCCCACTACCACCAACTGTCCAAATGGCTAAGTTCTAGCAACCTATGTGATCCAGGCAGAGCCCATATTGCCAAGTGGCCGCACTAGAAGCTTATCAACACTTGGCCTCTAAAATCTCTTTGTTCCTGGGTGGCTTTCCACAAGTGAGATACACAAGGTTCACCAGTCCCCTGGCCTTGTGTAACCACTCAACACAAACCATTCCTTCCATTCCACCCAGGTGTTTCATTTACTTAGTTGTTTTATTAGGCAAAACACAAGTCCAAAGACTTAGGAATATTTTCATCATAACATGTATATATTTCACCAACCCTTGGTTGCTACTAGCTAGGCTAAGCATGGCATAGATAGTATCTTAACTTAGAAATTTTCTAGCAGTTCTACATCTACTAGGATTTCCCAACATGGCATATAAGTAAAATGTAACATGCAAGTCTAACAAAATATTTCTAATGCTTAGTAAAAACATAGGGATAAACATATTCATGAAGTACCACTTGCCTTGGTAATTTTGAGAGTAGTTACACTCTTCACAATCACAATCACTAGCACCAAAATCTACACAAAGAATTGTAGCAACAAATTACATACAAAACATATACAACCAAAAATATATGCATGCATGCAAGATGGTATGTGATGATTTTTAAAACTCAACCAAGCAAGTAAACAGTACTAGTTCATTAACAAGTTAAAAACTTGCCAAACAACATTTATTTAAACCCTAAATCATTTTCTAAACATTTCATATACTCAAAATAGCCCTACACAAGTTTCTGCCAATAAAGCCATTTTAACAGAATCAAAACATTAAACACATTGCATAAATAGAAAGAGCTTGCTCTCCTGATTCCAACGGTATAAAATTTGTCAAATTCTAACGTGGGGATCAAAAGTTATAGCCAAAACAAAATCAAACTTCTAATAGATTCAAATTCTGTCTTTTAAATCTAACTGCTGCCACGCGTCTTGTTCTAATTGGCCCGTACCGCTTCGCGTAGGATCACGCTTCTGAGCCGTTAGATCTACTTAAACCGCACGGCTCAGATCTACTCGTAACGATTCGTTAAGTGATCTAATCTCAGACGTTGGATCCAGATCGGACGGCTCGATCAAACAACCAAAGTTGGGCGGTATCGGCGGTGGCGAGCTCGCCTCTGGCGACGCCTACTGAGATGGTCCTAGGGTCGTCGGAGGGCTTACCAGACGGCGCGTCTGAAGCTCAACTTTCGGCGGCTTGGCAGCAGGCGCCATACCGGAGCTCGTCGGAGTTGCGGGCGGCGTCTGCTGCTTGCTGTCGAGGTTGTTGCCGAGGCTCTGCGTCGACCCAACACAAACCAGATGGTTCAGGAGATGTGCAAAGATCTGGCGATCAAGTCAGTACTAAAGGGAAGGCAAGGGGCGCACTGGCTTTACCTGAATCGCACGTCGGAGTCGAGCGGCGGCGAAGGTGCTTGCGGGTGAGAACGAGGACGTCGCTCTGGGTCATGGAAAAGCAAACGGAGGGCATTATCAGATGCGCAAGATCATGCTGGTCGCAGTGGTTTGAACGAGAGGCAAAGGGGCAATCCGTGCTTACCGAGATTTGTCGCCGGAGCGCGTCTGTCTGCGGCGGCGCAAGTGCGATTGTGGGCAGCCTGGTGGCAATGTGGAAGCGCTGAGTGAGGGGAAATGGTCGCAGAGAGGTGGGAGCGAGCGGCGCTGGCGCGCGTGATTGACGACGAAGGTGACGTGGTCGCAGGGTCCACTCGTCAGCGGGTTTAAACAGCGAGGGGGTGGGGTCGTGCGGTCAGTGACTCTGGGGGGTGTCTGTGGGTGAGCGAGAGAGATAAGGACCCCGAGTGGGCTTAGTGGGCTGGATTAGTAGTTGGGCTCAATTGCTGGCGCTGGATTTTTTTCTATTTCTTTTCTCCTTTTTCTTTTTCTCTTTTGATTTTCTTGAATGATTTTCAAATCCAAATCAATTGAGTTTGAATTCAAAACTTCTCTAGGTTTTTATACTGCAACATTGCATTCCAATGTGTGTTTAAACACTACTGTCCAATCCAAACACTTTGATCAAGTGAAAATAAAAATAAAACCAAGCCTTTATGATATATAATCAATAGGCATAGTATTGGTTTTTATTATTCATTTTGTTTTGAAACTTGTTCAACTTTTGGTGGTGCCTAAGTTTGAATACACAAACTTTACTGAATCAAAACAAGTATTCTTCTCATTGGAAGATAGCACTGAGGCTTAGAGCAAGTTCACATAAAATAATAGGCACAAATGCTTCTGTTTTGAATTGATTTGTTTGAAATGAAACTCATATGCTCATGGATGCATGGATGATATGTATAAGTTTGAAACATGATTTTGAGGATGTTACAAATCTAACCCCCTTAAGGTGAATCTCGCCCTCGAGATTCGGATTGGCTAGCAAATAGGTGAGGGTGGTCTTTCCGAAGATCATCTTCTCTTTCCCATGTGGCTTCCTCTTCGGAATGATGGTTCCACTGAACCTTGCAAAACTTGATAGTCTTAGTCCTTGTGACTCTTTCTGCAGTCTCAAGAATCTTGATAGGCTTCTCCTCATAAGTGAGGTCACTTTCCAATTGAACCTCCTCCAAAGGTATAGTATCCTTCAAAGAAGTTTCTTCCATTTCTGGATGACATTTCTTAAGCTGACTCACATGAAATACATTATGAACAGCTGACAAAGACTCCGGCAATTCAATTTCATAAGCAACTTCTCCTTTGCGACTCAGAATCTTGAATGGTCCAACATATCTTGGGGCCAGCTTTCCTTTGACTCCGAACCTTTTCACTCCACGAAGTGGTGACACTCTAAGGTAAGCTCTGTCACCAACTTCGTAGGTGAATTCTCTATGCTTGGGGTCCGCGTAGCTTTTCTGTCGGGACTGTGCTATCTTCAATCTGTCCTTAACCAACTTGACTTTCTCTTCGGCTTCTTTGATAAGTTCTGGTCCGAATAAACTTCTTTCTCCCACACCATTCCACAACAATGGGGTGGTACACTTTCTCCTGTAGAGAAACTCAAATGGTGCCATCTCAATGCTGGCTTGACAGCTGTTGTTATAAGAAAATTCTGCGTAAGGCAGACTTTCATCCCAACTGGATCCATAGTCTAGGGCACATGCCCTCAACATGTCTTCCAAAATTTGATTAGTCCTTTCTGTTTGTCCATCAGTTTGAGGATGAAAAGCAGTGCTGAATTCCAACCTCGTTCCCAACGACTCATGTAGCTGTCTCCAAAAATGGGAAGTGAATTGAGTTCCCCTATCAGACACAATACTCTTGGGCACTCCATGTAGACATACAATTCTACTCATGTAGATTTTGGCTAACTCAGCACTTGTATAAGTTGTCTTCACGGGTATGAAATGAGCCACTTTAGTTAGGCGATCCACTACCACCCAAATAGAATCATATCCTGATCTGGTCCTTGGTAATCCGGTAATGAAGTCCATACCAATCTTGTCCCACTTCCAATCAGGAATAGGTAGTGGTTTAAGCAAACCTGCTAGTTTCTGGTGTTCCGCTTTCACTCTACTACACACATCACACAAAGCAATATGTTCGGCGATGTCCTTCTTGAGGTTATTCCACCAAAATCTTTCCTTCATGTCCATGTACATTTTGGTGTTACCCGGATGAATGGAATACAGTGAGTTGTGTACTTCTTGCAAAATCAGTTTCCGAAGCACCGGATCTTGTGGAACACAGATACGTTTCCCATGCCATAAAGTACCCTGTTCGTCTTCATGGAACCCTTTGGCTTTTCCTTTGCCAATCTTTTCTTTAATCTCTTCGATTTCTTTATCAATCTTCTGGGCTTCTTTGATCTTGTCCAACAAAGTGGGTTGAACATCCAAAGACATGAGATGTCCTTCGGGCACAATCTCCAATCTGAGATCTCTAAATTGGGCACACAAATCATCTGGCAATTCTCCTTTTGTAAGGCCATTCACAAAAACCTTACGACTTAAGGCATCCGCTACAACATTTGCTTTACCGGGATGGTATTGCAAACTCAAGTCATAGTCCTTGATGAGTTCTAGCCATCTTCTTTGTCTCATATTAATTTCCTTCTGGGTGAAGATATACTTCAAACTCTTGTGATCTGTGAACACTTCATAACGCTTACCCAAAAGTTAGTGTCTCCATGTTTTGAGGGCATGGACAACAAAGGCTAACTCCAAATCATGAGTAGGATAGTTCACTTCATGAGTTTTGAGTTGTCTCGAGGCATATGCCACAACTTTTCCTTCTTGCATAAGTACTGCTCCCAAACCATGATGAGATGCATCACAATATACTTGGAAATCTTTTTCAAAGTCTGGCAAACACAAGACTGGTGCTGTCACAAGTCTCTTCTTCAATTCCTGAAAGCTGAGTTCACAGCCTTCAGACCAAGCAAATTTCTTGTCTTTCTTTAGCAATTCCGTCATAGGCTTAGCAACCTTGGAGAAATTCTCAATGAACCTTCTGTAGTATCCTGCTAAGCCTAGGAAACTACGGACTTCTTTCACTGACTTGGGAGATTCCCATTCAGTTACAGCTGAAACTTTAGCAGGATCAACTGCTACACCATCTTTTGTCATAACATGTCCAAGAAATCCAACTTCATTCAACCAGAATTCACACTTGCTGAATTTGGCATATAGTTTATGCTCTCTAAGCTTCTCAAGTATTAAACGTAAATGTCCTTCATGCTCTTGTTTGCTCTTGGAGTAAATTAAAATGTCATCAATGAAAATGACAACAAATTTATCAAGGAATTCCATGAACACCTTGTTCATCATATTCATAAAGTATGCTGGAGCATTGGTTAAACCAAATGGCATCACGGTATACTCATACAATCCATACCTTGTGGTGAAAGTTGTCTTAGGTATGTCTTGTTCTCTTATCTTGAGTTGAAAATAGCCTGACCGGAGATCAATCTTTGAGAACACACAAGCTCCTTCTAGCTGATCAAACAAGTCATTGATTCTAGGCAAAGGGTATTTGTTCTTGATAGTCACCTCATTGAGTGAACGGTAATCTATGCACAACCTTTGACTTCTATCTTTCTTCTCCACGAACAAAACTGGGGCTCCCCAAGATGAAGAACTTGGTTGAATAAATCCTTTCTGTAGCTGTTCTCCAAGTTGTTTCTTGAGTTCTTTCAGTTCATCAACTGACATCTTGTATGGTCTCTTTGCTATTGGTCCAGATCCTGGTAGCAAATCAATAAGGAACTCCACATCTCTATCTGGTGGCATTCCCGGTAATTCTTCCGGAAACACATCCGAATACTCATTCACAATTGGCACGCTGTCTATGCTAACCCCCTTAAGAGAATTTAGCTTACTCCCTTTTGATTCAAAGTTAGACTTGAATTTAATCCGTTTTCTTTCTGGGGTTGTGAGTGCGACAATACGATTAGCACAATCTAGTATTCCTTCATACTTAGCCATCCAATCCATTCCCAATATTACGTCAAGTCCTTGGGAATCTAGGATTATCAGACTCACTGGAAACTTATGCTTTCCAAACTCTATTACTAGATCCCGGCATCCAAGACTTACTATCATATCTCCACCTGGAGAACTAACCTTTATTGGACACCCAATGTTTTCAGTTGGAAACCCATTTCTATCAACAAATGCTTTTGATATGAATGAATGCGATGCTCCAATATCAAAAAGAACAAATGCTGGAATGGAATTGAGTCTGAACTTACCAGCAACAGCATCAGGCTCCTCATAAATTTCCTCCACATTGATGTGGTTCACTTGTCCCTTCTGAAAAGGGTTGGGCTTGTTGGGTCCTTTAACTTTATTTTCTGGGCATTCATTTGCATAATGCCCCATCTTCTTGCATTTGAAGCATTCAACCTGACTAATGTCTTTCTTGACAGGTTGGCTTCCACTTCCACTTCCACTGTGGTGGCTCTTATATCCACCCTTGTGGTTCTTGTACTTGTCATTGTCATGACTATGGTGATGCTTGTTGTCATGACGGTTGTGGTTGTGGTGCTTGTTGAATTTCCCATGCTTGTGGGATCCTGAGCTTCCACTGTCATCATAATGGGAACGTTTGTGAGACGATCCCGAGCTGTGCTTGTCCGAGTGCTTTCTCTTCCTGCTCTCAACTTGCTTCATTTTGTTCTCCAAAATAGCAGCCTTATCGCAAAGATACTGGTATGTGGGAACATATGCCACAGCCAACTGCAGGTTCAGCTCATCATTCAAGCCTTCAAGAAATTTTTCCTTTCTCTTAGCATCGGTGTCAACTTCATTCGGTGCATAACGCGCCAGATTGTTGAACTCCTCAATATATTCAGCCACGCTGCGGTGGCGCTGTTTCAGATTATGGAACTCTTTCTTTTTCAGACTCATCACTCCAGATGAGATATGAGCAGTGCGAAAGCCATACTCAAAGATAGCCCATGTCACATCTTCTATGGGAGTGGTGATCTGGAAGTTATCCCACCAAGTGGCGGCTGGTCCTTCCAGCAAATGTGCTGCAAATCTGACTTTTTCTGCATTAGTACAACCCACAGTTACCAAGTCCTTGTTCACAGAGCGTAACCAATCATTGGCCACCATGGGATCAGTTGTTCCTGACAACTTTGCCGGCCTCAATCTCAAGAACCTGGTAAGCATGTCAAAACCCGGTGGGTTGTTGTTGTTGTTGTTGTTGTTGTTGTTGTTGTTGTTGTTGTTGTTGTTGTTGTTGTTGTTGTTGTTGTTGTTGTTGTTGTTGTTGTTGTTGTTGTTGTTGTTGTTGTTGTTGTTGTTGTTGTTGTTGTTGTTGTTGTCGTCGTCATCGTCGTCGTCGTCGTCGTCGTTGTTGTTGTTGTTGTTGTTTTGGTTCTGGATGAGCGTTATCATCATTTGCATCAACTGAGTTTGAGCGGTCATCATTTGCTGCATTTCTAGAGTGATGTTGTTGTTGTTGGGGTTGGGGTTTGCACGACGGGGAGGCATCTGTGGTTTGTTCAATAGAGATAAGAATGAGATACCCATAGATGCTTTCATGCACAATACATCACATAAACAATCACAAAGCATGCAACATAAAGATAAAGATTCACAACCAGATAACAAGTTCGCAAAGTAAAACACACACAAATAACAAGCCATCCACATGTTGGATGGTCAATAACAAGTTCTCAACGACAAGTATGATAATAAATGATAAATGAGTAGTCAAATCTACTCCTCGGCATCAACCTCCTCCTCGACAAAGGTAAGACCTGCGTTCTCCATCGCGGTCTTGTATTCCTCGACGCTAGTGGTCAAGGTCTCTATCTTGGCTTTGAGAGCCCTCTTCTAGGAACGAAGCCTCTCAATCACCGTCACGATGCTCGAGCTCAAGTCCACGGCCCGCAGTTCTTGATCACCATGTCCCGGATCTTCTTGTTCCTATCCTGGACTCGCTTCTCCTGACTCTTGAACTTTCTGTCCTGGCTCTCGAACTTCGCCTCCATCTCCTTAACTATCTCATCTTGCTCTGCGAAGAGCTTGTCCTTCTCGCGAAGCTGCACCTGGAGTTCGTCATTGCTGAGCATGACGTTGGTCCTATCAGAGTCCATGTGCCTAATGAGAGCCTCTAAGTCCTGGAGGTATAGACGAATCGGCTCCGCTGTGTCCCTCGAATCGTCCTCGAAGTCGATGGACTCTCCATCCTCATCACGTCTACCGAAGACGTGGAAGTGAGTACCTCTAACCTGTCGGGAGTGTCTCCCCAGCAGACGTCCTATCAGATCCTGCATGACTACCTCAAGGCCTCTCTCCTTGTCATTGTGCATGAGCTTGAAGACGATGGCCTCCGTGGTAGGCTCAGTCTGGCGTCCGGGCTGGTTGACCTTGAAACCCCAGAGGTCTTTCCTCTCAAACTTGGTGAGGGGAAGCACCATGATGGTAGGAAGAGGGAGATTGAGCAAAGTAGTAAGCTCAACAATACGAGGACCAAAGCGAGTTCCCTGGAACTCCTCAACAGTGCTGATGGTAACAGTAGGCATCTATTTATAAGATATAAGAGTTAGTACAACACAATTCAAGATAAAACAAAAGACAAAACATCACATACATATCCTTGGAAATCAAAACACACAAGTCATGGCACACATGGATCCATTACAACAACCAAGGTTCAACTTATTTTAAAGCAACATTTGGAGAATAAGGTGATAAGTGGTGGTCCAACTAACGGAGTACGTTTACAATCCTATCTCACTGGATCTGTTGGCTAACATAATGTTTCTAGAAGCAATCAGTCTATCTTGCTCACATGACTCCATCACTAAGTCTATAATGTCTCCTCTTAAGGTTTGGTTGGTAGCCTCCAACTCTTGGGTATGTTTCTTCTCTTCTTCTAGGCTATTTTGGATGTTGAACATTCTGCACTTGACTCTTTCACCAAGTTCTTTGATGGTCTTCCAAGCTGCATCCCTTGTTGAGTCAAAGAATGTAGGGTGCATCACTGAATTGGTGAACATGCAGAATCCTGAGTCCTTGTGGTTGTCTTCCTTGTTTTTATACAAGTGAAGTTGCACCCACCAGTACTCAACTCCTTCATCCATCACAGGAAAACCTTTGTACACAGCCGCACCATGGATTTCCATTGCAACCATGAGGTCCTTGAGAGCCTTGGGGAATTTTGTATCACACTCCAAAGTCATTGTCATGAGCGGTCCCTTCCTTATGGCTTCGTTGATGGAGTTCATTCTACAATTGGAGATGAAAAAGAAGATTAGAAAAGTTTACGAGAAGAATAGACAAGTGTAGAAGTTGTTGAAATTTTTTCCTTAGTGGTTTCCAATCCTAGGGTCATAATCCTACAGGCAACACAGTGCTCTGATACCATCTGTAAGATCCCTCCTTTATAAAGGAAAAGGATCCATGTGATTGCAATGCTAGTCCCTGGATCATTGCTAGCATCCACAGTTTAAGATGAAGTACACAGATACAAAGGTCATTATTACAGGCATTCCAGAGACAAACATAGTCTTTACAACTCCAAGGCCACAGGCCTAATACAAGAGTTTGAATAAGTAAATAAATAAAAGTCTTCATCTTCATGTGCCACAGGCAAACATGTTGAGTGTAGACTCATGACTCCTAATCCTCATCAGAGTAACCTGCAACATCACAAGTTACAGCCACAGTGGTTCAATACATTGGAATAGTATTGGCAAGTGATACCTTAGCATAATTTAGGTGGACTAAATACTATATGCAATTTGGCTAAGTGTAGCTTGGCTTGCTTTGCTCAAAATAGATTTTGCCTATTAGTTGAAATCACTAAGTTTTTCTTTGTCAAAACTTTTCCCAAGGAACCACCAATAGATATTGAGGTCCTTCACCCTTGTTCATCCACAAATTTTACTTAGAAAATTGGGATGAGGAGATTCTTGATAGCTTCCATGTCTTGATGCTCAAGTTGTCCTTTTCCAGGGACATGGCTAAGTACTTAGATTTTTCCATCTGCAGAGGTTGTGCACTTTCCCCACCAGACTTGATTTTCACCAAGATAGGACCTTTCAGAAGCCTTCCCTTAGACCAAATGGACGCGCTCCAACCTATCATTCCCACTACCACCAACTGTCCAAATGGCTAAGTTCTAGCAACCTATGTGATCCAGGCAGAGCCCATATTGCCAAGTGGCCGCACTAGAAGCTTCTCAACACTTGGCCTCTAAAATCTCTTTGTTCCTAGGTGGCTTTCCACAAGTGAGATACACAAGGTTCACCAGTCCCCTGGCCTTGTGTAACCACTCAACACAAACCATTCTTTCCATTCCACCCATGTGTTTCATTTACTTAGTTGTTTTATTAGGCAAAACACAAGTCCAAAGACTTAGGAATATTTTCATCATAGCATGTATATATTTCACCAACCCTTGGTTGCTACTAGCTAGGCTAAGCATGACATATATAGTATCTTAACTTAGAAATTTTCTAGCAGTTCTACATCTACTAGGATTTCCCAACATGGCATATAAGTAAAATATAACATGCAAGTCTAACAAAATATTTCTAATGCTTAGTAAAAAACATAGGGATAAACATATTCATGAAGTACCACTTGCCTTGGTAATTTGTAGAGTAGTTACACTTTTCACAATCACAATCACTAGCACCAAAATCTACACAAAGAATTGTAGCAACAAATTACATACAAAACATATACAACCAAAAATATATGCATGCATGCAAGATGGTATGTGATGATTTTTAAAACTCAACCAAGCAAGTAAACAGTACTAGTTCATTAACAAGTTAAAAACTTGCCAAACAACATTTATTTAAACCCTAAATCATTTTCTAAACATTTCATATACTCAAAATAGCCCTACACAAGTTTCTGCCAATAAAGCCATTTTAACAGAAGCAAAACATTAAACATATTGCATAAATAGAAAGATCTTGCTCTCCTGATTCCAACGGTATAAAATTTGTCAAATTCTAACGTGGGGATCAAAAGTTATAGCCAAAACAAAATCAAACTTCTAATAGATTCAAATTCTGTCTTTTAAATCTAATTGCTGCCACACGTCTTGTTCTAATTGGCCCGTACCGCTTCGCGTAGGATCATGCTTCTGAGCCGTTAGATCTACTTAAACCGCACGGCTCAGATCTACTCGTAACGATTCGTTAAGTGATCTAATCCTGCACGTTGGATCCAGATCTGACGACTCTGGATCAAACAACCAAAGTTGGGTGGCTACTGGCGGCGACGAGCTCTGCCTACGGCGGTGCGGCGCTACAGATGGTCCTAGGGTCGTCGGAGGGGCTTACCAGAAACGTGACGGCGTGCTGAAGCTCAACCTGGCGACGGCTTGGCAAGGGGCGCACGGACGCAGTCGCTGGAGCTCGTCGGAGTTGCAGGCGGCGTCTACTGCTTGCTGTCGAGGTTGTTGCCGAGGCTCTGCATGGACCCAACACAAACCAGATGGTTCAGGAGATGCACAAAGATCTGGCGATCAAGTCAGTACTAAAGGGAAGGCGACCGGCTTTACCGAATCGCACGTCGAGTCGAAAGCGCGCATGTGCTTGCGGGTGAGAACGAGGACGTCGCTGTAGGTCATGGAAAAGCAAACGGAGGGCATTAGCAGATGCGCAAGATCATGCTGGTCGCAGTGGTTTGGACGAGAGGCAAAGGAGCGGTCCGTGCTTACCGAGATTAAATCGAGCTGCCGTCTGCGCAAGGCGCGATTGTGGGCAGCCTGGTGGCGATGTGGAAGCGCTGAGTGAGGGGAAATGGTCGCAGATAGGTGGGGGTTAAGTAGGCGGATCAGGGGCAAGGATCGCGCGACATATCAATGGCAATTAAGCGCGCAGTAACAGCGGCGAGGTAACGGCGGAGCGAGCGACGCTGGCGCACGTGATTGACGACGAAGGCGACGTGGTTGCAGGGTCCACTCGTCAGCGGGTTTAAACAGCGAGGGGGTGGGTTCGTGCGGTCAGTGACTATGGGGGTGTGTTTGTGGGTGACCTAAAGAGAGAAGGACCCCGGGTGGGCTTAGTGGGCTGGATTAGTAGTTGGGCTCAATTGCTGGCGCTGGCTTTTTTTCTATTTCTTTTCTCCTTTTCTTTTTCTCTTTTGAATTTCTGGAATGATTTTCAAATCCAAATAAATTGAGTTTGAATTCAAAACTTCTCTAGGTTTTTATACTGCAACATTGCATTCCAATGTGTGTTTAAACACTACTGTCCAATCCAAACACTTTGATCAAGTGAAAATAAAACCAAGCCTTTATGATATATAATCAATAGGCATAGTATTGGTTTTTATTATTCATTTTGTTTTGAAACTTGTTCAACTTTTGGTGGTGCCTAAGTTTGAATACACAAACTTTACTGAATCAAAACAAGTATTCTTCCCATTGAAAGATAGCACTGAGGCTTAGAGCAAGTTCACATAAAATAATAGGCACAAATGCTTCTGTTTTGAATTGATTTGTTTGAAATGAAACTCATATGCTCATGGATGCATGGATGATATGTATAAGTTTGAAACATGATTTTGAGGATGTTACACCCTATCATAAGCATCTTGAAGTGGTTAAGGTTAAAATGGCAAAGCTAGAGTATATGCTTGACGAAATATAAGTTGGCAATCTCATGCCCCTTGAATATGAGGGCCACACCTCATGCATACTCAACTTTGGGTCCAGGTAAGTTCTTTTCACTGTAAGTATTTGCATATCATTGAGAACCGCCAACGGGGTTCCCCTTGCACATGGTACAGGAGCTTTCCCATAACCAAAATGACAAGGCAAGCAGACAATGAGAATCTCAACAATTCTTCTTATGTACCATGGGAATATGGTGCTTTTTTCTCTCTTTCCTATTTTCTCAATGTGTCTCTTTTTTTACAAGAAGAATGCTTCATAGATATCACTATGGTGATGCTGCAAGTTTCCACCATGATTAGGAATGGCTTAGGCTAGCGGCCCAGGCGTTTCTCTAACACAGGATACAAACTCCATGGACTTACAAGTTCCCTCTTTATTTCACACCGGCGACATCCATAGACAAAATAACATGATATCAACTGAGTACAACAAGGTACAAGTGCAATGTTGAAAATGTTCCCCGTGACAGCACGATTATGCTAATCCCAACTTATAAGTGCAAGCATATACAACAAAGTTGTCACAATGGTTCAAGTTTATTAGGGACAAATAATAAAGTTTGCCATCAAGTTCGTGAGGGCTTTAATCACTAAGTTTTCACATACAAAATAGTTTTCAATTGGAAGATAGATGAAAACAAGAATATACTTGGAATGGTGTAACACACCATGCATAGGAGTTTATAGTGGACACTTTCGTATAACTTGGTTTCTTGGGAGTTGGAGGCATGAGTAGAACATACTCATACAAGTGGAGGCTAGCAAAGGACTGGGAACAACCAACTAAGAGAGCAATAATGGCTAAAATTATGCAATGCAACAAAGAAAACTAATAAGAGAAAAGATTGGTACTACAAGTCAAGGACTAAATGATCATAGAGGCTAATGGTGACTTTTCATAGTCATAACATGGTGTGAGCATGTTCCAAGTCAACCCAAGCAAAACATCAAAGGAGAATACCACAATACTATGCTTTTGCATGCTAAAACAACACATAATTTCTTCAAGGCACACTAAGCAATCCCAATTGTTTGGAACAAGACATGCTACAACAATAATCACTAAGCATAATTCTAAAACAACACCTAGCATGTCATGTTAAAGTCTAAGTCACAGTCAATGCAAGGTCCTCTTGCACTTCAGGCAAGAACTTGCTACTCCTTTCCAAACACCAAGCAAACTTATTTGCAAAACAACACAGCAAGAACGGGGGTCCAAACTACTGAATCATACTAAACAAACTAAGCAAAGCAAACGAAAACTAAGATGCTCCAAGAACAACACAACTATGCATGAAACAAATAAAACGAAGTGTCTAGACAGACCTGAGCTTTTTATTGATGAAGAAGGGGATGCCTTGGGCATACCCAAGCTTTTATGCTTGTACCTCTTGGATATTTCTTGGGGTAACACCATGTTGGCATCCCCAAGCTTGAGCTTTTGTCCATTCTTCATCTCATTGCATCATTCTCTCTCTACACCTGAAATTTTTCCTTCATACAAAACTTCACATAATCTTCATTAGCAACATTAGGTTATTCAAAAGATATTAGACCACTGGAAAAGCTTTGGAACAGCAAGACTTTTCACTAAAAACACAAGATACTGTAGTAAATCCTTCAAATAAACTCAATTTACCTGAAGAGAGCTCAAAAAGGAATCAATAAGAAGCAAATGCAAATAATGGCAGAAATCTGTCAAAACAGACCAGCAGTTAGAAACGATTTTTTTTAGAACATATTATGTTGCTCAAATCAAAAAGTGTTGAACTAACGAAAGTTATCCAACATACTGGGGGATTTATTTGTAAATTTTGAGCTTAATCTGAGTTACAGAGCCTCCTCACGATTGTTTTTGGTGGAGGACAGAAATCTGTTTCGGGACAACAACTCCCCAAATCTTATTTTCCTCTCATTAGAGGTCATTCTTGGCACAAAAATCAAACAAAAAGGATAAGGAGAGGTCATTACAGAAGTAATAACTTCTAAGACTCAAGAAAACTCTTGGGTTATCTCCCAACAAGTACTTTTCTTTAACGCCTTTAAGTTAGGCTTGATAGCTTGAGAAAATGCTCACATAAGAATTATGAATTGAAGTCAAAAAGAGCATCGAGAAGCAAATTCGAGACACATTTAAGTCTGATGGGGATATGCCTACCGGGGTATGCCCAACAGGACGTTTCCTATTGGCCCAAGCCGCCAGTGAGTGGGCCTGCAGGACGGCGACTGGATCGAGACTTGGCGAGGACTCAGGCGACTGGAAGCTGGAGGCCTAGAAGTGTAGCTAGGACCAGTCGGACTAGGTTAAAGACCCTCCGAATCCTTAACCAATTTGGTTGTAATCTGTAAACCCTAGCAAGGTGAGCCTATATAAACCTCCCTAGGGTACGCATAGAGGACACGTTCCATCATACACCCAAGCGAATCGCCGCCTAGCCGTCGAGCTCGCCCCTTGTACTCTCTCCATAATACAATCTAGCAGGAGTAGGTATTTACCCTCCGGAGGGCCAAACCTGGGTAAAACCTTGTGTCTCCGCCCTCATCTCGCACTGCAGATGGCTGGCCGCCCTTGCCCCATGTTCTACTACTCTCTGCCGATTGCAGCATCTGCCGTGGTCATTCCCACGACAGTGGTGCCCACCGTGGGGCCTGGCCGGTCAGACCGGTGTTCTGCGGCGAGATACAATCTACCCATCAACGAGTCAATCGCCACCGGCCGCATGATCGCGATCGGCGACATGCTCCAGATCTTGCCGAGCAGCTACGTCCAGGCGGCGCGACCCGTCACACACAGCGTGATTTTGCCGGTCGGCACGATCAGCCTCTTCGTCGGCCTCACCGACATCATCGTCTCGAAGGACTCGGCTCGCATCCGCGAGTCACCACCACGCGACCGGCTCTCTGAGAGCCAGGTCCACACGATTCACCGCCTCGCCTACGAGTATGACTCGGCCCACAGCAACATGGCCGAAACCACCGCGGCCGCGGACGACGCGGCCCTCAACGACGACGCCGATTCGGCGACCCTGGCGTCGGCCGCCGGATCCATCGTCACCGCATCACCCGTGGGCTCCATCACCCAGGTCTCCAACGTCGGAGGCTTCGAGGACCCCTCCATCCTTGGGATCTTCGACTTCGACTCCGGGTCAGAGAACTCCGCCGACTTCCACGACGGAACCGGTCGCCACGCCGCGACCTATATGGCGACTGGCACCGATCCCCCAGAAGACCCCTTCTCCACGCCGATCCCACCAAACGCGACGACAACGGAGGTCGAGGAACTCTGCCTGCGGCTTGGGAGGCGGTCCGCAAGGAACAAGCCGAGCGCTAAAAATTTCACCTCGAGCAGGTGACAGCGCAGGAGCTTTCGCGCTATCACCAACTCCGAATTAGGTCGCTCCTAAACCCTACCATTCAGGGGCCCGCCCTGAACTTCGACGATGAAAACGACCCGGCTCGCGTTTCCGAGCGCGCGATCTGCAAGAACGCGCCACCAGGAGGAAGCGCCCGACCCCCACCAGGCGCGACAGCCAACGGCGCCCCACCACCACCCAACCGCGAGCCCCCAGGGACCAACCAAGGATCGTGGTCTCCTCACGAGAGCGAGATACGAATGACCTCCCACTATTCTCCACCCCAATGGACAACATCGTCGTGAGCCGAGCATCAGTCGACAACATCCAAGTCACCGGGGAAGGCGCCCTGCAGATCCAGTATGCCAAGGCTCTGCTCGCCAAAGCAGTCGAGCAACAAAACACGCGCGCCGACTCACAGGGTCGGATGCACTCGCGTTCATCAGGCAGCAGGGCAGCCTCGAGCGGCCGCCCAATGGTGGCGAATACCCTCAACTGCCCACCACCCGAACCCCTGCAGCTCCAACACCGACCAACAAACGCGGCACTCTCCACCAACGACCCACAGACAGCGAATAACTTCGTCGCTTCCAACGGGTAGCCCGTCGACGCACGCAACCACATAATCAACAACCAGAGCCGGCGCGCACGCCAGCCTGAAGACCTGAGGCATACCCTCACCAACCGCCACGACGGCGAACCAAGGGGATCGCTGAGCCGAGTCGGACCCCAATGCTTCGGACCGATGATCCGAGGCGAAAGATACCCGGCGAACTTCAAAGCACCGAAGGAGATCAAGAAGTACGACCCCTCGTACGACCCGTCCGTGTGGCCAGACACTTACCTCATGGCGATGGGGATCGCCGGCCACACCGACCTACTTGCCGCCCGCTACCTTCCCCTGATGATGGAGGGAGCGTGCAGGCAGTGGATTAACACCCTCACCGCGGATAGCATCGACTCCTAGGAGGAAATGCGCGACGCCTTTATTAGGCACTTCGAGGGTTCCTACACCCGCGCCACCACCATCGAGGACCTGGAGCGATGCGTCCAGGGACCCCGAGAGTCGACCCGCAGTTGGGTCCAACGGTGGCAAGACCTGTGGTATAACACGGCCGGAATCCACCCGAGCACCGCGATCCACTGCCTCAAGACCTCATGCCGCTACGGTCCCCTGGTCGCCAAGCTCAAGCGAGTGTACAGAACACTCGACAACATACCGGACCTCCTGGAGATCTCAAAATGGTACGCGGAGGAAGACCCAAACCAATAAACCGATGATGAGTCGGGAGGAAATTGCCGCACGAATGGCCACGACAACGGGAGGCGACCCGAGCTACGCTACATCAACACTCGCCTCACCGGCAAACGCCGCGGTGATGGGCGAGTCGACTTCGTCGCCAACGCCGGATACGCGCCGCGCGAACCCAAGAGCTTCCGCCGCGACGGAGGCCAGCGCCGCGACGGCGGCAACTTCAAGGCAAAGCCGAGGTTCGATCCCACGACTCTCCTCAAACAACCCTGTGTGTTTCATAGCAGGGAAGGGAAGCCCGCCACGCACATGATCGCCGACTGCCACTCTCTCAAGGAGATCGAGAAGGAACGGAGCGCGCGGGAAGACCCCGACAACAACCCGCCAAACGACGGAAAGTTCGGCAGCGTCGCCGGCTCGCACCACACCTTCACAGGCTTCAACATGATGCGCGAGAAGAAGGTCATCGCCCGCGCTGTCGTCATCAACGCGGTGTCCTAGATAGACATCCCCCAGTTCCTCAACTGGTCCGAGCAACCAATCACCTAGAGCCGCGAGGACCACTCGCCACGGATCGAATATCCGGGCCGAGTCGCCTTAGTGGTCAAGCCCAAGGTGGGAGACTACTGGCTCCCCAAAACGCTGATGGACGGCGGTAGCTCCATCAACGTCCTGTACCTGGACACATTCAGGCGACTGCGGCTCCCGAAGTCGATGATCGAGACGACCTAGACCACCTTCCACGGCATCGTCCCTGGTCGGAAGGCGTACCTGATCGGCAAGGTGACACTGCCAGTCACCTTTGGCACACCAGAAAACTTTCGCACCGAGCGGATCGTCTTCGAGTTGGTGCCGTTCAACAGCCCCTACCACTGCGTCCTGGGGCGTCAGGCGTTCGCCAAACTCATGGCAGCGCCCCACTATGCGTACAACGCAATGAAGCTACCCGGGCCATGTGGCATCATCACTGTCCATGGCGACCCCGACATGGCCGCAGAATGCGAGGCCAAAGGCGCCGAACTTGCAGACGCCGTCATCGTGGCGGAGGCCAACCACGCCAAGGAGCTCGCCAAGTACGTGAGCGGGGTCAACAATGACGACCCCACCATACTCAAGAAACCCAATTCGAAGGGTGGCAACTCCGCCGCCTTCGAGGCAACGACACACACCCGCATCGTTGAGCTGGTCCCAGGCGACTCTAGCCAGACGGTGACGATCAGGACGGGCATGAGCCCAGCATAGGAAGGCGTGCTCATCGAGTTCCTACGTGAGAATCGGGACATCTTCGCATGGAAGCCATCCGAAATGCCTGGTGTCCCGAGGGAACTCGCTGAGCACAAACTCAACGTCGACCCCAAAGTGAGACCCGTCAAGCAGTCGCTGCGGCCCTTCAATGAAGAGCGCCGCCGAGCAATCGCCGAGGAGGTGCAGCATCTACTCGCTGCAGGCTTCATTCGGCCAATCAAATACTCCAAGTGGCTGGCAAACCCAGTCCTGGTCGAGAAGAAAAACGGGACCTAGAGAATGTGTATCGATTACACAAACTTAAACAGCGCCTGCCCGAAGGAGCAATTCGTCCTCCCACGGATCGACCAAATCATCGATTCAACCGCAGGCTCGGAGTCGCTATGCTTCCTCGACGCCTATTCTGGGTACAACCAGATCAAAATGGCCATCGAGGACAAAGATAAGACGGCGTTCATCACGCCATTCGGAGCCTTCTTCTACACTACCATGACTTTCGGCCTAAAAAACGCCGGGGCGACCGACCAGAGGTGCATGCAGGAGTGCCTTGTGAGCCAAATTGGCCGCAATATCCACGTCTACATCGATGACGTGATGGTGAAATCCACTCGCCAGGGCGATCTACTCGCCGAACTGGCGAAAACCTTCGCCAACCTGCGACGGTACAAGATAAAGCTAAACCCAGGAGAGTGCACCTTCGGTGTACCTACTGGACAGCTACTGGGATACGTCGTCTCCAAGTGCGGGATCGAGGTGAACCCTGCCAAGATCAACACGATCGCCCGACTCGGCAGATCCGAGTGCCTGCGTGACATCCAGAAGCTGGCCGGGTGAGTCGCGGCTCTCAGTCGCTTCATCCCCCGGCTAGGCGAGAAGGCAATGCCCCTCTACCGCCTAATGTGCAAGAACCCCACCTTCTAGTGGGACAAGGAGGCAGACGACGCACTCCACGCTCTCAAGGAGGTGTTGCTCGCAGCACCACTACTCGCTGCCCCCGTCGACAAGGAGCCCATGCTGGTCTACATCGCGGCTTCCGAGCGCGTTGTCAGACCCGTCATGGTCGTCAAATGGATAGAGGAAGGGAAGGAACGCCAGGTATAGCGGCCTGTAAACTACATCAGCGAAGTCCTTACCGAGTCGCGCCAGCGCTACCCGCAGTACCAGAAATTGGTATACGCGGTCTTCAGAGCACAGCGGCAACTGCCGCACTACTTCCAGGAGCACCCAATAACGGTCGTCTCCTCAGAACCGTTGCAGGACATCATCCACAACCGCGAGGCGACCAGGCGAGTCGCCAAGTGGGTCGTCGAGATCGGCGTCCACAACATCAAGTATGAGCCGCGCAAGGCGATCAAGTCACAGGCTCTAGCAGACTTCCTCGCCGACTGGGAGGAGGCCCAGCAGCCAGAGAAGCTGCCATACCTCCATTACTGGAGCCTACACTTCGACGGATCCAAGAATGCGGACGGTGCAGGAGCGGGGATCATACTAACATCTCCGAAGGGCGACAAGCTCCGCCGCGTCCTCTACCTCGACTTCACCCCCTGCACCAACAACATGGCCGAGTACGAGGCGCTACTCCACGGCATGAGGGCAGCCAAGGAGATGAACATAAATCGCCTGCGCTGCTACGGAGACTCCAACCTCGTCGCCGGGCAAGTCGGCGGCACCTGCGACGCTGTCTCCCCCACCATGGCGGCATACCGCCAAGCAGTGGACCAGCTGGGAGGACACTTCGCAGGCTACTCCATCGAGTGGATCGACTGGCGGAAGAACGAGGAGGCTGACGCAGTCTCTCGCATCGGCTCAGCTCGACTCGCACCACCCGCCGGCGTCTTCCTCGACACTATCACCAAGCCCTCCGTCTCTCCCCCAAGGGAGATCGACATCGGAATTTCGCTGCAAACAGAAGCAGCCCTGGTCGCACTAATCAACGAGCCAAGCGACTGGACCGCACCATACGTCAGTTACCTGGAGGGAGGCACCCTATCCGCAGACGAAACGGAGGCCCGGACGATAGCACGCCGCTACAAATCCTTCGTCATCATCAACGGCGAGCTCCACAAGCGCAGCGTGACCGGCGTGTTCCAATGCTGTGTCCAACCCGCTGAAGGAAGCAAAATCCTCCAAGACATCCACTCCAGCGACTACGGCCATCACGCCGGCGCCCGCTCTCTGGTCGCAAAGGCCATGCAACATGGCTTCTACTGGCTTACCGCACATGTAGACGCTGTCGACATTGTCCAGTGGTGCGTCGGATGTCAGAAGTACGCCAACCAGACTCACATACCGAGCTCGACGCTCAAGACCATCCCCATCACCTGGCCGTTCGCCGTATGGGGCATGGACATGGTAGGACCCTTCAAGAAGGCCCCCTCTAGCTTCACCCACCTCCTAGTCGCAGTCGACAAATTCACAAAATGGGTGGAGGCCAAGACAGTCCGCAAGTGCGACGGGAAGACCGCTACAAAGTTCCTATGCGAGCCCATCTATCGCTACGGGTTCCCAAACAACATCATCACGGACAACGGCACCAACTTCGCCAAGGGAGCCATGGCCGAGTTCTGCGAGGAGCACAACATCCGGCTCGACCTCGCCTCAGTCGCCCACCCAGAGTCCAATGGCCAGGCGGAACACGCCAATTAGAGCATCCTCCACGGCCAAGTCCCACTCGAGCGTACCGCCGGGTGCTAGGTCGAAGAACTCCCCTCAGTCATCTGGGGCATCCGCACATCCGTCAGCAGGTCGACAGGGTTCACCCCCTTCTTCATGGTGTACGGTGCTGAGGCAGTCATGCCAACCGACCTCGATCACGATTCACCCAGGGTGGTCAACTACACGGAGTCCGACAACAAGCTCGCGCGACAAGACGGAGTCGATCAGCTCGACGAAGCACGCGACCTGGCTCGCTCCTGCACTGCCATCTACCAGCAAGGGCTACGCCGCTACCACAGCCGACGAGTACGGACTCGCACTTTCCAAGAAGGCGACCTGGTACTGCGCCTAATCCAGGACAAGAAAGGCATGCACAAGCTCTCACCCCCTTGGGAGGGACCATTCGCCATCGGGCGAGTCTTGGGAAACGACGCCTACTACCTCACCGACGTCCGAGGAGACGGAAAACTCGACGTCAAGCGGCCATGGAATGTGAACCTCCTACGGAAGTTCTACTCTTAGAACTCTAGACATGTACCCCCGACCCGCTATGAAATAAAACAGATTGGTTACCGCAAATTGCGTCTACTCTCTGTGTCTTGTGCCACTCGCACTCGTAATAACAGCGTTACGCTATTCGCAGAAGTCAATCTTTGGCAAAGCGACCGGCACGGCCATGTAGTGCGGTGTGAGGGCACTGGGAAAACTCAGGCCTCGTACCGTCCACGAAAAAAGCTAACCCGGAGCCCCATTGGAGTCGCCTAGCTCTACTGGCTCCCCGAGTCAAGACAACTGCACTCGCTCCCCACAGCGACCCAGTCCTCCGCATCCTCGGCGCAGCGACTCAAACGGCAAAGTACCACGCTCGAGGACTGACACCAGACCAAAGACGAGCGGCTAGGAAAAAACGCCAAGTATGAGAGCACGCCCAGGACTCGCCATGCGACTGATCTTATGGATCAGGCAGGAGCAACACGCCTAACATAACGCGCTTAGTCCTCACCTACCTTGGGCTTGCGACTAGAACGGACAAGTACCACGCTCGGGGACTCGGTGACCCGACCCCGTTCGTGCCCGGGAAAACGGTCAAGTAAAGAGCACCCTGGGAGTCGCCACGCGACTGGCTTTCCGAGCCATGGCGAGTCGACCTTAACTCACTTACAGTTCACAAAACATATAAAAACGAGGTAAACCCCATAAAAAGGGCGGACACGCTCGGGGACTCGCACAACCAACATCCAAATCGCAAAACGATTGACAAAATAACACGAGCATTCCTTAATAGCAGCAAATTTTGTTTCGCATACAAGGAGAGTTACATGGTTATCCTATACTAATGCCGAATGGCAAAACATTCTATTCCGTAGGCTTTGATGAAGACGCGCCACCGTCCCTGCGACTGCGGATAAAAGGCA
Organism: Avena longiglumis; assembly: GCA_030063025.1. NCBI lineage: Eukaryota > Viridiplantae > Streptophyta > Magnoliopsida > Poales > Poaceae > Avena > Avena longiglumis. The sequence goes on from CP125977.1 coordinate 443,939,595, forward strand.
CATAAGGGTTCGACGGGTACGTCGTCGGCTCGCCCGCCATCGTCGCATGGAACGGTTGCTCCACCTTGAAGTCACAGTGCTTTGGCTCAGGGTCACTGGGGGCGACGACCGTTTCCTGGTAGGGGATAAGGTCGCCCATCGCCCAAACACGGTCGGAGTATACCGTGGCCCGATCCGTCAGCTTCAACACTTCGGCAATCTCCACTGAGCCCGTTGACGAGGGGTAACCACTCGTGACGTCGTCAAGGTCGAAATCATCCGAGAAGTGGGCGAGCCCAAGGCTGAGCGTCGTCGCCGCTCCATGATGGAAGGCCGACCGCGACATGAATTCCACGACCGATGGAGCCTTCTCCAGGTAGCGCCATACCTCGACAAGGTCGCTAGGAATCACCTCCATGGGCGATATCTCCCGAAGGTATGCCCAGAGGCAAGTCGCTGACAGCACGGCTGAGTCGACCAGGGTGGTCACACATTGCCGCTCGTCGTACGACTGCGCCTCTTCCGCATCGTCAGTGATCCAGCCTGCAACACGCAAACAAACAGTAAGCAAAGCACCAAAACCCCAACGCAGTACATGCAATTGGAAGTCGGCTGAAGGAAAGCTTACCAATCAGCGGGCGACATAGGTCCGTGATGAAACTTTGAAGAGAAGAGAAATCATTTTGCAACCCGGCAACGAGCGCATCAGACACCTTTCGTTCTTCAACGGTAGAAGTTACAGCGGCCTTGGCTCGTCCTTCCACCGAGCTTGCTTCCGCCTTTGCCTCCTTGAGCTCATGCCCCAGATCGGCGATTCGCTTCTCCGTCACGCTCAAAGCGGACTGATCCGCCGTCAAATCACCTACCGGGACAAGGCCTGGCGAGCCTCCTTCACCTCAGCCGCACTACTCTCTATTTCTAGAACAAAACGGTCAACACCGCGACAAGTTAGCGAAGAGCGCCAATTAAAGTATATACTCACCCGCAGTCGCTTGAAGCTCCTTGTTTGTCTCCTGGACGGCGACGAGCTCCTTCTCCACGCGACACTTCGCAGCAAGACGCTCGGCTGATTCACGCTGCAGGCCCTGTGCAACAACCACATCGTCAACAACCAAACAATTCCTAAGTGCCCATCCACTGAAATTCAGCGACTAGGCACTCGGGGACTGGACAACAAAATACCTAAGTGCCCAGCCGCTGAAATTCAGCGACTAGGCACTCGGGGACTGGACAACAAAATTCCTAAGTGCCCAGCCGCTGAAATTCAGCGACTAGGCACTCGGGGACTGGACAACACCAAAAATTTTAAGAATCCGACCACTGAAATTCAGTGGCCAGATCCTCGGGGACTGGACATACTTGGATGTCAGCACCTAGCATGCCATGAAGTTCCATCGCATCCACTGACGCGAGCACAAGCGGAGTGTGGCCACGACGTTGTTCAACCTCCATGCCGGCAACCTTCGCCATGAAGCGAGGGAATGTCGCCACTGCGGCCCCTCCGCCACTCGATGCCGGCTCGGCCGCCTCAGTTGAGCCAGCAAGCGCCGTATGCTGCAACCCCGCGCCCTCCGTGGCCTTCAGAGCTACGTACACTTCGGTTGGAGGCTCGCTCGGGGCAGTCGCCGGATCGTCAGAGACCGTGACGACGTCATCGCCCTTTGTTCTTTTGGTGCCTTCGGCGGGAGCAATGACTTCGTCGCCCTTCATCTTCCGCGAGGGATCAGCTGGCACCTCTATGGCGACTGGCGGAACCTTGGCCACTGAAGGGTGGCCTATCTTCTTAACTCCAGTCATGCGAAACAACTCTGTCAATAAAGAATTATGATCAAAACACAAAGCAAGCAGACGGATAAAAGATCAAGGAGCACTCACTTGGCGACCGGAAGAAATCGCAGGCCGGTGCGGATACTGGCCTGCTTTTCTAGTTCTGGCCCCAGTTTCCGACTTAGGCCCCCTTCTTTTCAGCTTCTCCCAGAAGCTACCCTCGACCATCTTCTTCCAGAATCTCATCTGCCAAAATCATTTATACTTTTAAATTGACATTGAAACTACTAGTCAACAAGTTCGAACGAATTTTGAAGTTGAGATTCTGGGAGAAGCTGGTGGAGGGTAGCTTCTGGGAGAAGCTGGCCAAGAAGCTGAAAAGAAGGGGGCCTTAGGCCCGTCTCGAACACATTGTGTGCCCAAGACACTGATGGTTTCTTCGAATATTAAGCTGCGGTGGGAGCCTCCGTGGCAATCGCTATGGAACCCCCTTGGCGGCCGAGGCCTCGCGGGCCGAGCGCCCAAACGGTGATCAGCGAACGGCGGTGGCAACGATGCCAGCGGCGCTTCGTCACATGTGATGGCAGCGCCAGTCGCCGCGGTCGTGTTTGCCGCTGTCTCCTCGGCCAAGATGGTAGTGTCGGTGCTACTCGCTGACCGAGGCGAAGACACCGGCTTCGTAGGCTTCACCTTCTTCTTCGGCGGCGCTTGCTTCTTCTTCTTCGACGGCGTAGCCTCACAGTGTGAGGTGTGCTCAGGGAGCTCATCGTCGTCATCGTCATGGGCCTCGAGGCTCTTGCTGGCCTCGAGTTAGCGCTGGTGCTGCCCGCGAGTCTTGCGGACCGTGGGGGCAGCAACCTCCACGGGGTCGTCGTCCTCATTACCACTCCCGTCACTCTCGACGTCACCATTGTCGGGCGATGACTCGCTCTTGTCCTGGGCGGACAAGCTCGAGTTCTCATCGTCCGCGGGCGGAAGCCACCCTTCCACCACTTGAAACAACTGCACCAATCAAACGACATTAGCACAACCACGAATGCACAAACTGCAACTGCGAGTGAAAAGGGAATAACAGCTTACCGTTGGAGCTGGGCGTCTTGCGGTGTAAGGCACGACCCCGGCCTTCGCGTCGAGATACGCCGCCTGGGTGATCTTCTTCAGGGCCAGGGTGTAGCCATTGAGTCTCCACTCAGCGAGGCAGGATTTCGTCGGGTCGTCCTTGCCCGTATACTCGTACATGTAGTGGTCGCGACTGTCCAGGGGCCCGAGCCGTCGCCCGAGCCAGCAGTTGTAGAGATTGATGGTTTGGAGGCCTTTCTTCTTCAAATTGCAGATGGTCTGCAGCATCTTGTCGACGACCATCCGCTGCTCCAGCGGGAGTTTAGTAACCTGGAGCCGGCGCGGCTCAGGCCGGTCGGCGGAGTACATTGGAAGCGCCACTTCGTCACCTGGAGTCGACTCGGTTACGTAGAACCAACTCTTCTTCCACTTGTTCGCTGCTTTGGCGGGCATCATCAAATCGAAGAACGATGCCTTCGACTTCAGCTAGAAGGTCAGGCCGCCCGCAGCTAGCATTGGGCCGCCCGTCTCTTCGCGGCTGATTCTCCCGTGGAATAGATCTTGCCACAAGGGAAAATAGGGCCTGCAGCCCAGGTAGCACTCGCAGAATGCCACAAAAATGGCGAGGTGCTCGATGCTGTGCAGACCCAGGTCCGACGGCTGGATATCGTAGTAGGCACAAAAGCGCCGGAAGAAGAGGGAGGTTGGGAAGCCGAGCCCCCGCTCTAGGTGACTGGTGTAGCAGATGAATTCCCCTTCGCGTGGATCTGGAATTACTTCTCCGGCCGCGTGGATGCGCCATCTCCCGGCATGGAGGATCCCCGCCTCCTCGAAAGATTTTAGCAGTACCTTCGTGCACTTGGATCTACCCCATGGTTCGATAGGAGGAGCCATCGGCTAGAGGATTTTGGGATGTGGATCATGTAGGGTTTCATAGCATGGAAAACAAAAAATTTCTATCGCATACAAAAAAACAAGCCAAGATCTATCTACTATATTGTAGCAACGAGTCGATGGAATAACTCACCCTCGAAGATTCCAAAGTGTTTAACGAGAGCGGATTCTCGTGGGTGATGTAGTCGTACTCTTCCCGATCTAAAGATCGCGTAGACGATCCTTCCGGCGCTGCGTTCCGGCAGCGCTCCCGCAGTCGGTCACACGTTCGGTACTCGACGAAGACCTTCCTCTCCCTTGTTCCAAAGAATGGAGGTTGTAGCACTCTCCTCGCGATTCCGGAAGCACAACGGCGTGGTACCGGAAGTAGAGGGGAGATCTCGCAGGGCTTCGCCTTAAGCCGGAGCGAGTATGGTGGACTATGAGAGAGATCCCCGACGATCTAGGGTTTAGACGCACCGAGGAGGAGGCGAGGCCGACGACTAGGGTTAGGGTTTAGAGGGGGGCAACTTGTGTGCTAGGAGGGGCAGCCCTGTCCCTCCTTATATAGGTGGGAGGCGCCGGCCAAGGGGAGGGGAGTCCCTCCCCAACTCGGATCCCAAGTGGGTCGGCGGTGGAGGGGAGGAACTCCTCCCCAAGTAGGTTTCCTACTTCCCCTCCACCTTCCAAAATAGCCGTTTGACTTTTCAAATTGGTGTTTGACTTTTCAAACTAGGATTTGATTAAACCCTTTATTTGTTCAGCGATGACACCTAGTACATGATGCAATAATTCCAACTTGGTATGACACATTCATGTACCCTTCCCCTCCGGAGTGCCGGACATTCCGGAACCTTCTAGAACATTCCCGATGAAAACACCGGAACCATTCTCCAACCCCGAAAAAGGACTTTCCTTATATGAATCTTATTCTCCGGACCATTTCGGATCTCCTTGTGATATCTCGGATCCCATCCGAGACTCCGAACAACATTCGGTCTCTTACTCATCATTCCATAACTACTCAAACAACGTCGAATCCTTAAGTGTGTCTCCCTACGGTTCATTAATTATGCGGACATGATCGAGACACTTCTCCGAACAATAACCAATAGAGGAATATGGAAATTCATATGGCTCCCACATATTTCTACGATTACTTTGCGATCGAATGAACCACTTACATATGATACCAATTTCCCTTTGTCTCACGATAGTTTACTTATCCGAGGTTATGATCGTCGGTATCTCTGCATACCTAGTTCAACCTCGTTACTGATAAGTACTCTTTTCTCGTTCCCGTGATATGTGATCCCTTGTGAGCCAGTCACATGCTTGCAAGCTAATTGGATGACATTTCACCGAGAGGGCCCAGAGTATATCTATCCATCATATGGATGGACAAATCCCACTCTTGATCCATGTGTCTCAATCAATACTTTCCGAACACTCAATGCCACCTTTATAGCCACCCAGTTACGGTGTGGTGTTTGATGTCATCAAAGCATCCATCCGGTAAAGGTGATATGCATGATCTCATGGTCGAAGTAATTAGGTTACTATGTATCAGAAAGCATATAGCAATTGAACTATTAAAATGACTTGATCTTTATGCTACGCTTATCTATAGGAGTATGTACACCATATCATTCTCCTAACGATATGATCTTGTTGTTAATAACATCTCAATGTTCATGATAGGGAAACCACAATCATTTATTAACCAACAAGCTAGTATTATATAGAGGCTTTACTAGGGACTTCAGTTTAAGTTTACAAATCACACAAGTATTAATGTTTCCTTGTTAATACTATTATAGCATGAATGTAAACATTTATCATAAACACAAAGATATAATAATAACTACATTTATTATTGCCTCTAGGCATATCTCCAACAGTCTCCCACTCGCACTAGAGTCATCTAATCTGGATTACATGGTAATATACTGAACACCCATGGAAGTTTGGTGCTGGTCATGTTTTGCCCTCGGGAGAGGTTTAGTTAAAGGATCCGCCACATTCAGATCTGTGTGTACTTTGAAAATCTTTATGTCCCCATCTTGGACATGTTCTCGAATAGCGTGAAAACGCAGCTTGATGTGCTTCAGCTTCTTGTGTGACCTTGGTTCTTGCGCATTGGCTATGGCGCCCATGTTATCACAGTAGATAGACATTGGGTCCAACGCACTAGGAACCACACCCAGCTCTGTAATGAACTCTTTCATCTATATCACTTCTTGTGAAGCCTCCGAAGCAGCCATGTATTCCGATTCAGTTGAAGATCTCGCCACAACGCTTTGCTTTGCACCTCCACTAATCTGCACCATTCAAAGTAAATACGTATCCAGTTGTGATTTAGAATCATCCGGATCGGTGTTCCAACTAGCATCGGTGTAACCATTAACAACGAGTCGTTCATCACCTCCATAAGAAAGAACCATATCCTTCGTTCTTCTCAAGTACTTAAGGATGTTTTGATCATTGTCCAATGATCCACTCGGATCACTTTGATATCTGCTAGTTAAACTAACGATATGCAATGTCGGGTCTAGTACATAGCATGGCATACATTAGAGATCCTATGGCTGAGGCATAGGAGTCTTACTCATCTTTTCTATCTGCCGTTGTCGGACTTTGAGTCTTACTCAAGGTCGTATTGGGCAACATGGGCAAGAAACCTTTCTTGCTATCTTCCATTCCAAACCTCTTTAGAACTTTGTCCAAATATGTACTTTGTGATAATGATATTAGGCGTCTCGATCTATCTCTATAAATATTTATGCCTAATATGTAAGCTGCTTCGCCAAGATCCTTCATTGAAAAACTATTATTCAAATATTCCTTGACACTATTAAGAAGGTCTACATCATTCCCAATCAACAATATGTCATCTACATATAGTATTAAGAATGCTACAGAGCTCCCACTCACTTTCTTGTAAATACAAGCTTCTTCATAAGTTTGTATAAAACCAAAACTTTTGATCACCTTATAAAAACGTTGATTCCAACTTCGGGATGCTTGCTTCAATCCATAGATGGACCGTTGAAGTTTGCATACCTTGTTAGTATCTTTAGGATCGACAAAACCTTTGGGTTGCATCATATACAACTCTTCATCAATGTATCCATTGAGGAATGCTGTTTTGACATCCATCTGCCATATCTCATAATCATAATATGCAGCGATTGCTAACATAATCCTCACAGACTTTAGCTTTGCTACCGGTGAGAAAGTCTCATCGTAGTCAACTCCTTGAATTTGTCAAAACCCTTTTGCGACAAGTCGAGCTTTATAGACAGTAACATTACCATCAAGATCTGCTTTTCTTCTTGAAAATCCATTTGTTCTCGATGTTCTTCCTACCATCCCAGAAGTCCACCAAAGTCCATACTTGGTTTTCGTACATGGATCCAATCTCGGATTTCATGGCTTCTTGCCATTTATTGGAATCTGGGCTCATCATTGCTTCCTCATATGTCGCAGGGTCATCGGTGTTGTCCACCAACATGACACTCATAACGGGATCATACCAATCAGGAGTGGTACGAGTTCTCGTTGACCTGCGAGGCTCTATAGCAACTTCAACCGAAGTTTCATGATCATCATCATTAGCTTCCTCTCTTATTGGTGCAGGCACCACAGGAACTTCTTCCGGTGCTGCGCTACTCGCAATTTCGAGAGAAGGTTCGACAACCTCGTCAAGTTCTACTTTCCTTCCAGTCACTTCTTTCGAGAGAAATTCCTTCTCTAGAAAGGATCCATTCTTGGCAACGAAGATTTTGCCTTCGGATCTATGATAGAAGGTATACCCAATTGCTTCCTTCGGGTATCCTATGAAGACACATTTTTCCGCTTTGGGTTCAAGCTTGTCCGGCTGTAACTTCTTTACATAGGCTTCGCAACCCCAAACTTTAAGGAACGACAATTTAGGTTTCTTCCCAAACCATAATTCATACGGTGTCGTTTCAACGGATTTAGATGGTGCCCTATTTAAAGTGAATGCGGCTGTTTCTAATGCATAACCCCAAAATGATAGCGGTAAATCTGTAAGTGACATCATAGAACGAACCATATCTAAGAGAGTTCGGTTACGATGTTCGGACACACCATTACGCTGTGGTGTTCCCGGAGGTGTCAATTGTGAAAGTATTCCGCATTTCTTCAAATGCTCGCCAAACTCGTAACTTAGATACTCACCTCCACGATCAGAACGTAGAAATTTAATCTTCTTGTTACGTTGATTCTCCACCTCACTTTGAAATTACTTAAACTTCTCGAAAGTTTCGGACTTATGTTTCATGAAATAGATATACCCATATCTACTCAAGTCATCCGTGAAGGTAAGAACATAACGATAACCACCGCGCAATGCTACACTCATTGGACCACACACATCGGTATGTATGATTTCCAATAAGTCCGTAGATCGCTCCATCATACCAGAAAATGGAGTCTTAGTCATTTTTCCCATTAGACATGCTTCGCATCTTTCAAGTGATTCGAAATCAAGTGATTCAAGAAGTCCATCGGAATGGAGTTTCTTCATACGCTTCACTCCAATGTGACCAAGACGACAGTGCCACATATAGGTCGAGTTATCGCTCGATTTCAAACGTTTAGCCTCAATGTTATTAATATGTGTATTTCCACTATCGAGATTCAATAAAAATAGACCATCTATCAAAGGTGCATGTGCATAATACATATTACTCATATAAATCGAACAACCATTATTCTCGGACTTAAACAAGTAACCGTCTCACAATAAACAAGATCCCGATATAATGTTCATGCTTAACGCAGGCACCAAATAACAATTATTTAAGTATAAAACTAATCCCGATGGTAGATGAAGGGTAGCGTCGACCGCGATCACATCAACCTTTGATCCATTTCCCACGCCGCATCATCACCTCGTTCTTCGCTAGCTTCGCTTATTCTGCAGACTGTTTGAGTTACAAATATGAGCAACCAAACCAAGATCAAATACCGGGCACTACTACGAGTACTAGTGAGATACACATCAATAACATGTATATCGGATATACCTCTTCTTGATGTTGCCGCTTCAAATCCGCCAAGTACTTTGGGCAATTCCGCTCAAAGGACCTTCTCCCTTGCAGAAAGCACTCGAGATCGTGCTTAGGTCCAGCCTTGGTCTTCTTCGTCGGCGCGGTAACTTTCTTACCATCCTTCTTGAAGTGTCCCTTTTGCTTAGACTTGCCTTTCTTGAATTTGGTGGTCTTATTGACCATCAACACTTGGTGCTCTTTCTTGATCTCCACTTCTGCAGATTTCAACATGGCAAAGAGTTCTGGCAACTTCTTGTTCATGTTTTGCATATTGTAGTTCATCACAAAGTTCTTGTAACTTGGTGGTAGTGATTGGAGGACACGGTAAATCCCCAAAGCATTAGGAATCACTATACCCAAGCTTTGAAGTTTGTTTATGCGTTTAGACATCTTAAGCACATGCTCACGACGAGCTGCCCTCTTCCATCTTGCGCTTAAAGAACTTTCGAGCCTCATAGCTCTCAATTGCCGCGTGAGTCTCAAAGATCAATTTGAGATCACAGACAATATCATGTGGGTCTGAATTCTCAAACCTTTTCTGAAGCTCCGATTCTAAACCATACAAGATATCACACTGAACTATGGAGTACTGAGTCTTCCGAGCGAGGTAAACATTCTTTACTTCATCGGTAGCAGTAGCTGTAGGTGGGTCACCCAGCGGTGCATCCAGCACATAGGTCAAATTACTAGCTGTGAGGACAACGCGGAACCAATCCGCGAAGTTGCTTCCATTGTTTTTCAACTTTTCTTTCTCTAGGAACGCATTAAAATTGATGGTAGGGGCCGCCATTGATCTACAACATATTTGCAATAGTTTAGGCTAAGTTTATGACAAATTGAGTTCTAATTAATAGTTAAATTAATCTAGGTGAACTCCCACTCAAAACAACATCCCTCACATTGTTTTAGTGATCACATGAACCAAATCCACCACATCAACACCGATCATCACGAGAGTTGATATAGTTTCAATGGCGAACAATCGACATGTTCATCATATCTACTATATGATTCATGCTTTACCTTTTGGTGATCCGTGTTCCGAGACCATGTCTGTACATGCTAGGCTCGTCAAGATCAAACCTTAGCTTCCGCATGAGCAAATCTGGCTTGCTCACGTTGTATACACTTGCGAAATCTAACACACCCGATCATCACGTGGTGCTTCGAAACAACAAGCTTTAGCAACGGTGCTAACTAAGGGTGAACACTTTATGACTTGAAATTCATGTGCATGAGGGATCATCTTATAATGCTACCGTTGTTAACTAAGCAATACAAGATGCATAAAGGATTAACATCACATGCAATTCATAATATGTGATATGATATGGCCTTTCTTCTTTGTGCTTCCGATCTCCATCTTCAAGCACGAACATGATCTCCATCATCACCGGCATTGCATCAAGGTCAATGACGCTTCTCCATGGTTGTCGTCCACCGGCTTCAACTATTAAAACTACTTTGAATAGACACGCGGGTCTTAACATAAATTAAGGACAACCATATGGCTCCTGCCGGTTGCCAACTTACAATAAGGAACATTGCATACATCAAATATAATCACAATCATGGCCATATCACATCACTGCACACCCCTGCAAAACAAAGTTAGACGCCTCTACTTTCTTTGCATGTTTTACGTGGTTTGGGGCTTTCAATAAGTGTCGTTCTAACTTACGAACAAGAACCACAACATTGATACTAGCATTGTTAATCACCCGTTTGTAACACCCTCAGAATCGGACCTATGCAAGTTTGAGCAAAATTCGCCAAACCCGCATAGAAACGATTCAAAGGTGCCCACCAGGCACTTTCGTGCGGGTGGAAAACGAAGTAATAACATTACACAACAGTCCTCGATGGGACCCATGTAAGAGATATAACAATGACTCAAAGAGTCAAGAATACAAATATAATGTACAAAGATCCAAATCACCTTGAAAACGATAGAGCGTCCAGCTACGGACAAGATGCAAATGGGGCTAAGAGCCCTGAAGAATAACCAATGGCGTCCATAACCACCCTGCCAAGCGGGAAGGGTAACCACTAACGACGTCGATCTCAAAACCTGCTTAAACAAAAGGGTGCCGACAAAGGGCAAAGGAAAACAAGAGGAGCCAAGATCGAGGCCGACACGGCGAGGCTAGAATTTGGCGGTCCTCGCCACATAGGTATGGTGGATCAAGCGGCAGCGGCAAGATGCACTAAACAACCTATAGAGACTCGATACAATCAAGGATATCAGAGAGGGATAAGAATGACCTAACCGGATCCATCCTGGAGCTATCACCAATCAAACCCATCCTGGTGTTTCCCCCTCGAGACCAAACGAGGAAGGCAACCGAGGAACTCACACAGTTGGCAGTTTTACTTATTCAGTTATAGTTGCGGCACTTTACTAGTCAAGTTGAGATAATCGTCCTGATAAAGTAAGCGGTGGGCACTTTTAGTGAACCATTCCGTTATAGTTGCAACAATTACTAATCAAATACAGTTAACATGAGATGACCCATAAACCCAGCAGTTGTTGGTACTTTTATTCAGCCATTCCGTTGTAGTTGCAATACTTACTAGTCAGATACATCTGTCGCAAGCGACAACCAAACAAGCAATTGTGGGCAGTATTAATTAGCCATTCCATTATAGTGAAGCTGATTACTAGTCATTATAAGTCAAATTTATAGCAAATAAACTTTAGTTATGCTTGTCTATGATCGAGATACTGTGCTCCAAGTCGTCCATATCCGCGGACACGGCTTTCAGAAAGTTTTACCCGGCCGGGGTGCACCAATAGCAACACACACTCGATCAACCTCGGAAAAACCAAATCAAAACCCAACGAGGCTTTCACGACTGAACAATCACAGGATTCAGAAATATTTCAGGGGGCCACCCCTTAAGTAGATCCCGCAACGGAGTAAGCAAGCTCCGAGGCGGCCTCAAGGTCTGGGTGGACGGCTGTGAGCGACTGGGAACCCCAAACGGGGCTTGTCGACACCGCGTAAACGTGTCCCGATCCTAAAAGATTAAGGTGTCACCTCACAATCGTAAATAAAGCAGTAAAGCATGGCATAAGTACAGGATCGTAAATAAAACCTCAAACTAGTTTGTGGCCCCAAGAAATAAGACTGAATCAAGCTCTGGCTCAGGGGGGTCCCATATACCTCCCGGATGTGGATAGCGCAATAAATCAAGGAACAGGTATCAAGTACTCGGGGTCTTACGGGACACAAGTGGGCGTTCGGAAACCAAATATTATCTATCACCCACCGATGCCTCTGCTTATTCAATTTTAGTTGTTAAACGGAATTTAAATGACGATAAGTAAAACTAGAATCATCTCCAACATCAACATGCGGCAATACATCAACAACTGTGGCATATGACGACACCCAACAACAATATAGCAAGCGACGGCGACGCGCAAGACCAACTAGCTACCAAACAACAGGCAATAGGGTGTGTCCAAGGCAATATAGGGCTGCAAGGGAAATCACAGGTACGGAAACTAAAGCATCGCAACACAGATAGCAAAAGACCAACAGGAGGGAAATAAATACTATGAAAGTAAGATAGGTAGAAAGAGGGAGATGCTCGCCTGAAAACATGGTCGAAGGTTTAACCGAAGAACGGGGCGAAGCTCACATCAACTCAACGGCCTTATCCGCGAAGAAGCAAAACACTAGAAGAAACACCGGATGCGATATTCAATACACGGCAGAAGATCGGCATGATGCATGTATGATGTATGGCATGGCCAAGTGCGATGCAATTAGGTCAAATTAAGCGGAACCGGGGTCCCGACAATTAATTAGGTGGTTCAAGTTATTTATCTACCCCGCAGATTAAATGTTGTTTACATGGCAAAAGTTAAGATGCCGGTTCGCTACTCAAGTTTAAATGAGGCCAATATAAGGCTAGATTTGCCCGCATATGGGCCCCATATTTAATTATCGGTGAATCGGCATAAGGCCCCCAACCCAATGAGATGCATGCGAGATAAATGACAGTTTAATATGCAACAAGTTGTTATTATGTTGTAAAATAGGGTTCGAGGAAAAGGGGTCACACATCAGAGGGGGCTCGACGATCTTGGGTTCCGGGGTTCGGGGTCGGTCTCAGGGTTCAGGGTTCGACGGAACGGTCTCGACGGAAGCGTTCTTGGATTATCGGGTAGTTCTTGTTGCAACCGGGGAGCAGGGCTTGTACGGTGTTGATCTTGTAGTCGCGAAGATCTTGTCGTCGATGGCGAACTTGGGTGGATGGGGTACCGGGGTCCTGGTTCCGTGAAGGAGAGCTTGGCGTCCGAGGGAAGTTCATGCCGTATCCATGTCGTCGACCGGGGTGTTCCGGGGGCGTTCTCGGTGTTCCGTGTGGGAGGCCTCGAGTGTTTGGTGACGGAGACCTTGACGGGATCGACGATCTTGTCGGGGGTAGAACTTGGCAACTCTGGTGGCTTCTACCATATGGCGGATGGGGATCTTGTCGTCACCGAGAGAAGATCTTGGCGGTGGTCAGTCCAACTGGTTGGGCACCGCCATCATCGCGTCACGGTACCATACCACATCACGCCTTCTCGTCGGTATCGAACAACTTCCCACTTCCGACATGGCGTAACGGTGCCACTAAGGTGAGGTACCGATGTACCGTGCCGTAAACATGAACAACACGGCCCACTACACACACGCATGGCGGAGAAGGACTTCGCGAGGAAGCAGGATGTCGGGGCCTGGCGAGGACGACACGGGCTAGCAGCGCAGAGGAGGCTGAGGAGGGCGCCACGCGCGGCACCGAGCTAAGCGGCGACCCGCCGACGGAACGGGAGCAGGAGGTGGGCCCAGGAGGCGGACGGCGAGAAACGCGGGTCGGCGGAGGGAGCGTCTTTGGAGCGGCGAGGAGGCGGTCGGAGGACGCAGAGGAAGGTGGGCGGCCCCAGCGGCGCGGCCGGGCGGCGTGGTGCGCAGCGGGCGGGCGGCTGTGGTCGCGGCGAGCGCAGCTGGCCGGAGGCGGGTCGGTGCGGCGGGCGCGAGGTCGCTGGCGAAGGCGCAGACGCGGGCCGCGGCGAGGGGCGGGCGAGGGAGGTTGATGGCGGGCGGCACGCGACAGGTCGAGCGCGATCGGCGGAGGGGAACGGAGGAGGCGCGGCCGCAGGGCTGGCCGGGCGAGGAGGCGGCCAAGGGCGGGGAGCACGCCGGCCGGAGCGGGGCGTTCGGGCGAGGGTGCTGCGCTCGCGGGGCTGCGGGCTGCCAGAGGGAGGAAGGGGAGGAAGACGCGGAATTGGGGAGACGATGAACAGGGCGTCGCGTGGGGACTGGTGGGGACTGGTGGGGCCCGTGTGCGTGCGTGTCTGCGTGTGAGGAGGGTCTGGCTCGGTGGATGGGAGTGGGTTGGTTGCAGGTGGGCCACGTGGCCGGTTTTGATTGGCTAGGAAGAGGGGTATGCTGATGTGGCGCTCCAGGATTGGAGGGGGTGATGTGGAGGGGTGTGTGGGTAGAGTTTTGGGTGGGTTTAGGAGTTTAGATGGGGTAGGCAGGTTGGACCGTTTAGAAAAACTGGGGCGGTCGTTCGGGTCGGGTTGGCCTGCTCACGCCCCTACTAAAATAAATAAATCTTTTATTTAATTTAATTGGGCCGTCTGCAACCCGACAGCAACAAAACAAAATAATCCGGAGACCCGGGGTTTTGGCGTTTGAATAAGATGGGCGTTTAGAAAACAAAACTGGCTTTGCGAAAATAGTTTTTGGCAAACAATGCATGATGATGACGATGCAATGCACAAATTCAACGCGATTTTCTAGTAGTGGTTTTGCGGGATGCCACACCGTTGTAAATTGAATCTTAACTATGCTGGGATAAACAGGCACCCGCAAAGCCACTTATGCAATACAAGTTGCATGTCAAGCGTGGAGCAAGTCTCATGAACGATGTCATGTAAGGTTAGCCCGGGCCGCTTCATCCCAACATCCCGCAAGATGCAAAGTACACAAGAAGCAATCGACAATAAAAGCATCAACGCCCACAATGACCATTGTGTTCTACTCGTGCAACAGATCTACATATAGACACGGCTCTGATACCACTGTAGGGTTTCGTAGCATGGAAAACAAAAAATTTCTATCGCATACAAACAAACAAGCCAAGATCTATCTACTAGATTGTAGCAACGAGTCGATGGAATAACTCACCCTCGAAGATTCCAAAGTGTTTAACGAGCACGGATTCTCGTGGGTGATGTAGTCACTCTTCCCGATCTCAAGATCGCCAGATGATCCTTCCCAGTGCTGCGTTCGGCGCTCCCTTGATCGGTCACATCGTTCGGTTTCGACGAAGACCTTCCTCTCCCTTGTTCCAGAAAGGCGGGAGGTTGTAGCACTCTCGCGATTCCAGAGCACAACGTGGTACCTAAGTAGAGGGACATCTCATGAGGCTTCGCCTTAAGCCGGAGCGAGTATGGTGGACTATGAGAGAGATCCCCGGCAATCTAGGGTTTAGACGCACCGAGGAGGAGGCGAGGCCGGCGGCTAGGGTTAGGGTTTAGAGGGGGGCAACTTGTGTGCTAGGAGGGGCAGCCCTGCCCCTCCTTATATAGGTGGGAGGCGCCGACCAAGGGGAGGGGAGTCCCTCCCCAACTCGGATCCCAAGTGGGCCGGCGGTGGAGGGGAGGAACTCCTCCCCAAGTAGGTTTCCTACTTCCCCTCCACCTTCCAAAATAGCCGTTTGACTTTTCAAATTGGCGTTTGACTTTTCAAACTAGGATTTGATTAAACCCTTTATTTTGTTCAGCGATGACACCTAGTACATGATGCAATCATTCCAACTTGGTATGACACATTCATGTACCCTTCCCCTCCGGAGTGCCGGACATTCCAGAACCTTCTAGAACATTCCCGATGAAAACACCGGAACCATTCTCCAACCCCGAAACAGGACTTTCCTTATATGAATCTTATTCTCCGGACCATTCCGGATCTCCTCGTGATATCCCGGATCCCATCCGAGACTCCGAACAACATTCGGTCTCTTACTCATCATTCCATAACTACTCAAACAATGTCGAATCCTTAAGTGTGTCTCCCTACGGTTCGTGAATTACGCGGACATGATCGAGACACTTCTCCGAACAATAACCAATAGAGGAATCTGGAAATTCATATGGCTCCCACATATTTCTACGATTACTTTGCGATCGAATGAACCACTTACATATGATACCAATTTCCCTTTGTCTCACGATAGTTTACTTATCCGAGGTTATGATCGTCGGTATCTCTGCATACCTAGTTCAACCTCGTTACTGATAAGTACTCTTTTCTCGTTCCCGTGATATGTGATCCCTTGTGAGCCAGTCACATGCTTGCAATCTAATTGGATGACATTTCACCGAGAGGGCCTAGAGTATATCTATCCGTCATATGGATGGACAAATCGCACTCTTGATCCATGTGTCTCAATCAATACTTTCCGAACACTCAATGCCACCTTTATAGCCACCCAGTTACGGTGTGGTGTTTGATGTCATCAAAGCATCCATCAGGTAAAGGTGATATGCATGATCTCATGGTCGAAGGAATTAGGTTACTATGTATCAGAAAGCATATAGCAATTGAACTATTAAAATGAATTGATCTTTATGCTACGCTTATCTATAGGAGTATGTCCACCATATCATTCTCCTAACGATATGATCTTGTTGTTAATAACATCTCAATTTTCATGATAGGGAAACCACAATCATTTATTAACCAACAAGCTAGTATTATATAGAGGCTTTACTAGGGACTTCAATTTAAGTTTACAAATCACACAAGTATTAATGTTTCCTTGTTAATACTATTATAGCATGAATGTAAACATTTATCATAAACACAAAGATATAATAATAACTACATTTATTATTGCCTCTAGGGCATATCTCCAACAGATCGCTCTAAGTCATTCTGGTCGCTGCGCGGAATGGGGAAACGAGGATGCGCGAGATCGGAGGAAGTGAGGGAAGCGTTTCCCTCTTCGCTCATCACTCTCCTTATATAGCGGTTGTTACCCGCCATTTTTGGGAGCCGTTACTACGCGGTAATTACGCCAATATTATCGTTGGATTAACCAACGGCTAGTTTGACCACGCTGATGGTCCAACTTCGTCTACTCGACTCGCTGCCTTCAGCGACTCGAAGATTCACCGACCTGATCACTATGACAGTGACTAATTAATCGCCGACCCGCTCGCCAAGCTGCGACATGTTTGGTCGTCGTTATTATGACCAAAATGACTAGTTCTTTCCTTTGTTCAGGAGTCCGCCAACAATTCGACTGGGCATCCGCGTTGGACCCGCATACTCCGACTGCCAACAGACGCCTGCGACGAATCAACGACGGCCTCGGGGACTACTGATGGGGATATTCCTACCGGGGTATGCCCAACAGGACGTTTCCTATTGGCCCAAGCCGCCAGCGAGTGGGCCTACAGGACGGCGACTGGATCGAGACTTGGCGAGGACTCAGGCGTCTGGAAGCTGGAGGCCCAGAAGCGTAGCTAGGCCCAGTCGGACTAGGTCAAAGACCCTCTGAATCCTTAACTAATTCGGTTGTAATCTGTAAACCCTAGCGAGGTGAGCCTATATAAACCTCCCTAGGGTACGCATAGAGGACACATTCCATCATACACCCAAGCGACTCGCCGCCTAGCCGTCGAGCTTGCCCCTTGTACTCTCTCCATAATACAATCTAGCAGGAGTAGGTCTTTACCCTCCGGGGGGCAAACCTGGGTAAAACCTTGTGTCTCCACCCTCATCTCACACCGCAGATGGCTGGCCGCCCTTGCCCCATGTTCTACTACTCTCTGCCGACTGCAGCATCTGCCGTGGTCATTCCTATGACAAATTCTAACCCACTTCCTATGCATAGTAATCTTGTAAAGAAACAAGTCATGAAAGCACAAAGCAATAGGAATAGAAAAGCAAAACAAGTGCAACTTCAAGATTTTCAACATAAAGAGGGAAAACTTAATATTGTTGAGATACATAAGACCATGTTTCCCTCTCTCAAAATAATTTTCAGTAGCATCATGAATAAACTCAACAATATAGCTATCACATAAAGCATGCTTTTCATGATCTACAATCACATAATCTCTATCAAGCTCACAAATAGTGGGATTAAAACCTTCACAGGTTTTACCCAAAGTAGATATTTCAAAAGGATCCACAGGAACATAACATTCATCCTCCTTTGGTAAGCATGGGGGACAATCAAATAATATAAGAGGTAAAGAGTTACTCTCATTAGAAGGTAGACATGGGTAGATCCATTCTTCCTCCTTTTGTTCATCACTCTCATCCTCTTTTTCATCTAATGAGCTTCCAGTTTCAAAAATTTCTTCTTCCATAGGCTCCTGCAAGGCATTAGTCTCTTCCAGTTGTGGAAAGCACCTATTAAAATATTCAAGAATATATCCATTTGCTTCCTTGTAATTTTCAAAGCAAAATTTAAGTATCTCATAAACCTCATGTTCACAAGGTGCATCATCAGTATTTTCAAGCAAACTGGCAAGTTCAAATGCACCCTTGAAGGCAATAAATTCTTCAATTTGTTCCACATCATAAAAGTCATAATTTCCCTTAACATAAGAGGATATGGTAACATTATCATTATACTCACATTGAAAAGGGAGGTGTTTATACCTCCTGCAGCAACAAGCTTTATCAAAGCAATAGGTAACATTATAAGTAGAGCACAAGTCTCTAGCAATAGTATTCAACTTATCAATTTGTCCCCATAAGTGTATCCCTTTTTGTGACAAACGGTGTTCCTTATAATAATACTTTTGTTCTTCCGTAAATCCACCTTGCCAATAAGAACTAGTTTCAAAGAAACCATCCATTGATAGAAAGCATGACCAAGCAAGGCAATAATAGACCAGCAACTATAGCAGGGACTAATTTTTTTGTGTTTTTGAATAAAGCAAGCAAACCAAACTAGACTATTTTTTTGGGTTTTTTGAAAAGAGGCAAACAAAACCAAGCAAAATAAACAAAGCAAACTAAAAACAAAGTAAAGAGAAAGGAAGTGAAGAACTCCCCTAGTGAAGACGTCCTTAGCCACCCCGGCAACGGCGCCAGAAATCTTGTTGCTGGAGCTTGACGAGGAGGAAGAGGTTGAAGCTGTTCTGTAGTTCCCTGGCAACGGCGACAGAAATCTTGTTGATGACTCCTTGATGGCGCCTTGTTGACGTGGGAGCTTCTTTCTTTATTCCTTGGCAACGACGCCAAAATCTTGATGCGTGCACCCAGTGTTAACGTGGGACACTTTGTTAGAACCCTAAGAGCAAGGTGTGATGAGCACAGCAGCAAGTTTCCCTCAGTAGAGATCGAGGTTATCGAACCTGAAGGAGGAAGGAAACGTCTCAAAGGTGTTGCTGGCAACATGGAGACCTACACAACACAAACTCAAGACTTTGCCCCAACGAATCAGTGAGGTTGTCAAGCTCACCGGTTTGCTGTAACAAAGGATTAAACGTATGGTGTGGAAGGTAATGGTTTGTAGCAAGTAAACAAGTAACAGTGGAAGATGTATCAATGGTAAAGATTGGACCGGGGTCCATAGTTCATTAGAGGTGGTCTCCTTAGATAAACAACATGGCATGAAGGGTAAATAAATTACATGGGGGCAATTGACAGGAACTGACCAAGGCATAACATTGCAATTACTAGCCAGAAAGATCCTATGAGGTTGATTGGGCTGATGGGGATGCGCCTACCGGGGTATACCCAGCAGGAAGTTTCCGACTGGCCCAAGACCTGGCGAGTGGGCCTGCAGGACGGCGACTGGATCAAGGCCCGGCGTGGATCCAAGCGACTGGAAGCTGAAGGCCCAGGCGAGTAGATAGGCCCAGTCGGATTAGGTTAAACGAGTACCAAAGCCTTAACTGATTCGATTGAGATATGTAAACCCTAGGGGAGGTGAGCCTATATAAACCTCCCTGCAGGGCATGTAGAGATACGTTCCATCATACACCCAAGCGACTCCCCGCCTATCCGCCGAGCTCGCCCATTGTACCACCTCCATAATACAATCTAGCAGGAGTAGGTCTTTACCCTCCGGGGGGCCGAACCTGGGTAAAACCTTGTGTATCCGCCCTCATCTCACACCGCAGATGGCTGGCCGCCCTTGCCCCTCGTTCTACTACTCGCTGCCGATTGCAGCATCTGCCGTGACCATTCCCACGATAGTGGCGCCCACCGTGGGGCCTGGCCGGTCTGGCCGGTGTTCTGCGGCGAGATCCAATCTGCCCATCAACAAGACGGTCGCCACCGGACGCATGATAGCGATCGGCGAGATGCTCCAAATCTTGCCGAGCACCTATGTCCCGGCGGCGCGACCCGTCACGCACAGCGTGATCCTGCCGGTCGGCACGATCAGCCTCTTCATCGGCCTCACCGACGTCATCGTCTCGGAGGACTCGGCTCGCATCCGCGAGTCGCCGCCTGTCGGCTCTCCGAGCGGATCCGCGATCCGCGCCATCCTCGCCTCCGAGTACAACTCGGCCCATAGCGACGTGGCTGAAAACTCGGCCGCGAAGAAGACGCCCTCAACAACGACGCCGACTTCGGCGACCGCGTCACTCGCGGGTCCATCACGCGGCTTCACCGCGGGCTCCATCACCAGTCTCCAACGTGGGAGACTTGAGACCCCTCCATCCTCGGGATCTTCGGTCGACTTGGATCGGAAAACTCCGCCGACCTCCGTGGCGGAACCGTCGCCACGCCGCGACCTACATGGCGGCGACGCAAGCGCGGAGGACCCTTATCCACCCCAATTCCTCCTAACGCCACAGCGGAGGTCGAGGAACTCCGCTGGCTGGCGGGCGGTGCGCAAGGAACAAGCCGAGCGCGAAAAATTTCGCCTCGAGCAGGTGACGGCGCAGGAACTATCGCACTACCATCAGCAGCGGATCAGGTCGTTCCTGAACCCCACCGTTCAGGGGCGCGCCCTGAACTTCGACGATGAAAACGACCCGGCCCGCGTGGCCGAACGCGCGATCTGCGAGAACGCGCCACCAGGAGGAAGCGCCCGACCCCCGCCAGGGTCGACGGCGATGGGCGCCCCACCTCCACCCAACCGCACACCTCCCAGGGACCAGCCGCGGATAGTAGTCTCCTCACGGGAGCGAGACGCAAACGGCCTCCCACTGTTCTCCACCCCGATGGACAACCTCGTGGCAGGCCGAGCAGCAGCCGACAACATCACGGCCACGGGCGACGGCGCCCTACAGATCCAGTACGTCAGGGCCCTGCTCGCAAAGGCCGTCGAGCAGCAAAACGCGGGCGCCGACTCGCAGGGTCGAGTATACTCGCGTTCTTCGGGAAGCAGAGCGGCCTCAAGCGGCCGCCCAATGGCGGCAAACACCCTCAACTGCCCGCCACCGGAGCCACTGCCGCTCCAACACCGACCCGCGAACGCGGCACTCTCCACCAACGACCACAGGCTAGCGAACAACTTCGTCTCCGCCAACGGTCAACCCATCGACGCCCGCACTCACATCATCAACAACCAAAGCTGGTGCGCACGCTAGCCCGATGACCTGCGACACACCCTGACCAATCTCCGCGACGGCGAGCCCATGGGGTCGATCAGTCGACTCGGCCCCAAGTGCTTCAGACCAATGATCCGAGGTGAGAAGTACCCGCCAAACTTCAAGGCGCCGAAGGAGATAGAAAAGTACGACCCCTCGTACGACCCCATCGTTTGGCTCGATACATACCTCATGGCGATGGAGATCGCAGGCCACACCGACCTGCTAGCCGCCCGTTACCTCCCCCTGATGATGGAGGGGACGTGTAGGCAGTGGATCAACACCCTCCCCAAGGACAGTATCGACTCCTGGGAGGAGATGCGCGACGCCTTCGTCAGGCACTTCGAGTGCTCCTACACCCGCGCCACCACCATCGAGGACCTGAGCGGCGCGTCCGGGGACGCGAGTCGACCCGCAATCGGGTCCAATGTTGGCAAGAACTCGGTACAACGCGTCGGCATCCACCCGACACCGCGATCCACTGCTTCAAGACCTCGTGCCGCTATGATCCCCTGGTCGCCAAGCTCAAGCGACACTCTCGCACACTCGACAACATCCCGGACCTCCTCGAGATCGCCAAACGGTACGCGGAGGAAGATCCAAACCAGGAAACTGACGACGAGTCAGGAGGTCAATGCCGCACGAGCGGCAACGACAGCGGACGACGGTCCGACCTACGCTACAGCAACACTCGCCTCACCGGCAAGCGCCACAGTGACAGGCGAGTCGACTTCGTCGCCAACGCCGGGCACGCACAACGCGACCCAAGAGGTTCCGCCGCGACGGAGGACAACGCCGCGACGGCGGCAACTACAAGGCCAAGCCAAGGTTCGACCCCGCGGCCCTCCTTAACCAACCGTGTGCGTTTCATAGCAGGGAAGGGAAGCCCGCAACGCACACAACCGCCGACTGCCACACCCTCAGGGAGATCGAGAAGGCACGACGAGCACGGGAGGACCCCGACAACGACCCGCCAAACGGCGGAAAATTCGGCAAAGTGGCCGGCTCGCTCCATACCTTCACAGGCTTCAACACGAAGCGCGAGAAGAAGGTCATTGCCCGCGCCGTCGCCGTCAACGCGGTGGCCCAGGTGGACGTTCCCCAGTTCCTCAACTGGTCGGAGCAGCCCATCACCAGGAGCCGCCAAGACCACTCGCCACGCATCGAGTACCCAGGTCGAGTCGCCCTGGTGGTCAAGCCTAAGGTCAGCGACTACTGGCTCCCCAAGACATTGATGGACGGCGGCAACTCCATCAACATCCTGTACCTGGACACCTTCAGGCGGCTGCGGCTCCCGCAGTCGATGATCGAGACGACCCACACCATGTTCCATGGCATCGTCCCCGGTCGGAAGGCGTATCCGATCGGCAAGGTCACGCTGCCAGTCACCTTCGGCACACCAGCAAACTTCCGCACCGAGCGGATCGTCTTTGAGCTGGTGCCCTTCGACAGCCCCTACCACTGCGTCCTGGGGCGCCAGGCGTTCGCCAAGTTCATGGCAGCGCCCCACTATGCGTACAACGCGATGAAGCTCCCCGGGCCGTGCGGCGTCATCACCATCAACGGCGACCCCACATGGCCGCCGAGTGCGAGGCCAAAGGAGACGAACTCGCTGACGCCGTCATCGCGGCGGAGACCAACCACTCCGATGAGCTCGCCAAGTACGCGAGCGGGGTCAACAACGACGACCCCACCATACTCAAGAAGCCCAACTCGAAGGGCTCAAACACCATACTCAAGGGGCCTACCATGTCCATGCTCCACCACACGCTGATGCTGTCGACATTGTCCAGCGGTGCGCCGGGTGCCAGAAGTACGCCAACCAGACGCACGTGCCGAGCTCAACGCTCAAAACAATCCCCATCACCTGGCCATTCGCTGTGTGGGGCATGGACATGGTAGGCCCCTTCAAGAAGGCTCCCTCCGGCTACACCCACCTGCTGGTCGCGGTCGACAAATTCACAAAGTGGGTGGAGGCCAAGCCAGTTCGGAAATGCGATGGGAATACCGCCACTAAATTCCTACGCGAGCTCATATATCGCTACGAGTTCCCAAACAGCATCATCACGGACAACGGCACCTACTTCGCCAAAGGAGCCATGGCCGAATTCTGCGAAGAGCACCACATCCGGCTCGACCTCGCGTCGGTCGCCCACCCAGAATCCAACGGCCAGGCGGAACGGGCCAACCAAAGGATCCTCCACGGCCTGAAGCCGCGACTCCAAGTACCACTCAAGCGCACCGCCGGGTGCTGGGTCGAGGAGCTGCCCTCCTTCATCTAGGGGATTCGCACCTCGGTCAAAAGGTCGACAGGATTCACCCCCTTCTTCATGGTATACGGCGCCGAGGCAGCCATGCCCACCGACCTCGAGCACGACTCTCCACGGGTCGTCCACTACACGGAGGCTGCAAACGAACTCGCCCGCCAAGACGGAGTCGATCAACTCGACGAGGCACGTGACCTCGCTCGGTCACGCACCGCCATCTACCAGCAGGGACTCCGCCGCTACCACAGCCGGCGGGTGAAAACTCGCACCTTCCAAGAAGGCGACCTGGTGTTGCGCCTCATCCAGGACAATAAGGGCATGCACAAGCTCTCCCCTCCGTGGGAAGGGCCATTCGCCATCGGGCGAGTACTCGGCAACGACGCCTACTACCTCATCGACGTTCGCGGGGACGGCGAACTCGACGTCAAGCGACCATGGAATGTAAACCTCCTACGGAAGTTCTACTCCTAGCACCCCACATATGTACTCTCCAGTCGCTATGAAATAAAAAGAATCGGTTACCGCAAATTGCACCTACTCTCCGTGTCTTGTGCCACTCGCACTCGTAATAACAGCGTCAAGCTAACCACAGAAGTCAACCTTTGGTAGCGATCGACACGGCTAAGTAGTGCGGTGCGAGAGCACTGAGTCACCTCAGGTCTTGCATCGTCCATGAAAAACGCCTACCCAGAGCCCCATTGGAGTCGCCCAGCCCGACTGGCTCTACGAGCCAAGACAATCGCCGCTTCTACAGCGACCATGGTCCTCCATCCTCGACATAGCGACTCGAACGGCCAAGTACCACGCCGGGACCGATGACCAGTTCATCGCGGCGGCTCGAAAACGCCAAGTAGGAGAGCATGCCCGACTCGCCACGCCGACCCCAACGGGAGGCAGGAGTGATGCCCAAACTAACGCCAAGTCCTCACCCACCCTCGAGTCGCGCCTAGAACAACCAAGTACCACGCCGGGGACTCGCCACCCGACCCCGTCACAAGAAGGGAAAACGGTGAAGTACAGAGCGTTCAAGGGAGTCGCCCTGCGACTGGCTCTTCGAGTCCGGGCGAGTAGACTACAATAACAAAACATTCAAAAACAACAAACATATCACACACTAGGTAAACCCCACAAAAGGGCGGACGCGCTTGGGGACTCGTTCAAACCTCAATCACAAAACACATGACAAATCCCAAAACAGACACGATGTCTCATTCAATAGCATGTCGCATTGTCTCAAATTACAAAATATGCCCGCACGGCAGACCTGCTACTAACGCCACAGGGCAAACTACCCTATTCTACAGGCTTCGACGATGACTCGCCAACACCCCGGCGATGATGAACGGCGTGTACGGGTTTGACGGGTACGTCGTCAGCTCACCCGCCATCGCCGCGCGGAAGGGCTGCTCGACCTTGAAATCCCGGTGCGGTGGCTCGGGGTCGTTGGGCGCGACGACCGTCTCCTGGTACGGAAGGAGGTCGCCCATTGCCCAGACACGCTCGGAGTACATCGCGGCGCGGTCCGTCAACTTGAGCACCTCGGAAAGCTCCACCGCGCCAGTCGACGAAGGGTAGCCACTCGTCACTTCGTCGAGGTCGAAGTCCTCCGGCAAGTGAGCAAGTCCAAGGCTAAGCGCCGTCGCTGCTCCGCGCCGAAATGCCGATCGCGTCATGAATTCAACGATCGAGGGCGCCTTCTCCAAGTACTTCCACACCTCGACGAGGTCGCTGGGAATTACCTCCGTGGGTGATATTTCCTGGAGGTAGGCTCGGATGCACGTCGCCGACAACGTCGCCGAGTCGACGAGCGTGGCCACGCACTGCCGCGCGTCGAACGAGCTCGCCTCTTCCGCGCTATCAATGATGCGACCTGCGAGTAGAAGATAACAGTGAGTACGTCGGACATCACAAAAAAAAGCACACGCTAATGGCAGAGGCAGATGCACTTACCAATCAACGGGTGGGCAAGATCCGTGATGAAGCGTGTATGGTCGTCCTGAAGCCCAGCAACAAGGGCTTCCGAAACTTTACGATCTTCTTCGGCGGCTGTAATGGCGGCCTTGGCTCGCCCATCAGCCGAGCTCGCTTCCTCCTTCGCCTCCCGCAGCTCGCGCTCGAGATCGGCGATCCGCTTTTCAGCCGAGCTCAAAGCCGATTGCACCGCCGCCAATTCACCCGCGGGGACAAGTCCCTGGCGAGCTTCCTCCGCCTTCACGGCAACCGCCTGAAGCCCCTTATTCGCTTCCTGGACGGTGGCCAGTTCCTTCTCCGCGTGGTGCTTCGCTGCCAATCGGTCAGCTGATTCACGTTGCAGACCCTGCACATCACTCAAACAGTTAGCCAAAGCGAAATCCTAAGTGCCCACCCGCTGAAATTCAGCGAGTGCGCACTCGGGGACTGGCAATCAAGAAATCCTAAGGCCCACCCGCTGAAATTTAGCGAGTGCGCACTCGGGGACTGGATGCGAAAAATAATAACAAGACGCTTAAAGAATCAGACCGCTGCAAAACACCGACCTGATCCTCGGGGACTGGACATACCTGGATGGCTGCGCCAAGCATGCCATGAAGCTGTATCGCGTCCACGGACGCGAGGAGAGCCGGCGTGTACCCACGACGCTGTTCGACTTCCGCATCAGCGACCCTAGGTGCACGGCTCGAGGGCGAAGTTCCACTCCCCGCGGCCTCTTTGGCCATGAAGCGCGGGAATGTTGCGATGGAGGCACCCGCCCCAAAGGAGGTCGGCTCGGCCGCTCCAGGCGAGGGAGCGCCCTCCTTCGTGGACGCGGCCGCCTCTGTTACGGGCTCAGTCGGCGCGACCGCCGTGTCGTCAGAAATCGTGACGACGTCATCGCCCTTGGCCTTCTTGCCGCCATCCGTAGGGACGACGACCTCGTCCGCCTTCCTCTTACGGGAAGGATCCTCCTCGCTGACGATGGATGGCACCTTAGCCACGGTCGGGTGGCCCATCCTCTTCACCTCGTTCCTGTACATCAATCATGTAAGCAAGATAATTCAAGCTGATATGGAAGACAAAGGAAGGTGAGTGTACTCACTTGGCGACTGGAATGAAGCGTAGCCCCGTGCGGAGGCCGGCCGACTTCTCCAGTTCAGGGCCTAGTCGGCGGCTGAGCCCCATCTCCAGGACGTCGCATGCCCAAGACACGGACGGCTTCTTCATTGTCGAGGCCGCAACTGGAGCCTCTGGGACATCTTCGGCAGGAGCCTCCCTGCGAGGCGAATCCGCCGCAGTCGGAACATCCCCAAGCCCAGAAACTGGGACGAATGGTGGAGGCATCAAAGCCAGTGGCACCTCGACAGCGGCCGTGTCCAGCGCGGTTGCCGTCGGTGGCGCCTCGTCCTTGGCCGGGCTGGGGGCGTCGGAGCTGCTCGCCGAGCGCGGCGGCGAGGCCGGACTCATCGGCTTCGTCTTCTTTTTTGGAGGGGCCCTTGCCTCCTTTTCCTTCTTCTTCTTCTTCTTCGACGGAGTAGCCTGGAGGCGCGAGGTGGTCTCCAGAAGTTCTTCGTCGTCGTCATGACGCTCGAGGCTTTTGCTCGCCTCAATCTCACGTTGACGCTGCCCGCGGGTCTTGCGGACGAGTGGGGCGACCTCCTCCTCGGACTCGTCGTCGTTGTCACTCTCATCACTCCCGGCGTCGCCCTTGGCGGGAGGTGACTTGCCCATGTCCTGGACGGACGAGCTCAAACTCTCGTCGTCCGAAGGCGGGAGCCATCCTTCCACCACTTGGAATAGCTGCAATGAACGCAAGATGAAATTATAATTACCGCGACTGCGAATGAAGCGAGGTGATTACCGTTGGGGCTGGACGCTTTGCGGTGTAGGGGGCGACCCCAGCTTGTGCGTCTAGGTACACTGCCTGGGTGATCTTCTTCAGTGCTGGGATGTAGTCCTCGAGCTTCCACTCGGCGAGGCAGGCCTTCGTCGAGTCTTCCCGGCCCGTGTACTGGTACATATAGTGGTCGCGTCGAGCCAGAGGGACGAGCCGCCGCCCGAGCCAGCAGTTGTATAGGTTGATCGTCTGGAGGCCCTTATTCTTCAAACCGCGGATGGTTTGGAGCATTTTGTCAACGACCATCCGCTGGTCGCTGGGGAGCTTGCCGACTTGAAGACGGCGCGGTACGGACCGGTTGGCGGAGTACCGCGGGATCGCCGTCTCCTCGCCGGTCGGCAACATAGAACCACGACTTCTTCCAGTCGCTCGCTGCCTTGGCGGGCAGCATCAAGTCGAAGAATGAAGCCTTCGACTTCAGCTGGAAGGTTAGGCCGCCCGCGGCGAGCATTGGGTCGCCCGCGTCCTCACGGCTGATCCGTCCATGAAACAGATCTTGCCACAGAGGGAAGTAGGGCCGGCACCCCAAATAGCACTCGCAGAACGCCACGAAGATGGCGAGCTGCTCGATGCTGTGAGGACCCAGGTCCGACGGCTGGATCCCGTAGTAGGCGCAGAAGCGCCGGAAGAACAAGGACATAGGGAATCCTAGCCCCCGTTCCAGGTGGCTGGTGAAGCATATGAATTCCCCCTCGCGCGGGTTCGGGGTCACATCTCCGGACGCGGGGATGCGCCAACAGCCGGCGCGCAGGATCCCCGCCTCCTCGAAAGACGCCAGCTGCGCCCTCGTACACTTGGATCTACCCCAAGGTTCGGTGGAGAGGGCCATGGCAGAAGGATTTGTGGGGGGTCGGAGGATTTTGGGTCGGCTGGATCGCGATGCGAAGGGAGGCGAAAAGTGCGTGCAATCGGAGGGAAATGGCGAGAAGATGGTTCTTTGATCGCCTGCCATTCCCCTTATATAGCGGTTGTTACCCGCCAAATCAGGGAGCCGTTACTACGCGGTGATTACGCCAAAAGTTACCGTTGGATTACCCCAACGGCTAGTTTGACCACGTTTAACGGTCCAACTTCAGCCACTCGGCTTGCCGACCCGATCACTATGACAGTGTTTCGCCGACTCGACTCGCCAAAGCCGCGATCAGAATGACTAGTTTTCTCCTTTATACAGGAGCCCGCCGACGATTCGACTGAAGTCTACTCAGCGGCCGTATACTCCGACTGCCAGAAACCACCTACGCCTAATCGACGACGGCCTCGGGGACTACTGATGGGGATGCGCCTACCGGGGTATACCCAGCAGGACGTTTCCGACTGGCCCAAGACCTGGCGAGTGGGCCTGCAGGACGACGACTGGATCAAGGCCCGACGTGGATCCAAGCGACTGGAAGCTGAAGGCCCAAAGTAGTAGATAGGCCAATGGATTAGGTTAAACGAGTACCGAAGCCTTAACTGATTCGGTTGAGATATGTAAACCCTAGGGGAGGTGAGCCTATATAAACCTCCCTGCAGGGCGTGTAGAGATACGTTCCATCATACACCCAAGCGACTCCCTGCCTAGCCGCCGAGCTCGCCCATTGTACCACCTCCATAATACAATCTAGCAGGAGTAGGTCTTTACCCTCCGGGGGGCCGAACCTGGGTAAAACCCTGTGTCTCCGCCCTCATCTCGCACCGCAGATGGCTGGCCACCCTTGCCCCTCGTTCTACTACTCGTTGCCGATTGCAGCATCTGCCGTGACCATTCCCACGACATGGGCAATACAACAATATACATAGACCGCCATCCAACTGCATCTATGACTAGAAGTCCACCTTTAGGTTATCATCCGAACCCCCTCCAGTATTAAGTTGCAAGCAACAGACAACTGCTTTAAGCAAAGTGTGTAAGGTAAACAGTCCACATGTTCCATGAACAAGAGACTGTTGTTTTCTCCCTAGTAGCAACAACACATCTACAACCGAAGAGATTATTGTCACTTCCCTTGGAAACTAGAGGCATGAACCCACTATCGAGCATAAATACTCCCTCTTGGAGTCACTAGCAACTACTTGGCCAAGTTAACCACTAGCAACAGAGAGCATGCAAGATCACAAAGAACACAGACATGATATAATCATAAAGATAAAACCATTAATCAAACCAACATAATAATCTCAATATCCATCGGATCCCCAGAAACACAACATGCATGATTACAAATAGATTAGATCTTGATCACGAACGGAGCTCACAAGATCTATACATGAAAGCACAAAGGAGGAGATACAACCATCTAGCTACTACATGGACCCATAGTACAAGGTGGAACTACTCACGAATCATACCGGAGATAAGGCCTCCGGGATGATCTCCCCTCCGGCAGGGTGCCGGGAAGAACTTCAGACCCCCCGATCTAGGGACGATGGTGGCGTCGGCTAAAAACGGTTTCGTGGATTTCTGATCGGGTACTTAGGGTTTCTGCATCGGGGGATTCTTATAAGCGAAGGGGCGAGTCCGGGAGGTGACTAGGGCCGCCAAAACCTAGCCAGGCGTGGGCCCATCTGCCCTCGCGCCTGGGGTGGGTCTGGCCCCCCTGGCCGGCCCCTCCGACTCTCCTCTGGACTTCTTGTTCCCCACATAAAGTAATTGACTTTGACATTAGTCCCGTCCAATTTCGAGAATATTTCTTTACTAAGTTTTCTGAAACCAAAAATAGCAGAAAACAAGCATCTGGCACTGTTGCAACTTGTTAATAGGTTAGTACCAGAAAACATGTAAAAAGCACCTCAAAGTGTGGACAAGTAAAGCAAAGTAGATACTAAACAAGCATGGAGCATCAAAAATATAGATACGTTTCCAACGTATCAGTGGATAACTCGGAGCATGCAGTGATAGGTACGCTCAATATCCTTACCAATCCTGGCAAAGTTCTATTTGATATCGGTGCAACTACTTCCTTCATTTCTAAAGAATTCTATGATAAATTCGTGATTAGAAGGGCAACATTAGAAAACCCTATGACCGTAGTTACGCCAGGGGGAGATGTGACTGTACGCCACATTAAACAAGATCAGGTCATTTCGATCTGTGGTTGTACATACTTTGTGGACCTTTATGTGATTCCTTTGAAGGGAATTGCAGTAGTGCTAGGGATGGAATGGATGACTGAACATGGGGCTCAGATAAATTGTGAGGAGAAAACTGTCTCAATCAAAACTCCAAGTGGAGCAAGAATAGTTTATCAAGCAGATATGCACAGTCATATCATGGTGGATATTTAGTTGAACTCAATGAAGGAGGTCAAGTTGGAAGATATTTCTGTAGTAAATGAGTTTCAAGATGTTTTTCCAGCAGAGCTACCTGGAATGCCACCAGATCGGGAAATAGAGTTCACTATTGATCTAATTCCAGGGACAACACCAATAGCTCAAGAACCATACAAGATGGGACCAAAAGAATTAAAAGAACTCAAAGAGCAAATTGATGAGTTAGCCAGAAAAGGATTTATTCAGAAAAGTGTATCCCCATGGGGAACACCGGTGATCTTTGTGGATAAAAGGGATGGTGGAAGAAGAATGTGTGGGGATTACAGAAATCTGAACAATATTACCATAAAGAATAAGTATCCCTTACCAAGAATTCAAGATCTGTTTGATCAAGTGAAATGAGCTAGAGTATTTTCTAAGATTGATCTAAGATCTGGATATCATTAGATAAAAATCAAACCAGAGGATGTTCCAAAAATAGCATTTGTCTCAAGATATGGACACCATGAGTATCTTGTAGTACCATTTGGTTTGACCAATGCACCAACAATATTCATGAACCTGATGAAAAAATCTTCATGCCATATTTGGATAAGTTTGTCATAGTCTCCATTGATGATATTCTGATTTATTCCAAGGATAAAGAAGAGCATGCAGATCATTTGAGAATAGCATTGCAGACCCTAAGAGAACATAAACTTTATGCTAAGTTCAGTAAGTGTGAATTCTGGTTAGATGAGATAGAATTCCTCGGTCATGTGATCAGTAAAGATGGAATTGCTGTAAATCCATCCAAAGTTCAATCAGTACTAAAATGGACTGCAACAACAATGTGAAACAAATTCGAGGTTTCTTGGGGATGGCTGGTTATTATCGGAGATTCATTGAAGCTTTCTCCAAAATAGCTGGACCAATGACTAAATTATTAAGGAAAAATACCCCATTCAATTGGGATAGAAGTGTGAAGCAAGTTTTCAGGAGTTAAAGACCAGGTTAACTACCGCTCCAATTCTAGGAGTTCCGGAAACAGGGAAAGACTTTACAGTATACTGTGATGAATCTAAAGAAGGTTTGGGTTGTGTGTTAATGCAAGATTGGGAAGTGATTGCTTATGGATAAAGACAATTAAAACCACATGAATCCAACTATACAACTCATGATTTAGAGTTAGCAGCAGTAGTCTTTGCTCTGAAAGGATGGAGGCATTTTCTTTATGGAGCCAGATGTGAGTTATACACTGACCATAAAAGTCTCAAATATTTCTTTGCCCAAAAGGAATTGAATATGAGACAAAAGCGTTGGTTGGAATTAATCAAAGATTATGATTTAACAATCAACTATACTCCGGGAAAAGCAAATGTTGTAGCAGATGCTTTAAGTCGTAAAAGTGCAGATATTCAGCCTAGCAATCGGGAGCTACCAAAAGAGTTACAGATGGACTTGGAAAGATTAGAACTTCAATTTGTTAGAACAAAGACTCTTGGAGGATTAGCTACTATGCAGGTAGTTGCAGAGTAGGATAGTGATCTTAAGCACGAAATTTTTAGACATCAAGCAGAAGATCCTTTCATTGCTGAAGAAATTCGGAGGATATCTCAAGGGCAAACATCAGTTTTTCGCCTAGGAGATTATGAATCTTTATGGTTCCAAGATCGTCTTTGTGTTTCGGATGTGACTGATATTCGTGAAGTCATACTCCGAGAAGCACATGAAACACCATATTCTATACATCCAGTAAGTACTAAGATGTACATGGATCTGAAAGAACTATTCTGGTGGAATAACATGAAAAGAGACATTGCTAAGTATGTATCAGAATGCCATACTTGCCAAAGGGTGAAGGCTGAACATCAAAGTCCAGTAGGACCATTGCAACCTTTGGAAATTCCCGAATGGAAATGAGAGGAAATAGGTATGGACTTCATCACAGGATTGCCCATGACACCTAAACGGAAGGATATGATATGGGTAATTGTTGATAGACTCACTAAAAGTGCACATTTTATTCCGGTAAATCAAAAGGATAATGCAGAGAAGTTAGTGGAAGTTTACATCAAAGAGATAGTAAGCACGGAGTGCCCATGAAGATCGTAACTAATAGGGGATCAGTGTTCACTTCGGAATTTTGGAAGCAATTACATGAAGCACTTGGTTCAAAGTTAGATTTTAGCACAGCTTATCATCCAGAGACAGGGGGTCAAACGGAAAGAACCAATCGAATACTGGAAGACATGTTAAGGGCCTATGCTTTAAATTTTTGAGGTTCGTGGGAAGATCATCTACTGTTGGCAGAATTTTCCTACAATAACAACATCAGAGTAGTCAGAAGGCAGCTCCATACCAAGTATTGTATGGAAGGAAGTGTAGATCACCAATATGTTGGTATGATCCTAGGAGTAGCAAAGAATTTGCGCCAGACTATATCAAGGAAAGACAGGATATCATTGATAAAATCAAGGATAGATTGAAAATAGCTCAAAGTAGGCAGAAAAGTTATGCTGATCAAAGTCGAAGATCATGGCATCCTAAAGTAGGAGATATGGTATATCTGAAAGTTAGTCCAATGAAAGGAGTTAAAAGGTTCCGAGTTAAAGGAAAATTGAGTCCAAGATATATTGGGCCATTCAAAATACAGAGTCAGAACAGGACTATAGCTTATGCTTTAGAGTTACCCGCAAGATTGGATAAAGTTCATAATGTTTTCCATGTGTCACAAATCCGGAGATGTCTCAAAGTTCCTGATGATGCAATCACACATCAAGAGATAGATTTACAAGGAGACTTGACCTATATTTAAAAACCCTATAAAATTTTGGAAGAAAACTGGAAAAGGTTGAGAAACAGGGCAATCAAGTATTGCAAGGTACAATGGGAACATCATCCCGAAAGAGAAGCCACCTGGGAGAAAGAAGATGATTTAAGAAAAGCCTATCCCGAACTGTTCAGGTACACTTCAACAAATTTCGGGACGAAGTTTAATTTAAGGGGGGAAGTCTGTAACATCGCAGCATTTAGGAACCAACGAAGGGTAGATTTATGAATATGTGCAATTGCATGCATTCATTTGTAAAAAAATGTGGGTAAATTTTTCGCCAAATAAAAACTTAAAGTGATCAAAGTTTCTTTCACTCTTTAAGTTTAGGAATAGCCTTGGAGAATGATCGTTATAAACTTTGACATGATCTTTATGGATTAGTGTGTTTTGGGGAAAGGAATTTGAATTCAAACTTGAGATTGGATTTATATTCTTAAAAGATCAAGATTATGTTTGAGTAATATTATTTAATCAAGAAATAATATTTAATAACTCCAAACTTTAAATAATATAACACAATCAAGTAAATGAACATTTATTTCATATATTTATTCAATGAATAAGTTACAAAATGTAACTTATGAGGTTGATAAAGAAACAATAAATAGTAACCAGAAACTTTATGAAAGATTGACAATTAAATAAATGAATATTTATTTCATATAATCATTTCATCAATAAGTTACAAAATGTAACTAACAAAACTAATAAAGAATGTTTACAAGAGTAAAATTACAAGAAGAGGAAAGTACATTATTAATTAACTAATACATCTACATTACAAAAAAAAGAATAGAATGAAGCTTACAAAAAGAATAAAATAAAGCTGACAAAAGAATAAAATCAAGATTACAAAGGAACTATTCTATAAAAAAGAAAACCTATACTAATCTTGAATCTACAAGTCCTGTACCTACAAAACAAAGAATAAAAAAAAAAGAAAATAAAGGGTTAAGATATTTTACTCTCAGTAGTGACAGTGAGATGCACTGTTCCACTTTACATCATTGAGTAAATCTTTAGGGGCAAGTTTTACCAATATGAAAGAATTAAACCTTTCATAATTAATAAGCCATAAGACAAATGAATCCAAGCAGTAAGAGAGGTAAGTTTCACCAGGAAGATAAATGTAATCAGATAAAAAGGTAGATCATCTCACTGAGCATATCCATAAGGATGCAGCAGGCACACAAACATATTACACACCTAAATGCATGGTGTGTGCTGTCAACACAGCCACTTCTGTCCACACAAGCAAAACATCTCAACACAGCCGTGGGCAAGCACCACAACACCATTTCCTTGCACATACACATCAAGCATCAGCAGCCTAGCCATAGCCAAACCAAACCAACCAACTACACACCAGATCATCCTAGTACTCACCAAGATGGTGACATAAGGAGAGGGTGGATCAGGTGGATAGCAAGGACAAGGCCAAGCTAACAGGAGCCAGGAGGTGGATATCAAGATCAAGGACAAGTTCCAGGAGCTGGAAGTAGTAGGAACAACATCATGAGAAGGACCAGATCAAGCCAGCAAGATCAGGCCACACGATCAACTAGTTACAACCTCAATAACTCCACTGTTGTGGTGAGTAGTATAAAACCATCACATGATCTATCTATCTAAGTTAGATAAGAATTCATGTGTTGTCTTATATTAAATTTCTCAGTATTCATCCAAGTGAGATGAATCCATCCTAGAAGATTTTTAATACTAAAGTTATAGCCGTAAGAAAACCATACAAGTAACACCAGGATCTCTGACCAACATCACTGATCCTGGATATAAAAGCCAAATATTATAATCTAATATAATCATAGTCAGGATTATGAATTCTAGGCACATCTCTTAAAAGAGTAGAACCCCAGAATCCATAAATCTTATGGATTCATGAAAAACCAGTAGCACACCAATCATTTTATCAAAGGGAGTCCATAGTAAGTAACTGGTATCACTACCAGAACAGATCTATGAGGAACAACAATATAGGAACCTAGTTCCTAAACCTCAGACCAACATCATAGGAATTGTTGTTTAAAGAAGAAGTTTCCAACTTATCTTTGGTCTTAATCCAATCTTAAACATTAACAGAATCAAGCCAAGTAGTAGAACCTAGACCTGTGTGCCATTTCAAGATGGTGTCACAAGAGTAGATTCTAAACCAAGCACTAGCTTTCATAGATAAACTAACAAGCAACTAATTATCATTTTCCCGGTATTAATCACCATGAATCATTTCCAAGTTTATATGTATATATGCAGAACATCACCAGAATAAAATGATTAATCTCAATCTGGATATAACCATACAAGCCACAATTATAGATGCAGTGAACAATCACTGACAAAACTACTATCAATATCAATATTTTGACAGTAGCAAGATCCCAAATCAATAGGATCCACAAGTAATAGTCTCATAGTAACAATATCCACTAAACCATATCCAATTATCAATTGGAATCAGACCAATATATCCACTAGCACCATGAAAATTAACTATGGACAGTGATTAACATAATCACCATGTTCAAGGATCATCACTACTAGATCCAATTCATCATATATAATATCAACAGAGGGATGAACCCTAATCAGGACATGAACCCTAATCAGGGGTAGCCACTATAAACACACAAGACCGTGTGGCATAGAACAGAGAGCACGAGAGGTAGGGAAGAGCAACTTACTGGAGGTTGTAGCTGTGGTCGAGAAGAGGAAGCAGAAGGAGTCGATGAGCACGGCATCACGGGGAGCACCCCAAAGGGTGTTGCAACCCACACCGAGCCAAGGCGGCGACCACAGCGACGCTCGAGGGTGATCAGCACCACCACAGCACCACGGGCATGGCGACGGCAGCACCAGCACCACCCCAAACCCTAGGGTTCGGGACGGAGCCGGTCTGGCCACAAGAGAGCCCCAAATACAAATTGAGATGGACTGGAGGAAGGAGCGGGGTTAGCAACCACGCCATGCACCACGGCGGCGTGAAACGCCCGACGACGGTATCAGCGACCACGGGGTCGTGGAAGAAAGAGAGAGGGGAACGTGAGAGAAGACGGGGAGAGTGGGCTGCGAGGGCCAACCCTTTGGGGAGCCTTTTTGGTTCTGACCACTTGGGCCAAAACGGCCCAATAAGCCCAACAAGGCCAGCCCAACAACCTAAAGAAAGTTTTAATCATTAAGAAAATACCAAAATACCCCTGAACTTAAAAAAATTCTAGAAAATAAATTAAAAATCTAAAAATTATAAATAAAATATTTTTGGATTCACAATAATCCAATCTATCTAAATAAATTTGTATGCATATAATTTTTATCAAGAATTTTATAATATATACTCCTTATGGATTTTTATAAAATTAAAGAAAGATGATAAAAATAATTAAAAATCACTTTTATTATATATTAATATTGAAGTATTTTAGAAAAATACTAAATAAATATTTAATATCATTCTTGTATTTAAATGATAATTCTTAAAGGAATTATTAAATAAATAAAATTCAAATAGAATGAAATAAAATAAAAGAATACAATATTCAATAAATATTAATAATTAATATTTACAAATTCTTTATTACTAAAAACAATTTTTTGTAATTTAAATAAGGAGGAGAACACACAAAAATAAATAATTCATTACATTACTTTGCATAATCATTTTGCTTCTTTAAATATTGTCCTTACCGGGCAATAATGATGTTTTGTAGACATAGAAGCTCAAGGTCTAGTGCAAGCATCCGACTTCACTACCTTGCAATCACAAGGCAAGTTCATCACTTGCTCATGTCCTTTGAAGAGTCTTTATCAAAGTATTTGCAAATTGTGTGTTATCATCTCTACTCCAAAGAAATAAAATATTATTTTCTCAAATAAATAAATATTAGGTATCATCCTAAGTGATGATATAATGGAGCAATAGAACTTAGGTTTCTATTTGCAACAATGATGATCAATTAATGACTTAATAACCCATGACATCAGTGATTCTAGCGTCGTATATCACACGTTAACCACGAGATTTGGAATGGGACAGATAAGTCAGTTGTATCTTCTTCCTCTCGCATGTAGCCGGATGTGCAGGTCGTGGCTATTATCACTCGTAGCGTGCATATTAATTGGTAATTCGTAGAGGATATGAAGCATATGGGTGGGAACCCTCAACATCCCACGATAGCTCTGGCATCCAACGGTCTGAAAAAACCATTGCTGTAATTCAATGTGTGGGCATGGTGTACACCAAGGAGGCATGCGAGGTCGCGAAGGGGGCAGCGATTGGCTTGGATCACCTACTGGGCCCCACATCATGGAATTGTGGATGGGAAAGTACGCCCGGTTGTGCAACAAGGAGTTGATCTCTCATGGGTAAAATGCGCACTCTGCAGTGTAAGCGTAACTTGTTACTCCCTGTTCCGAAAAGGAGCTACGAACGCGGCAGGAAAGGAACCCCATGAAAGTTCTGGTCAACCTGTGAAGGCTGATGGTCATAGATTTTCATAATAAAATCAATATTTGAAGAAAGATTTACAAAAACTGCATAGTGCCAATGACTTATAGTCCGAGGTGGTAGATAGAGCATCAAACTTCCCACTTTGCATATATTGAACTTGCTGGGTAACGCTGTTACTCACCCTTTCCTTTGATCCCTTGCTTAGACTCTGAAGATCCCGAAGACACACCTATGTATGCAGCTGAATGATAAGAAGATGTGTACTACGAGGAGCCTGACCTGTCAGGGGTGTTGAAGGAGTGGATTATGAAATGGAGTAGATGGCAATGAGTCGAACTAGTGCTCTAGTTAGTAGTAACCGATGGAGCCGAGCAACATGAACCCTATAGAATAAGCTGCTGAGCTCAACTCTTAGTTGGAGTTGTACTTTTTAAAATTCTGCCGAAAACACTTATATTTTGGTTTGTAAGTTGAATCTTTTGGAAGTCCTGAACTTCCGGTATTGTTGTAATAATAATGTGTGTATGTTTGTAATTTGGCCCCGCAATGTTTCTGTTGTACCTCTCTGAGGGATGTGATATTCACGGGACGGTGTTCTGTGGATGTCATGTCAACGACTATAGTGTACTACACATGCAGTGGTATGCTGGGTCACCGCA
Source organism: Avena longiglumis (assembly GCA_030063025.1). NCBI lineage: Eukaryota > Viridiplantae > Streptophyta > Magnoliopsida > Poales > Poaceae > Avena > Avena longiglumis. The sequence continues at coordinate 443,978,221 of CP125977.1, forward strand.
TGAAGGAAGCTAAGAAGTGTCCAAAGGAGAAAGTATTAGAGCTGAAGATGTGAAGAATCTACCTCCTATAGAAGAATTATGCAAGCCAATTCCCCACTTATCTACTATTGAGGTACACTCTCTCCACTTTAATGAAGGTGATATTCCCTATGGCAAGCCTCTTGATCAATGCTTAGAGGAACTTGACACATTTATTGTTAAACAGGGTAATTTTAATAAACAAGTTCAGAATCATTTATTGGAAAACTCTAGAGCTATCAATGAGTTGAAAGATATTGTGGAAAGAATTTCTAATGATATTAAAATGCTTTGTAAACACTTTCAAATGGTTCAAACCCACATTGATCAACTTGCTAAGGTACAAAAGGATATGCTAGTTAATGCCTCAGGAGATAAACATGCTTATGGAATTAGAACTAGGAGTGGTATAGCTACTCAAGATCCTTTATATCCTGAAGGACACCCTAAAAGAATTGAGCAGGATTCTCAACAAGGTGAAATTAGTGGTAGTCCTCGTAAGGGAAAGAAAAAGAAACATAAAATAGTTGAGGAACCGCTTGAACCTGCTGTAGATCCTAATAGTATTATGTCTCTGATGCTGAAACTGAGAGTGGTAATGATAAAAATGATGCTCCTGATAAGGAGCAAGGTGAGGAAGAACCTAAGAAGCACACTAAGAGCACTAGGTACACAAAGGAAGATTTTATTGCTAGGAAACATGGTAGTGAGAGATAACCTTGGGTGCAGAAACCTATGCCTTTTCTAGGTAAGAAACACAAGTCAAAGGAGGAAGAACACTACAACAAGTTTTGTGAGTGGATGAAACCTTTATTTTTGCAAATTCCTTTGACTGATGCTATTAAGTTGCCTCCTTATTCAAAGTATATGAAGGATATTGTCTCTAATAAAAGGAAGATTCCTAATGAGGAGATTTCCACTTGGCTTGCTAATTACTCCTTCAATGGTAAGGTTCCAAAGAAACTTGGTGATCCAGGTATACCAACTATTCCTTGATATATTAAGAACAATTATGTTAGAACTACTTTATGTGATTTGCGAGCTGGAGTTAGTGTTATGCCTTTTTCTCTCTATAAAAGACTCCAGCTAGAAAAGTTGATACCAACTGATATATCTTTGCAAATGGCTGATAAGTCAACTACTATTCCTGTTGGCATATGTGAGGATGTTCCTGTTCAAGTGGCTTATAATTGCTTGCTTTTAACCGATTTTATTGTGCTTGAGATGCCTGAAGATGATAATATGTCTATTATTCTTGGGAGACCTTTTCTTAATACTGCAGGTGCTGTCATCAATTGTAATCAAGGGAAAGTAACATTCAATATTCATGACAAAGAGCATACTGTCTATTTCCCCAAGAAGGTTGCTAAAAGATATTGCCTGAATTCCATTGAAAATATTGAGAGCATCAAGGTTGGAGAAATTTACTATCCCATTCCATAAGAAATTTTTGAAACTATTATGATTGGGACCATTGCTATCAAGTATGAGGTAACATAATCACCTTGTGGAATGCAAAGTTTTGTTTCATATAAGATTATTTTGGTAACAAGAATTGATCAACCTTGTTAACAAAAGGATTTTAATGAACAAAATAATGTTTTCACTGTGGTTATACTTGCTTTCTTTTACTTTTCTCCTTCCTAGTCTTTGCCTTTCTTTTGTTAGCTTTAGTTTGGCTAGTTGTTTGCTTGTTAGAGTGTCTTAGAGCTTCTGTAGTTTGTCTTTTGGTTTTCTTTTGCTTCTTCTAAAAAACTGTTTCTGCGAGAAAATCAATTTCCATACCCTGAAAATTGGCCAAAAATAAAGTTTCCCGAAAAATTCCAGAAAATTCAAAATAACTTTTTCCTCGAAAAAAGGGGCAGAGGGACACTTGGAGTGACCCATGGGGGCACCCCAGGCGCCCACACCCTAGGTAGGCGCGGCCTTCCCATGGGTGGCGCCTAGGGGGGTCTGGCCCACCTTGGCCCCTCCAAGGTGCCCCCTCACAACCATCTTCTTTCTCTCTCCCAAAAAACACCGGAAAACTTGCTCAAGCTCGAGTTCTTGCTGCTCTTGCTCACGATTTTCGATCTCCTTGCTCATCCCATCTTTGATGCTGATTTTTAGAGGGATTGCTCCTTGGTATGTGCCTCCTCCACTTGTCCAATTAGATTTGTGATTGGTAGATTGTATCTTGAGTATTTTGCTGCTATAGGTGTCAGGTTGTGTGAGCTTGCATGCTTGTTCTATGCTTAGAAATTTCATTTTGATGCATGTGTAGCCCTCTAGCAAGTTCCTATAGTAGTTGCTCATCGTTTATCAACTTGGAAATCACTTGGTTTGATGTTTGTCTAAAAATTTCAGCAAGGAAGATGAGTGCTTATCCACTGAATCAATGTGACTTGATGGTGCCTGAGCCAATGAAAGTTCATCGTGAGGAAGGAGTCTTCCCTTCCATATCCATGCCATGAATTTATGAGAACTACGGGAATCTTCCAGGATTTTCAAACTTTGATTGCCAATGCAGGGTTGGAACACTTTGTTGAAGGTGAACCATTTCAATTTGTTAAGCTAACTATGGATTTTGTGCAGGACTTCCGGTTTACTTGGTCTACATCTAGTCCCATGGTCCATTACAAAATATACAATATACCTGTCGACCTGCCTTTTGCTGATTTCTGTGCAGCAATTAGAGTACCTCAGTGGGGATCTTGTGAGAAGATCAAGGAGAGGCCCAAGTCGCTTATGGAGTTATATGCTGAGATTTTCCAAGGTTTCGACTTCTCAAAGGAAAGTGGTAAAATTCGAAACATTCAGTTCCCAGCCATTAGATATTGTGCCTATTTCATTACCAAGTGTGTTCTTGCTAGAAAGATTGCTAGGAAGTTATCTTCTTTTGATCTAGCTTTTATCAGAGCTGCTTTGAATAGGAATAAATATTATAACCTGGGTGCTTTGATAGCTCACCGCCTCACCACCAACCGTGAGAAGGGTGGAATTTGTGGAGGTATCCTTGCTTCTAGGTTGCTAGCTTTCCATGGTTTAGAGCCTCACCATTCAGATTATGAGTTCCCCATATAGAGGCTTGATCTTGAATCCACGATTCAACATGGTTTTGTTTCCTTGGGGGCTAATGTGAGAAGTTTACTGTATGAATTATCTTTTGCCCAGCAAGGTTGGAGAAAGGGTAGAACTGGGAAAATAGTTTCTTTGCCTGCACCTGCTTTGTTTAATTTTGATAACAGGCAAGGATGGTCGCTCATGAAGGAAGAGTTTGACACATATGTGGTAGAGCTCTCCCATCAAGAGGAGAATGTTGTGGAGGAATTCAAAGATGATTCGGTTCAGCCCTCCAACGTGGGAGAGTCTTCATACCAGCAGCCCTCATTTGATTGGGGCGCATCGTCTTCCTCATCGCAAGCGTCTGACTATGATCATTCCTATGATGACCCACCAGCTTGGGATTATTATCCGTGCTATTGAGCCCCACTTAGGCCAAAAGCCTAAGCTTGGGGGGAGGTATACCGACATCACACTCATATATATCATGTTCGTCGGTTCTTTGTATATCCATTGTTTCGATTTCTTTTTGGTTTTTGTTTCTGTATTCTTAAAACACAAAAATACCAAAAATATTTTCGTTGTTTCTCTTGGTTTGTTTCTTTGCTTTGGTTTTCCTTAAAATAAAAATCCAAAAAGATTTTGCTTTGTTTGGTTTGTTTTTTCTTTGTTGGCTTGTTTGAAAAATCGAAAACACCAAAAATATTTGTTGTTCTTCTTTGGTTTTGTGAGTTCTTCGTAGGGTTCAGCCGTCCTTAGTGGATTTTGGTTTCATGTTATTATTCAAGTCACACAAGTGAAGGGCAATAATGAAGATTAAGACAACTTGAGGAGTGGTAACAGGCTGGTAACGAACTCTATTTGTTTTTATTTTTGTACATATACTCATCATTATGAGCATGCTTAGTCTATTCATTGTAAGGCATATGTTACTGATGGATGCTTAGTAGTTCTTGCTTGTCTATGATTAGCTCCAGCTTGCTAATAGTTTGTAGCATGTCATATGAATGTTTGTGTGCATTGTTTTATTCATATTTTGGTATGATATTGTGGTATCCTCCTCTGAATGTTTCATATGAATCAACTTGGCACATGCTCATATGACTAAACAATAGTCATTAAGCCTCAATGATTTATTTTGCCTCAGAGTTCTTGTATCACTTTCATGCCATAATTAGTCATGTTTTGTTGCAAGCATGATTATGATAGTTATTGCGATCTCGTTTGTCGCTCCCTATTTATGGCCAGACTTCACTTGCACTGAGTATGAGCTCTACCTGTGCTTCTGTGACACCCCGGTTCTGATAAGACCGTGGCCTCTATGTGACATGCCAATCCCTGGATCGGTTCATTGGCCCACAATAGAGTAAGATAGATAATCATAGCAAATAACCGTGTATCATGATCTACAAGATCCAGAGTACCATTATTACAATATAAAAGCTTAGCATAAAGCTAGCTCAAATTGTTCAGGTAGCAACAAAAGCGAGTAAATCCTCCAATCTTCAAATTGCCCACAAGTGAACAAGTGCCGAGTGGAGTACCGTGGCCTATAACGATCAATCGGAATCGGAATAACCTGCAGCATAAAACGCAACAGCCCCGAAGGGTCAATACATGGAATGTATGGCAAGTATAGCTAGTAAAGGAGACAATAGTACTAACATCTACATGCACATTTGGCAAGTGGAGTTGTGTCTGGCTTGCATTTGCAAATAACTTTGTCCTACTTTCATAAACAGTTTTGAATTTTCTTTGAAAAGATCCCAATTAAGTTAACCCAACAATATTAAAACAATTATGAAATTAGAATGAGCGAGAAACATGTCATGGAATCAATATCTAGCAACTCAGTTGTCCATAACCGGGGACACGGCTAATCGATTAGATTGTACACTCTGCAGAGGTTAGTACACTTTACCCATGTGACTTGGCCAGCCCAGCTCGTACCATCACTCTCATTTTGGGTGACGATAGGGAGAAGACCAAGAAGAGACTGTTCGGGAAGTAGCTCCTCAATCCCGACGCACGGTCCAACCTACCAAAATTCTACATCTCTGGATACGCGGGTTCAAGTTACCACAACCTACTAAGTCCAACCAACCGCCCATTTCATTATTGGCACATGGTTGTACACGTAAGCTACACAATAAAGAAGCCAATCATTCTCTCTTGATACCTGGGTGCCTTTCCGCAATGAAACCACCAAAAATTATCAATACCATCACACCCAGGGGATTCATTGATTAAGTTGTTTTAGTTTTCACAAACCAATACTTTGAGAAAACAAGTATCAATGATGTCACCTAGCCCTCGTTCAACATAGCATGGCTAAGCACATCTACAACGGTGGTTCATCTACAAGGAGGGTCCTACCACATAATAGGACATAGCATAGCGATAGTATCATCCTACACATGCATCTATAAAATACACGACAATGCATTGAAAATAGTAGGACGATATCATGAACAAAGTAGCATCTACTTGCCTTGGTTGTAGCGGTCGGAGGAACAATCCACACACGAGCAAGGGTTGCACTCCACACAATCTACACGACACAATTGCATTCATAAACAAACAATTCACAAACATATGCAACAAAGATGATGCATGAATGCAAGAACGGCAAGCGAATTGGTGCTACAGCTGCACCACATAATACTAATACATATTACTACCGAATACATGCATGGAAAATAGATTTTGGCGCAAGGGAAACTGTTAACCAAAAGTAGTGATCACTACTAGAGCTAGAACTTAAATAATTCACTACCGGTAGTAAACAGTTTGTAAAATCTTGGAAATATTCTACCGCAAAGGCATCGCTGATAAGAAACAGTACCAATTGGAATTACTCAAAAAGGAGTTATAAAACATCCCGAGTAATTAAAACACTGCAGAAAGCCATTAGACAAATACTGCAGAAGTTTTTACTGTAAGCCTATCTTTTTATTTCACGATGAGATTCCCCTCGTTCACACGAGTTCAGGGACATATCACACGCGATTTTTGGAGCTATGAAACTTTTACTACGAATTTATTACTCCGGAAAGGCCACTAACTAGTTTGATTAAACTGTACTAAACCTGACAGTAAAAGTCTGAACCAAAGCTACAGCGAGATTCTACACGACTCACTGAACGCGTACATATTTTATTTGCAATTTTTGGCCAAGCGGTTTAATTTCTCGCACGCATTTACAAGATTCTACCGAAATCTGCCAACTAATAGGATTAACGAAATTGACCAGTAACGATGTTTGGCGCTGACTGGACGTCTGACCAGTCAACGTCTGGCGTCGACTAGTCAACGTCTGGAGTGCTGACCAGTCAACGAACGATCTAAGCCGCTGATCTGAGATCGGCGGTGGCTGCTGTCTTACCGAAACGGATGGAAAGCGAACTCCGGCGAGCTCGGACGGCGGCGGCGGTTGGTTCGGCGTCGTGGTTCTACTGCGTACACACACGGTCAACTACGGCTCCGGAACAATAAGCGCGCGCGTCTGCGGCGATCTGCAGGCGCGGTTGGCGGCGGATGGAGACGCGGCACGGAACGAAAGAGGCGGCGAGGCGAACCGACGACGAGCGATGGCGGCGGCGAGGAGAAGCGGCGGCGGCGGACGCCTGGGACGATGGCGGCGCCAGGGAGACGTGCGCGTGTGGGAGGAATCGGTGGGCACGGGGCCCAAGGCAGGGGTGGGGCCCCCTTCAAGTAGTCCCTCGCGTGAGAAGAGAAAAAAATCCTGAACCGAATCGGTCCGCGGTTGGACTCCGTTTCGGAAATCGGTCCGGATTTTCGGACCGTTTTCCGGCGGTTTACTAAAACGTTCGAGTCTTTTGCATACGAACTCCGATTGGAGCGATTTTCGCGCCTACGGGTTCATATCGTCGAGGGGAACAACCTTCAGTCGAAGTTTGTGCGAAAACTCGAATCTACAGGGGTGGTTGTCGCAAGTCTCTTGGTTTACTAAAACGTCCGAGTCTTTTGCATACGAACTCCGATTGGAGCGATTTTCGCGCCTACGGGTTCGTATCGTCGAGGGGCACAACCTTCAGTCGAAGTTTGAGCGAAAGCTCGAACCTACAGGGGTGGTTGTCGCAAGTCCCTCTAAAGCTCCCCGCAGGAAACTCGGGTCGAAACAAAAATAGGTTTTCGCAAATAGCGTTTCATCGATCCTCTCTACTCGACGGTAATGCATGGTAAGATATGATGCGATGCAATGAATGATATGCAAGACCAAATCGAAAATTTGGGATGTGACAAGACTAACCCCCTTAAGATGAATCTCGTCCTCGAGATTCGGTAGCTAACAAATAGGTGTGGGTAGTCCTCTCGGATGTCATCTTCACGCTCCCAAGTGGCTTCCTCTTGGTGTGGTGACTCCACTGCACCTTGCAAAACTTGATTATCTTGGTACGGGTAGTCCTTTCATTGTCTCTAGAATCTTGACCGGTTTCTCCTCATAGGTCAAATCATTCTCAAGCTGAACCTCCTCTAGCGATGCAAGATCTCTCAATGGTGTATCCACCATCTCCGGATGGTACTTCTTCACCGGGACACGTGGAACACATTGTGAACAGCAGCAGAGCCTCCGCAACTCCAACCGATAAGCAACCTCTCCTTTGCGTGCTAAGACTCGATATGGTCCAATAAATCGAGGTGCCACCCTTAATACCAAATCTCTTAATTCCACGGCGGCGATACTGAGGTATGCTCTATCACCTATCTCATACACCACCTCCTTGCGCTTGGCCGCCGTAGCTCTTCCATCTTGATTGTGCTACCTTGATGCATCTCTAATCAAGGCGACCTTCTCCTCGGCGTCCTTGATCAAATCAGGTCCAAACAATCGACGTTCTCCTACTCCATCCCATAGCAATGGTGTTCGCACCGTTTCCCATACAAGACGTCGAACGGTGGCGTCTTGATGCTGGTTTGACACCGTTGTTGTAGGAAAACTCAGCATACGGCAAATTCTCATCCCAACTAGAACCATGAGCCAAGGCGCAAGCTCTTAGCATGTCCTCCAAAATCTGATTCACCCTCTCGGTCTGTCCATCAGTCTGTGGGTGAAACGCTGTGCTAAACTCCAATCTAGTACCAAGTGACTCGTGCAGCTGGCGCCAGAAGTGCGAGGTAAATTGGGTGCCTCTATCGGATACGATACTCTTGGGAACTCCGTGTAGGCACACAATTCTGTCCATGTAAATCTTGGCCAACTTTGCACTCGTATAGGTCGTCTTCACCGGTATAAAGTGGGCTACCTTGGTCAAATGGTCGACCACTACCCAAATAGAGTCATATCCTGACCTGGTCCTGGGCAATCCTGTGATAAAGTCCATTCCCACTCTATCCCACTTCCAATCCGGCACGGGCAATGGTCAGAGCAATCCTCTTGGCTTCGGTGTCCCGCCTTCACTACATACATCACATAGGGCAATATGCTCGCGATGTCTCCCTTCATGTTGTTCCACCGAATCTGTCCTTTAGGTCCATATACATCTTCGTATTGCCGGATGTATGGAATACGGCGAGTCATGAGCTTCTGCAGAATCAACTTCCTTAACTCCGGATCGTTGGGCACACACAACGATCTCCATACCACAAGGTACCTTGCTCATCCTCGAATTCCTTGCTCGACCTTCCTTCATCTTTTCCTTAACTTCATCTATCTCTTTGTCTCCCACTTGAGCCTTCCTGATTACATCTCAAGCGTTGGTTGGACTTACATTGTTGCCAAGTATCCTTCAGATACTACCTCCAGTCTAAGGTCCTTGAATTGCTTGCACAAATCCTCAGGCAATTCACCAATTGTCAATCCATTGGCATAAACCTTCCGGCTCAGAGCATCTGCTACTACATTGTCCTTTCCTGGGTGGTCTTACCGTAGATTCATATCATAGTCCTTGATAAGTTCCAACCATCTCCTTTGTCTCATGTTCAGTTCCTTCTGTGTAAATATGTACTTCAGGCTCTTGTGGTCGGTGTACACATCACAGTGTTTTCCCATTAAGTAATGCCTCCATACCTTGAGCGCATGAACCACTGACGCTAACTCCAAGTCGTGTGGGGTAATTCCGCTCATGGTGCTTGAGTTGTCGCGAGGCATATGACACTACTCTCCCATCTTGCATCAAGACACTCCCAAGTCCTTGTCGTGAGGCATCACAAGACACTTGGAAATCCTTCAAGATCCGTAAACATAGAACAGTAGCGGTCACTAGTCGACGCTTCCTCGAAGCTGGCTTCACATACGTCGACCATTCAAACTTCCTCTCCTTCTTCTTGAAGTTCACCATCGTCTTAGCAATCTTGGAAAAGTTTTCAATAAACCTCCGTAATATCCAGAAGTCCCAAAAGCTTGAATCTCTCCGCATTCTTGGGCGCTTCCCACTCATATCATGGTCACTTTGTTTGGATCAAGAATTCCTTCTCCCGACACTACGTGTCCAAGAAACCCAATGTTAAGCAGAATTCACACTTGCTGAATTTGGCGTCAGCTTGTGTTCTCGCTTCTCCATAATCAGTCTCAGATGTTTCTCATGCTCAGCATCATCCTTGGAATATATCAGTATGTCATCAATAAACACCACCACGAACTTGTCCAAATACTCCATAAATACCTTGTTCATCATGGTCATGAAATATGCCGGGGCATTCGTTAGTCCAAAAGACATAATCAGATATTCATATAAACCATACCTAGTGGTGAAGGCGGTTTTTGGCACATCCTCCTCTCGGATCTTCAATTGGAAATAGCCTGATCGCAGATCAATCTTGCTAAACACCTTTGCTCCTTCCAGTTGATCAAACAAGTCATTTATGTTCGGTAGAGGGTACTTGTTCTTAATGGTTACTTCATTCAGCGAGCGATAGTCTACCACTAATCTCTTGGTGCTGTCTTTCTTCTCCACAAAGAACAGGTGCTCCCCATGACGCACTAGGCTGAATGAATCCCTTTTCCAGTTGTTCCTTCAACTGTTTCTTCAATTCCTTCAGCTCATCCACATCCATCTTATATGGTTTCTTTGCTATAGGTCCTGTTCCCGGCATCAGGTCGATAAGAAACTCTACATCTCTGTCAGGTGGCATACCTGGCAGCTCTTCCGGAAACACGTCAGGGTAATCCCTAATCACTGGCACAGTATCCACGCTAACCCCCTTAAGAGAATTCAGCTTACACCTTCCTGGTCTTGCAGCCGACTTGAATCTAATCCTCTTACCATCCGGGGTTTTAAGTGAAACAGCTCGCTGTGCACAATCTATGTGTCCCCCATGCATAGACATCCAATCCATACCCAGAATGACATCTAATCCCTGTGAATCCAACACTACTAGATGTGCGATGAAATTGTGTGTTCCAATCCTCACAGTCAAGTCGCGGCATCCCGCACTAGCTATCATATCTCCTCCAGGTGAACTCACTCTAATAGACCTTTTCATTGAGTCAGTAAGTAACTTATACTTATCCACAAATGCCCTTGATATGAATGAATGTGATGCACCAGTATCGAAAAGTATAAGTGCAGGGTAAGTGTTGATTGGAAACTTACCAATCACAAGGTCAGGCTCATCTGGAATCTCCTCCACACTCATGTGGTTCACTGTGGCCTTCTCGCCGTTGGTTGGCTTCAGTCCTTTCCTCTCCGGACAGTTGTCAGCATAGTGTCCCTTCTGCTTGCACTTGAAGCATGTCACCTCACTCAGATCCTTCTTCACGAAGTTGCGATCACGGTTGCGGTCATGTCCACCGTGTCCTCCAGAGTGGTGAGAGTGTCCTCCCTTGTGGTTGTGGTGGCTGCTCCTATGGTTGTCATGACGATGTCCCTCGCCCCCATGGTGGTGACGATCATGGCTCCCATGGTCACTTCCTCCATGCTTGGAGTATCCATCATACGAAGTGCGAGACTTGTGGTGTGAACCAGAGTGGTGATTGTTGTTCTTTCTCTTGCGGTTCTCCACCTGCTTGTGTTTCCCTTCCAAGATTCTGGCCTTGTCCATAAGCTCCTGGAAAGTGGGGCAATAAACCACAAGTAGCTGTCGAAAGCTCATCACCGAGGCCATCCAGAATCTCTCCTCCTTTTGGCATCGGTGTTCACATCCTCAGGTGCATAACGGGACAGGTTGTTGAACTCCTCAATGTACTCGGCCACGGTGCGATTGGTTTGGCGCAAGTTGCGGAACTCCTTCCTCTTCAGGCTCAGAACTCCTGAAGACACGTGGTTGATCCTGAAACCTTCTTCAAACATTGCCCAAGTCACAGTATCCAGCGGGTGGGTGATTTGGAATGTGTCCCACCAAGAAGCGGCTGGTCCCTCCAGTAGGTGAGCGGCAAACCTCACCTTCTCAGCATCAGTGCATCCGACAGTTACTAGATCCTTGTTAACTGAACGCAACCAGTCTAGAGCAACCATTGGTTCCGTTGCAGTAGAAAACTTAGCTGGCCTTAACCTCAGAAATCTGGTGAGAGCATCTCCCTGAGGCTGATTGTTTCCATTGTTGTTGTTCTGATTCGCCATGAACTGGGTCATCACTTGGGTCAGCTGTGCCTGAGCTGCCATGAGCTGCTCCATCTCAGTGGGTTGGCGACGGGGAGGCATCTGCGGTTCAGCATAGGTAAGTTTAGAAAGAATCATCTACGATAATAGGATTCTACCCATGCATATGATCAACCAACAACAAACAATAGCAGACAATCACAAGCAAGCAACACATCAACAAACAAGCGATCCAGCAACATCCCAGGTGTTATCCTAGTAGTATATAACTACTGAAATAGTTTTGCAAGAGTTGGCAATGGTTAACTAAACGATAGATCAACTAATCAACCAAAACAGCAATTCTGCCAGAACCGTCCAGCAGCAATCACGAATTTTTCCGCCTGACTTACACTCGTCAGAAAATTAAGCCAATTTTTGTGCATATGGCACAAAGAGTTTCGCATCAGCCCAATTTTTTTCAGATTTTTCCGAGTTACCAGAAAAATATGAAAAATCGCGCAGTACTGCTGTATCAGCAGAAAAACTGCAGCGAAAAACACACAGATAGTAACCAAATTGCCATAACTCTTTCATTAAAATTCGCACAAATAAATCCTGGGATATTGGAGTACATAAATAAGCAACTAAACACTTTTAATCTAACACGAACTAAGCTTCACAACGATCGAGACTAATCCTAACGAATTCGCCTAACGTGGACTAACTGGTGGACTTCTATCTACTTCTTGAAGAGATTGAGGTAGGTCCTTGCGGTCATGCGTTGGCGCTCATGAGTACAACCATGGCGGCGGAGTGTACACCTCTCCTGAACCATCACTTGAGACTTCAAACTCCACCTCTTCTGGATCCTCCTCTTCTTCTTCATCCTCAGCTGCAACAGCAACGGCCTCATCTCCTCCACCATCATCGTCTTCATCATCATCATCCTCGTCTCCACTGTCATCATCATCCCCATTGTTGCCATCATCTCCATTGTCATCATCCGGGGGTGGATTCAGCTGTGCTTGGAGAGCGGCAATCTGGGCTGTCATAACTTCAATAGTTTGATCCCTTTCCTGGACTGTCCCCTGCAGTTGCTGTATGTTCTGGGTGTTCTCCTGCACAGTACCATGAAGATGTGCTATGGTTGCATCTCTGGCTATCAGGGCATTCTCCAGAACTCCCACAGCTTCATGCAAAGTGTCAATCTCCTGTCCTTGGACCACCATACCATTGCTAGTAAAATCTGCAATCTCCTTTATCATCCTCACCTTCTCTGCTAGAGCTCCATTCTCCCTTTCCATGTCCTCTATGTGCCTCCGACGGGGCGGCATGTTGTTCTGCGCCCGGGTAACCACAATGTTCCCTCTTCATCACGCCTTCCATAGTCACGGTAGTGTGTGAATCTCTGCTGGTAGTAGGTGTCGAACATTATGGCCTTATGGCGAGACAGGGCTTCATGTATGTGCCAAGTTGATTCCAAGTCCCTGGCCAGTATATCTTGGTGTAGACCAAGTGCACGGGGTTTGGCAAGGCGGCATCTCTGAATATGAAGGTAGTGATCTCCCATGCATCCTCTCCATATCCATAGGTGTACAGCCTTCTTCCCTTGAACATGGGCAGTGGCAATCCCAGTGGATCGAGAGAGCTGAGCTAACTGCCTTGCAAAGGGCCTTGGTGACTCCATGGTGACATACTCAGTCCTGACGTCTCCCATCTATCAAGTAAAAGAGGAAAGTGTGAGAATAGCATATGGTAAGATTTACGAGGGTGAAAGGCATAAGAGAAGAGACAGTGTTAATATAGGCTTAATAATTCAATGGCTTCCTAATCCAATCCTAGGTCACGATCCTACAGTCGACACACGGGCTCTGATACCATCCTGTGACACCCCGGTTCTGATAAGACCGTGGCCTCTATGTGACATGCCAATCCCTGGATCGGTTCATTGGCCCACAATAGAGTAAGATAGATAATCATAGCAAATAACCGTGTATCATGATCTACAAGATCCAGAGTACCATTATTACAATATAAAAGCTTAGCATAAAGCTAGCTCAAATTGTTCAGGTAGCAACAAAAGCGAGTAAATCCTCCAATCTTCAAATTGCCCACAAGTGAACAAGTGCCGAGTGGAGTACCGTGGCCTATAACGATCAATCAGAATCGGAATAACCTGCAGCATAAAACGCAACAGCCCCGAAGGGTCAATACATGGAATGTATGGCAAGTAGAGCTAGTAAAGGAGACAATAGTACTAACATCTACATGCATATTTGGCAAGTGGAGTTGTGTCTGGCTTGCATTTGCAAATAACTTTGTCCTACTTTCATAAACAGTTTTGAATTTTCTTTGAAAAGATCCCAATTAAGTTAACCCAACAATATTAAAACAATTATGAAATTAGAATGAGCGAGAAACATGTCATGGAATCAATATCTAGCAACTCAGTTGTCCATAACCGGGGACACGGCTAATCGATTAGATTGTACACTGCAGAGGTTAGTACACTTTACCCATGTGACTTGGCCAGCCCAGCTCGTACCATCACTCTCATTTTGGGTGATAGGGAGAAGACCAAGAAGAGACTGTTCGGGAAGTAGCTCCTCAATCCCGACGCGCACCGGTCCAACCTACCAAAATTCTACATCTCTGGATACGCGGGTTCGAGTTACCACAACCTACTAAGTCCAACCAACCGCCCATTTCATTATTGGCACATGGTTGTACACGTAAGCTACACAATAAAGAAGCCAATCATTCTCTCTTGATACCTGGGTGCCTTTCCGCAATGAAACCACCAAAAATTATCAATACCATCACACCCAGGGGATTCATTGATTAAGTTGTTTTAGTTTTCACAAACCAATACTTTGAGAAAACAAGTATCAATGATGTCACCCAGCCCTCGTTCAACATAGCATGGCTAAGCACATCTACAACGGTGGTTCATCTACAAGGAGGGTCCTACCACATAATAGGACATAGCATAGCGATAGTATCATCCTACACATGCATCTATAAAATACACGACAATGCATTGAAAATAGTAGGACGATATCATGAACAAAGTAGCATCTACTTGCCTTGGTTGTAGCGGTCGGAGGAACAATCCACACACGAGCAAGGGTTGCACTCCACACAATCTACACGACACAATTGCATTCATAAACAAACAATTCACAAACATATGCAACAAAGATGATGCATGAATGCAAGAACGGCAAGCGAATTGGTGCTACAAATACATATTACTACCGAATACATGCATGGAAAATAGATTTTGGCGCAAGGGAAACTGTTAACCAAAAGTAGTGATCACTACTAGAGCTAGAACTTAAATAATTCACTACCGGTAGTAAACAGTTTGTAAAATCTTGGAAATATTCTACCGCAAAGGCATCGCTGATAAGAAACAGTACCAATTGGAATTACTCAAAAAGGAGTTATAAAACATCCCGAGTAATTAAAACACTGCAGAAAGCCATTAGACAAATACTGCAGAAGTTTTTACTGTAAGCCTATCTTTTTATTTCACGATGAGATTCCCCTCGTTCACACGAGTTCAGGGACATATCACACGCGATTTTTGGAGCTACGAAACTTTTACTACGAATTTATTACTCCGGAAAGGCCACTAACTAGTTTGATTAAACTGTACTAAACCTGACAGTAAAAGTCTGAACCAAAGCTACAGCGAGATTCTACACGACTCACTGAACGCGTACATATTTTATTTGCAATTTTTGGCCAAGCGGTTTAATTTCTACGCAATTTACAAGATTCTACCGAATCTGCCAACTAATAGGATTAACGAAATTGACCCGTCAATCGTGGTTCGATGGCTGACTGGGCGTCTGACCAGTCAACGTCTGGGGCGTCTGACTAGTCAACGTCTGGAGTGCTGACCAGTCAACGAACGATCTAAGCCGCTGATCTGAGATCTGACGGTGGCTGCTGTCTTACTGAAATCGGACGGCGAAACGAACTCCGGCGAGCTCCGGACGGCGGCGACGATCGGTTCCGGCGTCGTGGTTCTACCTGCACGTACACACACGGTCAACTACGGCTCCCGGAACAATAAACGCGCGCGCGTACGCGGCGATCTGCAGGGCGCAGTTGGCGGCGGCGGATGGAGACGCGGAGCACGGGAACAGAAAGAGGGCGGCGAGACGAACCCGACAACAGACGAGGCGATGGCCAGCGACGGAGGGGTGGCCGGCGGCGGCGAGGAGAAGCGGCGGCGGCGGCGGACGCCTGGGACGATGGCGGCGCCAGGGAGACGTGCGCGTGTGGGAGGAATCGGTGGGCACGGGGCCCAAGGCAGGGGTGGGGCCCCCTTCAAGTAGTCCCTCGCGTGAGAAGAGAAAAAAATCCTTAACCGAATCGGTCCGCGGTTGGACTCCGTTTCGGAAATCGGTCCGGATTTTCGGACCGTTTTCCGGCGGTTTACTAAAACGTTCGAGTCTTTTGCATACGAACTCCGATTGGAGCGATTTTCGCGCCTACGGGTTCGTATCGTCGAGGGGAACAACCTTCAGTCGAAGTTTGTGCGAAAACTCGAATCTACAGGGGTGGTTGTCGCAAGTCTCTTGGTTTACTAAAACGTCCGAGTCTTTTGCATACGAACTCCGATTGGAGCGATTTTCGCGCCTACGGGTTCGTATCGTCGAGGGGCACAACCTTCAGTCGAAGTTTGAGCGAAAGCTCGAACCTACAGGGGTGGTTGTCGCAAGTCCCTCTAAAGCTCCCCGCAGGAAACTCGGGTCGAAACAAAAATAGGTTTTCGCAAATAGCGTTTCGTCGATCCTCTCTACTCGACGGTAATGCATGGTAAGATATGATGCGATGCAATGAATGATATGCAAGACCAAATCGAAAATTTGGGATGTGACAGCTTCCAACTTCCCCAAAACAATTTTTCCAACATTTTCCACCATGCCTACTTATTAGCATCGTTCGCTATTTTCAGTGCATATTCTATATGCCTTGTTTTCTTCCAAATAAAATGGTTGTCTGTTTTGAGAAAGTTAGTTAGTAAAGCTATCACGAACTTGATGGCACACTTTATTCCTTGCACTTAATAATTCTGAACCATTGTGACTTGTCCATGAAATTTATATGCTTGCAAATTATATGCTGGGAGTTAGCAGAACCGTGTTGTCATGGGGAACGCTTTCAACACTTTTTGGATATTTTATCCAGTTGATACCTTGCTCTTTTGTTTGCGGATGTTGCCGGTATGAAATAAAAGGGGAGCTTGTGAGTTCATGGAGTATATATATGTGTTAGAGAAACGCCTAGGCCGCTAGCCTAAGCCATTCCTAATCATGGTGGAAACTTGCAGCATCACCATAATGAGCATTCTATGAAGCATCCTTAATAAAAAGCTATGCATATAGTAAATAAAAAGATCGCTGAGATGCTCATTGTCTGCTTGCCTTGTCATTTTGATCACATGATAGCTCCTGTATCATTGGCGGTTCTCTATGATATGCATGTATGTATAATGACAAGAACTTGCAGGTAACCAAAGTTGAGTAGCATGCGGAGCGACCCTCGTACTCAAGGGACATGTGATTTCCAGTTTATGGTCTGTCAAGCATATAACTCAGATTGGACCTCACTTTCACCTTAACCATACGAAGATGCCTATGATAGGGGCAATGAGAGCTCAAAGCTAATGAGTACCTTTCTTTCAGCATTAGGAAGCCTTTCAAACTTTTCAAAACCATTTTCACTTCCTTGTTGAGTCACCACTTATTCTATGAGCACCTTCTTGAGAGCATAGTTGTCATTCTTATGTTTGTCTCAAAACTTGATTAATTATGTCATGACTTCGATGCTTGTACCTCTGAAATTTTTACCTCTAGTCTTCACCTCTGAAATTTTTACCTCTAGTCTTCACTTGAACTTCAGAGGTGCCTTGGCATTTATATTGTGCTCTACAAACAAAGGCAAGCGAGATACCACTCTATCATACCTTACTATGAGCATTGCAATGTTGCTTATGTTTATGTTCCATGCTATTTATTATTATTGAGTTGGTTTCTCTTCATAGGTTGCAATGACTATTGAGTAGACTTGGTTGCATACTTCTTATTATGAATGGTTTAAGCATCTACTCCTGTTCTGAGAATATATACATCATATGAAGCAAATGCGTTCGTGAAAGTTCTTTTATCGCACTCAGTTTTCAACTGAATTTCTTGAGGACAATCAATAAGCTAAGCTTGGGGGAGTTGATACGTCCAAAACGTATCTACTTTCCCGAACACTTTTTGCTATTGTTTCTCCTCTAAACTTGTGTCATTTGGATACAACTAACACGAACTGACGCTGTTTTCAGCAGAATTACCTTGGTGTCCTGTTTTTGTGCAGAAAGTCGACTATCAGGAAAAATCCCGGATAATATGCCAAAAATTATATTTCACCAGAAGATTCACAGAGCCAGAAGACGAAACAGAGTGGAGGCCTAGGGGGCCCACACCCCTGCCAGGCGCGGGTGGGCCCTGCCCCGCGCCTAGGGGGTGCGGCCACCCCAGGCACCCCCTCGGGCTCCCTCTACGCCTATAAGTTGCCCCTTGTCCCAAAAACCGAGGGGGTTCGACGTTTTTCCAGAAAGAGTTCCGCTTCGCCACCACCATCAGAAACCAAGATTCAGATCCAGAAACTCTGTTCTAGCACCCTGCCGGGACGGGGAATTTGGGGAGGATCATCGCCATCATCATCACCAATGTCTCTCCATCAACCATCGATGTTTCCCTCATCCTTGAGTGAGTAATCCCCCGCTGTAGGCTTGGGGATGGTAGGTATTGGATGAGTTCTATCATGTAATCGAATAAGAATGTTAGGGCATAGTGCCTAGTATCTCTATTAGTGTTATTTGACTTTGTTGCAACTTGTTGTGCTTAATGCTTGTCACTAAGGCCCGAGTGCCATGATCTCAGATCTAAACTTATTATTGAATCATTATGATAGTATTGTTTGTGATCTTAGCCGAAGTTGTCTCATATCATTGTCCGGATCCAAAGTCCCCGAAGTGACAGAAATTGGGACAACCGTAGGGGATGGCTGTGATGTGAGGATCACATGTGTTCACGGAGTGTTAATGCTTTTCTCCGGTGCTCTATTAAAAGGACCACCTTAATTGCCAGTAGTTCCCTAGAGGCCCCGCTGCCCCGGGCTAGCTGGACAGAAGATGTTGTGCAAGTTCTTATTACAAGCACGTATGACTATATGGAGCACATGCCTAGGATTGTTTAGTACTTGGATGCTTATTCTTATTTATCTGTAATGACCTAGATCTTGAAGTTACATGTTTAGACTCATCCATGCAACGCCCGTCCATCCATCCCTATGCCTACCGCACTCGAATCCCACTATTTGCTGTTACTACTACTATTGCTCTTGTTCTGCTGTTGTTGTTGCTTTGCTGTTGCTACTACAAATTGTTGCTACTGATAAACTTATGTGAGCAAGAACTATTTCCAGGTGCAGCTGAATTGACAACTCAGTTGTTAAGGCTTGCACGTATTCTTTGGCTCCCCTTGTGTCAAATCAATAAATTGGGTAATACTACCCGTGAAGACTGTTGCGATCCCCTACACTTGTGGGTCATCAGACGATGACTAGAAAGAAGGCTTCAAAGAAGATCGACGATTGGACGCAGAGGCCCAAGACCGTAGCTAGGCCCATTCAGATTAGATCAAACTCCCAAAACCTTTTCTGATTCGGTTGAGATCCTGTAAAACCCTAGTGAGGCACCCATATATAAGCCTCCCTAGGGTTGCCTTTGTACTCACGTTCCATTAGCCACCCCATCCGAGCGACTCACCGCCCAACACCGAGTGCTCTCTGCCTGTAATCTCATTCACCATCTCGATTCAAGGATTTACCCTTCGGGGGGCTGGACGTGGGTAAACCTCGTGTCTTTACCAATCTCGATTCAAGGATCATGAATCGCTCTTGCCTTTCTTTGACTCAATCGCTACCCCTAGCAGAGACTGCCATGGTCATTCCCACGACAAGTTTGGCCTCTACTAAAGGGTTCATTCTAATTATGAGGGCACATGCTAACCTAAATAGTTCCTTCCTCTTAGTAATTACTTACAAACTTTGGAAGGTTAACATAATAGGTCAAGGGCTAAAGGTTAACAATTACTAGGTCAAGAATTGATCACCCAACAATGATGATTCTAGACACTGGGTCATGGTTCAATAAGAATGCCATCTTTTAATATGGTTAATAAGGATATGTGGTGAATGGTATTGGCTTGACTTCCTTCCTACTCTATTTGTGATAAGGTTTAAGGTTTAGGAACTACCATGATGCGCATGGGAGTAATAATTATGGTAAACATATATATCAAGGTTTAGTTATTAAGTTTATTTACTTATATTATATACTTGATTTGGTATTCAGGTTTGTTGTAAATGGTACCTTGATATAATCTTTAGAAGATTAAGTATTCATCCTTAAGTAATGTGTTATGGTTTTGTTTTATTACATTTGATCTACCCTTAGATCAAATCATCTTTACCCAAAAGAAGGTTTTAGCAAAGGTCATATTGAAACTTATCGCAATCAACTTGATGATCTACTTCAGTTCCATCAAGTTAAGAGAAGCTTCAATCACTTTGACAAGTTTTATTTAAGAGCGCGAAAATTATCCATATTTTCTATGCATGAATAAAATGCACACATATGATCTCAGCTTATTTCTAAGATCTAATGATGGGATGTTATATAATCCCTCTTGTTACTTTATATATGC
Organism: Avena longiglumis; assembly: GCA_030063025.1. Classification (NCBI taxonomy): domain Eukaryota; kingdom Viridiplantae; phylum Streptophyta; class Magnoliopsida; order Poales; family Poaceae; genus Avena; species Avena longiglumis. The sequence goes on from CP125977.1 coordinate 443,998,541, forward strand.
ATAGATAGATGTTGGCTATGGCATTCACGTTTCTAGATTTTTTTGTTTTATGTTATGGTTAAATTCTCCAATGAGATCACCATAAAGGCCTACTCACGATCCACTATGGGAAACTTGAGGATGTTCACCGAACCCGTAAAGTTTGGGGCACTCTCCACAACTCAATTGGATGCTCCCAAGAATCACCATAAAAGTCCACTAGCTTGAGGAAGCTCAATAACTTAATTGGAGGCCCCAAGTATCACCACTAATATAAGGCCACAACCGTTTAGGGTTCCAAGAACCTAAGATAAACAAATTCAAGAGATTTCACCAACTGATCCATAGAGAACTCAAACAAATGCACCAAATGCAATGTCAAGTGCCCTAAGATACAAAAATCTATTGGGGGAATAAGAGAGGAAGCAAACACCAAATTCTCAAAGATTCCCTCACAAAAAAGGGGATTTGAGTTGGTAGGATGGTAGATCTAGATCTCCTCTTCCAAATCCCTACAAAATATGCAAGAATCATGGGAGGGAGAAGTGAAGAGGGCAAGCTTTCGAATGTCAAAATGGAGGAGATAGAGAGTAAGAGATAGCAAAAAGGGCCTCCAAAGTTAGGGAAACATGAGAGAAGAAGGTCCATTTAAATATGGCAAGAGAAAACTGTCCATTTACGTCAGTTTCGTGCTTTACTGAAACTTTTGGTGAAGCGAAAACACGAATTACTACAAGTAAACCATCCTTCAGCGGAAGTTGGGCGGAAGTTTGGCCGGTACTACCGATCAAGGGAAAATTAGTGGACAACAGGGTACGCAAACTTCAATAATTTGTTGGATCCGAAAGTTTGGGCTCGTTGGAATCACAGCGATGAGATCTCCAACTGTAACATCCCTAAATTCATGATTTCAAAGATTGCATAACATTCATGCATGCATATAGTTTTGAGATCAATTTCAAACCAATTTCAAGAAAACAGAAGCACATGGTGCTATCATTTTATGTGAGCAAACTTAAATCAAATGCCCATCCTCATTAGAGAGCTTAGTGTTTTAAAATCAAGTTTGTTTGCTTCCTTGTTGATTGGTTTGAGTGTAGAGTTTGAACAAAAAATTTACAAAATAAAAATGGTTTCAAAACCATTTTCAAAACATTTGCAAATCTAGTGCTATGGCACTGTTTATTTTGTTATTTCAAAAGAACCAAGCTTGAACAGAGAGACCACTTGATTTTATGTCCTGAAATGTGATTGCTGCACACTGCAAAAATCCCAAAAAGATTTGAATTAAAATATAGTTTGAATTCATTTGAAACTCAATCCAGAAAATCAATTTAGAAAAAGAAAAGAGAAAGGAATTGGAAAAGGGCCGGCGCTAGGATTTGAGCCCATCAACAGAAGCAGCCCATCTAGCCCACCCGGGACCCTTCTCTCCCTCTCTCATGCGCAGACGCACCCAGCGAGCCGCTGACACCTAGACCCCACTCCCTCTCTGCTCTATTCGCTGACAAGCGGGCCCCGTCCACGTCGTCATCGTCTTCCCCAGATTTCCGCGCACGAACACCGCCGCTGGCCGTTGCTGCGTTGATTCCGCGGGGTAATTGGCACTGAATCACTGAGCGTTTCTTGTCGAGCCTCTGCCTACTTAAGCCCCTCCCTCTCGCGGCCATTTCCCCTCACCCAATTTCCTCTCCACGCCACCAGGCTGCTCGCAACTCGCTCGACGCTTCCGTTGTTCCGACGACCTCCGGCAGCAAATTCCGGTGAGAACCGTGTCCCCCTCTGTCCATGATTCATGCTATCAAGCTTAGCAACTCCTTGCGCATCTACTGACACACCACGTTTGTTCTCGCATGGTCTGTAGCCTCGGTAGCGACTTCAACCGAGCGCCGCTGCTCTCTGCACGAACTCCGGCGACCTCTCCCCGTAAGTACCAGCCGCCCCTTGCCTTCTGTCTGATACGCCTAGGATCCCCATCGTCTTGCGCATCTAACGGTGCCCTCCTTTTGAATTAGCGCGACGCAGAATCTCGCCAACGTCGACCAGCAGCCGTACCCGACGCGTCCACGAACTCCGGCGAGGAATCCCCGATGACTCCGAGCGCCCCTTGCCAAGCCACCTCCACGTTGAGCTTCGCCTCGTCCCTGCGGTTCTGGTAAGCACCCTCTCCCCTCCCCGGACGACCTAGAAAACGCCAGCGCCGCCACTGACAGACGCGCCGCCGCCAGCCGCCGCCGCTAGCGCCGCTAGTCTATGGTCGAAGCAACAGCAGCCGTTGGATGTAGATCTTGCGGATTAGATTAGATCTGAGCGAATCGTTTTATTTGAATCTGGCGCGTTGGATCTGACTTGATCCGACAGCGTGGAAGCTTGATCCGGAGCGAATCGGTACCAGCCAATAGGATAGCGCCGCGTGGCTAGGGTTTGGTTTAAAAACAGAATTTGAATCAGATTTATATCTAAATTTGATTTAGCTATAACTTTTGATTCCCACGTTAGATTTTGGCAAATTTTATACCGTTGGAATCAGGAGAGCAAGCCCTTTCTGTTTATGCAATGTGTTTAGTGTTTAGATTCTGTTAAAATGATTTTATTTGCAGAAACTTGTTTAGGACTATTTTTAACATATGATTTGTTTAGGAATTGTTTTGGTGTTAAATAAAGTTTGGTATGGCAAAGTTTTGACTTGTTTAGAATTCAGTACTATGCACTTGCTTGGTTGAGTTTTAAAAATCATCACTTAGCATCTTGCATGCATGCATATATATTTTTGGTTGACTATATCTTGTATGTGATTGTGGCTATATTCTATGTGTAGATTTTGGTGCTAGTGATTGTGATTGTGAAGAGTGCTACTCTCCCAACTACCAAGGCAAGTGGTACTTCATGAATATTTCTATCCCTATATTTTTATACAAGCATTAGAATATTTTTCTAAGTCTTGCATGTTACTATTTTTGCCAAATGACATGTTGGGAAATCCTAAGTAGTTGTAGAATTGCTAGGAAATTTCTAAGTCAAGTACTATCTATGCCATGCTTAGCCTAGCTAGTAGCAAACAAGGGTTGGTGAAATATACATGCTATGATGAAAATATTTCTAAGTCTTTGGACTTATGTTTTTCTTAATAAAACAACTAAGTCAATGAATCACCTGGGTGGAAAGGGACTTGATTGGTGGTTTTGGTTGAGTGGTTACACAAGGCCCATGGCTATGGTTTACCTTGTGTATCTCACTTGTGGAAAGCCACCCAGGAACAAAGGGATTTTAGTGGCCAAGTGTTAAGAAGCTTCTAGTGCAGCCACTTGGCAATATGGGCTCTGCTTGGATCACATAAGTTGCTAGAACTTAGCCATTTGGACAGTTGGTGGTAGTGGGAATGATAGGTTGGAGCGCGTCCATTTGGTCTAAGGAAAGGCTTCTGAAAGGTCCTGTCTTGGGAAACCAAGTCTGGTGGGGAAAGTGCACAACCTATGCAGATGGAAAAATCTAAGTACTTAGCCAAGTCCATGGCAATGGACAACTTGAGCATCAAGGCATGGAAGCTATCAAGAATCTCATCATTCCAACTTCTAAGTAAAAACTTGTGGGTGAACAAGGGTGAAGGACCTCAATGTCTATTGGTGGTTCCTTGGGAAAGTTTTGACAAAGAAAAACTTAGAGATTTCAACTAATAGGCAAAACCTATTTTGAGCAAAGCAAGCCAAGCTACACTTAGCCAAATTTGCATATAGTATCTAGTCCACTAAAAATATACTAAGGTATCACTTGCCAATACTATTCCAAAGTATTGACCCACTGTGGCTGTAACTTGTGATGTTGCAGGTTACTCTGATGAGGAATAGGTTTCATGAGTCTACACTCAACATGTTTGCCTGTGGAACATGAAGATGAAGACTTATATTTATTTACTTATTCAAACTCTTGTATCAGGCCTGTGGCCTTGAGTTGTAAAGACTATGTTTATCTCTGGAATGGATGTAATAAATGACCTTTGTATCTGTGTACTTCATCTTAAACTGTGGATGCTAGCAATGATCCAGGGACTAGCATTGCAATCACAGGGATCCTTTTCCTTTACAAAGGAGGGATCTTAAAGATGGTATCAGAGCACTGTGTTGCCTGTAGGATTATGACCCTAGGATTGGAAACCACTAAGGAAAAAATTTCAACTTCTACACTTGTCTATTCTTCTCGTAAACTTTTCTAATCTTCTCTCTCATCTCTATTTGTAGATGAACTCCATCAACGAAGCTGTAAGGAAAGGACCACTCATGACAATGACTTTGGAGTGTGAGACAGAATTCCCCAAGGCTCTCAAGGACCTCATGGTTGCATTAGAGATACAAGGTGTAGCTGTGTAAAAGGGTTTTCCAGTGATGGATGAAGGAGTGGAATACTGGTGGGTGCAACTTCACTTGTATAAAAACAAGGAAGACAACCATCAGGAAAAAGGATTCTGCATGTTCACCAATTCAGTGGTGCACTCTACATTCTTTGAATCAGCAAGGGATGCAGCTTGGAAGACCATCAAAGATCTTGGTGATAGAGTCAAGTGCAGAATGCTCTACCTCCAAAATGATCTAAGGAAAGAGAAGGAACATACCCAAGAGTTGGAAGCTACCAACCAAACCTTAAGAGGAGATATTATAGACTTAGTAATGGAATCATGTGAGCAAGATAGGCTGATTGCTTCTAGAAACATTGTGTTAGCCAACAGATCCAGTGAGATAGGATTGTAAACGTACTTCGTTAGTTGGACCACCACCTATCACCCTATTTTCCAAAATGTTGCTTTAAAATAAGATTGAACCTTGGTTGATGTAACGGTTTCATGTATGCATGACTTGTGTGTTTTGCTTCCCAAGGATATGTATGTGTTGTTATGTCTTTTGTTTTATCATGATTGTGTTGTTCTAACTTTTCTATCTTATAAATAGATGCCTATTACCATCAGCACTGTTGAGGAGTTCCAGGTTACCCGCTTTGGTCCTCGTATCGTTGAGCTTACTACTTTGCTCAATCTCCCTCTTCCCACCATCATGGTGCATCCCCTCACCAAGTTTGAGAGGAAGGACCTCTGGGGCTTCAAGGTGAACCAGCCCGGACGCTAGACAGAGCCTACTACGGAGGCCATCGTCTTCAAGCTTATGCACGATGACAGGGAGAGAGGCATGGAGGTAGTTATGCAGGATCTGATAGGACGTCTGCTAGGGCGACACTCCCGACAGGTTAGAGGTACCCACTTCCACGTCTTCGGAAGACGTGATGAGGATGGAGAGTCCATTGAGTTCGAGGACGATTCGAGGGACGCAGCAGAGTCGATACGCCTGTACCTTCAGGACTTAGAGTCTCTCATTAGGCACGTGGACACGGACAGGACCAATGTCATGCTCAATAATGACGAGCTCCAGGTGCAGCTTCGCGAGAAGGACAAGCTCTTCGCGCAGCAAGACGAGATATTCAAGGAAATGGAGGCGAAGTTCGAGACCCAGGACAGGAAGTTCAAGAGTCAAGAGAAGCGTGTCCAGGATAGGAACAAGAAGATCCGGGATATGACTGAAGAACTGCAGTCCAAGGACTTCGATCTAGAGCAGCAGCAGACGGTGATTGAGAGGCTTCGTTCCCAGAAGAGGGCTCTCAAGGCCAAGATAGAGACCTTGACCACTAGCATCGAGGAGAACAAGACCGCGATGGAGAACACAGGTCTTACATTTGTCGAGGAGGAGATTGATGCCGATGAGTATACTTGACTACTCATTTATCTTTCGTTATCATACTTGTTATTTGAGAACTTGTTATTGGACCATCCGACATGTGGATGGCTTGCTACTTGTGTGTTTTACTTTTTGAACTTGTTATTTTGTTGTTGAACATTTATCCTTGTGTTGCATTCTTGTGTTTGCTTATGTGATGTAATGTGCATGAAAGCATCTATGGGTATCTCATTCTTATCTCTATTTGAACAAACCACAGATGCCCCCCCGTCGTGCAAACCCCAACCCCAACAACAACAACATCACTCCAGAAATGCAAAAAATGATGACTGCTCAAACTCAGCTAATGCAGATGATGACAACGTTCATCCAGAACCAAAACAACAACAACAATAACAACAACAACCCACCGGGTTTTGATATGCTCACTAGATTCTTGAGATTGAGGCCAGCTAAGTTCTCAGGGACGACTGATCCCATGGTGGCCAATGATTTGCTACGCTCAGTAAACAAGGACTTGGTAACCGTGGGCTGTACGGATGCTAAAAAAGTCAGATTTGCAGCACATCTGCTGGAAGGGCCAGATGCCACTTGGTGGGACAACTTCCAGATCACCACTCCCATAGATGAAGTGACATGGGATATCTTTGAGGATGGCTTTCACACTGCTCATATCTCATCAGGAGTGATGAGTCTGAAAAAGAAAGAGTTCCACAATCTGAAGCAGCGCCATCGCAGCGTGGCTGAATACATTGAGGGGTTCAACAATCTGGCGCGTTATGCACCGGACGAAGTTGACACCGATGCCAAGAGAAAGGAAAAATTTCTTGAAGGCTTGAATGATGAGCTGAATCTGCAATTGGCTGTGGCCTATGTTCCCACTTATCAGTCGCTCTGTGACAAGGCCGCTATTTTGGAGAACAAAATAAAACAAGTGGAGAGTAGAAAGAGAAAGCACTCCGACAAGCACAACTCGGGATCGTCTCACAAACGATCTCATTATGATGACAGTGGAAGCTCAGGATCCCACAAGCATGGGAAATTCAAAAAGCACCACAACCACAACCGTCATGACAACAAGCATCACTGTAGTCATGACAATGACAAGTACAAGAACCACAAGAGTGGACATAAGAGCCACCACAGTGGTAATGGTAGTGGAAGTGCAAGTCAGCCTGTTAAGAGAGACATCAATCAGGTTGAATGCTTCAAATGAAAGAAGATGGGGAATTATGCAAATGAATGCCCTGAAAAGAAAGTTGAAGGACCCATCAAGCCCAATACTTTCCAGAAGGGACAGGTAAACCACGTCAATGTGGAGGAGGTCTATGAGGAGCCTGATGTTGTTGCTGGTAAGTTCAGACTCAATTCTATTCCAGCATTTGTTCTTTTTGATACTGGAGCATCGCATTCATTCATATCAAAAGCATTTGTTGATAGAAATGGGTTTCCAACTGAAAACATTGGGTGTCTAATAAAAGTTAGTTCTTCGGGTGGAGATATGATAGTAAGTCTTGGATGCCGGGATCTAGTAATAGAGTTTGGAAAACATAAATTTCCAGTGAGTCTGATAATCCTAGATTCCCAAGGACTGGATGTAATATTGGGAATGGATTGGATGGCTAAGTATGAAGGAGTACTGTATTTTGCTAATCGTACTGTTGCACTCACAACCCCGGAAAGAAAGCGGATTAAATTCAAGTCCAACTTTGAATCTAAAGGAAGTAAGCTAAATTATCTTAAGGGGGTTAGCATGGACAGTGTGCCAATTGTGAGTGAGTATCCGGATGTGTTTCCGGAAGAATTGCCGGGAATGCCACCAGATAGAGATGTGGAATTTCTGATAGATTTGGTACCAGGGTCTGGACCAATAGCAAAGAGACCGTATAAAATGTCAGTTGATGAACTGAAAGAACTCAAGAAGCAACTTGGAGAGCAGTTGCAGAAAGGATTTATTCAACCAAGTTCTTCATCTTCGGGAGCCCAGTTTTGTTTGTGGAGAAGAAAGATAGAAGTCAAAGGTTATGCATAGATTACCATTCACTCAACGAGGTAACTATCAAGAATAAATATCCTTTGCCTAGAATCAATGACTTGTTTGATCAGCTAGAAGGAGCATGTGTGTTCTCAAAGATTGATCTAAGGTCAGGCTATTTCCAACTCAAGATAAGAAAACAAGACATACCTAAAACAACGTTCACCACAAGGTATGGACTGTATGAGTATACTGTGTTGCCTTTTGGGTTGACCAATGCTCCAGCATACTTCATGAATATGATGAACAAGGTGTTCATGGAATTCCTTGACAAGTTTGTTGTCGTTTTCATCGATGACATCTTAGTCTACTCCAAGAGCAAAGAAGAGCATGAAGGACATTTGCGTTTGATACTTGAGAAGCTAAGAGAGCATAAACTTTATGCCAAATTTAGCAAGTGTGAGTTCTGGTTGGAAGAAGTTGGTTTTCTTGGTCATGTTATGACAAAGGATGGAGTAGCAGTTGATCCTGCTAAGGTTTCAGCTGTGACTGAATGGGAATCTCCCAAGTCCGTGAAAGAAGTTCGTAGTTTCCTTGGCTTAGCAGGTTACTACAGAAGGTTTATTGAGAATTTCTCTAAAGTAGCTAAGCCCATGACTGAATTGTTAAAGAAAGACAAGAAGTTTGCTTGGTCTGAAGGTTGTGAACTCAGCTTTCAGGAGTTAAAGAAGAGACTTGTGACAGCACCAGTCTTGTGTCTGCCAGATTTGGAAAAAGATTTCCAAGTATATTGTGATGCATCCCGTCAAGGTTTGGGTGCAGTACTTATGCAAGACGGTAAAGTTGTGGCTTATGCCTCGAGACAACTCAAGACTCATGAAGTAAACTATCCTACTCATGATTTAGAGTTAGCCTCTGTCGTCCATGCACTCAAAACATGGAGACATTATCTTTTGGGAAAGCGTTGTGAAGTGTTCATAGATCACAAAAGTTTGAAGTATATCTTCACCCAGAAGGAAATCAATATGAGACAAAGGAGATGGCTAGAACTTATCAAAGACTATGACTTAAGTTTGCAATACCACCCCGGTAAAGCAAATGTTGTAGCAGATGCTCTAAGTCGTAAGGTATTTGTGAATGGCCTTACCAAAGGAGAATTACCAGAGGATCTGTGTACCCAATTTAGAAAACTCAGATTGGAGATTGTGCCTGAAGGAAATCTCATGTCTTTGGATGTTCAACCCACTTTGTTGGACAAGATCAAAGAAGCCTAGAAGACTGATAAGGAAATTGAAGAGATTAAGGAAAAGATTGGCAAAGGAAAAGCCAAAGATTTCCATGAAGACGAACATGGTACTTTATGGCATGGAAAACGTATTTGTGTTCCACAAGACCCGGAGTTGCGGAAACTGATTTTGCAAGAAGCACACAACTCTCCGTATTCTATTCACCCGGGTAACACCAAAATGTACATGGACATGAAAGAAAGATTTTGGTGGAATAATCTCAAGAAGGACACCGCCGAACATATTGCTTTGTGTGATGTGTGTAGTAGAGTGAAAGCGGAGCATCAGAAACCAGCAGGTTTGCTTCAATCACTACCTATTCCTGATTGGAAGTGGGACAATATTGGTATGGATTTCATTACTGGATTACCAAGGACCAGGTTAGGGTATGATTCCATATGGGTAGTAGTGGACCGCCTAACTAAAGTGGCTCATTTCATACCCGTGAAGACAACCTATACGAGTGCTAAGTTAGCAAAAATTTACATGAGCAGAATTGTATGTCTACATGGAGTGCCCAAGAGTATTTTGTCTGATAGGGGAACCCAATTCACTTCCCATTTTTGGAGACAGCTACATGAATCATTGGGAATGAGGTTGGAATTCAGTACTGCTTTTCATCCTCAAACCGATGGACAAACAGAAAGGACTACTCAAATTCTTGAAGACATGTTGAGGGCATGTGCCCTAGACTATGGAGCCAGTTGGGATGAAAGTCTGCCTTACGCAGAATTTTCTTATAACAACAGCTATCAAGCCAGCATTGAGATGGCACCATTTGAGTTTCTCTACGGAAGAAAGTGTACCACCCCATTGTTATGGAATGGTGTGGGAGAAAGAAGTTTATTTGGGCCAGATCTTATCAAAGAAGCCGAAGAGAAGGTCAAGTTGGTTAAGGACAGGTTGAAGATAGCACAGTCCCGACAGAAAAGCTACGCGGATCCTAAGCGTAGAGAAGTCACCTACGAAGTTGGTGATAGAGCCTATCTTAGAGTATCACCACTTCGTGGAGTAAAAAGATTCGGAGTCAAAGGAAAACTGGCACCAAGATATGTTGGGCCATTCAAGATATTGAGTCGCAAAGGAGAAGTTGCCTATGAAATTGAACTGCCAGAATCTCTGTCAGCTGTCCATAATGTGTTTCATGTGAATCAGCTTAAGAAATGTCATCCAGAAATGGAAGAAACTTCTTTGAAGGATACTATACCCTTGGAGGAATTTCAACTAGAAATTGATCTCACTTATGAAGAGAAACCTATTAAGATTCTTGAGACTGCAAAAAGAGTCACTAGGACAAAGACTATCAAGTTTTGCAAAGTGCAGTGGAATCATCATTCCGAAGAGGAAGCAACATGGGAAAGAGAAGATGATCTTCGGAAAGACCACCCTCACCTATTTGCTAGCAATCCGAATCTCGAGGGAGAGATTCACCTTAAGGGGGTTAGATTTGTAACATCCCTAAATTCATGATTTCAAAGATTGCATAACATTCATGCATGCATATAGTTTTGAGATCAATTTCAAACCAATTTCAAGAAAACAGAAGCACATGGTGCTATCATTTTATGTGAGCAAACTTAAATCAAATGCCCATCCTCATTTGAGAGATTAGTGTTTTAAAATCAAATTTGTTTACTTCCTTGTTGATTGGTTTGAGTGTAGAGTTTGAACAAAAAATTTACAAAATAAAAATGGTTTCAAAACCATTTTCAAAACATTTGCAAATCTAGTGCTATGGCACTGTTTATTTTGTTATTTCAAAAGAACCAAGCTTGAACAGAGAGACCACTTGATTTTATGTCCTGAAATGTGATTGTTGCACACTGCAAAAATCCCAAAAAGATTTGAATTAAAATAGAGTTTGAATTCATTTGAAACTCAATCCAGAAAATCAATTTAGAAAAAGAAAAGAGAAAGGAATTGGAAAAGGGCCGGCGCTAGGATTTGAGCCCATCAACAGAAGTAGCCCATCTAGCCCACCCGGGACCCTTCTCTCCCTCTCTCACGCGCAGACGCACCAATGAGCCGACACCTGCACCCCACTCCCTCTCTGCTCTATTCGCTGACAAGCGGGCCCCGTCCACGTCGTCATCGTCTTCCCCAGATTTCCGCGCACGAACACCACCGCTGGCCATTGCTGCGTTGATTCCGCGGGGTAATTGGAATTGAATCACTAATCGTTTCTTGACGAGCCTCTACCTAAATAAGCCCCTCCCTCTTGCGGCCATTTCCCCTCACCCAATTTCCTCTCCACGCCACTAGGCTGCTCGCAACTCGCTCGACGCTGCCGCTGTTCCGACGACCTCCGGCAGCAAATTCCGGTGAGCACCGTGTCCCCCTCTATCCATGATTCATGCTATCAAGCTCAGCAACTCCTTGCGCATCTACTGACACACCCCGTTTGTTCTCGCATGGTCTGTAGCCTCGGCAGCGACTTCAACCAAGCGCCGCCGCTCTCTGCACGAACTCCGGCGACCTCTCCCCGTAAGTACCAGCCGCCCCTTGCCTTCTGTCTGATACGCCTAGGATCCCCATCGTCTTGCGCATCTAACGGTGCCCTCCTTTTGACTTAGCGCGACGCAGAATCTCGCCAACGTCGACCAACAGCCGTACCCGACGCGTCCACGAACTCCGGCGAGGAATCCCCGACGACTCCGAGCGCCCCTTGCCAAGCCACCTCCACGTTGAGCTTCGCCTCGTCCCTGCGGTTCTGGTAAGCACCCTCTCCCCTCCCCGGACGACCTATAACGCCAGCGCCGCCACTGACAGACGCGCCGCCGCCAGCCGCCGCCGCTAGTCTATGGTCGAAGCAACAGCAGCCGTTGGATGTAGATCTTGCGGATTAGATTAGATCTGAGCGAATCGTTTTCTTTGAATCTGGCGCGTTGGATCTGACTTGATCCGACGGCACGGAAGCTTGATCCGGAGCGAAACGGTACCAACCAATAGGATAGCGCCGCGTGGCTAGGGTTTGGTTTAAAAACAGAATTTGAATCAGATTTTATCCAAATTTGATTTAGCTATAAGTTTTGATTCCCACGTTAGATTTTGGCAAATTTTATACCGTTGGAATCAGGAGAGCAAGCCCTTTCTGTTTATGCAATGTGTTTAATGTTTAGCTTCTGTTAAAATGATTTTATTTGCAGAAACTTGTTTAGGACTATTTTGAACATATGATTTGTTTAGGAATTGTTTTGGTGTTAAATAAAGTTTGGTATGGCAAAGTTTTGACTTGTTTAGAATTCAGTACTATGCACTTGCTTGGTTGAGTTTTAAAAATCATCACTTAGCACCTTGCATGCATGCATATATATTTTTGGTTGACTATATCTTGTATGTGATTGTGGCTATATTCTATGTGTAGATTTTTGGTGCTAGTGATTGTGATTTTGAAGAGTGCTACTCTCCCAACTACCAAGGCAAGTGGTACTTCATGAATATTTCTATCCCTATATTTTTATACAAGCATTAGAATATTTTGCTAAGTCTTGCATGTTACTATTTTTGCCAAATGACATGTTGGGAAATCCTAAGTAGTTGTAGAATTGCTAGGAAATTTCTAAGTCAAGTACTATCTATGTCATGCTTAGCCTAGCTAGTAGCAAACAAGGGTTGGTGAAATATACATGCTATGATGAAAATATTTCTAAGTCTTTGGACTTATGTTTTTCTTAAGAAAACAACTAAGTCAATGAATCACCTGGGTGGAAAGGGACTTGATTGGTGGTTTTGGTTGAGTGGTTACACAAGGCCCATGGCTATGGTTTACCTTGTGTATCTCACTTGTGGAAAGCCACCCAGGAACAAAGGGATTTTAGTGGCCAAGTGTTGAGAAGCTTCTAGTGCAACCACTTGGCAATATGGGCTCTGCCTGGATCACATAAGTTGCTAGAACTTAGCCATTTGGACAATTGGTGGTAGTGGGAATGATAGGTTGGAGCGCGTCCATTTGGTCTAAGGAAAGGCTTCTGAAAGGTCCTGTCTTGGGAAACCAAGTCTGGTGGGGAAAGTGCACAACCTCTGCAGATGGAAAAATCTAAGTACTTAGCCAAGTCCATGGCAATGGACAACTTGAGCATCAAGGCATGGAAGCTATCAAGAATCTCATCATTCCAACTTCTAAGTAAAAACTTGTAGGTGAACAAGGGTGAAGGACCTCAATGTCTATTGGTGGTTCCTTGGGAAAGTTTTGACAAAGAAAAACTTAGAGATTTCAACTAATAGGCAAAACCTATTTTGAGCAAAGCAAGCCAAGTTACACTTAGCCAAATTTTCATATAGTATCTACTCCACTTAAAATATACTAAGGTATCACTTGACAATACTATTCCAAAGTATTGACCCACTGTGGCTGCAACTTGTGATGTTGCAGGTTACTCTGATGAGGAATAGGTGTCATGAGTCTACACTCAACATGTTTGCCTGTGGCACATGAAGATGAAGACTTATATTTATTTACTTATTCAAACTCTTGTATCAGGCCTGTGGCCTTGAGTTGTAAAGACTATGTTTATCTCTGGAATGGATGTAATAAATGACCATTGTATCTGTGTACTTCATCTTAAACTGTGGATGCTAGCAATGATCCAGGGACTAGCATTGCAATCACAGGGATACTTTTCCTTTACAAAGGAGGGATCTTACACCAACTTCATGCATAGAAACATCATAGTCCAACATGGGCATATAAAAATGGATAAATGCATGACCTCTCTAGAAGTGACAAACCAGTAAAACCTCCAAAACCCAAAACACAAGAAGTTGAGCTTGGAAAATCCGATTGGGATGAGACCAATTTTGTTGGAAAGATAAACCCAAGTAGAATCCCAAGGATAAATATGTGAGATACCTTACAAGGTATAGGTCCGGAAAACCCGCAAGATAAAAAATGCAATAAGATATCTAAGGGAAATCCGTTTTTAATGAATAAAGCATGTTATGAATATAAGCACAAGCTATAGATCCTCACATGGATAAGATCCAAACAACAACCAAGAAAGATGATGCAAGAATGTATATGTTTGAGCTCTCTCCGAAAGATGCGATCGAGTTACTCACTCGAGAGCCCTTCCTGATAGTATGGCTATCTATCCTAAATTCGGTCTCCCAACTAACAACATAAGACTGGCAAAATAGAAAAACCTATCAAAATCATACCTTTTCCTTGAGCATTACACTTGAGCTTGATGTAGACCGTCTTGTCCTCCTCAAGATAGAACGTTAAGTGTTCCATGGTAGAAAACATAAAAAAACATATGTTGGAACGCCCTAACTATCCAAGATCTATCTAGAAGTAATATATTAAAGACCGAGGTTCCGGATACATACCCTTGTAGTCAGAAAGCGGTTAACATCTGAGGGGAACACGGTTGATGTAGTCGTGCTCGTAGCTGAACTCAAGGTTCGAAGCTCCTCGCAAGTCACCCCTTGCTCCATCTTGCAGAAGTCTGGCTCACGACATCCAAGGTGCCCCAAATGTGGCCCCTCGAGGTTTCGTACACATACAATGTACGATGAAGACCTCCGGATCCCTGATCCCAGCCGGGAGAGCGAAAGTAGATCACTACCTTGGAATCCCGGTAGCGCAACAGCGTGTTGCAGGTGCATCGTCTCTTGTGCGAACAGTCCTTTCATGGGACCATACTAGCGCATGAAGACAACTAGAGAGATAGATACGAGGAGATGATTCCCTAATTAGAAAACCTCTTATATTGGTGTGTTTTATCTCACCCATGGGCACCCCTTTATATAGTATGAGGGGGGCGTGCCCCCTCCATTAGGTGCCCCATGCGGGACTAAAACAAACAAAGGAAAAGGCAAAAGAAGGCTCCTAGCCGGCTGGGCCAATGGGTGGTCGGGTGGGCCACCCTGCCGGGCCCAGCTAGCAGCCCACAACAGCCAGTGATGACCCACAAGTATAGGGGGTGTATCGCAGTACTTTCGATAAATAGGAGTGTCGATCCCAATAAGGAGAAGAAGGTGTTGACTAGTGGTATGGAGCAGGAAATCTCTATAAATACTTATCAAACGGATTTTTAGTGGTTTTCTGATAAAGCAACAAAACAAAGTGCAAGTAATAAAGAACAAACGCAGCAAGTGGCCCAATCCTTTCTTGGGAAAGGACAAGCCGGTGGAAATACTTATAAGGACCAAACGTTCTCGAGGACACATGGGAATTATGTCAAGTGATTTCGCTTCAAATAGTTGAGTACTCTTCTTTGGTGTTGTAAGTGTTGTGTGGGTGAACCTGTGCTAATGTACCGACCTTACTTGGACTAATACATACTTTTGATTAACCCCCCCCTGCAAACATCCGTAACTACAGGAAATTAATTAAGATATAAACCTAACCACAGCCTTAAACTCTGAGATCCTACACTCCCTTGTGCAAAGGTGTCCTAACGGGGGTTCGGGTTTCTGTCACTCCGGTAACCCCACAATTAGTATCCAAATACACAATGCATTCCCCTAGGCCCATAAATGGTGAAGTATCATGTAGTCGATGTTCACATGACACCACTAGAAGAATAGCACCATAACTTAAATACTAAACCATTGAATAATAACTCAACACAAATCCACTAATAACAACATGACTTCTCCCATGTCCTCAAGAACTAGACGAACTACTCACAAGACATCATATGGATCAAGATCAAAGATGATATGATAATGGATAACAATCTGAACATAAACAATAATCTAATGGTTCCACTCACAAGCATCAACTACAATAGTAATTAACACCAGGAAAGCTTCCCCTAAGAACTAAAGCAATATCCAACACAATTGTTACAGCAGGACGGAGTGGTGATGATGGTGCTAGTGGAGATGATGGTGTGGATGATGATGATGATCCCGATGAAGCCTAGCTTGATGACGGTGTTGATGGCGATGATCTCCCCTCTCCAGGAAGGAATTTCCCCGACAGAAATCTGTCTGCCGGAGAGATCTTTCTCTCTCGGTGTTTTCCGCCCTTCATAGGCATCGGAAATCTATCTGTGATCGGTCCCTAGGTGTTAGGGTTCCGTGAGGAAGATATAGGTGAGAGGGCGGAGTCGAAGGCCGGCCAGGTGGGCCACACCTTCCCTAGGCGTGGGGCAAGGTGGGCCCGCGCCTAGGGGGTGTGGGATCCTTGTGGCCCTTCTTCGCCTCCCCTTATGGCTTCCTCAGTCTTCCGGGAAAATATAATTTTCCCATATTTTTCTGGTATTTTTATGATCTTCGCGAAATTGCATCAAAACACCTCTTTTTTCCATCAGAATCCAGACTCCGACAGTCCATCCTCCAAGAATCATCCAACATGCAAAAACAGTGGAAAAGACATAAGTAATACCTCATAATAAGACATATATCAATGAAAAGAGGCAAATTATGATATAGAATGGTGATGCAAATTGGATGTATCAAATCCCCCAATCTTAGACCTTCGCTTGTCCCCAAGACTAAGCTCAGTAAACATGTCCACTGGTTTATGGAGTGAAGTGTCGATAAAAGAATACGGACAAGAAGCATCACACTTACTATTACACAACTCATAGAAGAAAGCAACTCACCATTATATAACTTAGCTTGCAATAAGTACAGGAGTCACAATAGAGATGCATAAAGATAAATCATAATTGGAATTGGAAAACTTTGTTCCTGGTCAGAGAACAGCTGGCAAACATTTTCACAAAAAACTTTTTGTAGAAGTTTTATAACAGGGGCACTCTTTGCTAAAAAAGTTTTTTTTAATGAAGGCTTTCAAAGTAATACTCAATAGATAAGAGTTTTGTGCAAACAAGGAAGATAAATAACATGATTGAATAAATCACCATATGAATGCTTGAAACACAACAACTCAAATGCTTGCTGGATATAGAGAAGAAGTAGTTACTGACTCAAATTGGAAAATAGGAGAAAGGTCCCTTCATAGAGGGTAGCAGGGATTACAAGTCATAAAGAGCTTCCAAAAGATTATGGTACTTACTTGCTTTGAGCCCTCATTGCCCCTATCATAGGCATCTTGAGATGATTAAGGTTAAAGCGCACAAATATGGAGTATATGCTTGACGAAATATAAGTTGGCAATCTCATGTCCCTTGAATATGAGGGCGACTCCTCATGCTACTCAACTTTAGTCACCGGTAAGTTCTTGTCATTGTAAGTACATGCGTATCATAGAGAACCGCCAACGGGGTACCCCTTGCACATGGTACATGAGTTATCCCATAACCAAAATGACAAGGCAAGCAGACAATGAGCATCTCAGCGATATTTTTATTTACTATATACATAGATTTTTATTAAGGATGCTACATAGATAGCTCACTATGGTGATGCTACAAGTTTACACCATGATTAGGCATGGCTTAGGCTAGTGGCCCAGGCGTTTCTCTAACACAAAATACATACTCCATGGACTTACAAGTTCCCTCTTTATTTCACACCATTGACATCCATAGACAAAAGAGCATGATATCAACTGAGTACAAAGTACAGGTACAATGTTGAAAATGTTCCTCGTGATAGCATGGTTCTTCTAATTCCAACGTATAGATGCAAGCATATACAACTTCAATGGCACAATGGTTCAATTCTATTAGGGGCAAAGAAAATAAGGTGTGCCATCAAGTTCATGAGAGCTTTACTAACTAGTTTTCTCATAACAAAATACTTTTTAATTCGAAAGATAGATGAGGCTTGAGATTTTTCTTGGAATAGAAAAAGCTACTAGGTTGATATGGTGGACACAAGTGGCAAAGGTTTTGGTTCAAAGGAATTTGGAAACATGAGAAGTACGCCTTCTCAAAACAGGTTTCTGGCTAGCAAGGCTGGGTAGCAAGCAAGAGAGTTGAAAGAAACAAGCAAACATACAAGTAATAAATCCAAACATGCAATATTTCTTGAATACACAAAAAGATCTTAAATAGAGAATACTAAGTTTATGAGTCAACAAGAAATAAAATAAATGATACAAAATACCTGTAAGCTTTTTCTCTTTTTTCTTTCAAACCTCAAAAAGTATTGCTACTGACCAGAACTCGGTTTGCCAAAACCAATTTAGATGCACTTTAAGCTCCCAAACTGATGCCAATACTGATCGACAAGATCCATCATATAATAGAGATTGCAAACTAATATTAAGAAGTGCAAAAAGTAAAAGATGAAACTTCTCATTAATATTCCAATAAAGGCACTCACACCAAGGGATACATAGATAATCAACTAAAGGAGAGATACTTCCACATGCAAACCAAACTATAAGATAACACCTCTACCAAAGATATGAATCCACTAAAAAGGTAAAAGATAATAGGTAATGGTGGTGATATTGCGACACTCCCCAAGCTTGGAACAACCCAAGGGGATGCTAAACCTGATGACGAATTACTCCTTTGGCGGTGGTGGTGTTCTCTTGTTTAGGGTAAGGAGATACTCCAGCATCTTACGAAGCATGTCATTCTCTTCTTGAAGTATATCCAACTTCATCCTCAAAGCACGATACTTATCACAAAACTCGTCAGTGGTTTGAAGGGCCTCCGCTGCCTCAGGGCAGTATCTGAAGTCTGGACCGAAGGCTATGATTCCCTGCATGTTACGAGAAAAAGAATCCCCAGTGTTAATTGCTCCTACCGAAGTTGGTTTCCTTGCCCTTGCCCCTTCGGAGGTTTGTTCTTCCAACTTTATCTCATCCACGGGCTTCTTTCCTTTATTGTTGGTGGAGACCATGGTGCTCTAAACTTGAGAAGTTTTCCTGACACAAACAGATCGAAACGAAAACACGACGAGAACACGATGCACAAACCTCGGGGGATACGGGGGTTATATATTACCAAGTTACAAAGCATAAGGAAGGTTTTGACACGGAAACGAGGTGGAGTCGGAGCTCGGGGGAGGCACACCCCCTCCAGGCACGGGGCAGCTGGGGCCCGCGCCTGGGGTGGGTTTGGCCACCCCCGGACTCCGGTTCCTCCTCTGTTAAGTCTCATAACTTCCCTTATGTATTAAAAATATCAAAAATATAAAAAGATTGGGGTTTCACGAACCTTCTGTTTTCACCACTTTAACCTAGTCAAAGACGAACTCTGCAGACTTCTTGTCTCCTTCTATTGGAATTTCCTTTACTCACAAGGAAATACACAAACTTTAATGGCAACATTAGTGTAAGCAAAACAAAAAACCTTTAGGTTCACACTTCAACTGAAACCTATCAAAACAAAAGCTTCTGAAAGAGGCAAATGCAAATAATAACAGAAATCTATCAAAACAGACAAGCAGGTAAAGATTGATTTTTTCGAAAACCTTCTGTTGCTCAAATAAAAAAGTACAGAACTAATGAAAGTTGGGTAACAACTTGAAGAACAGGATCAGAAAGATACAACTCCATCCGACTTACTGAGCTCCCTCACGATTTTTTTCAATACAACACAAAAATCTGTCCCAGGACAGCCACTTTTCAGAACTCCTCTACTTCACAAAAGTAGTTTAATTTGACACAAAAACCAAAACAAAAAGGATAAGGAGCGGTTATTACTGAGGTAATAACTTCCAAGACTCGACAAAACTCTTGGGTTATCTCCCAACAAGTACTTTCCTTTATTGCCTTTAAGTTAGGTTTGAAACTTTCAAAGATGCTCACAAAGGAGATATAAATCTGGAGTGAAAAGTGCATCAAGAAGCAAATAACCAACACATTTGAGTCTAACCCACTTCCTATTCATGGGGGTATCATGAGAAAATGAATTGTCAAAACAAAAAGCCACTAGCATAGGAAGACAAAACAGATGCAACTTCAAAGTTATCAACATAAAACGGGGAAACTTAACATTATTGAGATGCATAAAACCATGTTTCCCTCTCTCGTAATAACTTTCAGTAGCACTTCGAATAAAGTTGACAATATAAATGTCACTGGCAATAACTTTATCATCAGAATGAGTATACTTACAGTCACCAAAAAGAGGTCTAAGGTCATAAACCGGATCAATAGAAGCAAGTTGTTCCATCCTGAAATCATTATTAGGCAAGCTATTCTCACAAGGAGCTTTAGCAAATTTGGAAAAGTTAAACTCATAAGAATCTCCATCAAACTTAGTTAAAACTTTATCCTTCTTACAATCTATAATAGCTCCACAAGTGTTCAAGAAAGGTCTACCAAAAATTATAGGACAAGTTTTGCTAGCTGCAGAATTAAGCACTAGAAAATCAGCAGGATACTTAATCTTACCATAGAGAACCTCCACATCTCTTACAATACCAATGGGGCAAATGGTTTCCTTATTTGCAGGGTGAATAACCACATCAATGTCCTCAAGCTCACAAGGACCAATTTTATGCATAATTTCCCTGTAAAGCTCATAAGGAATAGCACTAGAACTAGCACCAATATCACATAAACCATAATAGCAATGATCACCAATTTTAACAGAAAGCACAAGAACACTAGCTTTTATAGCCTTACTAGGATGAGAGATAATATTAGAAGCGTATTCACAAAGAAAATATGCTCATCCTCTATATTTCTAGTGACAGGGTCTGTCACAATAGCTACCACATGTTCAACTTTCAATTGCTCATCTGGCTCCCTAGTTTTCTTTGCACTTTTCCTATTTGCACTAATCATCATAGAATACTCCTTTACCTTAGCTGGGAAAGGTATTTCCTCATCATAAGGTTCAGGCACAATATGATTAGTAGTACAAACTTCAGTGCTTCTAACAGGAACATGACTAACAACATCTTTATAAGGAGCATGGTACTTATTCCACTTCTTCTTGGGAATTTATATATAAGAGGCAAAGGCCTTAAAACAGTTGGCAATACTCTGGGAATCAAGACCAAACTCATTGCTAATATCACAGAAGTCATCAATTCCCATAAAGGATTTAATGCATTCATAATCATAGTTTGTACATGAATACGGTCTAGTAGATCCCATTTAGCTTCTTCCTTCATATGTGTGAATGATCCAGCACAAGAAGCATCTAGTAAATCTTTATCATGAAGAGAAAGCCTAGCATAAAAGTTATTGATAATAATAGGGAGTTCATGAATAGGACATTTAAGCATTAGTAACTTCAATCTCCCCCAAGCTTGAGTTGTACTCTCTCCATCACGAGGCCAAATGTTATATATCAGGTTTCTATCCTTATGGATATCACTGGGAGGATAGAATTTAGAATAAAAGAGAGATGCCATTTCCTCCCAATCCATGGATTGTCCATTCTTCATCAGCTTATACCATTCTTCAGCTCTCCCTTTCAAGGATATAGAGAGTAACTTCTTATTCACCTGTTCAGTTGTGATACCTACACACTTAAACAACCCGCATAATTCATGGATAAAGAGCAAATGATCACCAGGATGGACAGTTCCATCCCCAAAATAATAATTATCCATAACACGATCAACAATACTTGTAGGTATCTTAAAAAGATCTATCTCAACAAGTGGTGGTTCATCTACTACCCTAGCAGTGGTAGTAGTTTTCCCAAACAGAAAACCAAGTGGGTTATCCATATTGGAAACAAAGTACCAAGCAGTAACAAAAATCAATACTCATAGTAGAAGTTTCCTTTACCAGTTCCACTCTTCAATAGGGCTTCACTCCCCGGCAACGGCGCCAGAAAATAGTCTTGATACCCACAAGTATAGGGGGTGTATCGCAGTACTTTTGATAAATAGGAGTGTCGATCCCAACGAGGAGCAGAAGGTGTTGACTAGTGGTATGGAGCAAGAAATCTCTGTAAATACTTAGCAAATGGATTTTTAGTGGTTTTCTAATAAAGCAACAAAACAAAGTGCAAGTAATAAAGAACAAACGCAGCAAGTGGCCCAATCCTTTCTTAGCAAAGGACAAGCCCGTGGAAATACTTATAAGGACCAAACATTCTCGAGGACACATGGGAATTCTATCAAGTGCTTTCGCTTCAAATAGCTGAGTACTCTTCTTTGGTGTTGTAAGTGTTGTGTGGGTGAACATGTGCTAATGTACCGAACTTACTTGGACTAATACATACTTGTGATTAAACCCCAACTATAGGAAAGTAATTAAGATATAAACCTAACCACAACCTTAAACTCTGAGATCCTACACTCCCTTGTGCAAAGGTGTCCCAACGGGGGTTCAGGTTTCTGTCACTCCGGAAACCCCACAATTAGTAGACAAATACACAATGCATTCCCCTAGGCCCATAAATGGTGAAGTATCATGTAGTCGATGTTCACATGACACCACTAGAATAATAACACCACAACTTAAATACTAAACCATCGAATAATAACTCAACACAGATCCACTAATAACAACATGACTTCTCCCATGTCCTCAAGAACTAGACAAACTACTCACAATACATCATATGGATCAAGATCAAAGATTATATGATAATGGATAACAATCTGAACATAAACAATAATCCAATGGTTCCACTCACAAGCATCAACTACAATAGTATTAACACCGGGAAAGCTTCCCCTAAGAACTAAAGCAATATCCAACACAATTGTTATAGCGGGAGTCCGACAGTCCATCCTCCAATAATCCAGACTCCGACAGTCCATCCTCCAAGAATCATCCAACATGCAAAAACAGTGGAAAAGACATAATTAATACCTCATAATAAGACATATATCAATGAATAGAGGAAAATTATGATATAGAATGGTGATGCAAATTGGACGTATCGGCCAACGGTGTAGCAACTCGCGTGCAGCAGCCCGTGCGACCAGTTGGGCCTTTGCGCCCTGCGCGGTCCAGCAGCAGGTGCCGCCCGCAGCGGCAGCTGGCAACCCGAGTGGGCCGGCCAGCACGCACATGGCCCATCACGTGGAGCGGCTCATAGTGGCCTACCGGCACGGAGTGGTGGCAGCGTGGTAGCCAAGCCCGGGTGGGCTGGCTCACGACCGCGGCCCGCCTGCGCGCGGCGCGTCGCCTAGCACCCTACCGTACTAAGCAGTGCCTAGTATCCACCGCTTACATATCCGCCTAGGCCGGTCAAAACAACCCAGTGGTGGCTATTTGCTGTTTCCTCTTGCCTTTTCCAGGGTGGCTTCCTCCTAGGCCAATTCCCTTCGGGGTTTTGGCCTAGTGACAAAGTTTCCCAATAAACTTTAATATAAATATTTATTTAGTATATATTAATTCATTATTAACATATAATAAATACATATTATAAATTCCATTTATCTAAAACACCTTTCGGTCCTTTCTTTCTTTCTCCGAACAACTTTGGATCTCTCCTTAGAACAATTCTGGCTTTCTCTTTCTCTACAGTGATTCTAACTTGTAGATGATCTCTAGCTCATTGTACCCTTAAGTGTATTTCCCCATGGCTCAGTAATGGCACATACATGATCTCCATCGATGATCAATGTAAGAGTCCCAACCTTTAATAAGGTATAGATTCCTGTGTTTACAATGCTAGTCCCTGGATCAATAGCTAGCATCCACAGTTAAGATGTAATATCAAGTAACAAAGGTCATAATACAACTTTATAACCAGGAATAAAATAATTCATTACATCTTACATAGATCATTTAGCTATCACATTACAATGCAGCAGAATATCTATATAGCATGGAGTCCTTCATCTTCAAAGTGCCACAGGAAATCATGTTGGTTGTAGACTTGTAATCCTATTCAACACACTTCACTAACATCAAACAAACCTGCAACATAATGAGTTGCAGCCACAAGGGTCAATACATTTGAAATGTATTGGCAAGTTTCACTATTATGATGAAATAAGTGGATCCTATCATTACATGCACATTTGGATAAGTAGGGTTTAGGCTCATTTGCAGAAAGCAATATGGTTTCATCCTATCTTTTCAAAATAGTTTTGATCTTTTGTCAAATCTTTCTGAACTCCTTGGAAAACTCCAAGTGCTTCCAATCCCTTGTTGTCACCATCAAGTTTTACTTTGAAAAATTGGAGTGTCGAGATCTTCCATAGCTTCAGGCCTTAGTTGCTCAGAGTTGTCCATAACCGGGTACACGGCTAAGTATTTAGAATTTGATCTTCTGCAGAAGTTCTACACTTTACCCACATGACACAATCTCATCTTGACACCACCAGTGGCCGCTGGGTAAGTACTCACCAAATGGAGTATCGACAGATCGAGAATGTGACAAAGTCTTTCGATAGCCTTCCAATACACAATGCTAGCTTGTCTACCAGGCACCAATGTAAGGATATATTTCCAATACACAATTCTAGTTAACCTGAAGATGCCAATGCAAGGGTCTTCCACTATGTAGTTGACTAAGCCAGAGCCCATTTAGCATGTGGATGTACACGGAAGCCACTGTACGAGAAACATGTTCAATCTCTAAGTCCCTGGGTGGTTTCCTTCTAGTGCACATACAAAAATATAGCCATATAAACATGGTTCCCTTTGTTGCCACCTTGTCCAAAATTGAGTATCCTTTTCCACCCAGGTGTTTCATTGAGTACTTGTTTTATTATATAAAACAGATATCTTTCCAACACTTCATATAATCAAATCATGTATCCCATCCCAATTATATACCAAAGCTAAGCATACTACAACTACAATGTTTTCACTAAGGAAGATATAAGGATATCCTAATAGGATTTATCATAGCATAAAATATAGTAGTCTTATCATGCATGTTACAAAAATCCACTAAGTGTAATGAAAATAGTAGGACTTGGATGATAGTGTCACTTGCCTTTTAGTAGGGAATATTAGTTCACTCCTTGATCTTGCAAATATCACACTCTTCAAACTTTACTACAAATCAATCAAGAAAACACATATTCAACTAGCATTCAAACAATTTATCACACATAAAATAATAGAAACAAGGCAATGCATGCAAGCATGCAAAAGATGGTTTTATTTGGAAAAGTGGTTTCTACTAGGCTCTAAATATTTTAAATCTCATATTGGTCATTTACAAAAGTGGTAAAACCATTTGCAAAAGGTTTCACCCCATAAACCAATTATGATACCAAAGTGTTATTTTATGTTGTTGGAAATGTATTTTGCAAAGCAATAACTTTATAGGGTTCATCAAATATGTTTTTAAATCTCAAAACTTGGTGTTTAGGGTCATAAGGTTTGAATCACATCATTTCCCAAAGGTTTTACTCAAAAATCATTTCTAAACCATATTCAATAATTTTTATTTAGCTAGAAATGGTTAAATCAAGGATTTATTCCTTAGTCTCACAAAATATGTTTCTAAGCCCAAAAGTTGGTTTCTATGGTCAGTAGGTTCAAAACAAACCACTTAGCAAAGATTTCACCTTAAAAAAAATTCTAGAACAATTTTTATATTCAAATTATGCCTACACAAGTTTCTGCAAATTCAACTAAATTTCCATAAGCAAAACATTAAACAAAGTGCATGGTTGCAAAGTACTTGTTCTGCTGATTCCATTGACATAAAATTTGCAAAATTTGGACATGTAGATTAAAAGTTATGAATTTTGCAAGTTTGCATATCTAATAGATCCTAATTTCTGTTTTAAATCAAACTCTGTCCACGTGGCTCATTTCTACTGGCTGAAAACGGTTCGCGCGGATCGCTCTCTATGAGTCGTTGGATTTAACATAGATCGTGCGGCACTGATCAACTCATACCCCTTCGTCTAAATCTATTCCTAGCCAACGGATCAAGATCCAACGGATCACAGCCGCTCGACCATGTTCTGGCGGCGGCTGACGGCGGCGCACGCTCAGACAGAGACGTTGCCGAGGAACTAGGTCGCGCGAGGGAGGAGAGGATGATCACCGTGCTCATAGGAGTGCGGAGAAGCTCAAGGTGTGGTTTGCTTGTCGAGGGGCGCTCTGGTTCCCGAGGAATTGCTCACCGGAGCTGGAGGCGGCGTCGGGTTCCTCTGGTTGTCGTCGTAGGTGGGGTTTGAGGGCGTTCTAAGGCAAACAGAGGATGCGGTTAAATGCGTACGGTGCTGGGGATCACAAGAGCATCATCAAGAGGTACTGGGGCAGTCTGTACTCACCGGGGAGCTTGCCGGAGTGATGGCAGACACGACGGCGCTCAGATGGTGGTCCTTGCCGACGATTTGGAGCGCGCGCTGGCGAGTGAGTGGTACAGGGAGAAGCGCCAGGGGAAGGGGAGCTTGCTCGCGTGCACTGAGAGGCTAGGGGCGGTCGGACGGTGCCGGAATCGGCCAGAGAGGCTTGTCGGGACAGAGGGCTCGAGCTTGCAATTGGGGCAGCCTGGAGGCGATCTGGTGCGAGCGAGGGAGGGTAAATGGAGAGGAGTGGCAGGCGATTAAGAGGGCGTGGTTACTTGGAAGATTTACTCGCGGTGTTATGCCAATTCATTTGCATTCATCGCCGGCAGAAACATTAGGGGGAGTGGGTGAGGTCATCGCATGGGGAGGACGATGATGAGGTGGCAGTGGGTCCCGTTGACAGCGAGAGAGAGGGATAGAGAGTGGGGTCCAAGCGTCGGTGACTGAGCGGTTTTGCCTCTGGGTGAAAAACGGTTCGCGAGAGGGGAGAGCTAGTGGGCTAGCTGTTGGGCTAGGTTGGGCCTGCTGGCTGGGCTGCTTCGTTTCTTTTTTTTATACAGAATGTTTTTCCTTTTTCTATTTTGAATTTCTATTTTGATTTTCAATCAAACAAATCAAACTCCATTTGAATTCAAACCACCACCAAACTTTGTGTAAATTTTAATACTGTTTAACAATACAATCTAAAGTCAAATTTAGAACAATATTTTTATTCTTTTTAGGTATATTAATTATTTAAAGTAGGTGTTTTAAATCCAATTAAGATCAAATATATTTTCATCCCTTATTTAAATTTCAATTTTTCACAAAACCTTTTCAGTAGGTTTTATTTATTTATTAGGGTGTCAAATAATTCACTTTGAATTATTTGGAATATTTTTAATATGATTTATTAACCATTTAGATTGGGTATTTGTCTTTATTCCAATGAAATTAAATATGGTTTTAATTCCATAAATTTCACTTAGAAGATTTATTTGATCCCATTATTTTATTTGGATTTGGATTATACTCAATTCATTTATGGGATTTGGCTAAGATTTAATTTGTCCTTTAAATATTCCTTATTTAATCATTCTTTCTTTACCTTATAAAATCCATAACTTTTTATTTATAAATCCAAACTTGGTGATTCCAATTTGTAAAATCTTATTTAATAATTGTTTATCCTTTTAAATGTCTTTAGGATTATTTGCTCTCCATTTGGTATGGATTTTTAGATAGGTGCTTTATTAGTTTTGGAAATTCAATTTCCTTATCTTATTAAATTCATAAGATTTTATCTATGGCTCCAAATTAAGTGAAACTAATTCATATGGTTTTATATTATTTCTATTTGTCATTCTTGATCATTTATAAATGTTTGTTGACAAAAAATTTATATGGATCAAATCTTCATTCTTTGAGATAACTTGGAAATGTTTTTCTTCCATTAGAGTTTTAGGGTTTTGGTTTATTTTCCAAGTGTTTAAATTTCAAGATGCATTTATGAAGAATGCACTCCACTTGATCTGAATTTAGATGGATTCAAACATTAACCAAACTTTGTTCAAGATGGGATTTTAAGTTTCCAATTAGAAACAAAAGTTTCTTTTCACCCTAAATTTTCAACAATTATTTATTTTGTTTATTTCTTTTTCACATTTCAAAATTTGGAAAATTTTGGGATGTGACAATCAACAGCGGGATAGTGATGCCCATATTGACCCCTGTACATTCCATGATGACGATGTCGTTTGAACCGTAAATGTTGAGTTCAATTCCCTTTGTTTCTTCGATACAACTTGTCCGAGATCCGATCATTTGATATTCCATACCTTGTTCATTCTCGTTATCGACAAGTACTGTTTCACTTGTTCCTGTGATATTACATCCCCGTGACCTAGTCACATGTTGCAACATTATGGATGTAATCTCACAAAGTTGGCCTTATGTCTCTTACCTGTCACTAGGTGAACAAATCCCGGTCTTGATGCATAGGCCTCAACTGTACCTCTAGAATACCTAACGTACACCTTTATAATCACTGTTTCACTGAGTAACGTTTGATGCAGTTAAAGCATCCTCGAGAGACATTGATTAATATGATCTCACGATCTAAGGAGGAGGAGACTATGTTTCTAACTATTGTAACGATGAACTTCGTGACTTGATCGTGTCTCAAACTTTGGGTAATGTCCATCACATCATTCACCAATGATATGACCTTGTTGTCAACTGGAATTATCATCCATGATCAGGAAACCTTGATCATCGATTGTCCAACGAACTAGTATGAATAGAGGTTACTAGGGATTTATGTTTCATATCACATATGTATCAATGTTTCCACTTGATACAGTTATAGCACAATACGATACTTGTTGGGGGGATGACCCCAGGTAGTGTCAAGCTAAGGTAAAAGGGAAAAGCCCACCGAGGTAGATCGGGCCAAGGCATGACCTGGCCGAGTTATATGAGGGTCGACCTAATACGAAAGCTAAAGTGCATTGGCTTAACTTGGCCGACATATAAGGTATGTCGGTGCGGTGTCTAGCGTACTTTCTATTTGCAGGTACAATCTTGGCTGAGTCATATTGGAAGAAGCCGAGTCAGGAGATGGCTTGCGCAAGAAGTAGAGAAAGATTCCCGCGGTCAACACTGTCCTCTATCTCTCCCTCAGGAATCCACGCAGAGACAAACGCTACAGACAAGTGCTAGAGGGATAGAGACAGAAGAGATGTCACGGAGGTGACAGTCCTAGAGCCCAACAATCATATGTCGTGGAATCTGGGTCTTTGCCATTGATAGAATGGCGTTAGGGGAAAGACACCTGCCGAGTTACCATTTTGGGAAGAGGATATGCTGGGAATATGCTGTCCAGCTCAACCCTAATTGTAAACTGGCCACCCCTTTATAAGAAGATCCAGGGCCTCCTAGAGAGGGGATCGATTCATTTTACACTTAGAGAAACCCTAGAGTGGGAGATAGGAGAAGTATCATCTTCTTCCTCTCTTTGATCCAAATCAGGGAGCAAGTGTAAACCATTGCAGATTTGAATACAAGATCTTGAGAGTTTCCTTTATGTGTAGATCCACTATGATATCCCTCCCTGGATACCACTAGTACACATGGGCCCCAAGTTTAGCCTACCCATGGAATCTGTCGTGCCACCACCACAACAGTTGGCGCCCACCATGGGGCCAGCAGCGATGCTAGCTGGAGTCAAGATCCGGACATGAAACTTCATCGCTACCAGCGAGCGCATCGTCTCCGACCTGGTCCAGCGATTCGACCTCTGGTACTATGTCAGCGACAACATGCACCATTTAGCCAGGCGCCTTCTACCACGCGACTACGTCTTCATCAGCCTTGGCGTGCACAAGGTCTACATTGGCATAGACGTCTCCGGCGTGTACCCGCAGCGAGTCATCCTCGTGGGAGAGCCTCCCTAATGACCCATGATACGTCCAAAACATATCTACTTTCTCGAACACTTTGCTATTGTTTTTCCTATATACTTGTGTGATTTGGATACAACTAACACGGACTGACGCTGTTTCCAGCAGAATTACCTTAGTGTCTTGTTTTTGTGCAGAAAATGAACCATCAGGAAAAATCCCGGAAAATATGCCAAAAATTATATTTCACCAGAAGATCCACGGAGCCATAAGGGGAGACATAGGGGAGGCCTGGGGGCCCAGACCCACCCCAGGCACGGGCCCACTGACCCCGTGACTAGGGAGATCTGGCCACCCCAGGCAGCTTCTCGGCATCCCTCCGCGTCTATAAGTTGCCTTCTGACCTAAAAACAAAGGGGGGTTCGATAGTTCTCCAGAAAGAGTTCCGCTCCACCGCCGCCACGAGAAACCAAGATTCGAATCCAGAAACTCCGTTCTGGCACCCTGCTGGGACGGGGAATTTGGAGAGGATCATCGCCATCGTCATCACCAACGCATCTCCATCAACCACCGATGTTTCCCTCATCCATGAGTGAGTAATCCTCCGCTGTAGGCTTGGGGATGGTAGGGATTGGATGAGTTCTATCATGTAATCAAATAAGATCTGTTAGGGACATAGTGCCTAGTATCTCTATTAATGCTATTTGACTTTGTTGCAACTTGTTGTGCTTAATGCTTGTCACTAGGGCCCGAGTGCAATGATCTCAGATCTGAACTTATTATTGAATCATTATGATAGTATTGTTTATGATCTTATCTGCAAGTTGTGTACACATATCATTGTCCGGATCCAAAGGCCCCAAAGTGACAATAATTGGGACAACCAGAGGGGATGGCTGTGGTGTGAGGATCACATGTGTTCACAGAGTGTTAATGCTTTGCTCCGGTTCTCTATTAAAAGGAGCACCTTAATTTCCAGTAGTTCCCTAGAGGCCCCGCTGCCACGGGCTGGCTAGATAGAAGATGTTGTGCAAGTTCTCATTACGAGCACGTATGACTATATTTGGAGCACATGCCTAGGATTGTTTAGTACTTGGATGCTTGTTATTATTTATCTGCAATGCCCTAGTTCTTTGAAGTTACATGTTTAGACTCGTCCATGCAACGCCCGTCCATCCATCCCTATGCCTACCGCACTAGAATCATACTGTTACCGTTAGTGTTACCATTGCTACTGTTTCACTGTTGATGTTGCTGTTGCTATTGCTATTGCTTTGCTATTGCTACTACCAAACTGTTGCTACTGATAAATTTCTGTGAGCAAGAACTATTTCCAGGTGCAGCTGAACTGACAACTCATTTGTTAAGGCTTGCAAGTATTCTTTGGATCCCCTTGTGTCGAATCAATAAATTGGGCAATACTACCCGCGAAGACTGTTGCGATCCCCTACACTTGTGGGTCATCAAGACTATTTTCTGGCGCCATTGCCGGGGAGCATAACTTTATTTGTAAGTTCACTTGGATCTATTATTGTTCACTGCTACTCCTTTCTTCATGGGGAAGTCTCATGATGGAAATTTCCCTATTTTACCATCCACTACAAGAAGAGGTACAGTCCTAAACACCTCTGTTTCTCTTGATTCACTGTCTGTTATAAGTAAGCTTGTCACACCACCACCACATTCTCATGCTACACACACTGCTACTACTGCTGAATCTGAAACTGCTTTTGATACTCATGATGTTACTTCTACTGTGCTTGATGCGAGTGGTTCATTAGGTCCTTTTCTAGATGCTACTATGGCTAGTCTAGGAAATACCAAAACTCCTAGTGAAGACACTGTTACACCTGTTAGCTCACCTGAGTCTAGTGAGAGTTTTGATATTAATGATGGTTACATAGAGCTCACTGATGAATTTGTTGAAGAGTGCCGAAACACACATGGTGCTAGTGCTATTAAGAGTCTCCTTGCTAGACATACTATTATACCCAAGAAGTCCTATGATCCTAAGTTTGCCACTTCTCCCATAGATATTAAAGATAAATATTATGATTTCTCTCTTGATTTAACTTATTTAGATATTGTTGAGAAAGAACCTTTTTGTGGTAGTGAAAACGAGAGTGTTGTGGCTCATATGAATGAGCTTTCTACTATGAGTGCTTTATTCTCTGATGATTTTAAGATGCGCAAGTACTTTGTTGCTAAGATCTTCCCTTTTTCACTAAAGGAGAAGCTAGGGCTTGGTTTAATAGATTACCTCCCGGTTCCATTGATAGCCCTGATTGCTTGATTGCTTCTTTCTTCCATAAATATTTTCCTCCCAGTGCTAGACATGTTGCTTTGTAGAGACTTTTTGATTTTAAACAGGAAGAAGAAGAGAAATTGTATGAGTCATGGAAAAGATTTTGTTCCTTGATTCATGCATATCCTGAATGTCCATTACCTAAGAATGAGTTGCTTGATATTTATTATAATGGACTAACTGATGATTCTAGAACCTACCTAGATAGCTTTGCTGATTGTGTTTTCAGGAAAAGGACCCCTACAGATGCTGAAGAATTAATGAACAAGATAAGCAAGAATTATGATGATTGGACTTCAACTGAGCTAAATACACCTGAGCCTATTACTCTTGAACCAGTTGTTCCTGAACCAGATCCAGCACCACCAACAACAAAGAAGAGGGGAGTTATTGCATTAAATGATGAAGTGATGAAGGAAGCTAAAAAGTGTCTAAAGGAGGAAGGTATTAGAGCTGAAGATGTGAAGAATGTATCTCCTATAGAAGAATTATGTAAGCCAAATCCCCACTCATCTACTATTGAGGTACACTCTCTCCAACACTTTGATGAAGGTGATATTCCTTATGGTAAGCCTCCTGATCAATGCTTAGAGGAACTTGACATTTTTATTGTTAAACAAGGTCACTTTAATAAACAAGTTCAGAATCATTTATTGGAAAACTCTAGAGCTATTCATGAGTTGAAAGATATTGTATAAAGAACTTCTAATGATATTAAAATTCTTTGTAAACACTTTCAAATGGTTCAAACCCAACTTGATCAACTTGCTAAGGTGCAAAAGGATATGCTAGTTAATGCTTCAGGAAATAAACATGCTTATGGAATTAGAACTAGGAGTGGTGCAGCTACTGAAGATCCTTTATATCCTGAAGGACACCCTAAAAGAATAGAGCAGGATTCCCAACAAGGTGAGGATAGTGGTAGTCCTCGTAAGAGGAAGAAAAAGAAACATAAGAAAGTTGAGGAACCACTTGAACCTGCAGTAGATCCTAATAGTATATTTGTCTCTGATGCTGAAACTAAGAGTGGTAATGATAATAATGAGTCTCCTGATAAGGAGGAAGTTGAGGAATAACCTGAGAAACACACTAAGAACACTAGGTACACAAAGGAAGATTTTATTGCTAATAAACATGGTAAACAGAGAGAACCTTGGGTGCAGAAACCTATGCCTTTTCCAGGTAAGAAACACAAGTCAAAGGAAGACGAACACTACAACAAGTTTTGTGAGTGGATGAAACCTTTATTTTTGCAAATTCCTTTGACTGATGCTATTAAATTGCCTCCTTATTCAAAGTATATGAAGGATATTGTCTCTAATAAAAGGAAGATTCCTAATGGGGAGATTTCTACTCTACTTGCTAATTACTCCTTCAATGGTAAGGTTCCAAAGAAACTTGGTGATCCAGGTATACCAACTATTCCTTGCTCCATTAAGAATAATTATGTTAGAACTGCTTTATGTGATTTGGGAGCTAGAGTTAGTGTTATGCCTTTTTCTCTCTACAAGAGACTCCAGCAAGAAAAGTTGATACCAACTGATATTTCTTTGCAAATGGCTGATAAGTCATCTACTATTCATGTTGGTATATGTGAGGATGTTCCTGTTCAAGTTGCTCATAATTGCATGGTCTTAACTGATTTTGTTGTGCTTGAAATGCCTGAAGATGATAATATGTCTATTATTCTTGGGAGACCTTTTCTTAATATTGTAGGTGCTATCATAAATTGCAATCAAGGAAAAGTAACATTCAATATTAATGACAAAGAGCACACTATCTATTTCCCCAAGAAAGTTGTTAAGAGCTATTGCCTGAATTCTATTGAAAATATTGAAGGCATCAAGGTTGGAGAAATATATTGTCCCATTCCACAAGCAAATTTTGAAACTATTATGATTGGGACCATTCTATCATGTATGAGGTAACATAATCACCTTGTGGAATGCAAAGTTTTGTTTCATATAAGATTGTTTTGGTAACAAGACCTGATCAACCTTGTTAACAAAAGGATTTTTAATGAACAAAATAATGTTTCCACTTTGGTTATACTTGCTTTCTTTTTCCTTTCTCCTTCCTAGTCTTTGCTTTAGCTTTAGTTTTGCTAGTTGTTTGCTTGTTTGAGTTTATTAGATCTCTTGTAGTTTGAGTTTTGGTTTGCTTTTGCTTCTTCTGAAAAAACTGTTTCTGCGAGAAAATCAATTTTCATACCCTGAAAATTGGCCAAAAATAAAGTTTCCCGAAAAATCCCAGAAAATTCAAAATAATTTTTTCCTCGAAAAAAGGGACAGAGAGGTACCATAGGTGACCCAGGGGGCCACCCCTAGGCCCCACACCTGTGGTAGGCGCATGCCCACCACTGGTGGCGCCTAGGGGGGTCTGGCCCACATGGGCCCCTCCAGGCTGCCTCCTCAAAGCCACCTTCTTTCTCTCTCCTGCAAAACACCGGAAAACTTGCTCAAGCTCGAGTTCTTGCTGTTCTTGCTCGCGATTTTCAATCTCCTTGTTCAGCCCATCTCAAGTGTTGATTTTTTGAGGGATTGTTCCTTGGTATGTGCCTCCTCCACTTGTCCAATTAGATTTGTGATTGGTAGATTGTATCTTGAGTATTTGCTACTGTAGGTGACTGGTTGTTTGAGCTTGCATGCTTGTTCTATGCTTAGAAACTTTATTTTTATGCATGTGTAGTTCTCTAGCAAGTTCCTAAAGTAGTTGCTCATCATTTATCAACTTAGAAATCACTTGGTTTGATGGTTGTTTAAAATTTCAGCAAAGGGAAGTCATGGACCACCACACCTTTGGTGACATTTTTTAGAGTGATGCACCTAGAAGGGCAAGGCTCCCAAGGTCATCTACAAGCTCCAGACCCTCATACAATGAGGATCTCATCACTCCATGGTTTGGTGACAAGGGGGATGAAGGGGATGCGCACCCCTCCACCTTTCCTTATCAAACTTTCTTGCGAGCAGCTAGGATTCTTAATGATTTCATGACTTTGATTGAGAGGGCTGGTCTAACAAGTTTCATGCAGGATGAGAGTGCACAATATGCTTCACTTACTAAAACATTTGTGGAGAGTTTCTCCTTCACCAATAGTTTGTTCAATTCTTCTATGTCTTTCAGACTTTAAGGAAGGGCTCATTCTATGACATTGAAGATTTTTTGCAAGGCCTTGGGACTTGGTACAAAGGGGTCATCAAAGAAGATTACAGCTCTTCCCATTGATTTGCTGGAACTATACCGAGGAATAACCAATGATGATGATCGCAGAGCTCAGCGAGGGAAGATAAAGAACATTCAACTTCCAGCCATCAGGTACTTCACCTACTATCTTACCACTAGTGTTCTTGGTAGGGAGAACACTAGTAACATATCCAACTATCAATTGGCCTTCTTAGCTGTTGTGCTCTATGGTGAGGATTAGTATAATCTTGGTTCCCTCATTGCTCGTCGTTTAGCTTCCAGGGGACCTATTTATGGGGGAATTATTGCTACTCGTATCGTTGCTGCCTTGGGCATTGTTGTTGATCCACATGCTACAGTTTTGGCTCCCCAGAGACTTGATCTTGCTGCCATGAAGGCGCACCACTTTGTCACCTCTAGCTCTACACTTGAGAACTTGGTTTTTAGAATGTTGTTTACTGACGGGGAAGAGAGAGAGATCCCTCTACCCCAAACCACTTTGCTTAGTATTTCTCAGGGACCTTGGTCACGCTCGAAGGCGGAGATGGATGAGTTGCTGAGTTCTCTTAACTTCCACGGGCACTATCAGGGGGAGCGCCCACTTATGACCCCGCTGTACACTACACGGGGGAGGCTTCAAGCTCGTACCAGGACGAGGGAGCTTCCTCGACATATTATGGAGGTGCATCTACTTGGGCACCATGGGATTGAGCTCCTCTTAGGCCAAAAGCCTAAGCTTTGGGGGAGGTATACCGACATCACACTCATATATATATCATGTTCGGTCGGTTCTTTGTATATCCATTGTTTTCGTTTTCTTTTTGGTTTTTGTTGCTTCTTTCTAAAAACTCAAAAAATACCAAAAATATTTTCATTGTTTCTCTTGGTTTGTGTCTTTGCTTTGGTTTGCCTTAAAAGAAAAATCCAAAAAGATTTTGCTTTGTTTGGTTTGCTTTGTTTTGGTTTGGTTTTTCTTTGTTTTCTTGTTTCTAAAAAAATTGAAAACACCAAAAATATTTGTTGTTCTTCTTTGGTTTTGTGAGTTCTTTGCAGGGTTCAGCCGTTCTCAGTGGATATTGGTTTTCATGTTAATTATTCAAGTCACACAAGTGAAGGGCAATAATGAAGATTAAGACAACTCGAGGTGTGGTAAGAGGCTGGTAATGAACTCTATTTGTTTCATTTTTGTACATATACTCATCATTTTGAGCATGCTTAGCCTGTTTGTGTAAGGTGTATGTCATTATGGATGCTTAGTAGTTCTTGCTTGTCTATGATTAGCTCCAGCTTGCTAATAGTTTGTAGCATGTCATATTAATGTTTGCTTGCATTGTTTTATTCATACTTTGGTATGATAATGTGGTATCCTCCTCTGACTGTTCATGTGAATCGACTTGGCACATGCTCACGCATGCATATGACTAATCAATAGTTAGTCCTGTTTTGTTGCCACAGTTAGTCCTGTATCACTTTCATGCCATAGTTAGTCCTGTTTTGTTGCAAGCATGATTATGACAGTTATTGCTCTCTCGTTTGTTGCTCCCTCTCTATTGCTAGCCTTCACTTGCACTGATTATGTGCTCTACCTATGCATCCAACTCCCAAAAACCAATATTGCCAGCTGTGTCCACCATACCTACCTATTGGCATCGTTTGCTACTTCAGTGCATATTCCATATGCCGTGTTTTCTTCCAAAATAAAATGTTGGTCTGTTTTGAGAAAGTTAGTTAGTAAAGCTCTCACGAACTTGATGGCACAATTTATTCCTTGCGCTTAATAATATTGAACCATTATGACTAGTCCGTGAAAGTTATATGCTTACTTATTATATACTGGGAGTCAGCAGAACCGTGCTATCATGGGGAACGCTTTCAACACATGTTGGATATCTCATCCAGTTGATACTTTGCTATTTTGTTTATGGATGTCGACGATGTGAAATAAAAGGGGAAGTTGTTAGTTCATGGAGTTTATACATTGTGTTAGAGAAACGCCTGGGCCGCTAGCCTAAGCCATGCCTAATCATGGTGGAAAATTGCAACATCACCATAATGAGCATCTATGAAGCTTCCTCAATAAAAAGCTATGCATATGGTAAATAAAAAGATTTTTGAGATGCTCATTGTCTACTTGTCTTGTCATTTTGGTTATGGGAAAGCTCCTGTACCATGTGCAAGGGGTACCCCGTTGGCGGTTCTCGATGATATGCATGTATTTACAATGACAAGAACTTTCAGGTGACCAAAGTTTAGTAGCATGCGGAGCGACCCTCGTACTCAAGGGACTTGGGATTTTCAGTCTATGGTCTGTCAAGCAGATGATTCAGAGTGGACCTCACTTTCACCTTAACCACATGAAGATGCCTATGATAGGGGCAATGAGAGCTCAAAGCTAACGAGTACCTTCCTGACAGCATTAGAAAGCCTTTCAAACCTTCACAAAACCGTTTTCAGAACTTTGTTGAGTCACCACTTATTCTATGAGCACCTTCTTGAGAGCATAGTTGTCATTCTTGTGTTTGTTCCAAAACTTGGTTAATTATGTCATGACTTTGATGCTTGTATCTCTGATATCTTTATCTCTAGTCTTCATGTGAACTTCAGAGGTGCCTCAACATTTATATTGCGATCTTCAAACAAAGGCAAGCGAGATACCACTCTATCATACCTTATTATGAGCATTGCGATGTTGCTTATGTTTATGTTTCATGCTACTTATTATTATTGAGTTGGTTTCTCTTTATAGCTTGCAATGACTATTGAGTAGACTTAGTTGCATCCTCCTTATTATGAATTGTCTAAGCATCTACTCCTGTGCTGAGAATATATACATCATATGAAGCAAAGTGTTCGTAAAAGTTCTTTTATCGCACTGAGTTTTCAACTGAATTGCTTGAGGACAAGCAATAAGCTAAGATCGGGGGGAGTTGATACGTCCAAAACGTATCTACTTTCTCGAACACTTTGCTATTGTTTTTCCTCTATACTTGTGTGATTTGGATACAACTAACACGGACTGACATTGTTTTTAGCAGAATTACCTTGGTGTCTTGTTTTTGTGCAGAAAATGAACTATCAGGAAAAATCCCGGAAAATATGCCAAAAATTATATTTCACCAGAAGATACACGGAGCCAGAAGGGGAGACAGAGGGGAGGCCTAGGAGGCCCATACCCACCCTAGGCGCGGGCCCACTGACCCCGCGCCTGGGGGAGGTCTGGCCACCCCAGGCAGCTTCTCGGCCTCCCTCCACGTCTATAAGTTGCCTTCTGACCTAATGTGGCATCCCGCAAAAACCACTACTAGAAAATCGCGTTGTTTTTGTGCATTGCATCGTCATGACCGCATGCTCATGTCATCATGCCGCATTGCATTTGAGCATCGTCATCATCTTGCATTTGCTTGCATAAAACTATTTGCAGAAAAACCTATTTTGTGTTTTCTAAAACGCCCCATCTTTATTCAAACACCAAAACCCGGGGCGCCGGAATATTTTGTTTTGTCCGCTGTCGGTTGCAAAAGCGCTGGTTGAAATAAATAAAGTTTTTTTTTAATTATTCTAGTGGGGGCAGTCGAACGGGCCGATTCGACCCGAATGACCACCCCCAGAATAATCGGTCCAACCTAAACCCTTTGCTACCCAACCTAGTCTACCCACCCCTCAGCCACATCACCACCCCACTCCCCACTCAGCCCTCCCCCAGACCCACCTGCCGGCCCCCTCTTTCCCTCTCTCCTCTCCCTGACCCGCTCACTCCCTCCGTCCCACGCGTCCCACCAGGCCCCACACCGCCCTGGCCCACCACCTGCCGTTCCCCCACCCCGTCCTCTTCCTCCCACCTCTCTCCCCGTCCTCCACACCGCCCGATCGCGTTCCCCTCCACCACCGCCGGCGCGCCTCCCCACGCACGCGCTCCCTCCCATGTTCCTCTTCCTCCTCCCGCTCGTCTCCCTCCCTCCCTCTGCGTTCCCGCCTGCCGCTCCTCCGCCACCGCAGCCGCTGGCCCTCCTCCCCACTGCTCACCGCCAGTCCCTCCTCGCCGTCCCCTCCTTCCGCCTCTTCCCGCCTCCGCCGCCTCCGCCATCAGCCCTGCCGCCTCCTCCACAAGACGCCTGCCTCGCCCGCCTGCCCCGGCCGCCACTCGCTCGCTGCGCGCCCGCCGCCTCCCCTTCGAGTTCGCCACGGCCAGGCCGCCGCCGCTGCCTCCCGAGCCTGCACCGCGCCCGGCCCCTAAGCTCGCCCGACCTCGCCGCCCGCCCGCCTCCTCCTCGCCTGCCGCCAGCGCCGTCGTCCGCCCGCGGTCGCCGGAGTTCGCCGCCGCTGCCTGGCCACGCAGCGACGCCGCCTCCTCCGCAGGCTCGAGCCGTCGCCCTCGCTTTTCCTCGTCGCTCTCCTGCCTCGGTCCCTATCTCCGCCCCGCCATCCTCTGTCTGCGTGAGCTGTCAAGACTGCCCGGGCAGCCGTCGTCCGTGCAGCGTCCGCCTTCTCGCCAAGCCCTTGCCGCTGTCTCCCGGTGTGTTTGCTGCGACCCTGCTGCCCGTGCCGATGCCAACAAGGATGCGCGGTTTAGTCCTCTGCCGAGGGGTGCATGCTTCGGAGCTGTGAAGAGGACGTGCAGCAAGACCGACAACGGGAAGCACAAGAAGGACTATTGACAGGTTTAGCCGAGATCTTCACAGAACCTAGACGTCGAGCCCCTCCGCGGATCCGAAGCCCCGAACCCGAAGGTATTCTACATGGAAGACAAGAACCCCTACTGGACCCGGTGAAGCGGGCGCCTCAAGATCTACTTCACGGACTCGAGTACCCCGGTACCCAATCCACTCAAGTTCGCCATCGACGACAAGAACGACAGCAACTAGGGCGAGTCCGATGCCCCGACGCCAGACCAAGTACTCCCTCCCGGGACGCCAAGATCGCCACCGGTACGACAAGTACTTCGTCCCGAACGCCATGACCGCCGACAACATGGCCCGACCACCGCGAATGCGCCAAGATCTACCCCGTTACCCGAGAACGATCCCGCCGAGTCCGAACCCGTCGAACCCTGGACCCTGTCGAACCCCGAACCCCCGGACCAAGATCGCCGAACCCTAATGTGTGAACCCCTTCCCGAAAACCCTATTTTATAATATATACAACTTGTCGCATATTACTTGTCATCCTCGCATGCATATTGTCATGTGGTTTGGGGGCCTTATGCCGATTCACCTAATAATTAAATATGGGGCCCATATGCGGGCAAATCTAGTCTCATATTGGCCTCATTTAAATTTGTGTAGCGAACCGGTGATATATTCTGTCTTATTAAACAACATTTAAATTGTGGGGGTTCTAAACAACTTGAACCATTTAATTAATTGTCGGGACCCCGGTTCCACTTAATATGACCTAATTGCATCGCACCTTTGCCATGCCATGCATCATGCCCGATCTTTTGCCGTAGTATTAAATATTGCATCCGGTGTTTCTTCTAGTGTTTTGCTTCTTCGCGGATAAGGCCGTTGAGTTGATGTGAGCTTCGCCCCGATCTTCGGTCGAAACTTCGGCAATGTTTTCAGGCGAGCATCTCCCCCTTTCTACCTATCTTACTTTTATAGTATTTATTCCCTCCTGTTGATCTATTGCTATCTGTGATGCGATGCTCTAGTTTCCGTACCCGAGATATCCCTTGCAGCCGTATATTGCCTTGGACACATCCTATTACCTGTTGTTTGGTAGATAGCTGGACTTGCGCGTCGTAGTCGCTTGCTCAAGCGTTGTTGCGTGTCGTCAAGTGCCACAGTTGTTGGTGTATTGCCGCCTGTTGATGTTGGAGATGATCATGGCTTTACTTACCGTTCACTTTAATTACTGTTTAACAACTAAAATTGAAGTAAGAAGAGGCATCGGTGGGTGATAGATAATATTTGGTTTCCGAACGCCCACTTGTGTCCCGTAGGGCCCCGAGTACTTGATACCTGTTCCTTGATTTATCGCGCTATCCACATCCGGGAGGATTATGGGACCCCCCCTGAGCCAGAGCATGATTCATTCTTATTTCTTGGGGCCACAAACTAGTTTGAGGTTTTGTTTACTATCCTGTACTTATGCCATGCTACTGCTTTATTTACGTTTGTGCGAGGAGCACACTGTACTGTTTAGGTAAGCGGAGTGTTTTCGCGGTATCGACAAGCCCAGTCACACTTTCGGGTTCCCAGTCGTTTACAGCCATTGACGCAAACCTTGAGTCCGTCTCGGAGCTAGCTTACTTCTATGGGTCTACTCAATGGGGTGGCCCCCTGAAATATTTCTGAATCCTGTGATTGCTTTGTCGTGAAAGCCTCGTTGGGTTTTGATTTGGTTTTTCCGAGGTTGATCGAGTGTGTGTTGCTATTTGTGCACCCCGGCCGGGTAAAAACTTTCTGAAAGCCGTGTCCGCGGTTATGGACGACTTGGAGCACAGTATCTCGACCATAGACAAGCATAACTAAAGTAGTGCTATAAATTTGACTTTATAATGACTAGTAATCAGCTTCACTATAATGGAATGGCTAAATAATACTGCCCACAAATGCTTGTTTGGAGTGTCGCTTGCGACCATTGTACCTGACTAGTAAGTATTGCAACTATCACGGAATGGCTAAATAAAAGTACCAACAACTGCTGGGTTTTGGGTTTATCTCATGCTATCTGTATCTGATTAGTAATTGTTGCAACTACAACGGAATGAATAACTAAAAGGGCCCATCGCTTTTTATCGTGACAATTATCTATACCGACTAGTAATTGCCGCAACGATAACCGAATAAGTAAACCGCCAACGGTGTGAGTTCGGTTGACTTCCTCGATTGGTCTCGAGGGGAAACGCCAGATGGGTTTTTGATGGTAGTATCAGTTGGTTCGAATAGGTCTTTCTTACCCTCTCGATAGTCGCCATTGTATCGAGTCTCTATAGGTTGTTTAGTACATGCCGCTGCCGCTTGATCCACCATACCTATGTAGGCGAGGACCGCCGAATTAGCCTCGCTGCATCGCCTCGATCGACGCCTCTTTTCCTTTGCCTTTCTTTGGCACCCCTTTTGTTTAAGCAGGTTTTGAGATCGACGCCGTTAGCAGGGTTACCCTTCCGGCTTGGCCTGGGCAGGGTTATGGACGCCATTGGTTATTCTTCAGGGCTCTTAGCCCCATTTGCATCTTGTCCGTAGTAGGACGCTGTATCTTTGCAAGGTGATTTGGATATTTGT
Source organism: Avena longiglumis (assembly GCA_030063025.1). Taxonomy (NCBI): domain Eukaryota; kingdom Viridiplantae; phylum Streptophyta; class Magnoliopsida; order Poales; family Poaceae; genus Avena; species Avena longiglumis. Next base: position 444,040,590 of record CP125977.1, read on the forward strand.
ATATTATATCTGTATTCTTGACTCTTTGAGTCGCTGTTGTATATATCTGTTCTGTGGGTCCCATCGAGGACTGTTGTGTAATGTTATTACTTCGTTTTCCACCCGCACGAAAGTGCCTGGTGGGCACCTTTGAATCGTTTCTATGCGGGTTTGGCGGGTTTCGCTAAAACTTGCATAGGTCCGATCCTGAGGGTGTTACACCTAAAAATAGAGGGGGGTTCGATAGTTTTCCAGAAAGAGTTCCACTCCGCCGCCGCCACGAGAAACTAAGATTCGGATCCAGAAACTCTGTTCTGCCACCCTGCAGAGACAGGGAATTTGGAGAGGATCATCGCCATCGTCATCACCAACGCATCTACATCAACCACCGATGTTTCCCTCATCCATGAGTGAGTAATCCCCCGCTGTAGGCTTGGGGATGGTAGGGATTGGATGAGTTCTATCATGTAATCGAATAAGATCTGTTAGGGGCATAGTGCCTAGTATTTTATTTGTGCTATTTGACTTTGTTGCAACTTGTTGTGCTTAATGCTTGTCACTAGGGCCCGAGTGCCATGATCTCATATCTGAACTAATTATTGAATCATTATGATATTATTGTTTATGATCTTATCTGCAAGTTGTGTACACATATCATTGTCCGGATCCAAAGGCCCCAAAGTGACAATAATTGGGACAACCGGAGGGGATGGCTGTGGTGTGAGGATCACATGTGTTCACAGAGTGTTAATGCTTTGCTCTGGTGCTCTATTAAAAGGAGCACCTTAATTGCTAGTAGTTCCCTAGATCCCCCGCTGCCACGGGCTGGCTGGACAGAAGATGTTGTGCAAGTTCTCATTACGAGCACATATGACTATATTTGGAGCACATGCCTAGGATTTTTTAGTACTTGTATGCTTGTTATTATTTATCTGCAATGCCCTAGTTCTTTGAAGTTACATGTTTATACTCGGCCATGCAATGCCCGTCCATCCATCCCTATGCCTACCACACTCGAATCCTACTATTACCGTTATTGTTACCATTGCTACTTTTTCACTGTTGTTGTTGTTGTTGTTGCTTTGCTATTTCTACTACCATACTGTTGCTACGGATAAACTTCTATGAGCAAGAAGTATTTCCAAGTACAGATGAACTGACAACTCAGTTGTTAAGGATTGCAAGTATTCTTTGGCTCCCCTTATGTCGAATCAATAAATTGGGTAATACTACCCGCGAATACGGTTGTGATCCCCCACACTTGTGGGTCATCAACCACAAGTATAGGGGATCGCAATAGAAGTTATTACTTCAGTAATGACCTCTCCTTATCCTTTTTGTTTGCTTTTGTGCCAAGAATGACCTCTAATGAGAGGGAAGTAAGATTTGGGGAGTTGTTGTCCCGAAACAGATTTCTATCCTCCACCATAAAAATTCTTGAGGAGTATGTGTAAGTCGGATTGAAATTAAAATTTACAAATAAACCCCCATTATGTTAGCTAACTTTTGTTAGTTCAACACTTTTTGATTTGAGCAATAGAAGGTCTTCGAAAAAAGCGGTTTCTACGTGCTGGTCTGGTTTTGACAGATTTCTGCCATTATTTGCATTTGCTTCTTATTGCTTCCTTTTTGGGAAATTGAGCTTTTTGAAGGAGTTGCTACAGTAGCTTGTGTATTTAGTGAAACGTTTTGTTGTTCCAAAGCTAAACTCAAGGGTCTATTATCTTTTGAATACACTAATGTTGCTAATGAAGATTGTGTGAAGTTTTGTATGAAGGAAAATTTTAGGTGTAGAGAGAGAATGATGTAATGAGATGAAGAATGGACAAAAGATCAAGCTTGGTGATTCCACCTCGGTGTAACCCCAAGAAATATCCAAGAGGTACAAGCTTCAAAGCTTGGGGATGCCCAAGGCATCCCCTTCTTCATCAATAAAAAGCTCAGGTCTTTCTAGACACTTTGTTTTTATTGTTTCATGCACTGTTGTGTTGTTCTTGGAGCGTCTTGGTTTTCGTTTGCTTTGCTTAGTTGTTTAGTTTGCTTGAATAAAGTAGTTTGGACCCCCGTTCTCACTGTTTTGTTTCAATAAGTTGATTGGTGTTGGAAAGGAGTAGAAAGTTCTTGCTTGAAAGTGCAAGAGTAGCTTGCATTGACTGTGACTTAGACTTTTGCATGACATGCTAGGTGTTGTTTTGACCTTATGCTTAGTGATTATTGTTGTATCATGTCTTGTTCCCAACAATTGGGATTGCTTAGTGTGCCTTGAAAGAATCATGCGTTGTTTTAGCATACAAAAGCATAGTATTATGGTATTCTCCTTTGATGCTTTGTTTGGGTTGACTTGGCACATGCTCACACCATTTTATGACTATGAACAAGTCACCATAGCCTCTATGATCATTTAGTCCTTGACTTGTAGTACCACTTTATGCTTTGATTAGTAATGTTTTGTCGCTCTGCATGATTATGGCCATTATTGCTCTCTTAGTTGGTTGCTCCTAGTCTTTTGCTAACCTCCACTTGTATGAGTAAGCTCTACTCATGCTTCCAACTCCCAAGAAACCAAGTTATTACAAAGTGTCCACTATAAACTCCTATGCATGGTGTGTTACACCATTCCAAGTATATTCTTGTTTTCATCTATCTTCCAATTAAAAAGTATTTTGTTATGTGAAAACTTAGTGATTAAAGCCCTCACGAACTTGATGGCACACTTTATATTCCTTGCCCCTAATAAACTTGAACCATTGTGTAATCTAAGTTGTATATGCTTGCACTTATACAATGGAATAAGCAAAACCATGCTATCATGGGTAACGTTTTCAACATTGCACTTGTACTTTGTACACAGTTGATATCATGCTCTTTTGTCTATGGATGTAACCGGTGTGAAATAAATAGGGAGCTTGTAATTCCATGGAGTTATGTATTTTGTGTTAGAGAAATTTCTAGGCCGCTAGCCTAAGCCATGCCTAATCATGGTGGAAACTTGTAGCATCACCATAATGAGCAATCTATGAAGCATCCTCAATAAAAAGCTATGCCCATAGTAAATAAAAAGATCACAGAGATGATCATTGTCTGCTTTCCTTGTCATTTTGGTTATGGGAAAGCTCATGTACCATGTGCAAGGAGTACCCCGTTGGCGGTTCTCTATGATACACATGTACTTACTATGACAACAACTTACAGGTGATTAAAGTCGAGTAGCATGAGGTGCGGCCCTCGTATTCAAGGGACATGAGATTGCCAACTTATACTTTGTCAAGCATATACTCCATAGTTTGTTCACTTTAACCTTAATCATTCAAGATGCTTATGATAGGGGCAATGAGGGCTGAAAGCTAACAAGTACCATAATTTTTGGAAGCTCTTTTTGAAACTTGAAATCCCTGCTTCCCTTTATGAAGGACCTTTCTTCCACTATTATATTGAGTATCCACCTTCTACCTTTAGGCACCAGTTAAGAGAGCATAGTTGTCATTCTTAGTTCTATGTGCAGTGTCCCAAAACTTACTGATTGATGCATATTGTTGATATTGCTTGTTCTTGTGCTATTTGTATCTAGTCATTCTTATGAACTTTGAAGGTGTCCTATGCATCTATTTGCTACTCTATGAGGGACAAGTTGAATGCCACTATGTCATGTTTTCTGTATGTGAAACCAATGTTGAGGATATCGTTTATCGTTAATTTCTCGGTCAGCCTGAAATTAGCGATTTTTGGGTGTGTCGTCCGATTTATCCCAGCCTCACATCTTCGCCTATAAGAAGCCCCTGATGCCAAAACCCTAAGCACCCGATCAATATTCCACGAAATCGTCTGTAGCCGCCGCCACCATCGTCCCTAGATCGGGGGGATCTAAAGCTCTTCCCGGCACCCTGCCAGAGGGGAGATCATCCCGGAGGCTTTCTTCTTCATCATGCTAGCCTTCGGTATGAAGCATGAGTAGTTACACCTTGGACTACGGGTCCATGTAGTAGCTAGATGGTTGTATCTCCTCCTCGTGCTTTGATGTCTAGATCTTGTGAGCTTCGTTCATGATCAAGATCTCATCTATTTGTAATCATGCATGTTGTGTTTGCGGGGATCTTATGGATATTGAGATTACTATGTCAGATCGATTAATGGTTTTGTCTTATTGATTCTATAATGTCTGTGTTGTTTGTGATCTTGCATGCTCTACGTTGTTAGTAGCTATCTTGGCCAAGTAGTTGCTAGTGACTCCAAGAGGGGGTATTTATGCTTGATAGTGGGTTCATGCCTCTATTTACCAAGGGAAGTGACAAAAATCTCTTCGGTTGTAGATGTGTTGTTGCCACTGATACGCCCAATTTGCATCACCATTCTATATCATAATTTACCTCTATTCATTGATATTTGTCTTATTATGAGGTATTACTTATGACTTTTTCATCTGTTTATGCATGTTGGATGATTCTTGGAGGATGGACTACCGGAGTCTGGATTCTGATGGAAAAGAAGGTGTTTCGGTGAAATTTCGCAAAGATCAGAACAATACCAGAAAAATATGGAAACATATTATTTTACCAGAAGACGAAGGAAGCCGGAAGGAGGAGCGAAGAGGGGCCGTAGGGGGCCCACACCCCCCTAGGCGCGGGCCCACCGGAATCCTAAGCCTCGGGGAGCGACCATAGATAGATTTCCGCCGCCTCTGGGAGCGGAAAACACCAAGAGAGAAAGATCTCTCCGGCAGATAGATTTTTGCTAGGGGAATTCCTTCCCAGAGAGGGGAGATCGTCGCCATCAACACCGTTATCAAGCTAGGCTTCATCGGGATCATCATCATCATCCACACCATCATCTCCACCAGCACCAGCACCACCACTCCATCCCGCTATAACAATTGTGTTAGATATTGCTTTAGTTCTTAGGGGAAACTTTCCCGGTGTTGATTACTATTGTAGTTGATGCTTGTGAGTGGATCCATTGGATTATTGTTTATGTTCAGATTGTTATCCATTATCATATGATCTTTGATCTTGATCCATATGATGTCTTGTGAGTAGTTCATTTAGTTCATGAGGACATGGGAGAAGTCATGTTGTTAGTAGTGAATCTGTGATGAGTTATTATTCAATGGTTTAGTATTTAAGTTATCGTGCTATTCTTCTAGTGGGGTCATGTGAACGTCGACTACATGACTCTTCACCATTTATGGGCCTAGGGGAATGCATTGTGTATTTGGCTACTAATCGCGGGGTTGCCGGAGTGACAGAAACCTGAACCCCCGTTAGGACACCTTTGCACAAGGGAGCGCGAGATCTCAGAGTTTAAGGTTGTGGTTAGATTTATATCTTAATTACTTTCCTGTAGTTATGGATGTTTGCAGGGGGTTTAATCACAAGTATGTATTAGTACTAGGAAGGGCGGTATGTTAGCACGGGTTCACCCACACAACACTTACAAACACCAGCGAAGAGTACTCAGCTATTTGAAGCGAAAGCACTTGACATAATTCCCATGTGTCCTCAAGAACGTTTGGTCCTTATAAGTATTTCCACCGGCTTGTCCTTTGCTAAGAAAGGATTGGGCCACTTGCTCTGTTTGTTCGTTACTTCTGTTACTTGCTCTTTATTTTGTTGCCTTCTCAGAAAACCACTAAAAATCCGTTTGCTAAGAATTCACGGGGATTTCCTGCTCCATACCACTGTTCAGCACCTTCTGCTCCTCATTGGGATCGACACTCCTATTTATCAAAAGTACTACGATACAACCCCTATACTTGTGGGTCATCAAGACTATTTTCTGGTGCTGTTGCCGGGAAGTGAAGCGCTATTGAAGAGTGGAACTGGTAAGGGAAACTTACACTGTGAGTATTGCTCTTGTTACTGCTTGTTACTTTGTTTCCAATATGGATAACCCACTTGGTTTTCTGTTTGGGAAAACTACTACCACTGCTAGGGTAGTAGGTGAACCACCTCCTGTTGAGATAGATCCTTTTAAGATACCTACAAGTATTGTTAATCGTGTTATGGTTAATTATTATTTTGGGGATGGAACTGTCCATCCTGGTGATCACTTGTTTTTTATCCATGAATTATGCGGGTTGTTTAAGTGTGCATGTATCACAACTAAACAATTGAAGAAGAAGTTACTCTCCATATCCTTGAAAAGGAGAGCTGAAGAATGGTATAAGCTGCTGAAGAGTGGACAATCCATGGAATGGGAGGTCTTTTACTCTAAATTTTATCCTCCCGGTGAGATTCATAAGGATAGAAATCTTATATATAACTTTTGGCCTCTTGATGGAGAGAGTACAGCTCAAGCTTGGGGGAGATTGAAGTTACTAATGCTTAAATGTCCTATTCATGAACTCCCTAACAATATTATTCTCAATAACTTTTATGCTAGGCTTTCTCTTCATGATAAAGATTTACTAGATGCTTCTTGTGCTGGATCATTCACACGTATTAAGGAAGAATCTAAATGGGATCTTCTAGACCGTATTCAAGAGAACACTGAAGCTTGGGAGAATGACAAAGGAAGAAAGTCGGATATGAACTATGATTATGAATGCATTAAATCTTTTATGGGAACTAATGACTTCCGTGATATTAGCAATGAGTTTGGTCTTGATTCCCAAAGTATTGCCAACTGTTTTAAGGCCTTTGCCTCTTACATAGAAATTCCCGAGAAGAAGTGGAATAAGTACCATGCTCCTTATAAAGATGTTGTTAGCCATGTTCCTGTTAGAAGTACTCAAGTTTGTACTACTAATCATATTGTGCATGAACCTCATGTTGAGAAAATGCCTTTCCCAACTAAGGTAAAGGAGTATTCTATGATTATTAGTGCAAATAACAAAGGTACCATGAAAACTGTGGAGCCTGATAAGCATTTGAGTGTTGAACCTGTGGTAGATATTGTTGGAGATATGCCCAAGAGGCAATAATAAAGTGGTTATTATCATATCTTCACACTTATGATAAATTTTTACATACCATGCTATAATTGTATTAACCGGAAACATTAATACTTGTGTGATTTGTAAACTAAAATAAGAGTCCCTAGTAAAGCCTCTTGTTAAACTAGCTTGTTGGTTAATATATGATCATGGTTTCCTGATCATGAACATAGAGATGTTATTAACAACAGGATCATATCATTAGGAGAATGATGTGATGGACATACTCCTATAGATAAGCGTAGCATAAAGATCAAGTCATTTAAATAGTTCAATTGCTATATGCTTTCTGATACATAGTAACCTAATTCCTTTGACCATGAGATCATGCATATCACCTTTACCGGATGGATGCTTTGATGACATCAAACACCACACCGTAACTGGGTGGCTATAAAGGTGGCATTGAGTGTTCAGAAAGTATTGGTTGAAACACATGGATCAAGAGTGGGATTTGTCCATCCATATGACGGATAGATATACTCTGGGCCCTCTCGGTGGAATGTCATCCAATTAGCTTGCAAGCATGTGACTAGGTCACAAGGGATCACATATCACAGGAACGAGAAAAGAGTACTTATCGGTAACGAGGTTGAACTAGGTATGCAGAGATACCGACGATCATAACCTCGGATAAGTAAACTATCGTGAGACAAAGGGAAATTGGTATCGTATGTAAGTGGTTCATTCGATCGCAAAGTAATCGTAGAAATATGTAGAGCCATATGAATTTCAGATTCCTCTATTGGTTATTGTTGAGAAGTGTCTCGATCATGTCCGCATAATTCACGAACCGTAGGGAGACACACTTAAGGATTCGACGTTGTTTGAGTAGTTATGGTATTATGAGAAAGAGACCGACTGTTGTTCGGAGTCTCGGATGGGATCCGGATATCACGAGGTAATCCGGAATGGTCCGGAGAATAAGATTCATATAAGGAAAGTCCCGTTTGAGTTCAGGAATGATTCCGGTGTTTTCATCGGGAATGTTCTAGAAGGGTCCGGATTGTCCGGCACTCCGGGGGGGAGGGTACATGAATGTGTCATTGAATGATTGCATCATGTACTAAGTTTTCTTGCTGTTCCAAAAACATGAAAGTCAAATTGCCAGTTTGAAAGTCAAACGGCTAAAACAGGAAACTGTGGAAAGCGAAACTATGGGAAGCGAACTGTGGGAAACAAGCAAGAGGAGGTTGAAACCAACTTGGAGTAGGAGTTCCACTCCTCCAAGCCGGCGCCCAGCCCTAGGCCGAGTTGGGGAGGGACTCCCTCCCTCCCTGGCGCGCCTAGCCCCTCCACCTATAAAAGGAGGGGCAGGGCTCCTCCTTGAGACACACAAGTTTCTACCTCTAATCTCAGGTTTAGAGCCGTTTTGGTTTAGAGCTTCTAATTGCTTTAGCCAGCGGTTTAGAGCCTTCTAATTGGTGTGTCTAATCTCTAGACCACTAATAGCTCTCTCTCTCTCATACTCCACCATACTCGCTCCGGCTTAAGGCGAAGCCCTGCGGGATCTCCCCTCTACTTTCGGTACCACGCCGTTGTGCTGCCGGAATCGCGAGGAGAGTGCTACAACCTCCATTTCACTGGAACAAGGGAGAGGAAGGTCTTCGTCAGTACCGAGCATGACCGGGAAGAGCTGCGAGCCTTAGCCGGAAGGATCGTCTACGATCTTGAGATCGAAGAGTACGACTACATCACCCACGAGAATGTGCTCGTTAACGCTTTGGAATCTTCGAGGTAAGTTATTCCATCGGCTCGTTGCTACAATCTAGTAGATAGATCTTGGCTTGTTTGTTTGTATGCGATAGAAAATTTTTGTTTTCCATGCTACGAACCCCTACAGGGTATCGAGCCGTGTCTATATGTAGATCTTGCCTGAGTAGAACACAATGGTCATTTGGGCGTTGATGCTTTTATTGTCGATTGCTTCTTGTGTACTTTGCATCTTGCGGTATGTTGGGATGAAGCGGCCCGGGCTAACCTTACATGACATCGTTCATGAGACTTGCTCCACGCTTGACATGCAACTTGTATTGCATAAGTGGCTTTATGGGTGCTGTTTCTCCTAGCATAGTTAAGATTCAATTTACAACGTGTGATTGACAATACTAGTATCAATGTTGTGGTTCTTGTTCGTAAGTTAGAACGACACTTATTGAAAGCCCCAAACCACGTAAAACATGCAAAGAAAATTAGAGGCGTCTAACTTTGTTTTGGGGTGTCTTGTGATGTGATATGGCCATGATTGTGATTATATATGATGTATGCAATGTTCCTTATTGTAAGTTGGCAACCGCAGGAGCCATATGGTTGTCTTTAAATTCTTAAGACCAGCGTGTCTATTCAAAGTAGTTGTAATAGTTGAAGCGTGGACGACAACCATGGAGAAGCATCATTGACCTTGATGTAATGTCGGTGATGATGGAGATCATGTTCGTGCTAGAAGATGGAGATCGGAAGCACAAAGAAGAAAGGCCATATCATATCACATATTATGAATTGCATGTGATGTTAATCCTTTATGCATCTTGTATTGCTTAGTAGGCAGCGGTAGCATTATAAGATGATCCCTCATGCACATGAATTTCAAGTCATAAAGTGTTCACCCTTAGTTAGCACCGTTGCTAAAGCTTGTTGTTTGAGCACCACGTGATGATCGGGTGTGTTAGATTCTACAAGTGTATACAACGTGAGCAAGCAGATTTGCTCATGCGGAAACCGAGGTTTGATCTTGTGAGCCTAGCATGTGCACATGGCCTCGGGAACACGGATTACTGAAAGGTAGAGCATGAGTCATATAGTAGATATGATGAACATGTTGATTGTTCGCCATTGAAGCTATATCAACTCTCGTGATGATCGGTTTTGATGTGGTGGATTTGGTTCGTGTGATCACTAAAACAATGTGAGGGATATTGTTTTGAGTGGGAGTTCACCTAGAATAATTTAATTATTAATTAGAACTCAATTTATCATAAACTAAATCAAAGTGAATTTGCATAGTTGTTGTAGTCATTGGCATCCGTTTACCACCTTGCGCTTAGTTATAATTGAGATGATAGAACTATAGAATTCTGGTTAGTTACTTTACGAACTGGTATCATATTGTTTTGAAGTGTTAATCTAAAGTTTAAAAGTCCTATTGCAAACTTTCAGTAAGTTCCGGTTACTCCATGAAGTTTAATAATTAGTATTAAATCAAGAGTAACAATTCCAAGTGTTAGTATATAAGTATCATGTTTGTCTCCATGATTCTTGATATTCAAAGGATTCTCCTAATATCAAGGTTATCTAAGGATCTGAAAGAGTTGTTTCAGAAACCATGATTTGTGTAAGATATTGTGATATCTGAAACGAAGTTTTGGTTGCAACATGATAGAGTATAATATGGCTAAAGTCATGTTCTCATATTTGATGAGAATTTGCAAAAGGTTGGAGACACTTGTTGTCCTAATCCTCCAAAAGGTTTTGGTTAGCAACATTATACTCATAATTCATCGTTATAAGCTAACAGTAGCTTGATCATGGACGATTCCATGATAAGGGTGAATATTTGATGTAGGTAAAATGTTTACTACACTTAGAGATTACTAAAGAAAGGAATTTGAAAGAACACCAAATATTTGATGATGGTGATCTACTTCAAAGTGCAAGTCCAAAGACATTGGTATTTAATTATACACGCTTTGGACTATATGTCATATGTATGACTCCACTATTGATGTTGATAGATTCTTTCAAATAGAAAAGTAAATACTGAAAGAGAATCTCATAAATATATGGCAGAAAGGAAAAGACTAGAATTGTTCAGTTTAAGTATATAGATGATATACATGTTATGGCTATATTCTTTGCTTATTAAACAATGTGGTTCTTAAGTATTTAATACTGAATTTGTTGGTATGAATCGTCATACGAAACAACAGAATTCATGAACTACAGTGGCCTAAGTAATTAGCAAAAGAATATGTGATGATGTTCATCGAGAACAAATAAAGGGTTATTGTGTTGCTCGTTAAAACATCAAAGCTTGCCTTCAAGATTTGTTTTATTAGGTATTATGAGAACAAATGGGTTGTTCAAATAATTGCCGCAATCCATAAAAGATGGATGATTCGCAAATCTCGTTGGAGAAATCACATCCATAAAACTAGTGCTAAAAATGTTGAAAGACAAATTGATTAAAAGATCACTTAGGAAGTGACATCACCGTTTAAATTATATTGGAAAGAAAACATGAAGAAAATCCATATGGATGGAATTTTGGAGTCTATTTGATTTTGATCAAATGACGCTTGAGAAACTTTCCTAGAGATAATTAAAACTTCGTTCATAGGCCAAAAGGGAATGAATAACTAGCTTGTTGGAACTTGTACATATTGTTGTACGAAATCCATTATGTGTAGTCAAGAGCGATGGATTTCAACTTCATATGCTTTCTCCGAAAATTTGAGTGAATATATGAATATTTACTTAATAAGGATGAAGTGTGAAATATTTGAAAAGTTCAAAGATTTTCAAGATGAAGTGAAAAATCATTGTAACAAGAATATAAATAGTTTATGATAGGATCATAAAGGAAGATATTTGAGTTACAAGTTTAGCATAATACCTAAGATTTAAGGAATCGTTCCGTGGATTTGCATTTCCCGAAACACCATAAGGGTATGGAGCGTTCGAGGTATGTAATTAAACCTTGTTTGACTTGGTAAGATCAAAGGTATAATTCATAAAACTGCCATTATATTTTAGAGATTAAAAGATTTAGAGATTACTGTTTTTCCACTGAAAAGAGCTTCATCATAATCCGTTGAAATGACACCATATAAGGTTATGGTTTGGGATAAAACCCAAGTAGTCCTTTCTTAAAACATTGGTATGCTATGCATAAGAAAGATGTGTGCAACCAAAGTCGGATGAACCTGTCTTTGTATAAATGTTAAGTATTCCTCCATAAAACACCGGAGACAAAAGTGTTTGTCGCTTAGAACGTCAAGTTTCTTTGAGAAGGAATTTTTCGTGAGAAGTTAAGTGGAAGGACAATAGAACTTTGATAAGGTTAAAAGAACCTTAGCTATATGTGCAAAGTTGCGCAACGCCGAAAAGTGTTCCGGAGGCAGCAACAATGCTCATGGCTCACGTGCCTCAAAGGTTGTGGACACGGAGATCTAAGTTCCTATTGAAACAAGTAGATCGGGTAAACAATCAAATACCAAGATTTGAGGGTTGAATCATTATTTGAGAATAATGAACCGATTACATGCAAAGAAGCGATGATGGGCCCTGACTCCGTCATATGGCTTGAAGCCATAAAATCCGTGATAGTTCCATACACGAGAAATCAAGTTTTGAACTTGAAGGACCCTCGAAAGGTGTAAGACCTTACAGTTGTGTTTGGATCTATAAATAAATAGACATAGATGTTGCACATCTATGAAATAGTCGACATGTTGGGAAAGAGTTCACAACAATGTTCAAAGGTTGACTATGACAAGATCTGATCTTTCATAGCGATATTTAGTCTAGACGGATTAGTGTAGCAACCACTACATATAATTTTATTATATGGTAGTTGAATAAACAAAACAAGTTCTTTTAATAGAAGGGTTACCTAGGACGTGTGCATGACACAGTCCAAAAGGTTTTTTGTTTTGTTAAAATTCAAGGGATGCTAAAAACATATGCAAACTTCAATGGTTGAAGTAAGCATAGCGGAGTTGGAATCTTCACTATGATGAAACTGTTAAAAGAGTTTAATTTCATCGAGACAATGAAGATGCTTGCATTTGCAAGAAATTAAGTGGGCGCTAAGACATGTTTCTAATACATTATGTGGAAGACATATTGTTGATTGGAAATGATGTATCTTTTATTAACACATATTAAGAATTTCATCTCGATGAAAGACTTAGGCAAAACCAAATATTTGGCATCAATAGATGTTAATATGGCTGTGCTGTACATAGACGAGATATTGAATGAGTTCAATATAGAAACTACAAGAAAGGTTCTTGTCATACGTAAAGGATTGAATGAGTTCAATATTGATGATATATTCAAGTGTATTGACATTTGGTAAGTGAAACAAAGATTCAAGTATAGATTGATACTTGATGTATGAAATCACAAAGAATATTTATATCAAATCATACCGTGATATGTACAAATCCAGATATGTCCTATGCTCTAAATGTTATGAGCATATACCATAATAATTCATAAGATGATCGTTGGACAATAGTAAGGATATTCTTATGATCTTTTGGAAGAACTAAGAGTATATTATTTGTAGAAGTGACAAATAGATGGTTAGTTCATTGTAAAAGTACTACATTGATACTAGTTTTGTCACAAAATACAAATTAAGTTTATCTCAATCTAAACTAAGGGTGGCACAATATAATGGAAAGTAAGTTCCATAATGGATTTGGATGAGTTCCAAAGTGAAGACATTGTGACAGATACTACAACAAAAGGCTAAGTATATGACTTCTATAATAGCAGCTAAAGAGGGCATTTGTGTCAAGTAGTTTGTTATCAAACTAGGTGTAGTTCACAATGGGATAATACTATGAAGATATATTGTACGACAATATTATCAACATGTTTTAACCCCAAAGAACTAAAGGTCACACCAAAGGACCAAATTTGTACGAAGCCATCTCATTAGTGAATGAGTGATGCGTAGAGACGCAAAGACATGCAATTACACACGGACCTGGAAGTGTCAGATCCGGAGATCAGTTGACCACTAGCAATCGTGTACATACAACACCGGAAAGCCATAGGTGTTGAATACACAAAGGTTTGAAACTAGATTATTGACTCTAGTGCAAGTGGGAGACTGTTGGAGATATGCCCAAGAGGCAATAATAAAGTTTTTATTATCATATCTTCACACTTATGATAAATTTTTACATACCATGCTATAATTGTATTAACCAGAAACATTAATACTTGTGTGATTTGTAAACTAAAATAAGATTCCCTAGTAAAGCCTCTTGTTAAACTAGCTTGTTGGTTAATATATGATCATGGTTTCCTGATCATGAACATAGAGATGTTATTAACAACAGGATCATATCATTAGGAGAATGATGTGATGGACATACTCCTATAGATAAGCGTAGCATAAAGATCAAGTCATTTAAATAGTTCAATTGCTATATGCTTTCTGATACATAGTAACCTAATTCCTTTGACCATGAGATCATGCATATCACCTTTACCGGATGGATGCTTTGATGACATCAAACACCACACCGTGAATCGGGTGGCTATAAAGGTGGCATTGAGTGTTCGGAAAGTATTGGTTGAAACACATGGATCAAGAGTGGGATTTGTCCATCCATATGACGGATAGATATACTCTGGGCCCTCTCGGTGGAATGTCATCCAATTAGCTTGAAAGCATGTGACTAGGTCACAAGGGATCACATATCACGGGAACGAGAAATGAGTACTTATCGGTAACGAGGTTGAACTAGGTATGCAGAGATACCGACGATCATAACCTCGGATAAGTAAACTATCGTGAGACAAAGGGAAATTGGTATCGTATGTAAGTGGTTCATTCGATCGCAAAGTAATCGTAGAAATATGTGGGAGCCATATGAATTTCCAGATTCCTCTATTGGTTATTGTTCGGAGAAGTGTCTCGATCATGTCCGCATAATTCACGAACCGTAGGGAGACACACTTAAGGATTCGACGTTTTTTGAGTAGTTATGGTATTATGAGAAAGAGACCGAATGTTGTTCGGAGTCTCGTATGGGATCCGGGATATCACGAGGTGATCCGGAATGGTCCGGAGAATAAGATTCATATAAGGAAAGTCCGTTTGAGTTCGGGAATGATTCCGTGTTTTCATCGGGAATGTTCTAGAAGGGTCCGGATTGTCCAAGACTCGGGGAGGGTACATGAATGTGTCATTGAATGATTGCATCATGTACTAAGTGTTCTTCTTGCTGTTCCAAAACATGAAAGTCAAATTGCCAGTTTGAAAGTCAAACGGCTAAAAGAAACTGTGGAAAACAGAAACTATGGGAAGCAGAAACGTGGGAAACAAGCAAGAGGAGGTTGAAACCAACTTGGAGTAGGAGTTCCTCCTCCAAGCCGGCGCCCAGCCCTAGGCGAGTTGGGGAGGACTCCTCCCTCCTGGCGCCTAGCCCCTCCACCTATAAAAGGAGGCAGGGCTCCTCCTGAGACACACAAGTTTCTACCTCTAATCTCGTGTTTAGAGCCGTTTTGGTTTAGAGCTTCTAATTGCTTTAGCCAGCGGTTTAGAGCCTTCTAATTGGTGTGTCTAATCTCTAGACCACTAATAGCTCTCTCTCATACTCCACCATACTCGCTCGGCTTAAGCGAAGCCTCGGGATCTCCCTCTACTTGGTACCACGTCTTCTTGCCGAATCGCGAGAGAGTGCTACAACCTCCATTTTCTGGAACAAGGGAGAGGAAGGTCTTCGTCGAATTTAACGTGTGACCAATCATGAAGCGCTGCCGAACGCATGGCCGAAGGATCGTCTACACGATCTTGAGATCGGAAAGAGTACGACTACATCACCCACAAGAATCTGCTCTCGTTAACCGCTTTGGAATCTTCGAGGGTAAGTTATTCCATCGGCTCATTGCTACAATCTAGTAGATAGATCTTGGCTTGTTTGTTTGTATGCGATAGAAAATTTTTGTTTTCCATGCTACGAACCCCTACAGCTATTGTGAAAGACACTGTCACTAGAAATATGGAGGATGCGCACATTGTCTTCTGTGAATACACTTCTAATAGTATCTCTCATCCTAGTAAGGCTAGAAAAGCTAGTGTTCCTATGCTATTTGTTAAAATTGGTGATCATTGCTACTATGGTTTATGTGATATTGGTGCTAGTTCTAGTGCTATTCCTTATGAGCTTTACAGGGAAATTATGCATGAGATTGGTCCTTGTGAGCTTGAGGACATTGATGTGGTTATTCAACTTGATAATAAGGATACCATTTGCCCCATTGGCATTATAAGAGATGTGGAGGTTCTCTGTGGTAAGATTAAGTATCCTGCTGATTTTCTAGTGCTAAATTCAGTAGCTAGCAAAACTTGTCCTATCATTTTGGTAGGCCTTTCTTAAACACTTGTGGAGCTATTATTGATTGTAAGAAGGAAAAGTTTTTAACTAAGTTTGATGGAGATTCTTATGAGTTTAACTTTTCCAAATTTGCTAAAGCTCCTTGTGAAAATAGCTTGCCTAATAAAGATTTCAGGATGGAACAACTTGCTTCTATTGATCCAGTCTATGACCTTGGACCTCTTTTTGGTGACTGTAAGTATGCTTATTCTGATGATAAAGTTGTTTCTAGTGACATTTATATTGTTAACTTTATTCAAAGTGCTACTGAAAGTTATTATGAGAGAGGGAAACACGGTTTTATGCATCTCAATGATGTTAAGTTTCCCCGTTTTATGTTGAAAGCTTTAAAGTTCCCTTTGTTTTGTCTTCCTATGCTTGTGACCTTTTGTTTCAACAATTCGTTTTCTCATGATACCCCCATGCATAGGAAGTGGGTTAGTCTCAAGTGTGTTGGTTATTTGCTTCTTGATGCTCTCTTTCACTTCAGATATATATATATATATCCTATGTGAGCATCTTTGGAAGTTTCAAGCCTAACTTAAAGGCATTAAAGAAAAGTACTTGTTGGGAGATAACCCAAGAGTTTTGTCGAGTCTTGGAAGTTATTACCTCTGTAATAACCGCTCCTTATCCTTTTTGTTTTGGTTTTTGTGTCAAGTTCAACTACTTTTGTGAAGTAGAGGAGTTGTGAAAAGTGGTTGTCCTGGGACAGATTTTTTGTGTTGTATTGTAAAAATTCGTGAGGAATATCAGTACTTAGGATGAAGCTGCATTTTTCTTATCTTGTTCTCCAAGTTTTTACCCAACTTTCATCAGTTCTGCACTTTTTGATTTGAGCAACAGAAGGTCTTCGGAAAAATTAATCTTTACCTGCTGGCCTGTTTTGACAGATTTCTGCCATCATTTGCATTTGCCTCTTACGGAAGCTTTTGTTTTGATGGGTTTTTAGCTGAAGTGTGCACCAAAGGTTTATTGTTTTTGCTTACTCTAATTTTGTCTTTGAGTTTGTGCAAGGGTTTTGTAAAAAGGAAATTCTCAGGAGAAAGAGAGAAGGAATCTGCAGAGTTCGTCTTTGAATAGGTAAAAGTGGTGAAAACAGAAGGTTCGTGAAACCCCAATCTTTTTATATTTTTGATGTTTTAATACATAAGGGAAGTTACGAGACGAAGTTGAAGAGGAAATGGAGCCCGAGGTGGAAAAACCCACCCCAGGGTCGGGCCCATCCTGGTCGCGCCTAAGGGGGTGTAAGATCATTCCATTATAAGGAAAAGGATCCCTATGATTGCAATGCCAGTCCCTGGATCATTGCTAGCATCCACAGTTTAAGATGAAGTACACGGATACAAAGGTCATTATTACAGGCATTCCAGAGACAAACATAGTCTTTACAACTCCAAGGCCACAGGCCTAGTACAAGAGTTTGAATAAGTAAATAAATAAAAGTCTTCATCTTCATGTGCCACAGGCAAACATGTTGAGTGTAGACTCATGACTCCTAATCCTCATCAGAGTAACCTGCAACATCACAAGTTACAGCCACAGTGGGTCAATACATTGGAATAGTATTGGCAAGTGATACCTTAGTATAATTTAGGTGGACTAGGTACTATATGCAAATTTGGCTAAGTGTAGCTTGGCTTGCTTTGCTCAAAATAGGTTTTGCCTATTAGTCGAAAACACTAAGTTTTTCTTTGTCAAAACTTTTCCCAAGGAACCACCAATAGACATTGAGGTCCTTCACCCTTGTTCACCCACAAGTTTTTACTTAGAAATTGGGATGAGGAGATTCTTGATAGCTTCCACGTCTTGATGCTCAAGTTGTCCTTTTCCAGGGACATGGCTAAGTACTTAGGTTTTTCCATCTGCAGAGGTTGTGCACTTTCCCCACCAGACTTGATTTTCACCAAGACATGACCTTTCAGAAGCCTTCCCTTAGACCAAATGGACGCGCTCCAACCTATCATTCCCACTACCACCAACTGTCCAAATGGCTAAGTTCTAGCAACCTATGTGATCCAAGCCGAGCCCATATTGCCAAGTGGCTGCACTAGAAGCTTCTCAACACTTGGCCTCTAAAATCTCTTTGTTCCTGGGTGGCTTTCCACAAGTGAGATACACAAGGTTCACCAGTCCCCTGGCCTTGTGTAACCACTCAACACAAACCATTCCTTCCATTCCACCCAGGTATTTCATTTACTTAGTTGTTTTATTAGGCAAAACACAAGTCCAAAGACTTAGAAATATTTTCATCATAGCATGTATATATTTCACCATCCCTTGGTTGCTACTAGCTAGGCTAAGCATGGCACAGATAAGCATCTTAACTTAGAAATTTCATAGCAATACTACAACTACTAGGATTTCCCAACATGGCATATAAGCAAAATATAGCATGCAAGACTAACAAAATATTTCTAATGCTTAGTAGAAAACATAGGGATAAAAATATTCATGAAGTACCACTTGCCTTGGTAGTTTGGAGAGTAGCTACACTCCTCACAATCACAATCACTACCACCAAAATCTACACAAAGAATTATAGCAACAATCATATACAAAACATATACAATCAAAAATATATGCATGCATGCAAAATGATATGTGATGATTTTTAGAACTCAACTAGGAAAGTATACAATACTGATTCATAAACAAGTTAAAAACTTGCCAAACAACATTTAGATAAACCCTAAAACAATTCTTAAACAATTCATATACTCAAATTAGCCCTACACAAGTTTCTGCAAATAAAGTCATTTTAACAGAAGCAAAACATTAAACACATTGCATATTTAGAAAGAGCTTGCTCTCCTGATTCCAACGGTATAAAATTTGTCAAATTCTAACGTGGGGATCAAAGGTTATAGCCAAAACAAATTTAAACATCTAATAGATTCAAATTCTGTTTTTAAACTCTAACAGATGCCACGCGTCTTATTCTAATTGGCCCGTACCGCTTCGCGTAGGATCACGCTTCTGAGCCATTAGATCTACTTAAACCGCACAGCTCAGATCTACTCGTATCGATTCGTTAAGTGATCTAATCCTGCACGCTGGATCCAGATCTGACGGCCCTGGATCAAACAATCAAAGCTGGGCAGCACTGGCGGTGGCTACTGGCGGCGACGAGCTCGGCCTACGGCGGCGCGGCGCTACTGGTGGTCTTAGGGTCGTCGGAGAGGCTTACCAGAACCGTGGCGACGCACTGATGCTCAACCTGGCGGCGGCTTGGCAAGGGGCGCACAGAGTGGGTTGCTGGAGCTCGTCGAAGTTGCGGGCGGCGTCGGGCTTGGGTGGACGGCGACGTTGGCGACGCTCCTGGTCTCCCTAGCACGAACAAGTGGCATCAGGTGATGCACAAGACAGTGGCGAACAACATCGTGTGAGTCAGAGGCGAAGGGGAAGGGCTTACGAATTTGGTCGCGGAGTTGGGGGTGTCGTCGGAGCTTGCGGTGTTGACGGAATCGACGACTGGGCAAGATAAAAGGAACCAGCGGTGTCGAGATGCGTAAGAAAGTGGCGAGGCTGTCTGCAAGAACCGGAGGAGAGGCACGGGCTCACCGGAATTGGTCGCCGGAGGGCTCTCTGTCTGCGGCGGTGCGAGGATGAATGCGGGCAGCCTGGGGGCGCTCTAGGCTCGGAGTTTGGGGGGAAATGGAGAGGGGGGAGAGGGGGTTTAAGTAGGCAATGCGGGGGCGTGAATTACTCCTGCAATCAACGCTAATTGACGAGCGAATCAACCAGGTAACGCACGGCGTGATTTGGGGAAGAACACGTCGCGGTGGGGGTGGAGACGACGCAGCAGTGGGCCTTTGTCGTGAGAGAAACAGAGGGAGTAGGTCCTGCACTGTCACTCAACAAAGAGGCGAGTGAAGGAAAACAGTTCATGGGTGGGAGTCTTGGGCTTAAATGGCAGATTCGACGGAAGGCTTATTTTTTTCTCTTTTAAGCTTTTTCTTTTTCTTTTTGCTTTTCTAAAATGGTTTCCAAACTTCAATTCAAATCTGTTTGATTCCAAAACTTTTCAGGATTTTTGTACAATAAATCTTGTACTCAAATAAGTGTCAAACACATCTGTTCACTCAAACACACTTGGGTCTTTTGAAAAATAAAATAAAACCATGCCTTTATGAGGTGTGATAATAGGCATAGAATTGGTTTTTATTTCATATTTTGCTTTGAGACTTTGCTCAAGTTTTTGAAATCACTTGAGTTTGGATTCTAAACCATACTGAATGATTAACAGTACCTTTCTCAAAAACAAGTAACACAAGGGCTTGAGTAAACTTACATAAAATATTGAGCAACAAAGCTTCTGTTTTGAAATGTTTTGTTTGAAAATGAAACTCATATGATCATGGATGCATGGATGATATGCATGAGTTTGAAACATGATTTTAGGGATGTTACAAATCTAACCCCCTTAAGGTGAATCTCGCCCTCGAGATTCGGGTTGGCTAGCAAATAGGTGAGGGTGGTCTTTCCGAAGATCATCTTCTCTCTCCCATGTTGCTTCCTCTTCGGAATGGTGGTTCCACTGAACTTTGCAAAACTTGATAGTCTTGGTCCGTGTGACTCTTTCTGCAGTCTCAAGAATCTTGATAGGCTTCTCCTCATAAGTGTGGTCACTCTCCAACTGAACCTCTTCCAAAGGTATAGTATCCTTCCAAGAAGTTTCTTCCATTTCTGGATGACATTTCTTAAGCTGACTCACATGAAACACATTATGGACAGCTGACAAAGACTCTGGCAATTCAATTTCATAAGCAACTTCTCCTTTGCGACTCAGAATCTTGAATGGTCCAACATATCTTGGGGCCAACTTTCCTTTGACTCCGAACCTCTTCACTCCACGAAGTGGTGACACTCTAAGATAGGCTCTATCACCCACTTCATAGGTGACTTCTCTACGCTTAGGATCTGCGTAGCTTTTCTGTCGGGATTGTGCTATCTTCAATCTGTCTTTAACCAACTTGACTTTCTCTTCAGCTTCTTTGATAAGTTTCGGTCCGAACAAACTTATTTCTCCCACACCATTCCATAACAATGGGGTGGTACACTTTATCCCGTAGAGAAACTCAAATGGTGCCATCTCAATGCTATCTTGATAGCTGTTGTTATAAGAAAATTCTGCGTAGGGAAGACTTTCGTCCCAACTGGCTCCATAGTCTAGGGCACATGCCCTCAACATGTCTTCAAGAATCTGATTAGTTATTTTTGTCTGTCCATCAGTTTGAGGATGAAAAGCAGTGCTGAATTCCAACCTCGTTCCCAATGACTCATGTAACTGTCTCCAAAAATGGGAAGTGAATTGAGTTCCCCTATCAGACACAATACTCTTGGGCACTCCATGTAGACATACAATTCTACTCATGTAGATCTTGGCCAACTTAGCACTTGTATAAGTTGTCTTCACGGGTATGAAATGAGCCACTTTAGTTAGGCGATCCACTACTACCCAAATAGAAACATAACCTGATCTGGTCCTTGGTAACCCGGTAATGAAGTCCATACCAATCTTGTCCCACTTCCAATCAGGAATAGGTAGTGGTTGAAGCAAACCGGCTGGTTTCTGATGTTCCGCTTTCACTCTACTACACACATCACACAAAGCAATATGTTTGGCGATGTCCTTCTTGAGATTATTCCACCAAAATCTTTCCTTCATGTCCATGTACATTTTGGTGTTACCCGGATGAATGGAATATGGAGAGTTGTGTACTTCTTGCAAAATCAGTTTCCGAAGCTCCGGATCTTGTGGAACACAGATACGTTTCCCATGCCATAAAGTACCCTGCTCGTCTTCCTTGAATCCTTTGGCTTTTCCTTTGCCAATCTTTTCCTTAATCTCTTCAATTTCCTTATCAATCTTCTGGGCTTCTTTGATCATGTCCAACAAAGTGGGTTGAACATCCAAAGACATGAGATGTCCTTCGGGCATAATCTCCAATCTGAGATCTCTAAATTGGGCACACAAATCATCCGACAATTCTCCTTTGGTAAGGCCATTCACAAAAACCTTACGTCTTAAAGCATCCGCTCCAACATTTGCTTTACCGGGGTGGTATTGCAAACTCAAGTCATAGTCCTTGATGAGTTCTAGCCATCTTCTTTGTCTCATATTAATTTCCTTCTGGGTGAAGATATACTTCAAACTCTTGTGATCTATGAACACTTCACATCGCTTTCCCAAAAGATAGTGTCTCCATGTTTTGAGTGCATGTACAACGGAGGCTAACTCCAAATCATGAGTAGGATAGTTCACTTCATGAGTTTTGAGTTGTCTCGAGGCATATGCCACAACTTTTCCTTCTTGCATAAGTACTGCTCCCAAACCATGATGAGATGCATCACAATATACTTGGAAATCTTTTTCCAAGTCTGGCAAACACAAGACTGGTGCTGTCACAAGTCTCTTCTTCAATTCATGAAAGCTGGGTTCACAACCTTCAGACCAAGCAAATTTCTTGTCTTCCTTTAGTAATTCTGTCATAGGCTTAGCTACCTTGGAGAAATTCTCAATGAACCTTCAGTAGTAACCTGCTAAGCCAAGGAAACTACGAACTTCTTTCACTGACTTGGGAGATTCCCATTCAGTTACAGCTGAAACTTTAGCAGGATCAACTGCTACACCATCTTTTGACATAACATGACCAAGAAATCCAACTTCATTTAACCAGAATTCACACTTGCTGAGTTTGGCATACAGTTTATGCTATCTAAGCTTCTCAAGTATCAATCGCAAATGTCCTTCATGTTCTTCTTTGCTCTTGGAGTAGATTAAAATTTCATCGATGAAAACGACAACAAATTTATCAAGGAATTCCATGAACACCTTGTTCATCATATTCATGAAGTATGATGGAGCATTGGTTAAACCAAATGGCATCACGGTATACTCATACAATCCATACCTTGTGGTGAAAGCTGTCTTAGGTATGTCTTGTTCTCTTATCTTGTAACACCCTCAGAATCGGACCTATGCAAGTTTCAGCGATTCCCGCCAAACCCGCATAGAAACGATTCAAAGGTGCCCACCAGGCACTTTCGTGCGGGTGGAAAACGAAGTAATAACATTACACAACAGTCCTCGATGGGACCCACAGAACAGATATATATACAGCAGCGACTCAAAGAGTCAAGAATACAGATATACAATACAAAGATCCAAATCACCTTGAAAATGATACAGCGTCCGACTACGGACAAGATGCAAATGAGGCTAAGAGCCCTGAAGAATAACCAATGGCGTCCATAACCCTGCCCAGGCCAAGCCGGAAGGGTAACCCTGCTAACGGCGTCGATCTCAAAACCTGCTTAAACAAAAGGGGTGCCAACAAAGGGCAAAGGAAAAAGAGGCGTCGATCGAGGCCAAGACAGCGAGGCTAGAATTCGGCGGTCCTCGCCTACATAGGTATGGTGGACGGAAGCGGCAGCGCAGCATGCACTAAACAACCTATAGAGACTCGGTACAACTGGCGGCTATCAGAGGGGGATAAGAAAGACCTATTCGGGACCAACCTGATTCTACCATCAAACAAACCCATCCTGGCGTTTCCCCCTCGAGACCAATCGAGGAAGTCAACCGAGGAACTCACACCGTTGGCATTTTTATTTATTCAGTTATCGTGGCAACAATTACTAGTCAAGTATAGATAGTCATCCTGATAAAATAAGCAGTGGGCGCTTTTAGTTAACCATTCCGTTGTAGTTGCAACACTTACTAGTTAGATACAATTAGCGTGAGATAACCCGAAACCCAGCAGTTGTTGGTACTTTTATTTAGCCATTCCGTTATAGTTGCAATACTTACTAGTCAGGTACAATGGTCGCGAACGACAACCCAAGCAAGCAATTGTTGGCAGTTTTATTTAGCCATTCCATTATAGTGAAGCTGATTACTAGTCATTATAAAGTCAAATTTATAGCACTACTTTAGTTATAGTTGTCTATGATCGAGATACTGTGCTCCAAGTCGTCCATAACATAACCGCGACACGGCTTTGAAAGTTTTACCCGGCCGGGTGCACCAATAGCAACACACGCCGATCAACCTCGGAAAAACCAAATCAAAACCCAACGAGGCCTTCACGACAAAGCAATCACAGATTCAGAAATATTTGGGGGCCACCCCATTGAGTAGACCATAGCGAAGTTAGCTGACTCCGAGACAGACTCAAGGTTTGCGACAATGGCTGTAAACGACTGGGAACCCAAAACTGGGCTTGTCGATACCGCGAAAACACTCCGCTCTCCTAAACAGTACAGTGTGCTATCCATCGCACAATTTAAATAAAGCAGTAAAGCATGGCATAAGTACAGGATCGTAAATAAAACCTCAAACTAGTTTGTGGCCCCAAGAAATAAGAATGAATCAAGCTCTGGCTCAGGGGGGTCCCATAATCCTCCCGGATGTGGATAGCGCGATAAAATCAAGGAATAGGTATCAAGTACTCGGGGTCCTACGGGACACAAGTGGACGGTTAACAACCAAATAACATATATTGCCCACCTGTGCCTCTGCTTACCTACTTCAATTTTAGTTGTTAAACAGTAATTAAAGTGAACGATAATGAAAGCCATGATCATCTCCAACATCAACATGCGGCAATACACCAACAACTGTGGCACTTGACGCCACGCAATAGCACTTGAGCAAGCGACTACGACGCGCAAGTCCAACTATCTACCAAACAACAGGTAATAGGGTGTGTCCAAGGCAATATAAGGTTGCAAGGGATATCACGGTACGAAAACTAGAGCATCGCAACACGGATAGCAATAGATCAACAGGAGGGAATAAATACTATAAAAGCAAGATAGGTAGAAAGGGGAAGATGCTCGCCTGAAAACATTGTCGAAGGTTCAACCGAAGATCGGGTCGAAGCTCACATCAACTCAACGGCCTTATCCGCGAAGAAGCAAAACACTAGAAGAAACACCGGATGCAATATTTAATACTACGGCAAAAGATCGGGCATGATGCATGTATGATGTATGACATGGCAAAGGTGCGATGCAATTAGGCCATATTAAGCGGAACCGGGGTCCCGACAATTAATTAGGTGGTTCAAGTTGTTTATCTACCCCGCAAATTAAATGTTGTATTAGCAAGGCAAAAGATAGCACCGGTTCGCTACACAAATTTAAATGGGACCAATATACGACTAGATTTGCCCGCATGTGGGCCCCATACTTAATTAGAGGTGAATCGGCCTAAGGCCCCCAAACCACAGACGAGTATGCATGCATGAACAATTTAATATGCGACAGGTTTATATTTCATTTTATAAAATAGGGCTCGGGAAGGGAATCACACATCGGGGTCGAAGATCTTGGTTAGGGTTCGACGGGGTTCGGGGTCGGTCTCAGGGTTCCGGGGGTTCGACGGAAACGGTCTCGGATAACGGAGTAGATCTGGCGTTCCGGGAAGAAGTACTTGGCGGTCTTCGGCTCCACCCAAGTCGGTGCCGATCTTGTCGTCGCGAAGGCCTTGTCGGGTCCGCGCCATTGAGTCGGTCTTGGCATTCGGGCGAGGAACTTGGCGTATCCGCGTCGGCGACCTTGGCGTTCTTCAGGTTCGGGTCCTGGCGCTTCGGATCGGTCTTCAGGGTCTCGTCCACCGGATCCTTGAAGGAGAACTTGTCGGTCCCAGGTTCCTTGTTGGCATTCTCGGTGTCCCGCGGTGAAGTGCTTGTCGTTTTTGTGGCGCGCTTGGCGGTCATCGGGTTCGGCGCCGATGGTCGTTGGCGAACTTGGGGTGCATCAGGACGGGCCATAGGGAACACAAGCAGATCCCCATGGCACCCTTACACGAGCACACACAGACGCACGCACGTACATCGAGCGAGGGGCAGGAGGGGCCGGCTTGGGAGGAAGGTGCCGGAACGGCGGCGGTGCACGAGAAGCCGGGCAGCGGCGCAAGGGGCAAGGCCGACGGGGAGGAGCTGCAGACGGAGAGGCGCCAGGGCGGTTGGGGAGGCCGACGCGGGGCTCGGGCAGCAGGGCTCGGCGAGGCGGACGCGGCGGCCGGAGAGGGGACCTGCGCGGGGGCGAGCTCATGGCGACGGTGACGGGTGGTTGCAGAGGAGCTCGACGGGGAGGGTGCGGGCGGCGGGGCGGTGGCGGAGACCGACGGGAAGCGGACGCTGGGCTGAGGCGGCCATTGTGAGGAGGGCGCGAGGTGGAGGAGGACGGGCGGTGCTCGAGAGGAGGAGGCGAAAGGAGGGCGAGGTGCAGAGGGTGGAGGCCGACGACGGGAGCGTGGAGGCGCTGGGCCGGGCGTCAGGGCGGCGCTCAGGAGGACGGGAGGCGCCGAGCAAGAGGCAACGGAGGGCAGCCATGAGGCACGAGGAGGCTGGTCATGAGCGGGGCCCGGAGGCGGGTGGAGGCTGGAGGCGGCGTCAGGCGGGGCTCAGCGAGAGGTGGGGCCACGGGGGAGGTGGCAGGTGGGGGTGAGTGTGGGAGTGGGTGGATCGGTGTGTGAGTGAGAGGGAGTGGGGGGCCGACATGTGGGGCCAGGGGAGTGCTGTGGGGCCGGGGCTGGGGCAGGTGTAAGTGAGGGGGGTAGAAGGGGCTAGGTGAGAAAAAGAGAGAGGGGGGAAAAGAGGGGGATTGGTGAGGTGGCAGGGTGGGTAGGGATTGGGGAAGAGGGTGAGGTGGCGAGCTGTGAGAGGTGGGTAGGATATATTTGGGTGGGAATAGGTTTAGGGTTTGGGGCTTTGTGTTAGTTTGTAAATATTTACGGTGTTGTTTTTGTTTCATATCTTTTTAGCAAATAACTTGTAGGCAAATAATTTGACAGGTAATTATAAGACTTATTTTGAAATAAGAGAAGGGCATTTTTAGAAAACAAAAATAGGCTTATTGGAAAATAGTTTCAGACAAACAAATGCATGATGATGACGGTGCAATGCACAAAAACAACGCGATTTTCTAGTAGTGGTTTTGCGGGATGCCACATATCTTGAGTTGGAAATAACCTGACCGGAGATCAATCTTCGAGAACACACAAGATCCTTCTAGCTGATCAAACAAGTCATTGATTCTAGGCAAAGGGTATTTGTTCTTGATGTTCACCTCATTGAGTGAACGGTAATCAATGCATAAACCTTTGACTTCTATCTTTCTTCTCCACAAACAAAACTGGGGCTCCCCAAGATGAAGAACTTGGTTGAATAAATCCTTTCAGAATCGCCTTCCGAGTTGTTTCTTGAGTTCTTTCAGTTCATCTCGACATCTTGTACGATCTCTTTGCTATTGGTCCGGATCCCGTAGCAAATCTATAAGAAACTCCACATCTCTATCCGTGGCATTCCGGCAATTCTTAGGAAATACATCCGGATATTCACTCTACCGCACACCTTGTCTATGCTAACCCCTTAAGAGAATTTAGCTTACTCCCTTTTGATTCAAAGTTAGACTTGAATTTAATCCGTTTTCTTTCCGGGGTTGTGAGTGCGACAGTACGATTAGCACAATCTAATACTCCTTCATATTTAGCCATCCAATCCATTCCCAATATTACGTCCAGTCCTTGGGAATCTAGGATTATCAGACTCACTGGAAATTTATGCTTTCCAAACTCTATTACTAAATCCCGGCATCCAAGACTTACTATCATATCTCCACCTGGACAACTAACTTTCATTGGACACCCAATGTTTTCAGTTGGAAACCCATTTCTATCAACAAATGCTTTTGATATGCATGAATGTGATGCTCCAGTATCAAAAAGAACAAATGCTGGAATAGAATTGAGTCTGAACTTACCAGCAACAACATCAGGCTCCTCATAGATTTCCTCCACATTGATGTGGTTAACTTGTCCCTTCTAAAAAGGGTTGGGCTTGTTGGGTCCTTCAACTTTCTTTTCTGGGCATTCATTTGCATAATGCCCCATCTTCTTGCACTTGAAGCATTCAACCTGACTGATGTCCTTCTTGACAGGCTGGCTTCCACTGCCACTTCCATTTCCACTGTGGTGGCTCTTATATCCACCCTTGTGGTTCTTGTACTTGTCATTGTCATGACTACGGTGATGCTTGTTGTCATGACGGTTTTGGTTGTGGTGCTTGTTGAATTTCCCATGCTTGTGGGATCCTGAGCTTCCACCGTCATCATAATGGGAATGTTTGTGAGACGATCCCGAGCTGTGCTTGTCCGAGTGCTTTCTCTTCCTGCTCTCAACTTGCTTCATTTTGTTCTCCAAAATAGCAGCCTTATCACAAAGATACTGGTATGTGGGAACATATGCCACAACCAACTGCAGGTTCAGGTCATCATTCAAGCCTTCAAGAAATTTTTCCTTTCTCTTAGCATCGGTGTCAACTTCATCCGGTGCATAACGCGCCAGATTGTTGAACTCCTCAATATATTCAGTCACGCTGCGGTGGCGTTGTATCAGATTATGGAACTCTTTCTTTTTTAGACTCATCACTCCAGATGATATATGAGCAGTGCGAAAGCCATCCTCAAAGATAGCCCATGTCACATCTTCTATGGGAGTGGTGATCTGGAAGTTATCCCACCAAGTGGCGGCTGGTCCTTCCAAAGAAATGTCTTGCAAATCGACCTTTTCGCATCTCAGACAACCCACGGTTACCAAGTCCTTGTTCACAGAGCGTAGCCAATCATTGGCCACCATGGGATCAGTCGTTCCTGAGAACTTTACTGGCCTCAATCTCAAGAACCTGGTAAGCATGTCAAAACCCGGTGGGTTGTTGTTGTTGTTGTTGTTTTTGAGGGTAAAACAGTAGGGCAAAAAACCCCACTGCAACTTTTATAGATTATAGAGAGTTACAAAAGAATATTTACAAACATATTCCACCTCAAAAAAGAGGGATAACATGCTAATCAACTATCTCCTGTCTAAATTTGTTTCAATCCAAATCTTAAGGCCCTGATAATACTTCTTCTTAATTCTATAAAGGACCCATCTTAATTCCTGGGCTACAATAGCCTTCCAGTCTCTATCGACGATCTTGATTGTTGAAAATTTCATTATTTCGCAAATCCAGATGCTCCAAGTTCCAAGAATCGAATTTCCATTGCAAAAGGGACCTTGAGGTCTTTTTAATACCGACTAAAACTTCAAAGATGCTTTGATCCGAATTGACCTATGAAATTTCAGCCCAAGCTCTTGCAAAGGGCATTCCCAAAATAAATGTAAACTTGTTTCTTCACTATTGCAGCCCGAAAGACACAATCATAAGATGCCGAGAAAAACATTTCCTTTTCGAAGATTCCTTGTGTTGAGTCTATCAAGCGAGAAGAGCGTAAGAAGAATTTATGCTTTTGTTGACAAGAAGATTTCCATATCCATGAGAAATGTGGTGAACCGGTTGGTAACCGATTAAAGAGCGAGAAGCCTTTTGACCGAAAAATACTACCCCAAATGTAAGACCAACAATCGATTCCCTTCCTGCGAATTGAGAATTTGTTCAAGACTTTGATATTCTGAAAAGCTTGTTGGGACAAAGGAAGGTAAAAGAGATCCGAGTATTTGCGATGCGTGAACTCACCGACAGAGATGTGAGGGTTTTTGCATATGAAAGGAGGTGAGGAAGCTTATGTTGGAGGCAACTATCATTCCACATATCGATCGAATAGTGTGGATTTCCCATTTCCAACCAAGCACTTTGCAAGTCCTTTAAAAATGTCAATCAGTTTTAGATGAGCTTTCCACCAAAAGGATCCCTCAAGACTTCTTCCAGGTAGCTTATCATTACAATAGTAAGTATTCCATATCAAGTGAACCCAAGGAATATCCTTATGATTATAAAACTTATCCAAATTCTTTAAAAGAAGAGCAGAATTTTGAACATTAAGATCAAGAACTCCCAATCCTCCCTGGATTTTGGGTTACAAACTTTCTTCCATGCTACAAGAGAAGTACCTCTAGCTTGAACATCAGAAGTTTTCTTTCTCCACAAGCATTTCCTCATATATTTAATCAACTGCTCCTTGATAGTGACAGGGAGATCAAAACAACTCATGTAATATATGGGAAGGGAAGATAACATAGATTTAACTAACTGCAATTTCCCCCCATAATTCAAAAAGTCAGCTATTCCACACAACCTTCTTTCCACTCTCTGAACAATAGGCAAGAAGTGTTCCACAGCAGGTTTATTCAAGCTCAGGGGCAAACCAAGATAGGTAAAAGGCAAGGAACCAGTGAGGCAAGAAAGGGTATTGGCAAAATGCCCAAGCCTTTCAGAATCCATATAAATTGGCATCATGCTGCTCTTAGAATAATTGACTTTGAGTCCAGTGGAAAGAGCAAAAGTATGAAGGATTGCCTTAAGACACAAGAGTTGCTCAGAATCAGCCTTAAGGATTACTAAAGTGTCATCTGCATACTGAACCACAGGGAAGTCAGGATAGAATACATTCTCAGTGGGCAAAGAAAGAAGACCCAGGTTCATTGCCTTATTAAGGATACTTTGAAGGAGATCAGCAGCCAGAACAAACAATAAAGGAGACAAAGGATCTCCTTGCCTGACACCCCTTCTACAGTAAAACTTTTTCCCAGGCACACCATTTAAAAGCACAGAGGAAGAAGCAGGCCCAAAGATCATCTGAATCCAGGAAATCCATTTAACTCCAAAACCTTTGGCCTTAAGGATATTGATGATTGCAGAATGCTCAATTCTGTCAAAAGCCTTCTCAAAATCCAACTTAAGAATTAAAATTTCCTCCTTTGACTTGTGGCATTGATCAAGAAATCAAATGCCCAACCTAAACAGTCTTGGATAGATCTTTGCTTGAGGAAACCATATTGATTCTTGTGAACAAGTTTAAGAATGACTTTTTGCAGTCTATTAGCTAGAATCTTGGTGATAATCTTAAGGACACTGTTTAGCAAAGAAATAGGCCTAAAATTAGCAGGAGTCAAAGGAGCAACAATTTTTGGAATGAGGGTGATAAAAGAAGAATTAATGCTTTCCAAAGAGGCATTCCCTTCATAGAACTCAACAAGTAAATGCTTTACATCATCCTTGATAATAGGCCAGCAAAGCTTCATGAACTCATTATTAAAACCATCAGGTCCAGGGGACTTATCATTAGGCAGATTTGTGATGACTTCATCAATCTCCTCATCAGAGAAAGGCTTTTCCAAAGCCTCCCTTTCCTCCTGGCTTAAGCAGTCACCAGCCAAGTCATTAAGATTGAAATGCATTTGAGGTTTATCAGAAGAGCCCATTCTATTTCTAAAGGCATTCCAAAGAAGATTTGCTTTTCCATCATGATCATAGACCTCAAGATCAGAATCATCCTTGAGCATGGAAATGTAATTATGTCTAAAACTTATGGTAGCTCTGGAGTGAAAGAATTTGGTGTTCTCATCCCCACAACCCATTTAATTTTCCCTCTCTGTTTCCAATAAGTATTCGGTTTTGTAAAGAGAAATAATAAGATCTTTCAGAGATCCCTAAGATTCCACTCATGAACAAGAAGAGTCCTCATTTCCTCCATGATATCAAGCAAGTCAATAGTGGCATTAACATTACATTTGTGCCTTTAGGCAAGGTAACTGTTTGGCCCAAAGCTTCACCCTCTTCTCACATTTTTGAATTTAGCATTTTTTTGCAGGATCCGAAAACCCACAGAATGTTCCATGAATTTTGAAAATAGCTTTAAACTCCTTATGATGTAACCAATGGTTTTCAAATCTCAACACCGAGCTTTTGGAATCATTGTGCCAATGGTAATGACACAGGAAGGTGATCAGTGGGCTTAAAAGAGGGCAACAAAAGTTGAGGGAAAACTATGAGTCCGCATGCAGTAAAAACCAATCCAATCTTTCCAAGAGGGGATCCTTCTGCATGTTACTCCAAGTGAACTTTCTACCCTTAAGTGGTAATTCAATGATACCCAAATTATTAATGGCTTCATTAAAGAGAAGCATACCATTCACATCTCCACCCAATTTGTTTCTATCAGAAGGCTGTCTACAGAAGTTAAAATCACCCACAATAAGCCAATCCACATCATCAGGCATATCAATATTGCCAAACCAGTCTAAAAATTCAGACTTTTTTCAGGTAAACATGGTCCATAAATGTAACACCCTCAGAATCGGACCTATGCAAGTTTTAGCGAAAACCCGCCAAACCCGCATAGAAACGATTCAAAGGTGCCCACCAAGCACTTTCGTGCGGGTGGAAAACGAAGTAATAACATTGCACAACAGTCCTCGATGGGACCCACAGAACAGATATATATAACAGCGACTCCATGAGTCAAGAATACAGATATACAATACGAAGATCCAAATCACCTTGAAAACGAGGGAGCGTCCAGCTACGGACAAGATGCAAATGGGGCTAAGAGCCCTGAAGAATAACCAATGGCATCCATAACCCTGCCCAGGCCAAGCCGGAAGGGTAACCCTGCTAACGACATCGATCTCAAAACCTGCTAAAACAAAAGAGGTGCCGACAAAGGGCAAAGGAAAAAGAAGGAGCGTCAGTACTGAGGCCAGTACACGGCGAGGCTAGAATTCGGCGGTCCTCGCCTACAAAGGTATGGTGGACTGAGCGGCAGCGGCAGCATGCACTGAACAACCTATAGAGACTCGATACGACTGGCGTCAATTAGAGGGGGGGTAAGAAGGACCTATCCGGAACCAAACTTATACTATCATCAAACAAACCCATCCTGGCGTTTCCCCCTCGAGACCAAACGAGGAAGTCAACCGAGGAACTCACACCGTTGGCAGTTTTACTTATTCAGTTATCGTTGCAGCAATTACTAGTCAGGTTTAGATAATCATCCTGTTAAAGTAAGCAGTGGGCACTTTTAGTTAACCATTCCGTTATAGTGGCAACACTTACTAGTCAGATAAAATTAGCATGAGATAACCCCAAAACCCAGCAGTTGTTGGTACTTTTATTTAGCCATTCCGTTGTAGTTGCATTATTCACTAGTCAGGTACAATGGTCGCAAGCGACAAGCCAAACAAGCAATTGTGGGCAGTATTATTTAGCCATTCCATTATAGTGAAGCTGATTACTAGTCATTATAAAGTCAAATTTATAGCAATAAACTTTAGTTATGCTTGTCTATGGTCGAATCATGCTCCAAGTCGTCCATATCCGCGGACACGGCTTTCAGAAAGTTTTACCCGGCCGGGGTGCACCAATAGCAACACACGCTCGATCAACCTCGGAAAAACCAAATCAAAACCCAACGAGGATTTCACGACTAAGCAATCACATGATTCAGAAATATTTCAGGGGGCCACCCCATTGAGTAGACCCGCAACGAAGTAAGCTAGCTCCGAGACGGACTCAAGGTTTGCGTCAATGGGAACCCAAAACTGGGCTTGTCGATACCGCGAAATCACTCCGCTTACCTAAACAGTACAGTGTGCTATCTGTCGCACAATTTAAATACAGAAGTAGCATGGCATAAGTACAGGATAGTAAATAAAACCTCAAACTAGTTTGTGGCCCCAAGAAATAAGACTGAATCAAGCTCTGGCTCAGGGGGGTCCCATATACCTCCCGGATGTGGATAGCGCGATAAATCAAGGAACATGTATCAAGTACTCGGGGTCCTACGGGACACAAGTGGGCGTTCGGCAACCAAATATTATCTATCACCCACCGATGCCTCTGCTTACTTCAATTTTAGTTGTTAAACAGGAATTAAAGTGAACGATAAGTAAAACTAGGATCATCTCCAACAACAAACATGCGGCAAGGCTCCAACAACTGTGGCGATCGTCGACACGCAACAGCACTTGAGCAGGCGACTGCGACGCGCAAGTCCAACTATCTAACAAACAACAGGTGAATAGGATGTGTCCAAGGCAATATAGGGCTGCACGGTATATCACAGGTGCGGAAAACTAAAGCATCGCAACACAGATAGCAATAGATCAACAGGAAGGAATAAAGACTATAAAAGTAAGATAGGTAGAAAGGGGGAGATGCTCGCCTGAAAACATTGCCGAAGATTCAACCGAAGATCGGGGCGAAGCTCACATCAACTCAACGGCCCAATCCGCGAAGAAGCAAAACACTAGAAGAAACACCAGATGCACTATTTAATACAACGACAGAAGATCGGCATGATGCATGTATGATGTATGCTATGGCAAGGATGCAATGCAATTAGGTCATATTAAGCGGAACCGGGGTCCCGACAATTAATTAAACGGTTCAAGTTATTCAGAAACCCCCGCAATTTAAATGTTGTAATAACCGGACAAAATAAGTTACCGTTTCGCTACACAAATTTAAATGAGGCCGATATGAGACTGGATTTGCCCGCATATGGGCCCCATATTTAATTATTAGGTGAATCGGCATAAGGCCCCCAAACCACACGACAATATGCATGCATGAACAATTAATATGCGACAAGTTATATTATGTTATAAAATAGGGTTTCGGGAAGGTTCACACATTAGGGGGCTCGACGAACTTGGGGTTCCGGGGTTCGGGGTTGGTCTCGGGGTCCAGGGTTCGACGGAAACGTTCTCGGACTCCGGGATCGTTCTCGGATATCGGGGTAGTTCTTGTCGCGTCCGGGAAGCAGGACTTGGGTCGGTGTCGGGGCGTGTCGGATTCTTCCGGGTCGGTGCCGATCTTATCGTTGCGAGGATCTTGTCGGGTCCGCGTTTCGGATTCCGTGAGACGATCTTGGCGCTCGATGTCCGTGAGGGAGTCCTTGGAGTCCAGGAGGGAGATCTTGTCGGTGGCCTTGGCGTCCGAGGGTTTGCTCCGAGTCCGTGGTGCGTCCGTGAGGCGATCTTGTTGGAACCGTAACGAAGGACCTGATGTCGAGAAGATCTTGGAGGAGTCGGGCTTCATAAACCGGGGGGGGGGACTGGTGTCCAGGGTCTCGGCGTCTTCGGGGTACGAAGAAGGGCTTGGCGTTCAAGATGGGCTACCCAGGTTACATCGTCCGCCGCCGGTCCTCGATCTTCTGCAGTACCATGATTAACCCCAAGTGAAAGCCGAAAAGAGCTGAGGTGGCCATCATCTCCACACGGCCACCACATCCCGGCATCTGCACTCAAGCAACCAAGTACAGGCACATCATCGCGGACGCGAGCAAGCAGAACCGGAGGCACGACGGGCGAAGCTCGCCGAGCGGCAGCGCTGCAGCGGAGAAGGACTGCAGGGCCTTGCGCCAGAGAGCGGCATCGGCCGGCCATGAGGCGCCGGCGGGCACCGGAGGCGGAGGGCTGAATGCGGCGAGGGACGGCGGTCTGACGCGACGGAGGCGGCGCACGCCGAGCTCTGCCGAGAGAGAAGCGGGCAGCGAGCAGCGAGCGAGCGGCTCGAGCTCGGGGCGCATGGCGCTCGCCGGAGGAGGAGCTTGAGGGCGGCGGGTCGGAGGCGTTAGGCGGCCAGCGAGGGACGCCTTGGCGGGAGGAGGCCGGGCGGCCCGAGGAGGCACGGCGGCCAGGGAGGCGCCGGAGGAGAGGCTCGGGTGGCGCATGACGCGGCGCACGGGCGGCAGGCGGGCGGAGCGGCGGGAAGGAGCCGAGGTCGAGGGGACGCGGCCGGAGAGTGAGGAGGGAGGGAGGCGGTGGCGGAGACAGTGGGGAGGCGGCATGTGTGAGGGAGAGGGAGAAGGGAGATAGGATGGGAGGAGGCGTGTGGCTGTGGTGGGACCAGGCGGGGCCCGCGGGCAGGGGTGGTTGACTGGGTTGGTGGGGCGGGATGGGTGAGTGGGGGCCGGCTGGCCGCGGGGTAGGCGTGCGTGTGTGCTGTGGGTGTGTGGGTGTGTGGTGTTGTGTTGGTGAGAGGGTTGTCTAGGTGGCAGCGTGTGAGTGGTGGAGGGAGGGAGAGAGGTGAGGTGTCGAGAGGGGGTTGGTTGGGGTGAGGTGGAGAGGGGCTGGGTAGAATAGGTTGGGTAGGTTTAGGAATAAGGGGTGGACCCATTTGAAAATGGGGGTGGTCGTTCGGGTCATTCGGCCCGTTCGACTGCCCCCGCTAAATATAATTGTAACTTTTATTTGTTTTAAACATGGCTCTTGCAATTCGATAGCCGACAAACAAAATATTCCGGAGACCCGGTTTTGGTTTTGAATAAAGATGGGGCGTTTTAGAAAACAAAACGGGCTATGCGAAAATAGTTTTAGACAAACAACACATGATGATGACGATGCAATGCACAAATTCAACGCGATTTTCTAGTAGTGGTTTTTGCGGGATGCCACAATTCGACACCACTAACAATGGATCTCGCCCTCGAGATTCGCCTCATGGTACCGGGAAGGAAGGTAGGCGATCTGCGTCTTCTTGCTTCGTGTAGATCCTCGCGACACCACTAACAAGAGGTCGTTGTCCGTGATCGTCGAGAGAACACTCCGTGAACAACAGGTCGAAGGTAGAGGTATCAACAAATAAAGCCACCTCTAACTTCGATGGAAGGAGGGAACCGATGCATTCTCATCCACTTCAATGTACAAAAGCGAATAGAAGGGGTAGTCGGCATGGGGGCCAATCCATCACGCACCCAAACTATTACTCCGCACAATCAGTAGAAGGGAGTGCAACCATTCTCGGAATCAGACTGAAGATCTCGACAAGCGAGGTTCGGAAACAAAGGAGTGACGCAGACTCTGCATCGGAGCTGGCGTAGATGATGTCGTCGCATCGGAAAACACCGGAAGGCACAAACAAGGAACAAAGAATGGTACCACAGTAGACGGATTCCTCAAGCAGCTTGAACACCGGATGGTAGGACACCGTTATCAAAGAAGGAAGCGAAACCCTGAAGGTACGACGGAACCCTACCACGAGAAATCCTGGACTCGAAGAGAGAGAAGAGAGCGGATTCAAAACACGCAGAGGTGAGAGGAGAGCAGCAGATGGGTAAGGAGTAAAATCAGACCTAATCAGAACTATCCAACCGATTTTGCAAAAATAGTTTTTGACACTCTACTTCGGCCGTTAGCTAGGTTATCCTACAGGCTGGACTTGTGGGGTATCGCAACTGCTGAGCTCTGATACCACTCTGTAACACCCTCAGAATCGGACCTATGCAAGTTTTAGCGAAAACCGCCAAACCCGCATAGAAGCGATTCAAAGGTGCCCACCGCACTTTCATGCGGTGGAAAAGCAGTAATAACATTGCACAACATCCACGATGGGACCCACGCAGAGATATATATAAGGACTCCATGAGTCAAGAATACGAATACAATACGAAGATCCAAATCACCTTGAAAACGAGGGAGGCGTCCTACGGACAAGATGCAAATGGGGCTAAGAGCCCGAAGAATAACCAATGGCGTCCATAACCTGCCAAAGCCGGAAGGGTAACCGCTAACGACGTCGATCTCAAAACCTGCTAAAACAAAGAGGTGCCGACAAAGGGCAAAGGAAAAGAAGGAGCATCGATCTTGAGGCCAAGACACGGCGAGGCTAGAATTCGCGGTCCTCGCCTACAAAGGTATGGTGGTGGCGTGGCGGCAAGATGCAATGAACAACCTATAGAGACTCGATACGATGGCGTCAATCGAGAGGGGTAAGAACGACCTATCCGGAACCAAACTTATACTATCATCAAACAAACCCATCCTGGCGTTTCCCCCTCGAGACCAACCGAGGAAGTCAACCGAGGAACTCACACCGTTGGCAGTTTTACTTATTCAGTTATCGTTGCAGCAATTACTAGTCGTTTAGATAATCATCCTGTAAAAGCGGTGGGCACTTTTAGTTAACCATTCCGTTATAGTGGCAACACTTACTAGTCGATAAAATTAGCATGAGATAACCCCAAAACCCAAAGCTTGTTGGTACTTTTATTTAGCCATTCCGTTGTAGTTGCATTATTCACTAGTCGTACAATGGTGCAAGCGACAAGCCAAACAAGCAATTGTGGGCGTATTATTTAGCCATTCCATTATAGTGAAGCTGATTACTAGTCATTATAAAGTCAAATTTATAGCAATAAACTTTAGTTATGCTTGTCTATGGTCGAGATCTTGTGCTCCAAGTCGTCCATATCCATGGACACGGCTTTCGAAAGTTTTACCCGGGGTGCACCAATAGCAACACACGCTCGATCAACCTCGGAAAAACCAAATCAAAACCAACGAGGCTTTCACGACTAAGCAATCACATGATTCAGAAATATTTGAGGCCACCCATTGAGTAGACCCATGAAGTAAGCTAGCTCGAGACGGACTCAAGGTTTGCGTCAATGGTCATGGCGATCGGGAACCCAAAAGCTGGGCTTGTCGATACCGCGAAATCACTCCGCTTACCTAAGACAGATGTGTGCTATCGCACAATTTAAATCTGAAGTAGCATGGCATAAGTACAGGATAGTAAATAAAACCTCAAACTAGTTTGTGGCCCCAAGAAATAAGACTGAATCAAGCTCGCTCGGGGGTCCCATATACCTCCGGATGTGGATAAGCGATAAATCAAGGAACATGTATCAAGTACTGGGTCCTACGGGACACAAGTGGGCGTTCGGCAACCAAATATTATCTATCACCCACCGATGCCTCTGCTTACTTCAATTTTAGTTGTTAAACAGGAATTAAAGTGAACGATAAGTAAAACTAGGATCATCTCCAACAACAAACATGCGGCAAGGCTCCAACAACTGTGGCGATCGTCGACGCGCGCAAGTCCAACTATCTAACAAACAACGGGTGAATAGGATGTGTCCAAGGCAATATAGGGTTGCACGGTATATCACAGGTGCGGAAAACTAAAGCATCGCAACACAGATAGCAATAGATCAATAGGAGGGAATAAAGACTATAAAAGTAAGATAGGTAGAAAGGGGGAGATGCTCGCCTGAAAACATTGCCGAAGATTCAACCGAAGATCGGGGCGAAGCTCACATCAACTCAACGGCCCAATCCGCGAAGAAGCAAAACACTAGAAGAAACACCGGATGCACTATTTAATACAACGGCAGAAGATCGGCATGATGCATGTATGATGTATGCTATGGCAAGGATGCAATGCAATTAGGTCATATTAAGCGGAACCGGGGTCCCGACAATTAATTAAACGGTTCAAGTTATTCAGAAACCCCCGCAATTTAAATGTTGTAATAACCGGACAAAATAAGTTACCGTTTCGCTACACAAATTTAAATGAGGCCGATATGAGACTGGATTTGCCCGCATATGGGCCCCATATTTAATTATTAGGTGAATCGGCATAAGGCCCCCAAACCACACGACAATATGCATGCATGAACAATTAATATGCGACAAGTTATATTATGTTATAAAATAGGGTTTCGGGAAGGTTCACACATTAGGGGGCTCGACGAACTTGGGGTTCCGGGGTTCGGGGTTGGTCTCGGGGTCCAGGGTTCGACGGAAACGTTCTCGGACTCCGGGATCGTTCTCGGATATCGGGGTAGTTCTTGTCGCGTCCGGGAAGAAGGACTTGGGTCGGTGTCGGGGCGTGTCGGATTCTTCCGGGTCGGTGCCGATCTTATCGTTGCGAGGATCTTGTCGGGTCCGCGTTTCGGATTCCGTGAGACGATCTTGGCGCTCGATGTCCGTGAGGGAGTCCTTGGAGTCCAGGAGGGAGATCTTGTCGGTGGCCTTGGCGTCCGAGGGTTTGCTCCGAGTCCGTGGTGCGTCCGTGAGGCGATCTTGTTGGAACCGTAACGAAGGACCTGATGTCGAGAAGATCTTGGAGGAGTCGGGCTTCATAAACCGGGGGGGGGACTGGTGTCCAGGGTCTCGGCGTCTTCGGGGTACGAAGAAGGGCTTGGCGTTCAAGATGGGCTAACCAGGTTACATCGTCCGCCGCCGGTCCTCGGTCTTCTGCAGTACCATGATTAACCCCAAGCGAAAGCCGAAAAGAGCTGAGGTGGCCATCATCTCCACACGGCCACCACATCCCGGCATCTGCACTCAAGCAACCAAGTACAGGCACATCATCGCGGACGCGAGCAAGCTTAGGCACGACGGCGAAGCTTCGCTGGGCGAGGCCGAGGCGCCCAAGTGAGGAGAAGGACCTGCAGGACGCCCGTAGGAGAGGCAGCCTTGAGGCAGAGGCCGGCGCTTGCGAGGCCGGGCCCGGGCAGACGGAGGCAGCGCCGAGCTCTGCCGAGGAGAGAAGCGGACAGCTGTGATGAGCAGTGAGACAGAGCTTCGGCAGGCGAAGCGCCGGGAGGAGGAGCTTGAGGGCGGGGGTCGGAGGCGTTGGAGGCGGCAGGCGAGGATCTGCGACGGGAGGAGGGAGCTGGGCGGCCCGGAGGCCGGAGGAGGCTCAGTGGCAGCGAGCTGTGACGCAGCCAGTGACGGAGGCGGGCGGAGGCTGGAAGGAGCCGAGGTCGAGGACGGCCGGAGTGAGGTGGGGAGGCCGGAGGCAGTGGCGGAGACGCGAGCTGTGGTGCGGGGAGGGAAGGGAGAAGGGAGATAGGATGGGAGGAGGCGTGTGGCTGTGGTGGGACCAGGCGGGGCAGGTGGTTGGTGGGTTGGTGGGGGCGGGATGGGTGAGTGGGGCCGGTGGCCAGGGTAGGCGTCGTGTGTCTTTGTGGGTGTGTGGGTGTGTGGTGTTGTGTTGGTGAGAGGGTTGTCTAGGTGGCGGCAGTGAGTGGTGGAGGGAGGAGAGAGGTGAGGTGTCGAGGGGTTGGTTGGGGTGAGGTGGAGAGCTGGGTAGAATAGGTTGGGTAGGTTTAGGAATAAGGGTGGACCCATTTGAAAATGGGGTGGTCGTTGGTCATTCGCCCGCTCGACCGCCTCGCTAAAAATAATTGTAACTTTTATTTGTTTTAAACATGGCTCTTGCAATTCGATAGCCGACAAACAAAATATTCCGGAGACCCGGTTTTGGTTTTGAATAAAGATGGGGCGTTTTAGAAAACAAAACGGGCTTTGCGAAAATAGTTTTAGACAAACAACACATGATGATGACGATGCAATGCACAAATTCAACGCGATTTTCTAGTAGTGGTTTTTGCGGGATGCCACAATAAATGTTGGAGAGGATCCAGGATTTATTGGACAAGAGAGATGTCAAGGTAATGGAGATAGAAAACTCATTGAGGAAAGAGAGTTGTCCAGAAAACAGGGAGCCATTCCAAATGGTGATCAAACCTCCAGATGCACCTGCTTAGTTTCTTGGAGACAGATAATGTCACAGCCAGACTCCTCAATTTTGCTTCTGAGAGCAATCCATTTTTTTCAGAATTGATTCCCCTGATATTCCAATTCAGGATCTTCCAAGTTCTTTTGTTATTCATTAAGAAACCAGGAGCAAGTATAGATGTGGGGTGATGTAAATAATGTAATCACCTAGAAGAGGAAACAAATCTGAGACAAAAGCTCAACCAATTTAGAGTACCACGAGTTGATCCACAACAAGTACCTCCACATTGCAATATCACAATCACAGAACATAACAGGAGTCAACAAGACTCAAAAAGATTTAATTTGATACATTAACACACTTAAGAAGAGGTCTTCTTCTTGGCTTGTCAGTCAGTACCAGCAGCCCCAGGCTTCTTCTTGCCACCAATGCCCAAGCTGGAAGGGGGTCCTCCTTTAATGCTGCCTTTTGTAGGAGCCTTAATAGACACATCATTGGCCTTCCCTTTCTTGAGTAACCTCTTCTCCAGGTCCCCATCTTTTACCTCAGATTCCACAAGAGGTTCCTTGCCCTTTCTCTTTCTAGCAGGGATAGAGGGGGAGCCTGAAGATTTATTGACTTCAATACCCAGGCAAGAAGGAGCCATAGGAATATCACATTTAAGAGAACCCTTAGAAGAAGAATCCTTCTGAATATGGGGAGCAAAATAATTCTCCCAGAGCTCCAAGCCTTGTTGGGAAAATCCCTGCTTGGCAAAATGCACATCAGGAATGGAAATAAATGTTCTCACCATCCCAACCTGAAGGTGAGCCTCATTTGGGGAAAGAAGGTCGATCCTCCAAGATCCAATCATCATTCTCGGGGCCACAAGATTTTGAGTCCATGGGACTTCTGTCTCCTCCTCAAAGGCGTCGATTAGCCTCCTCCTCATCAGCCAGATAGTTTTGAAAAATATTTTGCAGGCCTTCCCCAATGCCAACCCCAGGAGGTGCAACTGCTACACCAAGATCCTCCAGCCTCAGCTCATTAATGATTCATCATCATCAGACTCCGGTCTTGAACAATGACACCAGAACTCCACTGCTCACATCCCTGAGTGGCAGATGCCGATTGTCAACAGCATGTCTTCTCCGAGCAATGACAGGCCTTGAACAGGGAGCAGCAGCCTCCCGTGGGCCCCAACCATCAAGATTACCACCATTAGAGGTGGTCCCGCAGAGCCATCCATCGACCCCAATCACCCCTGTGAGGCAGGGAGGGGTGGCACCGAGGCCCAAAGACTGGACCTTGTGCAGAACATGGTGTGGGTCCACATTGTCATCCGGTGGGTCCTCCTCGTGGGCCCTCCAAGCAAGTGACTCTGAAGAACTTCACAGAAAAGTCCAAGACTCTGTCTCCACCAGTCTCCTATGGTAAACCGCACACTCTTGGGATGTCAACCAAATCAGTCCACACAATTTTAGCTATAATCCTGCCCTTATGATCGGTGTCCCTCTCCCACGGAGAACTTTTCCAATGTCCGCAAAGATAGCATTCGATCCTCCGTATGCCAAGTGGTCAAGGGAGGCCCTACCAGATCACCCAAAGACTCATTATTAAACCGAGTCCTACGCCGCTTATCACCCTCATTGTGCTTAACGAAAGAAACATGCACATCTTGAAACGGATCGCTCGCCGCAATGAGACGGTCACGGTCACTGACATGGTGGAACTGCACATATGCAGACCCAAAGGGACAATCCTGGATGTCTCTGAAGTGCACTCCAACCTCATTGTTGAAGAAATCAACTAAGACGCCATGAATATTCAAGAACGGAACCGGACCAGGAGGGAGGGGAAAAATGTTAGCAATAGCATACTGTTCATGTGCTCGTGACCTCCGAGGCACCACCACCCTTTTAACACGATTCCGCCCAGTCACTTGCATAATCTGGAAGCCATTCGGCAGGAAAGGCGCAGGATAAATCGGAATGTTCGCCATTGTGACGTCCTTCGCCGGCGACGAGCAGGAGGGGAATGGGGTTTCGCCGTTGTTGTTGTTATTGTTGTTATTGTTGTTGTTGTTGTTGTTGTTTTGGTTCTGGATGAGCGTCGTCATCATTTGCATCAGCTGAGTTTGAGCGGTCATCATTTGCTGCATTTCTGGAGTGATGTTGTTGTTGTTGGGGTTGGGGTTTGCACGACGGGGAGGCATATGTGGTTTATTCAATAGAGATAAGAATGAGATACCCATAGATGCTTTCATGCACAATACATCACATAAACAATCACAAAGCATGCAACATAACGATAAAGATTCAACAACCAGATAACAAGTTCGCAAAGTAAAACACACACAAATAACAAGCCATCCACATGTTGGATGGTCAATAACAAGTTCTCAACGACAAGTATGATAATAAATGATAAATGAGTAGTCAAATCTACTCCTCGGCTTCAACCTCCTCCTCGACAAAGGTAAGACCTGCGTTCTCCATCGCGGTCTTGTATTCCTCGACACTAGTGGTCAAGGTCTCTATCTTGGCTTTGAGAGCCCTCTTCTAGGAACGAAGCCTCTCAATTATCGTCTGCTGATGCTCGAGCTCGAAGTCCTTGGCCTGCAATTCTTTAGTCATGTCCCGGATCTTCTTGTTCCTATCCTGGACTCGCTTCTCCTGACTCTTGAACTTTATGTCCTGGCTCTCGAACTTCGCCTCCATCTCCTTAACTATCTCATCTTGCTCTGCGAAGAGTTTGTCCTTCTCGCGAAGCTGCACCTGGAGTTCGTCATTGCTGAGCATGACGTTGGTCCTATCGGAGTCCACGTGCCTAATGAGAGCCTCTAAGTCCTGGAGGTATAGACGAATCAGCTCGGCTGTATCCCTCGCAGTGTCCTCGAAGTCGATGGACTCTCCATCCTCATCACGTCTACCGAAGACGTGGAAGTGAGTACCTCTAACCTGTCGGGAGTGTCTCCCCAGCAGACATCCTATCAGATCCTGCATGACTACCTCAAGGCCTCTCTCCTTGTCATCGTGCATGAGCTTGAAGACGATGGCCTCCGTGGTAGGCTCAGTCTGGCGTCCGGGCTGGTTGACCTTGAAACCCCAGAGGTCTTCCTCTCAAACTTGGTGAGGGGAAGCACCATGATGGTAGGAAGAGGTAGATTGAGCAAAGTAGTAAGCTCAACAATACGAGGACCAAAGCGAGTTCCCTGGAACTCCTCAACAGTGCTGATGGTAACAGTAGGCATCTATTTATAAGATAGAAAAGTTAGAACAACACAATTCAAGATAAAACAAAAGACAAAACATCACATACATATGCTTGGAAATCAAAACACACAAGTCATGGCATACATGGATCCATTACAACAACCAAGGTTCAACTTATTTTAAAGCAACATTTTGGAAAATAAGGTGATAAGTGGTGGTCCAACTAACGAAGTATGTTTACAATCCTATCTCACTGGATCTGTTGGCTAACATAATGTTTCTAGAAGAAATCAGTCTATATTGCTCACATGACTCCATCACTAAGTCTATAATGTCTCCTCTTAAAGTTTGGTTGGTAGCCTCCAACTCTTGGGTATGTTTCTTCTCTTCTTTCAGGCTATTTTGGATGTTGAACATTCTGCACTTGACTCTTTCACCAAGTTCTTTGATGGTCTTCCAAGCTGCATCCCTTGCTGAGTCAAAGAATGTAGGGTGCATCACTGAATTGGTGAACATACAAAATCCTGAGTCCTTGTGGTTGTCTTCCTTGTTTTTATACAAGTGAAGTTG
Organism: Avena longiglumis; assembly: GCA_030063025.1. Classification (NCBI taxonomy): domain Eukaryota; kingdom Viridiplantae; phylum Streptophyta; class Magnoliopsida; order Poales; family Poaceae; genus Avena; species Avena longiglumis. The sequence continues at coordinate 444,085,429 of CP125977.1, forward strand.
CACCCACCAGTACTCAACTCCTTCATCCATCACAGGAAAACCTTTGTACACAGCTGCACCATTTATTTCCATTGCAACCATGAGGTCCTTGAGAGCCTTGGGGAATTCTGTCTCACACTCCAAGGTCATTGTCATGAGTGGTCCTTTCCTCACGGCTTCGTTGATGGAGTTCATCTACAATTGGAGATGAGAAAGAAGATTAGAAAAGTTTACGAGAAGAATAGACAAGTGTAGAAGTTGTTGAAAATTTTTCCTCAGTGGTTTCCAATCCTAGGGTCATAATCCTACAGGCAACCTGGCTCTGATACCATCTGTAAGATCCCTCCTTTATAAGGAAAAGGATCCCTGTGATTGCAATGCTAGTCCCTGGATCATTGCTAGCATCCACAGTTTAAGATGAAGTACATAGATACAAAGGTCATTATTACAGGCATTCCAGAGACAAACATAGTCTTTACAACTCCAAGGCCACATGCCTAGTACAAGAGTTTGAATAAGTAAATAAATAAAAGTCTTCATCTTCATGTGCCATAGGCAAACATGTTGAGTGTAGACTCATGACTCCTAATCCTCATCAGAGTAACCTGCAACATCACAAGTTACAGCCACAGTGGGTCAATACATTGGAATAGTATTGCCAAGTGATACCTTAGTATAATTTAGGTGGACTAGGTACTATATGCAAATTTGGCTAAGTGTAGCTTGGCTTGCTTTTCTCAAAATAGGTTTTGCCTATTAGTCGAAAACACTAAGTTTTTCTTTGTCAAAACTTTTCCCAAGGAACCACCAATAGACATTGAGGTCCTTCACCCTTGTTCACCCACAAGTTTTTACTTAGAAATTGGGATGAGGAGATTCTTGATAGCTTCCATGTATTGATGCTCAAGTTGTCCTTTTCCAGGGACATGGCTAAGTACTTAGGTTTTTCCATCTGCAGAGGTTGTGCACTTTCCCCACCAGACTTGATTTTCACCAAGACATGACCTTTCAGAAGCCTTCCCTTAGACCAAATGGACGCGCTCCAACCTATCATTCCCACTACCACCAACTGTCCAAATGGCTAAGTTCTAGCAACCTATGTGATCCAGGCAGAGCCCATATTGCCAAGTGGCTGCACTAGAAGCTTCTCAACACTTGGCCTCTAAAATCTCTTTGTTCCTGGGTGGCTTTCCACAAGTGAGATACACAAGGTTCACCAGTCCCCTGGCCTTGTGTAACCACTCAACACAAACCATTCCTTCCATTCCACCCAGGTGTTTCATTTATTTAGTTGTTTTATTAGGCAAAACACAAGCCCAAAGACTTAGAAATATTTTCATCATAGCATGTATATATTTCACCATCCCTTGGTTGCTACTAGCTAGGCTAAGCATGGCATAGATAAGCATCTTAACTTAGAAATTTCCTAGCAATACTACAACTACTAGGATTTCCCAACATGGCATATAAGCAAAATATAGCATGCAAGACTAACAAAATATTTCTAATGCTTAGTAGAAAACATAGGGATAAAAATATTCATGAAGTACCACTTGCCTTGGTAGTTTGGAGAGTAGCTACAGTCCTCACAATCACAATCACTAGCACCAAAATCTACACAAAGAATTATAGCAACAATCGTATACAAAACATATACAATCAAAAATATATGCATGCATGCAAAATGATATGTGATGATTTTTAAAACTCAACTAGTTCATAAACAAGTTAAAAACTTGCCAAACAACATTTAAATAAACCCTAAAACAATTCATATACTCAAATTAGCCCTACACAAGTTTCTGCAAATAAAGTCATTTTAACAGAAGCAAAACATTAAACACATTGCATATTAGAAAGAGCTTGCTCTCCTGATTCCAACGGTATAAAATTTGTCAAATTCTAACGTGGGGATCAAAAGTTATAGCCAAAACAAATTTAAACATCTAATAGATTCAAATTCTGTTTTTAAACTCTAACAGATGCCACACGTCTTATTCTAATTGGGTCTGCATTTCGTGAGGATCACGCCTCGAGCCATTAGATCTACTTAAACCGCATGACAGATCTACTGCATCGATTCGTTAAGTGATCTAATCACCTGCTGGATCCAGATCGACGGCCGGATCAAACGACCAAAGTCAAGGCGTGGCGGTATCTTGGCGGCGAGCTCGGCCTACGGCGGCGCGGCGCTACAGGTGGTCCTAGGGTCGTCGGAGGGGCTTACCAGAACCGTGGCGACGCACTAATACTCAACCTGGCGGCGGCTTGGCAAGGGGCGCACAGAGTGGGTTGCTGGAGCTCGTCGAAGTTGCGGGCGGCGTCAGGCTTGGGTGGACGACGACGTTGGCAACGGTCCTGGTCTCCCTAGAACGAACAAGCGGCATCAGGTGATGCATAAGACAGTTGCGAACAACATCGTGTGAGTCAGAGGTGAAGGGGAACAAAGGGCTTACGGAATTTGATCGCCGGAGTTGGGGGTGTCGTCGGGAGCTTGCGGTGTTGAACGGAATCGACGACACAGGCGAGTAAAAGGAACCAGCGGTGGTGAGATGCGCAAGAAAGTGGCGAGGCTGTCTGCAAGAACCGAGGAGAGGCGCCGGGCTCACTGTAATTGGTCGGAGGGCTCTCTGCTGGGCGGTGCGAGGATGAATCGGCGCCTGGGCGCCTGGGCTCGGAGTTTGGGGGAAATGGAGAGGGGAGGGGTTTAAGTAGGCAAGGCGGGCGTGAATTACTCCTGCAATCAACGTGAATTGACGAATCAACCTGTAACGACGGCGTGATTTGGGGAAGAACACGTCATGGTGACGAGACGACGGAGGGCCTTTGGTCGTGAGAAACAGAGGGGAGTAGGTCCTGCTGTCGACCACTCAATGGTGGGGCGAGTGAAGGAAAATGGTTCATGGGTGGGTGTCTTTGGGCTTAGCTGGGCCAGATTCGGATCAAGGCTTATTTTTTTCTCTTTTAAGCTTTTTCTTTTTCTGTTTGCTTTTCTAAAATGGTTTTCAAACTTCAATTCAAATCTGTTTGATTCCAAAACTTTTCAGGATTTTTGTACAATAAATCTTGTACTTAAATAAGTGTCAAACACATATGTTCACTCAAACACACTTGGGTCTTTTGAAAATAAAATAAAACCATGCCTTTATGAGGTGTGATAATAGGCATAGAATTGGTTTTTATTTCATATTTTGCTTTGAGACTTTGCTCAAGTTTTTGAAATCACTTGAGTTTGGATTCTAAACCATACTGAATGATTAACAGTACCTTTCTCAAAAACAAGTAACACAAGGGCTTGAGTAAACTTACATAAAATATTGAGTAACAAAGCTTCTGTTTTGAAATGTTTTGTTTGAAAATGAAACTCATATGATCATGGATGCATGGATGATATGCATGAGTTTGAAACATGATTTTAGGGATGTTACAAGGGGTGTCTCCCCCTCGAACTCCGTCTCTGCCTCGTTTCCGTGTCAAAACCTTCCTTATGCCTTGAAACTTCGTAATATATAACCCCCTGGATTCCCCGAGGTTCTTGCATCGTGTTCTCGTCATGTTTTCGTTTCGATCTGTTTCTGTCAGGAAATCTTCTCAAGTTTAGAGCACCATGGCCTTCGCCAACGACAAAGGCAAGAAGCCCGTGGAGATAGAGTTGAAAGAACAAACCACCGCAGGAGAAAGGGGAAGGAAACCTACTTTTGTAGGAGAAATTAACACTGCGGATGCTTTTTCTCGTCACATGCAGGGAATCGTAGCCTTCGGTCCAGAACTCATATACTGCCCTGAGGCAGCAGAAGCCCTTCGAACCACCAACGAGTTTTGTGATAAGTATCATGCTTTGAGGATGAAGGTGGGTATGCTTCAAGAGGAAAATAACAGGCTTCATAAGATGCTGGAAGATTTCCTGACCCATGACAAGAGAACACCCACACCACCGAAGGAGTAATTTGTCATCAGGTTTGGCATCCCCTTGGCTTGTTCCAAGCTTGGGGGAGTGCCGCGGTGTCACCACCTTTATCTTTTATCTTTTACCTTTTTAGTGGATTCATATCTATGGTAGATAGGTTATCTTATAGTTTGGTTTGCATGTGGAAGTATCTCTCCTTTAGTTTATTATCTATGTATCCCTTGGTGTGAGTGCCTTTATTGGAATATTAATGAGAAGTCTCATCTTTTACTTTTTGCACTTCTTATTTTAGTTTGCAATCTCTATTATATGATGGATCTTGTTGATCAGTATTGGCACCACTTTGGGATCATCAAGTAGATCTAAATTGGTTTTGGCAAACCGAGTTCTGGTCAGTGGCATTAGTTTGAAAGAAAAAGAAAGAAAGAAAAATCTTACAGGTATTTGGTATCATTTGTTTTCTTTCTTGTTGGCTCATAAGCTTAGTGTTCTTTATTTAAGATTAGTTTGTGTCTTCAAGGAAGATTGCATGTTTGGCTTTATTACTTGTATGTTTGCTTGTTTCTTTCAACTCTCTTGCTTGCTACCCAGCCTTGCTAGACAAAAACCTGTTGTGAGAAGGCATACTCCTCATGTTTCCAAAATCCTTTGAACCCAAAACTTTTGCCACTTGTGTCCACCATATCTACCTAGTAGCTTTTGCTATTCCAAGCAAATTCTCAAGCTTCATCTACCTTTCGAATTAAAAATTATTTTGTTATGAGAAAAATAGTTAGTAAAGCTCTCACAAACTTGATGGCACACTTTATTTACCTGCCCCTAATAGACTCGAACCATTGTGAACATCGAAGTTGTATATGCTTGCATCTATATGATGGAATTAGCAGAACCATGCTATCACGGGGAACGTTTTCAATATTGCACTTGTACTCTATACACAATTGATATCGTGCTCTTTTGTCTATGGATGTCAACAGTGTGAAATAAAGAGGGAACTTGTAAGTCCATGGAGTTTGTATCTTATGTTAGAGAAACGCCTGGGCCGCTAGCCTAAGCCATGCTTAATCATGGTGGAAACTTGCAGCATCACCATAGTGAGTCATCTATGAAGCATCCTCAATAAAAATCTATACACATGGTAAATAAAAAGATTGCTGAGATGCTCATTGTCTGCTTGCCTTGTCATTTTGGTTATGGGAAAGCTCCTGTACCATGTGCAAGGGGCACCCCGTTGGCAGTTCTCAATGATATGCAAATACTTACAATGACAAGAACTTACCTGGGCCCAAAGTTGAGTATGCATGAGGAGTAGCCTCATATTCAAGGGACATGAGATTGCTAACTTATATTTCATCAAGCATATACTCCATCTTTGTTCAATTTAACCTCAATCATCTCAAGATGCTTATGATAGGGTCAATGAGGGCTCAAAGCTAGTAAGTACCATAATCTTTTGGAAGCTCTTTATGACTTGTAATCCCTGCTTCCCTCTATAAAGGAACCTTTCTCCCACTTCCAAAGTTGAGCCAGTAAACCTACTTCCTCTCTATCTCCAGCAAGCATTTGAGTTGTTGTGTTTCAAGCATTCATATGGTGATTTATTCAATCATGTTCTTCATCTTCCTTGTTTGCACAAAACTCTTATCTATTGAGTATTACTTTGAAAGCCTTCACTTGTGAAAAACCTTTTTGAGCAAAGAGTGCTCCTGTTTTGAAACTTCTACAAAAAAGCTTTTGTGAAACTGTTTGCCAGGTCTTTGACCAAGAATAAGTTTGTCAATTCCAATTATGATTTATCATTATGCATCTCTATTGTGACTGTTGTACTTGGTTGCAAGCTAAGTTATATAATGGTGAGTTGCTTTCTTCTATGAGTTGTGCAATGGTAAGTGTGATGCTTCATGTTCGTATTATTTTATCGACACTTCACTCCATAAACCTGTGGACATGTTTACTGAGCTCAGTTTTCGCTTGGCGACAAGCGAAGTCTAAGCTTGGGGGAGTTGATATGCTCAATTTGCATCACCATTGTATATCATAATTTACCTCTATTCATTGATATTTGTCTTATTATGAGGTATTACTTATGGCTTTTTCATCTGTTTATGCATGTTGAATGATTCTTGGAGGATGGACTGCCGGAGTATGGATTATGATGTAAAAGAAGGCGTTTCGGTGCAATTTCACAAAGATCATAAAAATACCAGAAAAATATGGAAACATATTATTTTACCAGAAGACGAAGGAAGCTAGAAGGAGGAGCAAAGAGGGGCCACAGGGGGCCCACCCCCTAGGCGCGGGCTCACCTGACCTTGCGCCTAGGGCAGGTGTGGCCCACCTTCCCGGCCTCCGACTCCACCCCTTCGCCTATATCTTCCCTACGGAACCCTAAGCCACGGGAGCAACCATAGATAGATTTCCGCCGCCTCTGGGGGACGGAAAACACCGAGAGAGAAAGATCTCTCCGGCAGACAGATTTCTGTCAGGGGAATTCCTTCCCGGAGAGGGGAGACCATCGCCATCAACATCGTCATCAAGCTAGGCTTCTTCGGGATCATCATCATCATCCACACCATCATCTCCACCAGCACCATCACCACCACTCCGTCCCGCTGTAACAATTGTGTTGGATATTGCTTTAGTTCTTAGGGGAAACTTTCCCGTGTTGATTACTATTGTAGTTGATGCTTGTGAGTGGAACCATTGGATTATTGTTTATGTTCAGATTGTTATCCATTATCATATGATCTTTGATCTTGATCCATATGATGTCTTGTGAGTAGTTCGTTTAGTTCTTGAGGACATGGGAGAAGTCATGTTGTTAGTAGTGAATCTGTGATGATTTATTATTCAATGGTTTAGTATTTAAGTTATCGTGCTATTCTTCTAGTGGTGTCATGTGAACGTCGACTACATGACACTTCACCATTTATGGGCCTTGGGGAATGCATTGTGTATTTGGCTACTAATCGCGGGGTTGCCGGAGTGACAGAAACCCGAACCCCCGTTAGGACACCTTTGCACAAGGGAGCGTGAGATCTCAGAGTTTAAGGTTATGGTTAGATTTATATCTTAATTACTTTCCTGTAGTTACGGATGTTTGCAGGGGTTTAATCACAAGTATGTATTAGTCCTATAAAGGGCGGTAGGTTAGCATAGGTTCACCCACACAACACTTACAAACACCAGCGAAGAGTACTCAGCTATTTGAAGCGAAAGCACTTGACATAATTCACATGTGTTCTCGAGAACATTTGGTCCTTATAAGTATTTCCACCGGCTTGTCCTTTGCTAAGAAAGGATTGGGCCACTTGCTCTGTTTGTTCGTTTCTTCTGTTACTTGCTCTTTGTTTTGTTGCCTTGTCATAGAACCACTAAAAATCCGTTTTCTAAGTATTCACAGGGATTTCCTGCTCCATACCACTGTTCAACACCTTCTGCTCCTCGTTGGGATCGACACTCCTATTTATCGAAAGTACTACGATACACCCCCTATACTTGTGGGTCATCACCACTAGGGAGAAAACAACGGTCTCTTGTTCATGGAACAAGTGGATTGTTTACCTTACACACTTTGCTTAAAGTAGTTATCTGTTGCTTGCAACTTAATACTGGAGGGGGTTCGGATGATAACCTGAAGGTGGACTTCTAGTCATAGATGCAGTTGGATGGCGGTCTATGTATCTTGTTGTATTTCTCAATCGAATCTCATAGGATATTTTTGTCTAGTATTGCATTGTTATGCCTTGCTCAGTCCTGTCAATTGCCCTGCTGTAATTTGTTTACCCAGCATGCCATGTTTGTTTATCTAAGGAGAACACCTCTAGTGAACTATGGACCCTGGTCCAATCTTTACCATTTACTTGCTGCAAACCATCATCACCTTCCACACCATACAGTTAATCCTTTGTTACAGCAACCGGTGAGATTGACAACCTCACTGTTAGTTGGGGCAAAGTCTTGAGTTTGTGTGTGCAGGTTTCAACGTTGCTTGCAACACCTTTGAGACGTTTCCTTTCTCATACTGGTTCGATAACCTTGGTTTCTTACTGAGGGAAGACTTGCTGCTGTGCTACATCACACCTTGCTCTTGGGGTTTCCCGACGAAGCGCTCCCACATCAACACAGCGCCATCAAATATCGTATCCCATCCCGTTACTACATTACTAGTATATAGATCTTGGCCTTCCGGGGTTGCCGCGTAGTAATTTTTTTATTTTCTGCACCAAACCCCAATAGGATGCTCTGGAGAAACTACTTGAGGAAGAACTGTTCGCGGCGGTCGAGAGCGGCCTAGATTGCCATGGTCCCGTCGCTACGACGGAGAAGCAGAGGAACGAGCGGCGGCACGGCTTGAGCGGAGCAGGTGCGGGGAGTATATCCTGAGCAGAGCGAGCGCGCAGCACGACGTTCCGAGCGCAAGAAATGAACGGTGCGGTCGCAAGAACAAAGCATTGCAGCGACAGCGACATAAGGAGGAAGAAAAGGAATTGGGAGCGGGGGAAAGTGAGTGAGGGTTCCCCCCGCTCCTCTATTTAACCGTGCCGCCCACGAAGCATCGTGGGATCATGTTTTCACAGGGGTTCTGTTGTGCGCGCGTGTATCTCGCGGTGGCGATCGTGGGGTGGAGCCACACGGGCGGTTACACAGCACAAAGGTGAAGCGACAGACAATGGCCCAAGCAGTAATCGAGGAGATGCGGCGGGATTTGACTGGTAGCAGGGATAACTGTCAACGCCTGCTGGTGATCACTGTAGCATCCCAAAAAATGAGGCGAGGTGCAATGATTATTGACACGTAGGATAGAAGAAACTTACGAAGGAAGGAAGGGAAATAACCCAGAAAGGACAGAATGACTCGACCGACGAGACACATCTCAGACGAAGCCAAAAAGAGTCGGCGTACGTATAAGATCAACAATGTTGCAGCCGAGATGCACCTCAAAGATTGGTCGACTAAAACATATGTCGACATCACGGATATCAGTTCCGAATAAAAGTGAACCTGCTGTGGCCTTGCCAGCTAAAGTTGTTAAGACCGCACCAGCTTCGGGGACTAATGTTGGAGGGATGACCCTAGGTAGGGTCAAGATAAGGTAAAAGGGCAAAGTCCACCGAGGTATAGATCATGCCAAGGCATGACCTGGCCGAGTTATATGAGGGTCGGCCGAATAAGGGCCGGATTACCCTAAGCTAAAGTGCATTGACTTGACTCGATCGACATATAAGGTATGTCGGCGCGGTGTCTAGCGTACTTTCTATTTGCAGGTACGATCTTGGCCGAGTCATATTGGACGAAGCCGAGTAAGGAGATGGCTTGCTGAGGAGAGAGCGAGCCCCAAGGTCAACACTGTCCTCTATCTCTCCCTTAGGAATCCATGCAGAGACAAACGCTACAGAGAAGTGCTAGAGGGACAGAGACAGAAGAGATGTCAAGGAGGTAATAGTCCCAAAGCCCAATGATCACATGTCGTGGACTCTGGGTCTTTGCCGTTGATAGAAGGGCGACAGGGGAAAGACACCCGCTGAGTTACCATTTTGGGAAGAGGATATGCTGGGAATAGAATATGTTGTCCAGCTCAGCCCTAATTGTAACCTGACCACCCCTTTATAAGGTGAGACAGGGCCTTTAGAGAGGGGATCGATTCATTTTACACTTAGATAAACCCTAGAGTGGGAGAGAGGAGAAGCATAATCTTCTTCCTCTCTTTGATCCAGACCAAGGAGCAAGTGTAAACCATTGCAGATCTGAATATAAGATCTTCAGAGCTTCCTTTGTGTGTAGATCCACTATGCTATTCCTGGATCCCAGTAGTACACATTGGTTCCAACTTTAGTCTACCCATGGCATCTGTCGTGCCATCACCACGATAATACTATTATAAACTTATTGAGATATGACAATAATAACCATTTATTAGTTGACTCTAGGGCATATTTCCTTCAAGAACACCTTTCTTGATTGATCTTGCTCGTTCTTGTTTGATGAAGACTTGTGAATTGCTCTCCCATACACCATAGGAAGACCTCTTTGTTGAGTTTGTCTTTATCAATCCATGATCACTAAGGATCACAGGCTTTAAACATGTGATCTTTTAAAGATGACGCATCTTGAGCTTGCACTTTATTTCTTAATTTCCTTAGGATGATGTCTTGAAGATATACATGAGAAACTCTATCTTCCTTTTTTTTTTCTTTTCTTCATCTTTCAATCTTGAAGCCAACACATGGCCGTTAATGGACAATTCTTATAAATAAAACTTAATCCATAAAAATTATCATTAATTACCAAAATCACACATAGATGCGTACATGCCCTTTAAAAAGGATCACGGGCTAAGAAACAACGCGAAACGTTCCCACTTGCCCCATGGGCTGGATGCGCCGAAGGGCGCCATATGAAAAAATGGTCCATACCGGTCGAAACTGAATTGTGAAAAGGCCGTCCGAGTGAGATTTTCAACGCCGACGCCTGTAGACTGTTTGGGGGCCGGTAAGATGTGCTCTATATCGAGCTAGAAATGAAGAAGTCAAATGTGTTTGATGCAACTGTAGTTTCTAAGGTTCTTTATTGTTCGTGGTATTTACCATTTGCATAAGAAAAAAAGGATGTGTTTTCGGATTTTTGTGTACCTTGTGGTTTGGTGGTAAAAGGTCGTCTGGTCCGATCGCACAAGTGGAGTAAGTGCGGACCAAGTGAACCCAACCTACTAGTGCGCCTCCATCTCCGACCACGCCACGGCAACCGAGGCCCTCCCCTCCCCTCCCCTGCGACTCGCCTTCCTTCCTTCCTTCCTTCCCGCTTCCGTCGTCAACCAAATCAACAACCCCATTCGCCACGACCGTCGACCGGCACCGCACGCGCCCCCATCCTCCCCCGACCCACCGAGCTCTCCGCCTCTCCCCGTCCATCGCGCCCCAAGCCCCCCTGCCCAGATCGACCCCGCGCCGCAGCCGCGTCCCCCTCCCCACCGATTCGGCCGAGCGATCGCGCCCGCCCATGCTTCCCCGGGCGGCCGCGGACGAGATATGAGCCGGCGGGGAACAGCCGCCGCCGCCCTCCATGGACCCCGCCGATCGCCCCGCCGTCGTGTTCGACAACGGCTCAGGGTAAAACTCATAATCCCTCCGGCCGACCCTACCGCTGGCGTGATTCGCGTCTGCGCTTTGCAGCAATAGCTAGGTTTTACTCAGTTTTTTCCCCAGTTTGTGCGGGTCCAGAGAGGCGAGTGTGTGCCCCTGTTGTTTCCACTGACCAGACCGCGGTGGGTGGTGAAATGGTAGTAGGTCGGATCGGATTACGGACTGGCTTGGGAATAAATGCGTTTCGTTAGGCAGTGGGACATGGATCGCCACCGATGGCGTGTCAGCGGTGGGGTTCTGGCTCGCTCCCTAATCGGGAACCAGCATTCAGTTTTGTAGCTCGAGTGTTACTGGAGTATGGTGAATCTGAACCTGATACAAACGGGTTAGGGGCTACCACCATTTCATCATTAGTGGAACTAGCTGCCGGTCCATTCATTTCTGGTTAGTATGTAAATCAACACTGCCAGCGTAATGCAGTATTTGCCTGGTAAACGGTTGGAGATATGAACTCAAAATCTAGAGATTTAACCCATCTTATGTGTGATTCTTTGGTTCGACAAACAGAACTGCTTCTACCTTTTGGGATTATATATCTATAATGTTGTTCAAGTGCTTCAGGTTAAATTTATCGTTGCTGTTACACTGTACTCTATTAAGAAGCATTATAGCATGTCTTACCTGATGCATTGCGTGCATTATGCGAAAATTAAAAATGACAATCGGATAGAAGGCATGAAATAACTGTCCGTGCACAAGTGTTTCTCCTAAAGTTGGATTGTTTTGATTTCTTCATGGTTGCTTAACTATGTTCAAATGAATGCCACTTGCTTATTTTTGCTCTCTTTAATCATCACCCTCTTTTCCTTTACACAATTTGTTCGTTTTTATGTTTAGGTATAGCAAACTTGGGTTTGCTGGTAATTCTGAGCCATCTTTCATCATCCCTACTGTAGTAGCAGTCAATGAATCTTTCTTGGACCAATCAGAGCAGTGCAGTAGTGCAAATTGGTTAGCACAGTACAATGCAGGTGTCATGGCTGATCTTGATTTTTTTATCGGGGACGAGGCTCTGTCACACTTCAAATCTAGTGGCCTGTACAGTTTAAGAAGCCCAATTCGTCATGGTCAGGTATGCATGTACTTTTTGTTTTGCAATTTGTCCTTCAGTTATGTACTATGCGACTATGTCATGCCTTCCCCCCTGCTTTCCAGGTTAATGACTGGGATACAATGGAAAGATTTTGGCAGCAATCCATTTTCAATTATCTACGGTGCAATCCTGAAGAACACTACTTCCTTCTTACAGATAGTCCTGTCAGTACACCTGAAAGTCGTGAATGTATGGGAGAAATAATGTTCGAGACCTTTAATGTCCCTGGTCTATATATTTCTGTCCAATCTGTGCTCAGCCTCTCTGCTGGATTTGCATACCTGAAATCTCTTTCTGAAGAGGATTCAGAAGATTCTGTGGTAGGTCCTGAATCACCTCTTTTCATGCTTCTGTTGATCAAGATCAACAGTTCAACATCTGGATGTCATGTTTTTCGCTGGAACACACTGCGTTGTGAATGTTTTAACATATAGCCAATGTAAAATTCTCTTATTGTTCTCATACCGATTAAGATAAACCCCCCCCCCCCCCCCTCCCCTCTCTCTCTCTCTTGCATGTTCCGGCAAAATCCCGGTCCATTTTTGGGTTAATATGCATATTAACCGTGGAGTATTTTTTGAGCTTAAACATAAACTGACGTAAATGAAGGAGACTATTTTGTAGCAATCATAAAATGACTGTTTTTTTCTCAGTTGCCAGTGCCACAGTGAGTGATAATTAACTTACTGCCAGCTGAAACTCGTGTTTAATGGGAATTCTTATTGTGAAGCTCTGTAAAGATTATTTGTTGAAGTTGATGCAAAATCTCATGCAACCATGAAACTGCAAATTTAATGCTTATTTAAATTCTAGGAGAAATGAACATTGATAAAGTCGACTTATTTAAACACCAAGTGTTCAGGATAGGATATAACACTTCTCATTAAGTTTGACCAATATATTTTTTCAGACTGATATGACAGGTGTAGTAGTTGACATTGGGGATGGAGCTCCACATATCGTGCCAGTTGTTAACGGCTATGTAATTGGGAGCAGCATAAAGTCTTTTCCTCTTTCTGGAAGCGATGTAACTCAGTTTGTTCTGGAGCTCTTACAGGTATTTAATTTTCTTCCCGTGTTTTCGTAGGGTTACATTAAGGTGTGGAAGTTCTTTTGCTGTTCATAAATAGGTTCTGCATCTAGTACTGGTATATTGTAAATACATTAATAGAAGCGAGGGTGTGCAGTATTTTACTAAACCAGAACAGTTGAATAGCAATTCACTAAATCCTGTAGTTTGGGTGGTATGGAGTTACCTAGAGAAAATGAATTTTGTTACTAGATGTTTTTATTTGTAGGGTTACTTTACCCTAACAAGAGATCATCACTGATTTTGTAGGTACTTCAGTAAATATTTCTTATGTTAGAATATTTATCTGTTTAGTTCAACGATGTGATAATTGGATAACACTACAAGTTGGTCAACACTTTCAAAATGATTCTGTATCAGTCAAGTAATTTCATGGATTAGCTTTATGAAGCCTCTTGATTAGTAGTCATGTTAATGCGTGGACCCTTGATCTGTTGTGCATTATTGCTTGTTATCCTGATAGTAGTTGTGCACTGGTCTGAATGGATGCTTTGCTTAATCAGCCTGGAAGAGTTTGCATTCCTTTTTAAGGATATCTGCGGTTCCAGTCTCCCCAATATTTCGCCTTAAGACAGTACATCATCCACAAGAAAATTAATTTTCTGAACCATGTTCTCTGATGAAACATTGCTATTTGTTATTTGGATTACCGAATCTAGAAAATCTGAACCATAGCTAATTAGCTATTCACTAATGCTGCCGTAGTAGTTTAGTGGCCTGTTAACCTCAGTTGTAACTTAATGAATAATGATTGAATGAAAATATGTACTTTAAGATGGAAAACTGGAATTTGCTTGTTGCCATCTGGGTAAGGAACTCCATTTTGCTGCAGAACCACAGTGGCATATCATCTGCCCTCAATATTTAGTTGTCCATTCTGTAGATGGTAGTAAAATGTATTTCATTTTAGGATTTGACCCAGTCAGACATTCTTAAGTTTGACCATCACTATGGAAAATTTTACCTACATTGGTAACATGAAATTGATATTACTAGATCCACTGTGAAAACATACTTTCAACAACAACAACAACAACAACAAAGTCTTTTTTGTCCCAATCAAAGTTGGGGTAGGCTAGATACGAAGCAAATAGGGGTAGGCTAGATATGAAAATATGCTTTCAGGATGTATAATTATTTATATTTCAAGCAACATACATTGATATAAATTGATGGTCAAAGTTTCATGTTGAAGACCGTGTGGATGTCCAAAATGACATATATTGGTGATCAGGCAGTCCATGTCTGCATGTACATGACTGCTTCTATGATTATTAGGTGTTGTATTATAATATAAGATGCTGTTAGTGATTAGTATCATCTTGCAATATGCAGGAAAGAGGTGAGCTTCTTCCACCTGATGATGCTTTGGATATAGCTCGTAGGGTGAAAGAAACATATTGCTATACTTCTTCAGACATTGTCAAGGTATTGTGTTGCTTGGAACTAATTCTTGATAAATATGTTTTTTTTCCTTTACTGCCCAATGATCACAAGTATATTATTAAGTGAAATAGTTGAGACTTAAAGTTTCTCCATGGAAGTAAATTTTTTAAAGTCTATTCTCTGCAGAAATTGCTGTTGACATGTGTTTATTTTGTTATGATTTTTCTTTTGCAATGCTAACTCATGCATGCATTCTGTTCTGTATGAGTTCATGTGTTCACAAGTATGATATGGGGTTATTGATCGAACTCTACTATTTTAGGAGTACAAGAGACTTGACAGCAAGCCTAGTAAATATATCAAACAATGGTCCGCAATCAAACCAAAGACTGGGGTTCCATACACATTTGACATTGGATATGAGCGTTTTCTTGGACCAGAGGTTTGTCTGTACTCCGTATTTCTGTAATCCCTCTTCATGCGGTCGTATTATCCATTGTACTTGTTTTGATTTACACTATTGGAATGGAATGAAAACTACATAGTATGATGGAACATGCTCACTCAAAGAAATCATTTAACTCTTTAAGATTTATTGTACTCCCTCCGTTTCAAAATATAAGATGTTTTAGCTTTGTGAAAGGAGTGTATCTAGACCCCTTTAGTGTGTAGGCTCTTATCACCAGGCAGCAGATCAGTGGATGCCGCTGTATGTCTAGACTTGGAGGTTGCTGTGCCTTATGTACTTATAGAATCATCATCTGACTGGAAGACAGGTTGACTAATATATTGGGAACTGGGATCATGGCTTCCACTTCTCATAAATAAATAATAAGTAGCTCAGGATTGTTCCAGGGCAATGGTTTATCATTGGTATAGGTAGGTTATGAAATATCCTGGAAGGTCTAAAAGAAATCCAGGTGCTAATAATTCCATGTTTGCTTTACTGTGAGCTTAATGTTGTTGGTTGTTACATGTTGTTGGTTGTTACAAGTGTACTTGCTATTGAACTCTGACACAAGAAGAGTAGTTGGAATCAGGTGTAATTTTGTAATAATACCAATGCAGATCTTCTTCCATCCTGAGATGTATTCTTCTGATTTCTCCACTCCTTTACATGAACTGATTGATAGCTGTGTTCAATCTGCACCAATTGACACCAGGAGAGCTTTGTATAAGGTGAGCTCACTAGACACATCTAAGGATAGGGAGTGGCATGGTGATGACATGACAGTGTATGGAATTCCACTATTTGCAGAATATAGTATTATCTGGTGGAACTACCATGTTTAAAGACTTCCACAAGAGGCTCCAAAATAATATAAAGAAGATAGTAGATGAACGTGTTGCCGCAACTAATGCCCGTCATCATGTGGAGGTGAAAGTAAGTACAAAGAATGCTTGATTCTCGAGCTCGTACCATGAATAATTCATTTTTTCTATGTATGTCGATCTTTCAGTGCAAGCTTGTCGTAATCAGTAGTCTATAGGTGACTAATTATGTATGTCTCATTTGTCTATTATTGTGATGTCAGCCTGTTGAGGTCAACGTGGTCACCCATCCTATACAGAGCTATGCAGTTTGGTTCGGGGGTTCAGTAGCTGCATCTAACCCTGAATTCTTTGAGGTAACTGCACCTGACACTCCATTTCACATGCAGAAGTGAATAACAGTGCATATTTTTCTGCTATATTAACTGTTGTATGTCGGTAAAAGGCCAAGGTACAGCTGCAAGTCATTCAGTTCATGTCTCTACTGACAGTGCTAGGCTATGACCATACTTACTGTCCACGTGAACGAACTGATATACATGGAACTAAGTGTTTTCTGTTCTCCTTCAGTCGTGCCACACAAAGGAAGATTACGAGGAACATGGAGCAAGCATCTGCCGGACAAGCACAGTTTTCAAAGGAATGTACTGAAGTTTTGTCGTCTCAGATTCATTTTTGTAGGAGCTCTACTAGGTTTCTCCAAATAGAATAGAGTCAAAATTGATTCTTTTTTGGGCTCGTCCCAACAATCACTAGGGCCATTAGATTGGTAGCTCAATATGTAGCTATCTCTGTTCTGTATCACATGTTTTGTATAGCCAGCACTCTTCCTGTTTCAGGTGCATATTTGTAGCCAGTTTTCGTCTTACACAGATTTGTTCCCCCCTGTATTCTCGTTTTCTTTATCCAGATAGACTTGCTGAAAGAGTTATGTTTTTGTATGGGGCTGTGTCTGGAGCACTATTTTATTTTATTTTATTTTAGTTTTTGCTACCGAGACGTTCTTTCACTACACTTGATTGGAATGACACAAAGTAATTGGAGAGTGAGACCGAGACGTTTAAGCTGGAACGCTCATATGATTCCTAATTTAGTACTCCCTCCGTTTCAAAATATAAGATGTTTTAGGTTTGTGAAGAAAATGAATCTAGACTTCGTTTAGTGTTTAGATTCACCCTAAAGTTGAGTGAACCTATATAGCTAAAACATCTTATATTTTGAAACGGAGGGAGTAGAAGGAAGGGACAAAGAAAAACTAGCGGCTGATTTTCAATAGATATCATTTTTTAATGTTTGATTCCTCTTCCTTCTTGAAACCAAGAAAAAGATCTGCCGTGTCCTAAATTTTCTCTTTATAAAGTATATGACGATTTACGCCTTTATAAAGGGAAATGATTGGCCTCCCTAGTGGATCCATCCCGGTTAACTTCTGCGTGGGTGGACCCCACCTGAATCCTATCTTCGTCTCCACAATTTCTATCCACAGCGTGCGGCCTCCGTCAGCCGGCCTCGCTCGCTGCGGCCAGACGTGGCCCTTCGCCGTCCTCGTGAGCACGCCGCTGCCATCGCAGCTTCGCCACACCTTGTGAGCGCCACCCGCTTGTCGCCGCCCTATGAGCGTGCCGTCACGACCACCGCCCTTATTCTTGTCGATGCCGCCCTAGCCGCGTGGCCCTTGTCGTGCTGCTATGTATGGCGGTCGGCGCTGCTATGGACGGCGGGATGGGCGATGCTCCGGATGGGGGGCGGCCTTGCTGCTTGCGCGCTGCCATGCCCATGCCGCCTGTGCCTGCAGCTCTAGCCGCAACATCCCCCAATCGGCTCTCCGTCGGCGTCGAGGATGACGATGTCCTTGTCCAACAGGCCATCACCCTCCTCTGCGCCTACATGAGCTCCTGCTCCTTGTCCTCATCCTCCGGTCTTGTCGAGATTTGCTACATGCAATCGACGACGGTGCTACATGTAATCGGCGATGGTGCTATAAGCGGCGTCGAGTTTTGCTACTGGTGGTAAGGCCACCGACGCTGCTACTTAAATCGTCGAGATTTACTACATGCAGTCGACAACGGTGCTACATGTGGTCGGCGGTAGTGCTACAAGAGGCATCGCGTTTTGCTACAAGCGGTCTGCCACAGTTTGGATTTTCTATCCAGTGAAAGTCTCCGGCGAAGTCTTTTTTTTTCTACAGATGTTGAACTTTTTTGCTACATCTTTTTTTCTAGTTTTGCTATAATAGCGCAAAGTTTCTGCTACAATATCTCCGGTGAGGTGTTCTGGCGGAAATTTCCGGCGAAGTCAGGTTTTGCTACATTAGAACACACCTTTTGCTACAAAGTGTCCGGCGAGGTCTCTGGCGATACTTCGGCGAGGTCTCTAACGAGATCTATCATTTTATTTTGTCTTCCGAGTGAACGTTTTCTGTTACATATAGCAGAAGCGGGACTATTTATAGCAAAAGCGGGATTTTGTATTTTTTTGGAGGGACGTGTGTCAGTAGAAGGACCTAGAGGATTTTAAAGATTTATAACCCGAAGGACGCGTAGTACTACCGTTTTATAAAAAGCATAGGAATGTGCTTCAAAAAAAGCTGAAACATTTTATGTCGTGGAACGGATGGAGTAGCAAATTGGGTCTTAAACGATACCGAAGGACTAAAAATTTCATTTATATAGCAAATTGAAAATCAACTCGATGCCGAGTTTCCAGATCCTTCAGAAGACGTCGCCTTTGCCATCTTGGGCCACAGTCAGCCAATGCTACCCAATCGAGAACATTATCTTAACGGAATATTTCTGTTCATCTGAGGGGATTTATGCCTCCTTTTTTTCTAACAGACTGCTGCTATGGTGGAATATGGGTTAATAACGTTTTCTCTTACATGGATGGATTGCAGGTAATGGAAAGAACAAGCCTGCACCGAGGCGTAGGCCGAGAGTGACTGCTCATTTCGGGTATCATTCAGGTTCTTCCCGCGGCAGGGCAACCACCTTGCCTCGGTTCCAGGGGGGCCTCGAAAAGGATTCCGGTGAGCAGCTTGGGGAAGCTTGGGCCAAGTTCTTCCATGCCAATGGCATTCCTGGGGAGAAAGCCGACTGCCCGCTTTTCCGAGAGGCCATGAGATTGACGCAGCAGCTTGGTAAATCGGTTCAGCGCGTTCCTACGGCGTCGGAAATAGATGGCCCGTGCCTGCAGGCTGAGTATGACGAATTGGAGAAATATGTGGCGAGATGGAAACATAGCTGGGATCAGTGTGGTGTTACTGTCATGTGTGATTCATGGACAGGACCTACCGGGACGACCATTCTAAACTTCATGATCTCCTGCGAAGGGCGCATGTTCTTTCACAAGTCTGTTGATGCCACCGGACGCATGCAGAGTATCCCGTATCTCTATGAATCGATTAGGAAGGTGGTTGTGGAGGAGATTGGGCAAGGATTCGTAGTTCAGATTGTGACAGAGAATGAATCCAGCTTCAAGGAAGCGTGCGGACAACTCATCAAGGGATATCCGCACATTGTTTGGCAGCCATGTGCAGCTCACACTGTTAATCTCATGCTGAAGGACATTGGAAACATCCCCAAGGTTGACACGGTGGTCTCTAGTGCCAAGCGGATATGTAGGTTCTTCTACAATCATTCTGAGCTGCACGCTCAAATGAGAATTAAGATTGGAGAGTTGATCCAACCAAACTCTGCAAAGTTTGGAACTGACTTTGTGTTCCTACAAAGTTTCTTAGATAGCAAAGACAAGCTGAGGCAGTGGATGGTCTCGAATGAGTGGACCAGCGGCTCTTGGAACAGGGAGACAGATTATGACTACACGTATGACTGTTTGATAAGCTGCTCTTGGTGGGAAGATGTGAAGTGGGTGCTAGATATAATCCGACCACTTTATGCCGTACTTCAGTACGCAGACTCACATAAGACTAGGATGCATTCTGGGTTTATGCCTAGGATGATGGCTGCTAGGGAAGAATTGCTATCTCTTTTTCAAGAGGGATCAGAAGATTTGAAGAATGTAATAGATGTGGTGGACAAGAGGGTGGCAGATCTATACAATGACACTCTCATGATTGC
Organism: Avena longiglumis; assembly: GCA_030063025.1. Taxonomy (NCBI): domain Eukaryota; kingdom Viridiplantae; phylum Streptophyta; class Magnoliopsida; order Poales; family Poaceae; genus Avena; species Avena longiglumis. The sequence goes on from CP125977.1 coordinate 444,105,374, forward strand.
AGGTAAGGCTATAGCTATGTCTTAACATTTTTCCCCTTCAGTGCATTTTGTACTTATCTAACTCTCTTTCCTCTACAGCTGGTATGCTTGATCCTGAGGCTTACTACAAGTATGATCTTGCCAGCAATCCACATTATATGCAAGCATTGACAATGGCAATTCAGAAGGTTGCAGACTCACCTGCAAATGCAGCTGAGGCACTTGAACAATTTGAAGTGTTCCGTTCTTCCAGAGGCATGTTTGACAAAGAAATAGCTCGGCGTGGAACTGGCAAAGCAGGACCAGCTCATTGGTGGATGTTATATGGAGGAGAAGTCAGAATCCTTCAGGGTTATGCGATTCGAATTGTGTTTCAGTGCATGTCCTCTAGCGGGTGTGAGCAAAACTGGAGCCCATTTGCATTAATGCATGCATAAGCGAGAAATCAGATCACTTATGAAAAGCTTCACAAAATGGTCTATGTCCGCTACAATCTCAGGCTGCGGACCGAACAATCCGAAACAGATACTGAAGAAAAATATGGCAAGGAAAATAAAGAGTTTGATCCCTTCAGAATGATGATGGATGTCGAACTATATGATAAAGAAAACCCTATCATGGATTGGCTGAATATCCCAGGGAGTGAATCTTTGACTTTACTGGATGGAGAAGATGGATGCGATCCTCCTACACCTTCTAGGGCTGCTGTTGATATGATATGCAAGGCGATATCCAGTAAGGATGTCCTTGACAAGCCAATCGGAGCCTGGGAATCGAAGAAGAGCAGCATGCCTGGCGGCAGGAAGCAAAAGAGGAAAAGAGGGAAGACGGCCACTAATGCTGATGGTTCGTTGCATGCAATGTCTACTAGGAACAAGATGAAGGATCTCTCCAGCCCCCGCTAGCCTTTTGCTGGTAGGAAGTTCTGTTTAGGAGTTACCAGTAAAGCGAGTAACTTAGTAATGTTATTATTCAATTTCGCCGTTCGATTCAGCAAGCATTTACTGATCTTTTGCTCGTGACATTTTGTTGGTTTATTCTTTAGGTGGATCAGTCGCTGAAACCTTTGCAACATTCCCGATGGTTTCAGTGTTTCCTAAGAACTGAACTAGAACGAGATGTTAATTCTGAAGCACGAGAAGCAGCCATCCAAAGACGCCTGAGACCTCAAAACCCAGGATGCTACTACCGCTGTTCCACAATATAAGACGTTTTCGTAAATCTTAGGGCTGCGATCTCTTGTTATTTTTAATGGCATCTCTGATCTTTTCGTGGAGCATTATGCATCATATCTTAGACGGCTTCTGTGAATTCTTCTAACGGTGGCCTGTTATTTTGTTAATATTGGGTTAAATATTCTGTTCTGTGTTCTTCACTAGGACCACACGATCACTGATTCTGTAGAGGTTTCACTGAATATTATGCGCCTTTGGAATCTCCGATAACACTGTTTTGGCAATATAAGTACGTAAAAAAAAAGAGTCTGGATCTATCATTTTTGCCCTTCTTTGGAGCGAATATTTTGAAAAAATTTACCTAAAAAAAAAGAATATTCTGAAATTTTGTTTTAGGAACGCAAATAGATATCTTGTTCAATTACTTTCCACCTTTTTGCGTCAAAACATACATCATCAAATCCAGTAGCATTGAGAAACGGAGGGAAAATTCATCCATGTAGATCAAGTACAGTAGTAATATACAAGAGCACATGTACATATGCACGGCAAAATCAAGAGAAGCCAAGACCGCCTTCAGATGGAGGTTTTCTCGGGAAAACCTTCACATGGAGAGGAGATGCTGGCATTATGAGTCCCAAAACTGTACATAATACAACCGGGCAACCCTACATCCTGCGTACAGTCCAGCGATCAAATCGAACTATGTCTTGCAATTGCAAGCTTCGTGTTAGCAGGAATTGTGTATGTTGCATGGCACATTACCCAAGATCAAGCTCAAACCGGAAATCATCAAGAAACACCAACCTTGCTGTTGCCAGATCGAGGGTAGGACCTGAGCTTCAATCTGGCCAACTTTGCCGATGTCCAATTTGGAAAGAAACCTGGCTATCTCTATGGGTGCCACGTTCTCCAAACCAATATCTCAATGTTGCTGCTGGGACCAAACTCCACTCATCGAAAACTCATGTAACTGCTGACTAACGTACTCGTTGGGCTCACAAGGGTCTTGCTGAGCACGAACAGCACAAGGGTTAGCTCGAGCATCAAGATCGTGTTGAGGAATGTCCGGTCTATAGTCCAGCCATACAACGTGATGCCACCAGGGTTGGTTAGCAGATAGAGCACTGCAATGCAACAGACGTGAAGGAAATGCGTGAGTACAGCAGGAAGGAAAATAAAATAACATCCGTATACTGCTAGCATAAACAATATAAGAAAGATTAAGTAGCACAGCTTGAAGGGAGCTCTAAAATAAGTTTTAGCAATGGACTTAAATGAAGCTTTAGCTTACTAACCAAGTGATTCTCTCTTATGGTATGAAGACATGTAAGATGCCAATTGAGCTGAGCTATGAGAACTGTCATTCACCAAGCCACTTTCCAAAGACTCCAAGTCACTTTCCGAGTAATCTCTCAAAAACATTTGTGATGGAAAAGTGGCAAGGTGTGTAGAACCGTTTGGGGTGCTTCCATATGTAGAATCCGTAGAGCATGTCGCTAAAGCATGCCAACGACTAGCTATCGCAACGATGTTTTGAGCTCTATGAGAAATCTTAGCAGCTCCGTGTAAACAAAGGACGAGACCGACAACTTGAACAACTGAAGACACCTGCATCATAAAAACAATTGTATTTATGATGTGATCTTTTTACAGCATATGTAGATGGGGAAGTTTATGTTATATTTTTTTATTAAACAAGCATATAATACTCACAGCTATATCACCACCATTGGTGAAATTGATTGGGCCGTCGTATGCTGTTGTCTTGTAAAGAATGGCAAACTGGCTTGCTGTAACAGAAAAGAAGAGCAGCAGAAGGAACATGCGGAATCTGTGACTGATTTTGGATAGATTATGGCGGAGCTGCAGGTGCTCTTTCATATAGACTAAAGGATCTGCATCTTGCTCCAGAACTTTGCCGTAATCATCAAAGTGAATAACTTGTAGATTGCAGACCAAGTTGAAAAGCATGCAGGAAGACAACACAATTGTGGTCAAATACATCCATGACATGATGGAAGCAAATAGCACAATGCATGCTCTCCAAACTGACTCGCGGTACATGTGAGAGAAACGGAAGATTTCTCTGGTGACCTTCACGGCAAAGCATGGCAGTATCCACCACATAAGTGTTCTGAAGAAGTCCTGTCATAGGGCCGCAACACTTGTCAGCACAATAATGGAATGTCAAAACTGTTAAGCATTATGAGTAATGGATGGTTCCAATCCTTTTCTCCATAAAGGGTAATAGACTAATATCAAGATGATAACAATTACACCCGGCCTCTGATCAAACAGACATGTGGCACAAAATACTGGAACCTTCATTGACAATCATTCACAAAACCGACATGTGGCACAAACACAAACCTGCTGTATTAACACGGCCATGACCTCAATTCACATGGGGACACAAGCAGGCACATGTATATACTACATATGTAACCGTGAGAATCAATTACTTGGATCCGCCGACTAACGAATCCAAGGCGGCCGACAGGAGGCTTCAGATTTTTGGTGGGTTGCCAGATAGGCTGCAATGCAACAAGCACGCCTCCTGAATCTAAGCACAATATATAGTATAAACAATGCTCCCCGATGTCACTTAATTTATCTTTCAGATGCACAGGTTTGGATACAATGGCGCACATCACAGTTTCATCTGGTCATCTGCTAGTACGTGGGTAAGAAATTGCTGGAAGTGCTCTCTCTTTGGAACACGAATTCGAACTGTTTACTTGCCTCATTTCACAATTGAGGAAAAGTCTCGAGAAATTCATTTACTATTCACGCAAGGCAAGCTAAAAGTGAGACCGGCGAGAGACGTCACCTTGATCCTTGCGGCGTACTCCTTCTGGAAGCGGATCCGCATGCCGAGCTCCGGGTCAACGAAGAGGAACTTGCGGAGGCCGTACATGGCCATCTTCCTGGACACGCAGGCGACGGCCACGGACGCCGCGGCGGCCTGCGAGACCATGACGCACACCTCGAACAGCTCCACCTCGTAGTCGTCGCAGGCCGTCCCGTCGTCGCGGCACGGGGAGAGGGCCACCACCGCCGCCGGCAGCGCGAGGCCGACCACCGCCAGGACGGACGCCGCGAAGGCCACCTCCAGCCGGGTCGACGCCGAGAGCCCCGACGCCGCGAGGAACGCCGAGAGGCGCCGGAGCCATCGCTCCAGCAGCGCGTCGGTGGGCGGGAGCAGCGGCGCTGAGAACGCCGGGTGGCTCTCCGACGCCGACGGGGGCCGGGTCAGCGGCCTAGGGGGGATCGGAGGCAGCGGCGGAGGAGCCGGCGGTGGTGCTTCGGCGGGGCGGTCGCCGTTGGCCATGAGGGCGGGAAGGGGGAAGGGAGGCGCAGGTATCAAATATGCCGGCGGTTGGAAGGCGGAGGCGAGGAAGTGGGCCCTCTTATTCTGCTCGTGGTCACGTGGGGCCCGCGGAGAGTTGAACCAGTGGGGAAGCGCGGTGTGGTGGAGTGGCGAGGGAGCAAAGAGATCTCTGTGTGTGTCCTTTTGCGGTGTGGTGCGACGCCGGGGAGGAGTAGGGACACGTGGCTGGGTCCTACTCTGGTGTAGGTGACGTGGCGGACCGCCTCCCGGTTTGCGTGTGAAGGATGCCAGAAGGTACCGCACGCCTGGCTCCGGTTCGTAGCCTCAGGGGCAGGGAGCAATCAGCAAACTCGAATTTTAATTTTCAGAAATATAAAAATAAATTTACTTTGTAAAGGTTTAGAAAATCCAATTCGGCTTACGGATGCAAATGAACTATTGTGAAAACATATTTCAAACTGTTCGGCGCGACGATAGATGGGTTCGATCTGGTCCTCTATGTCTGATCTGGTACTCCTCTCCGGCACTGCCTTGCCTTCTCCTTCGCTGTTTTGATCGGCAGCGTGAGGGACTGCTGGTGTGCTTGAATAATGGAGGCGGTCCTAGGGTTCCTCCCGCGAGAAGAAGAAGATCTGCTTGATGTTGGTCCTCGTAGATCTTGACCGAGTTTCGAAGTTTGGAAGCTCACGCAAGAAACTCCATGGCAGCCTAGAGTTTCTTTGAGCGGAAGGTATTCGTCGTATGCCTTGTTTTTCTCGCCGTTTGGTTTCAGCGGGAGCGTGGCGAAGCTCTGCTGTTTGTTTTCACCAAGTGTCATTCTTCGAGCCATGGTAAAGTCAAATGCGGAGAATGTCAAGAAAATGAAAACATGAGGGCAACGATGGTGATTTGAGTCTTTGTGGCGACGACGAACTGACTACGTGCTTCGTGACTCGCAGTATCAACTGTTTGTGTGTGGGGGGGCGGGGGAGGGGGCAACACAGGAGGAGTTCCTAGTCTTGCCTTGCACTGTAAAAATCCAAGGTTTATCCTTATCTGGTTGTGCCTGGCAATGGTCTTGATGGCATTGTTTTGCGTGCGAGGACTTTCTTAAGGATGAAAACCTATGATCTTTGATCGGGCAACGACGGCGCTTGTGCACTGTTTCCTTCTTAAAGGCATTGTTATTGGAGTGGAGGATTACTGGTGTTGTTCTGGTGGTGTTAGTGTTGTTGTTGTTGTGAGGAATAGTTCTTTGGAGGAGACTTTTCTTTTTTCTTGGCTGTGTGCATCCGTAAGGCCGATAGGAAATGCGTTGTTGCAGAGGCGGGATGTATATCTGTGATATTAATATATACACTTTTTAAAAAATATATTTTTTTAAACTGTAATTTTTCTTAGAAAAAAACACTTGCATGTATATCCAGACAGTAAATCTTCGTACATAAGTTTGCGAGTAAAAAGAACATTTTAGATGTTCCGTGTAAAAAGATAAATTTTAGTGCTTCAACTTGTCTATTCATCAACATGTTTTACACAAGCCATATAAAATATTCTTTTGAAGTGGACGCAGGAGAGCTGCGTATTGCGTATTTCATTGATAGAAGAAAAGAGTTGCAAGGAACTCAACACCAGAAACAACGGTTGACAGAACAACCAATCCGGGCAAAGCGAAAAGGAAAATGATACAGATCGTTCGGGGATGGAACCGTTTCATCCCCCGGCTCGTCGCGCACCTGTTTTTTCCTCGCGTGTTGGTGTGGACCCTCCTTCGCACGCCTCTGCCTTATCCTATTGTTTTCTTCTCCACGCGGAAGAAATTCTCCAGCGCCTTCCTCGCCTCGCAGCGGCCGGAGCACCTCCCCTACCCGATCCCCTTGCTTCTGCGATGTTCCCCTCGCCGCCTCCTATCCTCCTCTTCCTATTCTCCAGCGATCTCCCCCGTCCAGGCCTCAAGGTCCCGTCGGCGCCGCTCCTTCTCGGGGTTCGACGCCGGTGCCCAAGGTCTGTCCGCACTCGGTGGTGGGCCTACCCCCTTGTCCGTCCGCGAAGGTGGCGCTGCCCGCACCGGTGGTGATGTTGTCGGCGCCGGTGGCGGTGTTGCTGCGCGCGGGTGGTGGTCCAGTCCGCCTCGGTGTAGCGCTGTCCGTGCGAGATGGTGGGGCTGCCCGCGCCGATAGTGATGCTGCTGCGTGGACATGCTTTAGGCGCCGGTGGTGGTGATGCCGTCTAACGGCACTGCTACACACGGCGATGTCTGCGGCATCCGGAATTGCTACCTGCGGCTAACGACACTGCTACACACGGCGAGCGACCCTGCTACACACGCCCTCTGGTGTTGCTACCTTCGGCGAGCAGAGCTACTATAATGATATTTTTTTTGCTACAAGTTTTTGCTCCGACGATGTCTCCGGCGAAGTCAGCTTTTGCTACATTAGTATATTTATTTTGCTACAATATCGTAAACTTCTTGCTACGAGGTCTCCCGCCGGCGAAATTCTCCGGCGAGTCTAAGACGGAGTTAGTTTTGCTACATTAGCACAAATATTATGCCACATAGTCTCCGACGAGGTCTCCGGCGAAGTCTCCGACGAGATCTGTCTTTTTTATTTGTCTCATGACGAACCGTTGTTTGCTACAATGTAGCAAAAGCGGGGCATATGTAGCAAAAACGGGTCTGAATGTAGCAAAAGCGGGATTTGGATGGACACATGTCAACACGAGGACCAGGGGATCAGAAGTTTTTATCCCCGGGGAACGCGTAGCACTGTCCAAGCGAAAAAGAAGGAAAAAACACATGCCGGCCTTTGCCGTTAGACTAAACAGCGCATGCTGATTACTCGCGGCTCCTAAGGTGCCGGCAGCCGGCCACCGCCCAAGACATGCATTCGTCCAGGACATCGCTGAATACCGCCGATGCGGTGCGCTCGGCCTCGCGGAAGATGCAGGCATTACGTTCGTTCCAGATGAACCAAAGGACCATGAGGCCCAGCGTCCTACAGCACCGTTTGTGTGCACCCCCTCCGACCTCCGAAAGTGACAGGAACCAATCCAAAGTAGATGCCGATTGGTCCCAAATTGCAGGCTGGAAACTGGGCAGCTCAAAGTGCGCTGCAACTTTGCCCCAAAGGGAGCAAGACCAGGAGCACTCCGTAGCGAGGTGGTGCGCCGTTTCAAGGTTGCGCCTGCATAGCAGGCAGAAATAGGAGTTTGGCCATTGCCGCGCCATCAGCCGATCCGCTGTGAGAAATCTGTTCTGGGCCAAGAGCCAAGCGAAGAGGCGACACTTCGCCGGTGCCCAGGCACGCCAAACTGGCTGCATAAGCGGCGACGCAACGGATCCCAAGAACTAAAGCCGGTATGCCGAGGAGGCTGAGTAGACGCCCGACGACTCGAGTCACCAGCGAAAAGAGTCAGGGACCCCGACCTGGAGCTGGACAGCCGCCACACGCGTCCAAAGCAGGACAAAGTCGCCCAACGTCTCTGAGGAGACACGACCACTCAAATCCGCAACCCAGCACTGGTTGTGCAGTGCTTCGTGCACGAGGCGCCGCTTTCGACGGGACGCCTCAAAGAGGGACAGGAAGGCTGAGAACGGTGCCTGGCCATCCATCCAGTCGAACCAGAAGCTAGCAGTACCTCCATCCCCAATGGATGTCACTATGGCAGCTGCCAAGAACCCAAGCGTAAAAATCTTCTCAACTTTCACTCACCAAATCCTCCGGGGAAAACTCAAACCGATGCATCAAATGCAATGGCAAGAACATAAGTAGTGCTCAAATCCTTCTCTCCCAAATTCCACCAAAGCTACAAAAGCTTGTGGGGAAATAAGAGAGGAAGAACAATGAAGGAAATCCACAAAAGACTCCAAGATCTAGATCCCAAGATGTTCCCCTCACTTAGAGGAGAGATGGATTGGTGGGATTGTAAATCTAGATCTCCTCTTTCAAATCCCTAAAGTATATGCAAGAATCAAGGGAGGGATTAAAGGGGGAGCAAGCTCAAGAGGGTCAAGAATAGAGGAGAAAGCCTGTAAAACTCGAGCCAATCCATTGGGGAAGAAGGGCCCCTTTTTATAGGCCCATAGATTTCTGACCGTTTTCTGCCCGTTGGGGAAAAGTCAGACCGGAGACTCCGGTCTACACCGGAGATTCCGGCCCAACCTCCGGGCTAGCCTCCAGACCACCCATCTGAATGACCTGGGCCATCCTTTACCCAACAAGACCGGAGACTCCGGTCTTCCAACACCGGAGACTCCGGACTGAGCCAACACCGGAGACTCCGGGGTAACCTCCGGACCCTCCGACCCCATACAAAGATGTCCCAGCCCTGATTCTGAAGTCACCACCGGAGACAGTTCCGGAAACTCCGGACCACACCGGAGACTCCGGTCCATGCAGACCCGAGACTCTGGTCTGGACCAAATAAGAGGCAAACTTCAAATGGCGATATCTAGAGTTTGGAAACTCCGATTGACCCGAAACCAATTTTGTTGGAAAGAGGACAACAAGAGGTACCCAACAAAAAGTGAAAATATTGGATACCACCAAGAGAGAACATTTCATGTATTATAAAGTGCGATACTTCTCTTGGTGAGAAACCGAAAAACCTCAAAGATCAAAAACGCAATAAGATATAAAGGGGAAATCTGTTTTTGATGAACTAGGGCTTGTTATGAATATTGCCACAAGCTCTATAACCTCACATGGATAAGTGTTGGAGATATGCCCTAGAGGCAATAATAAATATAGTTATTATTATATCTTTGTGTTTATGATAAATGTTTACATTCATGCTATAATAGTATTAACAAGGAAACATTAATACTTGTGTGATTTGTAAACTTAATTTGAAGTCCCTAGTATAGCCTCTATACTTCACTAGCTTGTTGGTTGATTAATGATTGTGGTTTCCCTATCATGAACATTGAGATGTTATCAACAACAAGATCATATCGTTAGGAGAATGATATGGTGGACATACTCCTATAGATAAGCATAGCATAAAGATCAAGTCATTTCAATAGTTCAATTGCTATATGCTTTCTGATACATAGTAACCTAATTCCTTCGACCATGAGATCATGCATATCACCTTTACCGGATGGATGCTTTGATGACATCAAACACCACACCGTGGCGGGTGGCTATAAAGGTGGCATTGAGTGTTCGGAAAGTATTGGTTGAAACACATGGATCAAGAGTGGATTTGTCCATCCATATGACGGATAGATATACTGGGCCCTCTGTGGAATGTCATCCAATTAGCTTGCAAGCATGTGACTAGGTCACAAGGGATCACATATCACGGGAACGAGAAAAGAGTACTTATCGGTAACGAGGTTGAACTAGGTATGTAGAGATACCGACGATCATAACCTCGGATAAGTAAACTATCGTGAGACAAAGGGAAATTGGTATCGTATGTAAGTGGTTCATTCGATCGCAAAGTAACCGTAGAAATATGTGGGAGCCATATGAATTTCCAGATTCCTCTATTGGTTATTGTTCGGAGAAGTGTCTCGATAATGTCCGCATAATTCACGAACCGTAGGGAGACACACTTAAGGATTCGACGTTGTTTTGAGTAGTTATGGTATTATGAGAAAGAGACCGAATGTTCGAGTCTCGGATGGGATCCGGGATATCACGAGGTGATCCGGAATGGTCCGGAGAATAAGATTCATATAAGGAAAGTCCCGTTTTGGAGTTCGGGAATGATTCCGGTGTTTTCATCGGGAATGTTCTAGAAGGTTCCGGATTGTCTGGCACTCCGGGGGGGAGGGTACATGAATGTGTCAATGAATGATTGCATCATGTACTAAGTGTTCTTGCTGTTCCAAAACTGAAAAGTCAAACTGCCAGTTTGAAAGTCAAACGGCTAAACAGAAACTGTGGAAAACAGAAACTGTGGGAAACAGAAACTGTGGGAAACAAGCAACAGAGGTTGAAACCAACTTGGAGGAGGAGTCCCTCTCCTCCAAGCCGGCCCACCTAGGCCGAGTTGGGAGGAATCCTCCTCCCTCACGGCCCTCCACCTATAAAAGGAGGCGGGGCCTCCCTCTAGACACACAAGTTCCTATCCTTTAATCTCCGGTTTAGAGCCGTTTCGGTTTAGAGCTTCTAATTGCTTTAGCCTGCGGTTTAGAGCCTTCTAATTGGTGTGTCTAATCTCTAGACCACTAATAGCCTCTCTCATACTCCACCATACTCGCTCCGGCTTAAGGCGAAGCCTCATGATTTCCTCTACTTCAGGTACCATGTCGTTGTCACGGAATCGCGAGGAGAGTGCTACAACCTCCGCTGCATGGAACAAGGGAGAGGAAGGTCTTCGAGTACCGAACGTGTGACCGATGCGAAAGCGCCTTAACGCAGCCTTGGGAAGGATCGTCTACACGATCTTGAGATCGGAAGAGTACGACTACATCACCCACGAGAATCCGCTCGTTAAACACTTTGGAATCTTCGAGGTAAGTTATTCCATCGACTCGTTGCTACAATCTAGTAGATAGATCTTGGCTTGTTTGTTTGTATGCGATAGAAATTTTTGTTTTCCATGCTACGAACCCCTACAGTGGTATCGAGCCGTGTCTATATGTAGATCATTGCACGAGTAGAACACAATGGTCATTGGGCGTTGATGCTTTTATTGTCGATTGCTTTTGTGTACTTTGCATCTTGCGGTATGTTGGGATGAAGCGGCCGGGCTAACCTTACATGACATCGTTCATGAGACTTGCTCCACGCTTGACATGCAACTTGTATTGCATAAGTGGCTTTATGGTGCTGTTTCTCCTAGCATAGTTAAGATCCAATTTACAACGGGTGATCAACAATGCTAGTATCAATGTTGTGGTTCTTGTTCGTAAGTTAGAACGACACTTATTGAAAGCCCCAAACCACGTAAAATATGCAAAGAAAGTAGAGACGTCTAACTTTGTTTTGCGGGTGTCGATGATGTGATATGGCCATGATTGTGATTATATTTGATGTATGCAATGTTCCTTATTATAAGTTGACAACCGGCAGGAGCCATATGGTTGTCTTTAATTTATGTTAAGACCCGCGTGTCTATTCAAAGTAGTTGTAATAGTTGAAGCCGGTGGACGACAATCATGGTGAAGCGTCATTGACCTTGATGCAATGCCGGTGATGATGGAGATCATGTTCGTGCTTGAAGATGGAGATCGGAAGCACAAAGAATAAAGGCCATATCATATCACATATTATTGAATTGCATGTGATGTTAATCCTTTATGCATCTTGTATTGCTTGGTAGACGACGGTAGCATTATAAGATGATGAAGGGTTCGCAGCATAGAAAACAAAAAATTTTCCTACGATGTGAACTATATACCAAGATCTATTTATACTAGATACAAACAACGGGCGGATGTATATCCGTAGAGAACATACCCTTGAAGACCGACAAAGTTTAACGAGTCCAAACTCGTGGTTGATGTAGACGATCTCTTGCCGATCTCAAGATCGAGAGGAAGTCCTAGCGCCCGCAATCAGATCCGCGTTTCAAACACACGCTCGAGGCACCGAGCAACCTCCGCCTCCTCGCTCCCGATGCAGCGGAAGCACAACTCTTTCTTGCCGAATAGCCACCGGGAACATGTATCTCGCTAGTCCGAGACCATGGGAATAAATTCTAGAGGGGAGAGAGATCCTTCACGAGGAGGTGTGAGTGAGAAGTGAGAGGAGGGCTCCTTTTATAGGAGGAGGGAACCCCAAGGGGTGGCAGGCGCATGGGGCTGCCCTGCCCTCCCTCATCATGTGGGTGGACACTCCACTCACAAAATGACCCTTCAAAAGTCCACTCAAAATCCCACTCAAAAATCCCATTAAATTTCCACCAAATTTAATGCAAACTCTCATTAAATAAAACTCTTTTATTTTATTCAGAATTTTGTCAATTACTTTAATGACAAACATTCACAAATAACCCTTGCTAGAATTCTATTTCACATGCATAACCACTTTATGCAATTTCACCCGAAAACCGTTTGGTATCTAGTGAAATAAATTCTGCGCTTGTTTATTCTTTCGGCATGAAACTTTTGCTCCAATTGGATGTCGGTGTCTCTTAAGTGTGTCACCCTACGGTTCGTGAATAATGCGGACATGATCGAGACCCTCTCGGATCAATAATCGAGCGGATCTGGAGACCCATACACTCCCACACATTCAACGATGACTTTCTTGTGATCGTCGGAACCTTTTACGCTAGTATCTTAATCCCTTTGTCTCACGATATATTACATGTCCGAGATTCGATCATCGGTATCTCCATACCTAGTTTGATCTCGTTACGACATGCACTCTTTTCTCGTTCCGATATAACATTCTAGTGATCAAATCACTTGCTTGCAAGCTAATCAATGTGATATCACCGAGAGGGCCCGAGTATATCTATCCGTCATCGGGATGAACAAATTCCACTCTTGATCCATGAGCCTCAACATAACACTTTATTAGTTGAACCCATCTTTATAATCACCACATTACGGTGTGACGTTTGATGTTATCAAGAAACTCTTCCGGTGTTAGTGATTGACATGATCTCATGGTCTAAGGATTAGGATGACTTCTTAAGTTGTTATAGCAATATAAACTCAATGACTTTGATCGTAATGCTATACTTCGGATGAATGTTCATCACATCATTACACTAATGTTGTGATCCCGTTATTAACAACATCCAATGTCCATGATCAGGAAACCTTGATCATCTTGTTAATCAACGAGCTAGTTTATGAGAGAGGCTTAACTAGGAACTTTCTGTTTGTTTATTAAACACACATGTATTAACGTTTCCGTATTAATACAATTATAGCATGCAAAATAAACATCTATCATATACTTGGAATACACATAATAAACAATTTATTATTGCCTCTCAGGGCATATTCCCTTCAGTCTCCCACTTGCACTAGAGACAATAATCTAGTTACATAGTGATATATCTAACACCCATTGAGTTCTTGTGTTGATCATGTTTTGCTCTAGGGAGAGTTTTAGTCAACGGATCTGCTACATTGAGATCCGTATGTACTTTACAAATCTTTATATCTCCATCCTTGACATGCTCGCGGATGGAGTGAACCGGCGCTTAATATGCTTGGAATGCTTGTGAGACCTTGGCTCTTTGGCATTGGCAATGGCACCATTGTTGTCACAATAGATCACCATTGGGTCCAACGCTTGCCACAACTCCTAGTTCGGATATGAACTCCTTCATCCAAAGCTTCGAGCCGCTTCGGCAAAGAACATATTCGGCCTCCGTTGTTGATCCGCTACCACAGGTTGTTTGGAGCTCCTCCAACTAACCGCTCCGCCATTCATGAGAAATACGTATCCGGATTGAGACTTAGAGTCATCCGGATCGGTGTCAAAGCTAGCGTCGACATAACACTTAGCGACGAGCTCTTCTTCACCTCCATATACAAGAAACATATCCTTAGTTCTTCTTAAGTACTTAAGGATATTCTTGACCGCTATCCAGTGTTCCGAACCTGGATCCGATTGGTACCTACTAGTCAAACTAATAGCGTGTGCCACATCCGGTCTTGTACATAGCATGGCGTACATTATAGAGCCTATGGCTGAAGCATAGGGGACTTTGTCCATTATCTCTCTTTCTTCCGCCGAAGCCGGACTTTGAGTCTTACTCAATGTCTTGCCTTGCAACATAGGTAAGAACCCCTTCTTACTTCCGTCCATTTTAAACTTCTTTAAAATCTTATCAAGGTATGTACTTTGCGATAGCCCTATTAGGCGCCTAGATCTATCTCTATAGATCTTTATGCCTAATATGTAAGACGCTTCACCTAGGTCCTTCATTGAAAATTTCTTTGTTTAGATAACTTTTAACACTGTTTAAAGTTCTATATCATTCCATCAATAATATGTCATCCACATATAGTATCGAAATGCCACATTGCTCCCACTCACTTTCTTGTAAATACAAGCTTCTCCATAAGTTTGGACAAATCCAAACTCTTTGATCACCTCATCAAAGCGGAGATTCCAACCGTGATGCTTGCTTCAATCCATAGATGGATCGTGAAGCTTGCACACCTTGTTAGCATCCTTAGGATCGACAAAACCCTTTGGTTGTATCATATACAACTCTTCTTCAATATTACCATTGAGAAAGCGGTTTTGACATCCATCGCCATATTTCATAATCGAAATATGCAGCAATTGCTAACATAATCCTAACGACTTTAGCATCGCTACGGAGAGAAAGTCTCATCGTAGTCAACTCCTTGAATTTGTCGAAACCCCTTTGCGACAAGTCGAGCTTTATAGATGGTCACATTACCATCAAGATCGCTTTTCTTTTGAAAATCCATTTGTTCTCCACGGCCTTCGGTCGTGAGGTAATTCCACCAAGTTCCAAACTTGATTTTCATACATGGATTCCATCTCGGATTTCATGGCTTCTAACCATTTGTTGGAATCGGGCTCATCATCGCTTCTTCATACGTCGCAGGTCATTATTTTCATCAACCATGAAATTTATGACAGATTTCCGTCTGTCGGGAGTCGACGTCTGCTTGACCTGCGAGGTTCGGTAGTACTCTTCGGAGTTTCATGATCATTATCATTAGTTCCTTCTTCAAGGTGGAGCCAACTCGAACGACTTCCGGCCAAGGCTACTCGCCATACTTTGAAGAGAAGGTTCCATAACCTCTTCGAGTTCTACCTTCCGACTACTCACACCTTTCGCGAAACTCTTTCTCTAGAAAGGATCCATTCTTGGCAACAAAAACCTTGCCCTCGGATCTGTGATAGAAGGAATACCCAATAGTTTCTTTAGGGTATCCTATGAAGACGCATTTTTCCGCTTTGGGTTCGAGTTTATCCTTGAAGTTTCTTCACATAAACATCGCAACCCCAAACTTTAAGAATGATGACTTAGGTTTGTTTCCAAACCACAATTCATACGGTGTCGTTTCAACGGATTTAGATGGTGCCCGATTTAAAGTGAATGCAGCAGCTTCTAGTGCATAACCCCAAAATGACAACGGCAAGTCCGTCGGAGACATCATAGATCGAACCATATCTAATAAAGTACGACACGACGTTCCGACACACCATTTCATGGTGTTCCGGCAGTGTGAGTTGTGAAACAATTCCACACTCTTTCATGTGAGTGCTAAACTCGTAACTTAGATACTCACCTCCACGGTCGCATCAGAAATTTGATCTTTCTATTACGATGATTTTCCACTTCATTCGAAATTCCTTGAACTTTTCAAAGGTTTCAGACTTGTGTTTCATTAAGTAGATATAACCGTATCTACTCAAATCATCCGTGAAAGTAACAAAATAACGATATCCACCTCACCGACACACTCATTGGACCACATACATCGAATGTATGATTTCCAATAAATCCGCCTGCTCCATTGAACCGAAAAGCCGTTCTAGTCATCTTGCCCATAAGGCATGGCTCACATGTATCAAATGATTCATAATCAAGTGATTCTAAAAGTCCATCCGAATGGAGCTTCTTCATGCTTAATGCCAATATGACCTAGACGGCATTGCCACATATATGCGGATATATCATCACTAAGTTTAATCCTTTTAGCATCAATATTATGAATATGTGTAACATTATCATCGAGATCCAACAGAAATAAACCATTCAACATTGGTGCATGACCATAAAAGATTTCATTCATATAAATGGAACAACCATTGTTCTCGATTTGAATGAAAACCACTTTGCATCAAACATGATCCAGATACAATGTTCATGCTCAAAGGGCACCAAATAACAGTTATTTAAGTTTATAACTAATCCCGACGGTAAGTGGAGAGGTAGCGTTCGACGGCGATCACATCAACGCTTGATCCATTGCCGACACGCATCTTGACCTCACCCTTGCTAGCGGTCGCTTCGCATTCTCGATTCGAGTTACAAATATTAGCAACTGAACCAGTATCAAATACCCAAGTGCTACTGCGAGCACTAGTCAAGTACACATCAATAACATGTATATCATATATACCTTTGTTTGCCTTGCCGGCCTTCTTGTCTGCCAGATACTTGGGGCGATTGCGCCAAAGGGCGATCCCCTTACAATAGTAGCACTCGGTATCGACTTAGGTCCAACTCGGGTTTCTTTTCAGGCGGCAACAAAGCTTGCCGCCTTACTTCCTTCCGTTTTCCTTCTTGTCTTTCTTGAAACCAGTGTTCCTATTGATCATCAACACTTGATGTTCCTTTTGATCTCCACTGCAGTTTTAAGCATTGATGTAAGCTCGGGAGAGACTTCTTCATGCCTTGCATATTATAGTTCATCACGAAGCTCTTATAGCTAGGTGGCGAGACCGCAACACGATGGATGCCTAAGTCAATGGGAATCGTTATTCCCAAGGACACAAGCTTATCGGCAGAACCGACATCTTGAGTACATGCTCACTAACGGAGCTGTTCTCTTCCATCATGCACTAAAGAACTTTTCAAGCATTGTAGCTCTCACAGCAGATGTGTGTCGAAAATCATTTTCAACTCACCCATTGTATCAAAAGCATTGCCGTTTTAAACGCTTTGAAGTTCGGCTCTAGCCCATACAATATGCCGCAATGAACTAAGTTGTGGTCCTCGACGAGTCGATAGACATTCTTCTCCTCGTCAGGCATCGTCAAAGGTGGGGGCCTAACGGCGCTTCTAGCACATATTGCTTTTGTGCAAGAGAGGAGAATCCTCAAATTCATGGCCCATTCAAGAAAGTTGCTACCGTTCGTTGCTAGTTTCTCTTCTCCATGAACGCATTGAAATTAAAAGCGGTGGTGCCATCTACAACAGAATTTGTAAAGTTTAGACTAAGTGTATGATAGATTGAGTTCAACTAATCTATATTACGAATGAACTCCCACTCAAAAGCGACATCCTCGTGTCCTTTTGGTGATTACATGAACCAAATCCACTACACCAAGTCCGATCATCACGTGAGTCGGATAGCTTCAAAGGCGAGCATCAAATGGGCATCATATCAACTATATGACTCATGCTTAACCTTTCGGTCTGTGTTCCGAGGCCATGTCTGCATACATGCTAGGCTCGCCAAGTTAGAACCTTAGTATTTTGCGTGTAACTGTCTTACACCCGAAGTATGGTCGAGGATCCAAGTACACCCGATCATCACGTGATGTCTTGGAGCGACGAAAACATAATCGGTGCATACTAAAGGGAGAACACATTCTTATCTTGATATTTAAAATGAGGGATCATCTTATTATGCTTAACAAAGCGCTAAACAAGCAATATAAGATGCAATCAAACATCATATGTTTAATAGTGAAATTATATGGTTCCCGCAGATGATCTCTATCATGTGCATCGTGGTATGATCACTATCATACCTATATGTGTAAATCCACAATCTATGGGTTTTACGCTATGTGTTGTAAGAGTATCATCTCATACTTCTACTTACAACACTACCATATCATAACACTAGCCCAAAGAACAATCTAAACTAGACTTCTAATTTATCCATTGCAAGTTTTACGTCGAGGGCTTTCGAGATAGAACCGTTCTTACCTACGAACATGAACCACAACGAGGATAATCAAATTGTTGACAACTCTGCAAAATAGATATTGACTATAGTAGGAGAGACAGACACCCGCTAGCCACTTATGCAAACTAGTTGCATGTCAAGCGTGGAACAGTCTCATGTGCGAGGACATGTAAAGTTTGTCCGCCGCTTCATCCCACTATGCCACCAATATCCAAAATCACAAGAAAGGAGCAACAACATGATCATCATCGCCCACATACTCATATGTGTACTACCTGTAAAGTATCTACGCATAGATCCGCTCGATACCCATGAAGGGTTCGCAGATAGAAAACAAAAATTTTCCTACGATGTGAACTATATACCAAGATCTATTTATACTAGATACAAACAACGGCGGATGTATATCCGTAGAGAACATACCCTTGAAGACCGACAAAGTTTAACGAGTCCAAACTCGTGGTTGATGTAGACGATCTCTTGCCGATCTCAAGATCGAGAGGAAGTCCTAGCGCCGCAAATCAGCCATCGATCCGTGCTCGCACACACGCTCGAGGCACCGAGCAACCTCCGCCTCGCTCCAGCGATGCATGGAAGCACAACTCTTTCTTGCCGAATAGCCACCGGAACATGTATCTCGCTAGTCCGAGACCATGGGGAATAAATTCTAGAGGAGAGAGATCCTTCACGAGGAGGTGTGAGTGAGAAGTGAGAGGAGGGGCTCCTTTATAGGAGGAGGGGGAACCCCAAGGGGTGGCCAGCGCATGGGGCTGCCCCTTGCCCCTCATCATGTGGGTGGACACTCCACTCACAAAATGACCCTTCAAAAGTCCACTCAAAATCCCACTCAAAAATCCCATTAAATTTCCACCAAATTTAATGCAAACTCTCATTAAATAAAACTCTTTTATTTTATTCAGAATTTTGTCAATTACTTTAATGACAAACATTCACAAATAACCCTTGCTAGAATTCTATTTCACATGCATAACCACTTTATGCAATTTCACCCAAAACTGCTTTCAGTATCTAGTGAAATAAATAAATTCGCTTGTTTATTCTTTTCGCATGAAACTTTTGCTCCAATTGGATGTCGGTGTCTCTTAAGTGTGTCACCCTACGGTTCGTGAATAATGCGGACATGATCGAGACCCTCTCGATCAATAATCGAGCGGGATCCGAGACCCATATCGACTCCCACACATTCAACGATGACTTTCTTGTGATCGCGGAACCTTTTACGCTAGTATCTTAATCCCTTTGTCTCACGATATATTACATGTCCGAGATTCGATCATCGGTATCTCCATACCTAGTTTGATCTCGCTATCGACATGCACTCTTTTCTTGTTCCCGATATAACATTCTAGTGATCAAATCACTTGCTTGCAAGCTAATCAATGTGATATCACCGAGAGGGCCCAGAGTATATCTATCCGTCATCGGGATGAACAAATTCCACTCTCGATCCATGAGCCTCAACATAACACTTTATTAATTCTGAACCCATCTTTATAATCACACCGTTACGGTGTGACGTTTGATGTTATCAAGAAACTCTTCCGGTGTTAGTGATTGACATGATCTCATGGTCTAAGGATTAGGATGACTTCGTAAGTTGTTATAGCAATATAAACTCAATGACTTTGATCGTAATGCTATACTTCGGATGAATGTTCATCACATCATTACACTAATGTTGTGATCCCGTTATTAACAACATCCAATGTCCATGATCAGGAAACCTTGATCATCTTGTTAATCAATGAGCTAGTTTATGAGAGAGGCTTAACTAGGAACTTTCTGTTTGTTTATTAAACACACATGTATTAACGTTTCCGTATTAATACAATTATAGCATGCAAAATAAACATCTATCATATACTTGGAATACACATAATAAACAATTTATTATTGCCTCTCAGGGCATATTCCCTTCAGATGATCCCTCATGCACATCAATTTCAAGTCATAAAGTGTTCGCCCTTAGTTAGCACCGTTGCTAAAGCTTGTTGTTTCGAAGCACGACGTGATGATCGGGTGTGTTAGATTCTGCAAGTGTATACAACGTAAGCAAGCCAGATTTGCTCATGCAGAAACTAAGGTTTGATCTTGACGATCCTAGCATGTACAGACATGGTCTCGGAACACGGATCACCGAAAGGTAAAGCATGAATCATATAGTAGATATGATGAACATAACAATTGTTCGCCATTGAAACTATATCAACTCTCGTGATGATCGGTGTTGATGTAGTGGATTTGGTTCGTGTGATCACTAAAACAATGTGAGGGATGTTGTTTTGAGTGGGAGTTCACCTAGTTTAATTTCATTAATTAATTTGAACTCAATTTGTCATAAACTTAGTCTAAACTATTGCAAATATGTTGTAGATCAATGGCAGCCCCTACCATCAATTTTAATGCGTTCCTAGAGAAAGAAAAGTTGAAAAACAATGGAAGCAACTCATGGATTGGTTCCGCAATTTGAGGATTGTCCTCACAAATTGGTAATTTGACCTATGTCTTTGGATGCACCGCTAGGTGACCACTACCGATGCTTCCGATGAAGTAAAGAATGTTTACCTCACTCGGAAGAATCAAGACTCCATAGTTCAAGGTGCTATCTTGTATGGTTTAGAATCGAGCTTGAGAAAAGGTTTGAAGAGTCGACCCATATGATATTGTCGAGGATCTCAAATTGATTTTTGAGACTCATGCGGCAATTAAAAGCTATGAGGCTTGAAAAGTTCTTTAACCGCAAGATGGAAGAGGGCATCGTCGGTGAGCATGTGCTTAAGATGTCCAGGCACGCAAACAAACTTCAAAGCTTGGGTATAGTGATTCCTAATGCTTTGGGGATTTACCGTCCTCCATCCGCCACCAAGTTACAGGAACTTTGTGATGAACTACAACATGCGTAACATGAACAAAGAGTTGCCGTAACTATTTGCTATGTTAAAATCTGCGAAGTGGAGATCAAGAAAGAGCACCAAGTGTTGATGGTCAATAAGACCACCAAACTCAAGAAAGGCAAGTCTAAGAAAAGGGACACTTCAAGAAGGGTGGTAAGAAAGTTACCACGCGAAGAAGACCAAGGCTGGACCCAAGGCTGAAACCGAGTGCTTTACCGCAAGGGAGAAGGTCCTGAAGCGGAATTGCCCAAAGTACTTGGCGGATCTCAAGAACGGCAACATCAAGAAGAAAGGTATATCCGATATACATGTTATTGATGTGTATCTCACTAGTACTGTAGTAGTGCACTCGGTATTTGATATCGGTTGCTCATATTTGTAACTCGAAACAGTGCAAAGGCGTATAAACGAAAGCTAGCGAAGAACGAGGTGACGATGCGGCGTGGGAAGCGGATCAAAGGTTGATGTGATCTCTTTCGGCACGCTACCCCTTCATCTACCATCGGGATTAGTTTTATACTTAAATAATTGTTATTTAGTGCCTGTGTTGAGCATGAACATTATATCGGGATCTTGTTTATTGCGAGACGGTTACTTGTTTAAATCAGAGAATAATGGTTGTTCGATTTATATGAGTAATATGTTTTATGCACATGCACCTTTGATAGATGGTCTATTCTTATTGAATCTCGATAGTGGAAATACACATATCAACAACATTGAGGCTAAACGTTTGAAATCAAGCGATAATTCGACCTATATGTGGCACTTTCATCTTGGTCACATTGGAGTGAAGCGTATGAAGAAACTCCATTCCGATGGACTTCTTGAATCACTTGATTTTGAATCACTTGAAAGATGCGAAGCATGTCTGATGGGAAAAATGACTAAGACTCCATTTTTTGGTATGATGGAGCGAGCTACGGACTTATTGGAAATCATACATACCGATGTGTGTGGTCCAATGAGTGTAGCATCGCGCGGTGGTTATCGTTATGTTCTTACCTTCACGGATGACTTGAGTAGATATGGGTATATCTATTTCATGAAACATAAGTCCGAAACTTTCAAGAAGTTTAAGGAGTTTCAAAGTGAGGTAGAGAATCAACGTAACAAGAAGATTAAATTTCTACGTTCTGATCGTGGAGGTGAATATCTAAGTTACGAGTTTGGCGAGCATTTGAAGAAATGCGGAATACTTTCACAGTTGACACCGCCAGGAACACCACAGCGTAATGGTGTGTCCGAACGTCGTAATCGAATTCTTTTAGATATGGTTCGTTCTATGATGTCACTTACAGATTTATCGCTATCATTTTGGGGTTATGCATTAGAAACAGCCGCATTCACTTTAAATAGGGCACCGTCTAAATCCGTTGAAACGACACCGTATGAATTATGGTTTGGGAAGAAACCTAAATTGTCGTTCCTTAAAGTTTGGGGATGCGAAGCCTATGTAAAGAAGTTACAAAGGACAAGCTTGAACCCAAAGCGGAAAAATGCGTCTTCATAGGATACCCGAAGGAAACTATTGGGTATACCTTCTATCATAGATCCGAAGGCAAAATCTTCGTTGCCAAGAATGGATCCTTTCTAGAGAAGGAATTTCTCTCGAAAGAAGTGACTGGAAGGAAAGTAGAACTCGACGAGGTTGTCGAACCTTCTCTCGAAATTGCGAGTAGCGCAAAGGAAGAAGTTCCTATGGTGCTGCACCAATTAGAGAGGAAGCTAATGATGATGATCATGAAACTTGGTTGAAGTTGCTCTGAGCCTCGAAGGTCAACGAGAACTCGTACCACTCCAGTTGGTATGATCCGTTATGAGTGTCATGTTGGTGGACAACCGATGACCCCGAGACATATGAGGAAGCGATGATGAGCCCAGATTCCAATAAATGGCAAGAAGCCATGAAATCCGAGATTGGATCCATGTACGAAAACCAAGTATGGACTTTGGTGGACTTACCGGATGGCCGGAGGTCATCGAGAACAAATGAATTTTCAAGAAGAAAGCAGATCTTGATGGTAATGTTCGTCTATAAAGCTCGACTTGTCGCAAAGGGTTTCGACAAATTCAAGGAGTTGACTACGATGAGACTTTCTCACCAGATGGCGAAGCTAAAGTCTGTGAGGATTATGTTAGCAATCACGCATATTATGACTATGAGATATGGCGGATGGATGTCAAAACAGCATTCCTCAATGGAGATATTGATGAAGAGTTGTATATGATGCAACCCAAAGGTTTTGTCGATCCTAAAGATGCTAACAAGGTATGCAAACTTCAACGGTCCATCTATGGATTGAAGCAAGCATCCGAAGTTGGAATCAACGTTTTGATAAGGTGATCAAAGTTTTGGTTTTATACAAACTTATGGAGAAGCTTGTATTTACAAGAAAGTGAGTGGGAGCTGTAGCATTCTTAATACTATATGTGGATGACATATTGTTGATTGGGAATGATGTAGACCTTCTTAATAGTGTCAAGGAATATTTGAATAATAGTTTTTCAATGAAGGATCTTGGCGAAGCAGCTTACATATTAGGCATAAAGATTTATAGAGATAGATCGAAGCCAAATATCATTGTCACAGAGTACATATTTGGACAAAGTTCTAAAGAGGTTTGGAATGGAAGAAAGCAAGAAAGGGTTCTTGCCCATGTTGCCCTAATCGACCTTGAGTAAAACTCAAAGTACGACATCGGCGAGAAGATAGATAAAGGATGAGTAAGACTCCTATGCCTCGACCATAGGATCTCTAATGTATGCCATGCTATGCACTAGACCCGACATTGCATATGCCGTTAGTTTAACTAGCGATATCAAAGTGATCTAGGAGTGGATCATTGGACGGTCAAAAATATCCTTAAGTACTTGAGAAGAACTAAGGATATGGTTCTTTCTTATGGAGGTGATGAACACTCGTTGTTAATGGTTACACCGATGCTAGTTGGAACACCGATCCGGATGATTCTAAATCACAATCTGGATACGTATTTATTTTGAATGGTGCAGCGATTAAATGGAGGAGTGCAAAGCAAAGAGTTGTGGCGAGATCTTCAACTGAATCGGAATACATGGTCTGCTTGGAGGCTTCACAAGAAGCAATATGGATGAAAGAGTTCATTACAGCTGGGTGTGGTTCCTAGTGCTTTTGGACCCAATGTCTATCTACTGTGATAACATGGGAGCCATAGCCAATGCGCAAGAACCAAGGTCACACAAGAAGCTGAAGCATATCAAGCCGCGTTTTCACGCTATTCGAGAACATATCCAGGATGGGGATATAAAGATTTGCAAAGTACACACAGATCTGAATGTGGCGGATCCGTTGACTAAACCTCTCCCGAGGGCAAAACATGACCAACACCAAACTGCCATGGGTGTTCGGTATATTACCATGTAATCTAGATTAGATGACTCTAGTGCAAGTGGGAGACTGTTGGAGATATGCCCTAGAGGCAATAATAAATATAGTTATTATTATATATTTGTGTTTATGATAAATGTTTACATTCATGCTATAATAGTATTAACAAGGAAACATTAATACTTGTGTGATTTGTAAACTTAATTTGAAGTCCCTAGTATAGCCTCTATACTTCACTAGCTTGTTGGTTGATTAATGATTGTGGTTTCCCTATCATGAACATTGAGATGTTATCAACAACAAGATCATATCGTTAGGAGAATGATATGGTCGACATACTCCTATAGATAAGCATAGCATAAAGATCAAGTCATTTCAATAGTTCAATTGCTATATGCTTTCTGATACATAGTAACCTAATTCCTTCGACCATGAGATCATGCATATCACCTTTACCGGATGGATGCTTTGATGACATCAAACACCACACCGTGAATCGGGTGGCTATAAAGGTGGCATTGAGTGTTCGAAAGTATTGGTTGAATCACATGGATCAAGTGGGATTTGTCCATCCATATGACGGATAGATATACTGGGCCCTCTCGGTGGAATGTCATCCAATTAGCTTGCAAGCATGTGACTAGGTCACAAGGGATCACATATCACGGAACGAGAAAGAGTACTTATCGAACGAGGTTGAACTAGGTATGTAGAGATACCGACGATCATAACCTCGGATAAGTAAACTATCGTGAGACAAAGGGAAATTGGTATCGTATGTAAGTGGTTCATTCGATTGCAAAGTAATCGTATAAATATGTGGAGCCATATTAATTTCAGATTCCTCTATTGGTTATTGTTCTGAGAAGTGTCTCGATCATGTCCGCATAATTCACACGAACCGTAGGAGACACACTTAAGGATTCGACGTTGTTTTGAGTAGTTATGGTATTATGAGAAAGAGACCGAATGTTGTTCGAGTCTCGGATGGGATCCGGATATCACGAGGTGATCCGGAATGGTCCGGAGAATAATATTCATATAAGGAAAGTCCGTTTGAGTTCGGGAATGATTCCTGTTTTCATCGGGAATGTTCTAGAAGGTTCCGGATTGTCCGCACTCGGGGAGGGTACATGAATGTGTCATTGAATGATTGCATCATGTACTAAGTGTTCTTGCTGTTCCAAAACTGAAAAGTCAAATTGCGGTTTGAAAGTCAAACGGCTAAAACAGAAAGCTGGGAAGCGAGCGTGGGAAACAAGCAAGAGGAGGTTGAAACCAACTTGGAGGAGGAGTCCCTCTCCTCCAAGCCGGCCAGCCTTGGCGAGTTGGGGAGGACTCCCTCCCTTCCTGGCCTTGACCCTCCACCTATAAAAGGAGGGGCAGGGCCTCCTCCTCTAGACACAAGTTCCTATCCTCTAATCTCCGGTTTAGAGTCGTTTTGGTTTAGAGCTTCTAATTACTTTAGCCTGCGGTTTAGATCCTTCTAATTGGTGTGTCTAATCTATAGACTACTAATAGCCCTCTCTCATACTCCACCATACTCGCTCCGGCTTAAGCGAAGCCTCAGGATTTCCCTCTACTTAGGTACACGCCGTTGTCTTTGCGGAATCGCGAGAGAGTGTTACAACCTCCATTTCTGCTGGAACAAGGAGAGGAAGGTCTTCGTCGAGTACCGAACGTGTGACCATTCGGAAGCGCTGCCAACGCAGCCTTGAAGGATCGTCTACACGATCTTGAGATCGGAAAGAGTACGACTACATCACCCACGAGAATCCGCTCTCGTTAAACACTTTGGAATCTTCGAGGGTAAGTTATTCCATCGACTCGTTGCTACAATCTAGTAGATAGATCTTGGCTTGTTTGTTTGTATGCGATAGAATTTTTTTGTTTTCCATGCTACGAACCCCTACAATAAGATCCAAATAACAACCAAGAAAGGATGATGCAAAGTATGCAAAGGTTTAAGCTCTCTTTGAAAGATATGATCGAGTTTCTCACTTGAGAGCCCCTCTTGATAGAAAGGTTGTCTATCCTATAAACCGGTCTCCCCAACTAACATCCCGAGACCGGTAAGAAAGAAACCCTATCAAGATCATACCTTTGCCTTGCACATATTCCACTTGATTATGATGTAGACGGTCTTGTCCTTCTCAAGATGGAACACCTTTCTTGATTGCTCTTGTACACACTTTCTTGATGAAGACTTGCAAGTTACTCCCCCATACAACATGGGGAAACCTTTACTTTGACCTTGTCTTCATCGATCCATGTTCACCGAGGATGGAAAGCTTCAACCATGAGATCTTCTATATATTGCACATCTTTAGCTTGCACAACATTTCTTCTTTTGTTCATTATGTTGATGCCTTGAAGGCGCACCAGAGATATTACTCCATCTTATTCTTTAAGACATACTTGCCATAGGTTTAACTCTCACATGACCAATCTGTGGATCACTCTTTGAACACCTTGGTCACCACTTGATCCTCTTCACTTTCTTCTGCTCCAAACCTTGAAACCAACATATGATTCAAGCATTGCCTATGGACAATTCCTACAAGTACAACTTGATACAAGCATTAGTCCATAGAGATTGTCATTAATTACCAAAACCACACATGGGGGCCCACATGT
This sequence comes from Avena longiglumis, assembly GCA_030063025.1. NCBI lineage: Eukaryota > Viridiplantae > Streptophyta > Magnoliopsida > Poales > Poaceae > Avena > Avena longiglumis. The sequence continues at coordinate 444,132,312 of CP125977.1, forward strand.
TCTTTCATTTATCTTATAGAGAAACACCTCTAGTGAACTGTGGACCCCGGTCCATTTCTTCCCACTGATATTCAATCTACTATCTACTATTTACTTTATGCAATTACTACAAGCAATTACTTTCTTCCACACTATACGTTTAATCCTTTGTTTTCAACAAACCGGTGAGCTTGACAACCTCACTGTAAGTTGGGGCAAAGTATTTTGGTTGTGTTGTGCAGATTCCACGTTGCTAGCAACACCTTGGGAGCCGTTTCCTTTCTCCTACTGGTTTGATAACCTTGGTTTCACAACTAAGGGAAAACTTGTTGTTGTGCTCATCATACCTTACTCTTGGGGTCTCCCAACATGATCTACAGTAACCGAGCCACATCACGGCGATGCTGCTGGGCCGAGTCATCAGTCGTACCGTCCAAACGGTAGCCAAGCAGACCTCCACGGCGGTTGCCATGGGATCGAGCACGTCGGCGCCTACCATGATCCGGACCCTCCTCATCGTCATCGCGGCGAGCGGGACGCAAGCGGTCATGCACCCCCGAACGGCGACGACTAGCACCCTGGGCGTCCTCCCTGCCCAGGGTCCAGTGGAGCTGCTCCTCGCGCAGCCATGCCTCCCTGCTCCCTTTCGGCAGCGGCGCGAAGTCCTTGACACGGTCCAGGTTAATAAGAATAGGGAAATGGGGCCCTGCTGCCCTTCCATGCTGGGCGAGCCCTCCGGAGCCTGAGGACGTCCAGCGGAGCTTGCTGGCGATCTAGGACGAAGAAATCATTGGAGGTGGGAATGGCATCCGGGCTCCAGGCCCAAACCCAAACGAAGGCGCAGGCGGTGTTGAAGAAGCTCAGCGTCTGCCGCTCGAGCCGGTCAACCTGGTAGGACCAGCCCACGGTATCCTGAATGTCCTCCTTGCGCCAGCATTGGAGAGGCACACGCTCCACCGCCAGCCGGCAGTACAAGCGCCAAACTCGCTGATGCCTGCCGCCTGGCGGGGTCCATGGAGCAATAGAGAGGGTGATGCCGCGACAGTTGACCCGACCGGCAACGAGGGCGATGTCCTGATGCCTGGTGTGGACGAAGCAGATGAGGAAAGGGTCGGTGTGATGCTTGGAGACGTGCATCCGGTCGACCGGGATGCGCAGGTCCCGCTCGACTGCCCTCCCCACCAGCTACAGGTTGAAGTCAGCACACATCTCAGTCATGGTGACCAGCATGGCAGTGAACCACAACTTGTTGACGGCCTCGTCTGTCTCCTGGGAGCAGATGGCGAAGGGGCTGCCTCTGCCTGGTCAGGGGACCGCGGCTACCCGAGGCCGGCGCAGGCAATGAATGTCGGCTATCGGATCCGGGGGAGAGAGGCTTGCGCGCGCTTAGCCCTCCCTCATGAAGGAGACCAGAAGAAGTCGCCTCCCCAACCACCCCGTGTGGCACCGCAGTCGAGGAGGCCGAGTCCATGGAAGGCGATGGCGACGGGTCAGGCGAGAGGTGGGTGCGCAGCCAGGACGCCGCGGACGTCGCTGCGCCTGACGGGCCCCAACGCTGGACGGGTACAAAAATTTCACATATACATCCCGACAACAAAATTTTCACATATTTATTCTTTCTAAAAACTTGTGTACATGCATAGAATGTCCAGATGTATATGTGAAATTTTTGTTTAGATTTTTTTTGATTAATTTTAAATACTTTTATGTATTTTTTATAATAGGTTTGTTTGCACCTGGAGCCAAAACACACATACGGTTATAATCTAGAAACTGTGAAGCAGTGTAGGGTGAGTTTTTGGGTACAAGTGCTAGCTACCAGTTCATTTTTTAACATTACGATGAGTGGTAGGTGATTGTCAGCCTAACTGCCGTTTGACGGTCAACGTTCGTGCATAAAATGGGTGTAGACTCGGCATCTGTGCTTATTGTATATAAGTTTTTCTGAGATTTTCTTAAAGCAACCTCGAGACTTTCTTCAGCAAAATGTGGTTGTGTCTTGCATTTGCTAAAAAATATGTCACGCCACAAACATCTCAATCATTGTACAAACCTTTAGTCTTTTCTATAAAGCAATATGCTCAGACTCTGCATCAATATATGCACACAATCATGACTTTTTACCATGTGAGATTTACGAGGTGCGACCTATTAGTCATACGGACCATGACTGCCATGACAAGGTCGGTTCATGCAAGAATTTGGGCACGCCATGCTAGACAAAAAGAGACTGCTTGGACGACTGTCAGGAGAAGCTCTGGGCTAAGAAAGATTAAAAATTTAGATTCTTAAAATGAGAACTTTTATTTGGAACAGCGAGGGTATTAGAGATACTTGCAAACATATTTTGATTCGAGAGAATATTAGAGATCACAATTTAGATATAGTGGCTATTCTTGAGACGGGGAGAACTAAGTTTTCGGTCTCCTTTCTGAAAAACCTATCGGCTGGAAAAGACTTTTATTGTTTTTGCCTATCTTCACGCGGAAGGTCCGGAGGAATCCTAGTAGGAATCAATGCTGAATCACTTATGGTTCGAGACGTCGGTCATGGTGATTTTTTAGTTCGTTTGAATCTCAGATCTAAAATCGATGGTTTTGATTGGTCTTTTGTGGCTGTTTATGGGGCTGCACAGGACGCTAAAAAACCAGCCTTCCTTGCTGAGCTAGCAAGAATTTGCGATAGTCCAGGAGTTCCAATGATAGTAGGTGGTGATTTTAATATCTTAAGAAGCTCATTGGAGAAAAACAGGGGTACCTTTCATGCAAGATGGCCCTGTGTTTTTAATGCGATAATTCAGAGTCTAAATCTCCGCGAGCTCGCAATATCGGGGAGACAATTCACTTTGGAAAGTCGCAGAGAAAACCTAACCTACGAAAAACTAGACCGAGTGCTAGTAAGCGTGGAATGGGAACAAAAATTTCCCTTAGCCTCGGTGCGAGATCTGACCCGTACGGGGTCAGACCACACACCACTTTTTTTAGACTCGGGAGAACAAGCTCACCTGGGTAACAAGTCGATTTTTCCGTTTGAACTATCTTGGCTAAGAGAAGAAGGCTTCAATGATTTGATTAAAACTCAATGGGAATCGGTTGCATATGGCAATAGTCCCATTGACACTTGGCAAAGAAAGATTAGACATTTGCGCCGTTTTCTACGTGGATGGGCTAAAAATAAAAGTGGGATTTATAAGAAAGAGAGAGATAGACTCACCAAACTAATAGATGAGTTAGATATTCGGAATGAATCGGCGCCACTTAATTCAGTAGACCGTGAGTTACTTAGAGGAGCAAACGAAAAACTAGGCAAGTTAAGAAGAGAAGAGGAATCTAAATGGGCTCAACGAGCAAAGGTTAAATTTATCCAGGAGGGTGGAAATAATACGAAATATTTCCACCTAATGGCGAATGGTAGATATAGGAAGAAAAGAATATATCAGTTAGAACAAGACGAAGGGACAATAATTGGTGAGGAGTATCTAAAAAAAATTATATCAGAATATTATAAGAAGTTATTTGGGGCACCGGCCAAAAGTAGCTTAACTTTGCGCGAGGATTTAGTGGATGACTTTCCTAGAGTAACACCGGAAGAAAATATTATCCTGACGCTAGTTTTACTGAGAAGGAAGTTTTAGATGCAATTATGCAAATGGAACATAATAAAACATCGGGGCCAGACGGGTTCCCTGCTGAATTTTATCAAACCTTCTGGAAAGTAATCAAAGGTGATCTTATGGCTTTGTTTATACAACTGCAACACAGAGATTTGCCGCTGTATAAACTAAATTTTGGAATCATTACGTTGATACCAAAGAAGGAAGATGCAATGCAAATACAATAATATAGACCAATTTGCCTTCTTAATGTGAGCTTTAAAAGTTTTATAAAGGTTGGCACTAATAGAATAACAAGCATTGCACCTAAGGTCATCAAACCTTCCCAGACTGCGTTTATGCCTGGCAGACACATACTTGATAGGGTAGTGGTACTGCATGAAACAATCCATGAACTTCATAGTAAGAAGTTGGATGGTGTGCTTTTTAAAATAGACTTCGAAAAGGCCTACGATAAAGTCAAATGGCCTTTTCTTCAGCAGACTTTGCGTATGAAAGGATTCTCCCAAAAATGGTGTGAATTGATAAGTCAGTTCGTTGAGGGAGGATCAGTGGGAATACGGGTCAATGACGACATTGGCCACTATTTTCAAACCTGGAAGGGACTGAGGCAAGGCGATCCTCTGTCTCCACTCCTTTTCAATTTAGTCGCAGACATGCTGGCTATCTTAATTGCTCGTGCCAAAGATGAAGGTCAGGTAGGGGGACTCATACCTCATTTAGTGGAGGGTGGAGTCTCAATTCTATAATATGCCGATGATACAATTTTATTCATGGAACATGACCTAGCGAAGGCGGTTAACATGAAACTAATCCTTTGTATCTTCGAGCAACTGTCTGGACTTAAAATAAACTTTCATAAGAGTGAAATATTTTGCTTTGGCAAGGCAAAGGATTTTGAGGACCAATACAAGCAGATCTCTGGCTGCGAGTCTGGAGCCCTCCCCTTTAAATATCTTGATATCCCCATTCATTACAGACGTTTACTAAATAAGGAATGGAATTTTGTTGAACTCGCTTTGAGCGTAAAATGGGATGCTGGCAAGGCAAGTTGCTTTCATACGGAGATAGGCTTGTCCTGATAAATTCGGTCCTAACAAGCTTACCGATGTTCATGCTCTCTTTTATGGAGATACCCAAAGGGGTTAGGAAGAGACTAGATTTTTATCGCTCTCGTTTCTTTTGGCAAATCGATCAATTGAAGCGAAAATATAGATTAACTAGATGGAACATCGTGTTTAGGCCGAAAGAACAAGGGGTTTAGGAATCGAAGTCTTGGAATTAAAAAATAGATGCTTACTAAGCAAATGGCTTTATAAGCTTCTCAATGAAGAGGGTATGTGGCAGGAGTTGCTGTATAATAAATACCTTCGAAACAAGACTTTGTCACAAGTGACTACGAAACCAACTGATTCTCCCTTTTGGAAAGGCCTGATGGGAGTGAAAGGCGACTTCTTCTCACGAGGCACTTTTAAGTTAGGAAATGGGCAGCAAGTGCGCTTCTGGGAAGACACTGGCTGGGTGACACCCCTTTAGCATGTCAATTTCCTTCACTATATAATATTGCTCGACGGAAAAACGTTCTTGTTGCCGATGTCATTACAGCGGTGCCTCTAAACATAGAATTTAGAAGGACTTTATCAGGACACAAGTGGACCGCTTGGGTAGCGCTAGTTCAACGGATTATGGTAGTAACTTTGTCTGACGAACAAGATGTATTTGTTTGGAAATTATCCACCGATGGATCTTTTTCAGTCAAATCAATGTTTGCGTACTATATGAATGGGCACACAGTTTATTTGCGTAAGTATATTTGGAAGGTCAAAGTTCCACTAAAGATCAAGATCTTTATGTGGTTCTTGCATAAGAAAGTCATCCTCACGAAAGATAATCTAGCTACACGAAACTGGATTAGTTGTAAGAAATGCGCTTTTTGTGATTCAGAGGAATCAATCGACCATCTATTTTTCGATTGTCCCTTCGCAAAACTAATTTAGAGAGTTATCCATTTCACTTTCAATATTCCACCCCCAACCAATGTTACGAATATGTTTGAAAATTGGTTGAATGGAGTGGACAAGATTTCAAAGAATAAAATTAGAATTGGTATTTGCGCTTTAATGTGGGCTATATGGAACTGTCGAAACGATATTGTCTTTAACAAGAGCACGAACTCTAATTGTTTACAGGTTATTCGTATGGTGTCACATTGGATCCACGATTGGTCTCTCTTGCTCCCGGATGCGCAACGGGAGCCTATGTGTGCTGGATGCAGCCGTCTGAAGGCGGTTACACGGGCTATATACAGTCAGGCTGGGTGACAGCCTTTTAAACGTTTTCATAATGCATAGACGTGTATCTATTTTATTCTGCTGTCTAATTCATGTGTACACGCTATGTGATCCGTGAGATTCATGAGATGTAAACTTGTTACTTTTTCTTGGGTTATAAAAAGGGTTGTGTACATCGATTGATGCAGAGGCCAGGGCTATGCTCCTATTTTGAAAAAAAATAGATAGGAATATAAAATACATATTACAGTCATGAAGGAATTCTACGTACATTTGAATATACCCGAGTGGACGTTTTCAAATGTTTGCACCCAAAGTTCATGGACTCCCACTTCTTCAAAGGGCGCAGATATAACCACGTACAAATCCAGTGAGTGGCCTTTAGAATCGCTAGCAAAAGCTGGATACTCTTGTCCTGCTAAAAAAGATGTAGTAGCCCCGTTTCAGAAAAAATAATGTAGTAGTCCTGACAGTTTCATATAACCCAACTCGAATCAGGCTTTCGCCCCGCTATATTAATATAATAAACAACATATATAATGATATAGCTGCTGGAGCCTCGGCACCAGCACACCCAAACGAAAACAAAGAGAAACAAAAAAAGAAAACAATGCCAACAACAGTAGATCGACTAAGCAAAGATGACCCGCAACCGCTGCGCCCTCTGGACTTGTCCCACCGCGAACCTAGTGCTTCGAGTCGCCGCGTACCAAGCAACACCCTCAACAAGGAATGCGACGTCAACGACGTTGTTGCCCGAACTGATCCTAGGGTTTCCCCCAATACTCAAAGGGGAGTGAGGAGGGGTACACCCAACGCCCTTCAGGAAGGAACGGCGGCACCCACAAGCGTCACCACGTCGGTGCCAGTCGAGCTAGCAGGGATTTCGCCCGACCCCCAAACAACAACCTCGATTGCTCCGTAGCACTTCCTCCAACTTTCCGTCCACCAACGTGCGCTACCACGGTCTTGTAGTCACCCTCGCCATCTCCCTGCGGACGTCGTCCCGAGGTCTGAAGACGGAATAGGATGGTGCAGCAGTAGTCAGGGACGGCAGCGCCGCCGTCGAGCGGGAGGGAACTGCCTCCACCGCTTTTGCGGTAGCCGACCGGACGTGGCAACAAGGGCACACGAGGCCCCATCGGGCCCGGCCGAACCCAAATCAGGCCCGTAAAGCCCCGTCGCCCCGCTGCAACAAGCCAACGCGCAGCTCCGCCATCCCAAGTGGCTGCCGACGATCCATGTCCATCTTTAGGGAGCCAAGCCGCCGCCAGGAGGGGTGCTGACCCGCCCAAGCCTAGATGGGCCCAAATGGGCCTAGATCTGGGCCGAGCGGGCACCACCGCCGCCTGCCCGTGCCGCTGCAAGGCGCCGCCGCCAACGGCTTCCCCACCGCACTGCAGTCCGCCCTTAGGGCTGTCAATGAGCCGAACTCGAGCGAATTGTTAGGCTCGGCTCGAGCTCGAGCGAGCCTAGGTTGACCTTCGAGCCTACATCTAAGCTCGAGTTCGGCTCGACCAAAGCTCGAGTAGGCTTGGGCTCAGTTCGTTGAAGCTCGATAAGAAAATTTTAGTACATTCAAAGATAGACATGCAACTACATAGCAAGAAAATAGTAAAGCTTGAAAACCGAATAGCAGAAATGGCTCGGAGTCTCACATAATAGTATTCTCACATAATAGTAATATAGTGCCAACATGCCAGCACAATTATTTTAGCAGTCTTACAGCAGATGGATTAATAATAGCAAACTCAATTTTGCGGCTATCAAAAATCACGGGCTTTATCAAACCATTTGAGTTCGGCTCATCTAAGCTCGCGAGCTCGAAAACAGGCTCGAGCTTGGTTTGTTAGAGAGACTAATCAAGCTCGATCCGAGTTGTTAACGTGTCGAATTCGCACAGTTTTTCAAGTCCGAACTTTTTTGACAGTCCTATCCGTCCTCGTCCGCGCCGGGAAGCCTGTCGCCGAGCTGGACCTGCTGCCGCATGAGAGCACCACCCGGAGTCGCCCCACCCCGCGCAGAGCTCCGCCGAGAAGGGAAAGTCGAGGGGCCGCCGCCACCAGCGCCGTCCGGGCCTAGCCCTGCGACGACCGTCGACGACGGCGGGGGAGAGAGGAGCAAGGGGTGGCGGAGAGACGGGGAACGGAGGTGCGGCTCGGTCGTCCGCGGGGGACGACGCGGGTCACGAGAGCTCCATATAACCCAACTCAAGAACAAACTGCCATACAAAGTTAAGCCTTCTTTCATTTAAAATTGCTGAACATATTTCGTTAGACTAGTTGAAGGGGTAAGCGGAGTGTAACACGAATTATTCGCCAAACAACACTAGCAAACACATTTTTGTTCCTGATCTAGTCTGTTGGCTAGTTGCAAGTCCGGTCTGCACGATGTAGCTCTCGTTTTTTTTTTTTTTTTTGCCTTCATCATTATTTTTTTCTACAATAGCTTGTGGGTTCATGTGATCCCATGAAGAGTACCTCGAGTCCAAGAATATTCTGTTTGATTGTTTGACAAACAGAAGTGCTGAATAGAATATCCACTGGTATCAAACAATGTTTGATTGGTTCCACACCTCGCTAAACTGTCAATAAAATTATGCAAGAAAGAAACAGGATACACCCAACTAGCGTCAGATTAAGTGCATGGAAATAAAACCTTAGGTTCAAAACAACCTGGTTATGCAAGTTTTGTATACGATACAGGAACCTACTTTTGCTTTTCATAAGAGCATATTTGTACTCCTACCAATACTTGCAAAATGGAGTCAGCAAATCTGCCGTGGGAGCTGGTAGCCGCGGAAGGGCAAGTTGCCCAGCGGCGACAACGACGGCTAGTCGCCGGCCGTCCAGACGCACGCCCACCGCCATACCGGGCGTCTAGGGCGTCCAGCGGTCAGATTTTACTAATGAAGGCGATAAGGCCAGTCGGTCTCACCATGTGATTGCCCTGTGAACGCTGGCAAAAGTTTAATCCAAAATGCATCAGTCACCATCATCGATCCAGCCAGCGTGTCATCGCCCAACTGCACTGGGAAAAGTAGAAAACACGAATTATTAATGGGTCCAATAATTGTCATAGTAGCTAGGCAAACTAGTTCTCGAAGAAAAGGTGCTAGTGCCGGCATTATGCTGTGAAGGCTACTAACTCCCTACACAAATAATTAAATATGTGCAAATAATTTCCATGATTTCTAATAAATATATTATCTTATAGAAATATTAAAAGTCAATGCTACGCTTATGTGTACATGAAAAGTTAAATTCCAAAAAAGGAGAGATGGTCAGAAACTGAATCCAAAATCTTTATAAGGTACTCCCTCTGTTCCACAATATCAGCCTTTTTAGCAATCTGTTTAGTTTGGCTAAAAGGAAGTATCCTTGCTACACCAATCGTGATTCGTCTCCAACAGGAAACTGTGAAAGGCACAAAATGGTTCATTTTCAATAGCAAATTGTAAAAGGCAGCTAGGAAACAGGAAAAGCAAAGTCAAGACCGTTCTGTTCGTAACAGCTAGGAAGAAACTTGGTCATAAAATTATTTCATCCACTCATTGCTACTGTATACATTTCCAGCAAAGAACATATTCTCCACAAAAGTTGGTAGTGGATACTTTGGGCAAGATTGTTCCAAAGAGTTGCTTTGGCCTTTGGGTTATTTGAAGCATCTCCAAAATCCAGGTTCCAAACGTGAGAACCACAACAAGTGAACATCATTAAAACTGAACAGAAGGAATTTCACAAGGACTACAGGAAATATCTTAGCAACTAGAAAATGGAGATAGGTACAAACATACGATCTACAAGAAACCTCTGCTACAAACTCTGCATAAGGCAGCAGTACTTACAAGGCTAAAATACTCCTATCAAATTGTAAGAAAATTTCCAAAACAAGTTGGACCAAAAATATTTAAACAGTGAAAAAGAAGACAGGTTAAACAATGGAAATACAAAATACACGAGAAAAGTAACTGGTAGGAACTCTAGCTGCTGGAAAATGGCAACACATATAGCTGAAGAATATACAGAAACCCCCTTAAAAAATTTGCGCATCAGACATGCAGCTTCGTTCTCCACATAGAACCAACAACTTTCTTCGGAGTTGGATCATCAGGGCCCCTATCCCGCTGCCCCGAGGTGAAATAGAGCCACCCATCAAAGTAACCAGCTAAGGCTGTCTTGATCCGGAAAGGCATCCGACCAATGACCGACCATTTCTGCAAAATGACATAGCAAATGTTAAGCCATTTGGTCATGTCCCAGTATTATTCAGAGGAAAATATAATAACATAAATAACATGAACAAGCAAAATAATTTACGCATAAGGTAGAACATACCAATGTTCCCAAATCAAACAGGAAGACTTCACCAACAAGAATCATCTTTTTGGTGATAGGATGCTTCTCGGTAGTTCCACCGACAACAATTATGGAGTTATTAACAACGACCCATGCAAACTCTATGTGGGAATCTGGCTTTGGCATTGGAGATAGTTGCTTCCATTTAGCTCCATTGTCTAGCATATACACATCACCATACACAACCTGTGAAATAATTGTGAATCCAACAGAATCATGCTTCTGGTATTAACTTTGCCGACAAACGGTGAATCAAGACTTCATCAGTCATTGCTAGAACAACAGGTTAAAGGCCAAATGTAGTAATGTACTAGGTGCAGCAACTTTTATGTTAGAGAAAACACATGGTAATTTAAAATGATGTGTGCTTTATATTGTAAGTTACTAAACATAGCCAAATGCATATCTGGTAAAAGAATGTCATGTACATTTAGCATTCTTACATATCAAGCTTAGATGTTAGATGTATATTGGAAAGCATATAGGTGCATACACGCGACGCTCCCCTCGCGTCGCCTCCTCCAGGGCGACGGGGGGAGCCAAACCCTAGCCCGCCGCCACCACCCACCCCCACCTCCACCTCTCCCCTCGCCGTCCTCGGAGGCGGACGCCGGCAAAGCCGCGCGCCTTGCCGGTGAAGGGGGCGGCGGGGATTCGTGCCTCGCGGTCTGGGATTGGGGCCTAGAGGGAACGACGGCCGGCAGCGAGAGGCGCGGCGGCGCGCGGCTGCGGCGGGGTCCATGCCTGCAAGTTGGAGGCGGGCTCATGACACGGAGCCTGGCCGCCAAGCGGCGGGATCTGGCGCAGCCTGCCTTCACTGGCGGCGAGGGCACAGCGGCGCTGCGACGCGCGTGCTTGGGGCAGGCGTTGCTCCGCCGCGTGATTGTGGGTGCTCCGGCGACGGCAGGCCCTGCGTGGCTTCCCCTTCCTTCCTCCGGCGGGCGGCGGCCGGAGCTGGTCTCATGGCGTTCCCCTCGGGGTTCCGGCTGACTGGTGGAGGCCGTTGGCCTCAGTTGGCAGCCGTGGTGGAGGCAGGGAGGCGGCAGCGGGCGGGGCGGGCCGGCCAGCCCAGATCTGGGCCCATTTGGGCTCGATCTGGGTTGTGCGGGCCCTAGCCTGCTAGCCCCTGCGCCGGGTGTGCGCGTGAGCCTTGCTCCGCGCAGGTTGGGTCGTTTGGGCGACGCTGCTGGCAACGGCGACGGCGCCGGCGGCCGGGTGCGGCCCACCCACTTCCCCTTGGCCGTCCTCCCCGGCCCCGAGCGTAAGGATGTTGCTGCTTTGGCCGGGTCGAGTGGAGCCCAACTCCTTGGTGTGGCGGCTCGAGGCGTTTTGTGACACCGGCGGCGGGGTTGGCGGTGTTGGGGGATCGGCGATGCTTCTTTGAGGTGGTTGTGCGCAAACCTGCCGGTGATTCCTCCAAGGGCCAGCTCGGGGGCTCCATGTGATGAACAGGGTGCTCGGTTGCGGGAACGAGGTACCAAACTTCGGGCGAAAGCTCTGCCTTTGGGCCGGTGATGGCGACGCCGGTGGGTGTCGTGTCCTGTTGAGGCGTCATCGAGGAGCTTTGGCACCTTTCCTCGCCTAGGGCATCAGCTTTCGGGTGAAAACCCCAGATTTGGCTGGCCAGATCGGGCGGCGGCGGCGGCGGCGTCTTCGACGTCGTACCCTCCATGGAGGCGTCGTCTTGGAAACCTGATTCCCTGGTACGAGTCGTGGCTCTTCGTCTTGGCCATCGGTGTTGGCCTCTTGCGGCGTCTTAGTGCAGATGGAGTGTCGGCCTCTCGAGTGGTATTGCGGATGGCTTGCGCGACAGGGATCCTCCCCGGACGGCGCGAGCAAGCCTCTGGATGACCAGCGGTGGGATGGCCCCTGTGGTTATTGGCGGGTCGGTGTAGACTGCATGCTAGTAAGTCTGTTGAGGTTGCAGGGAGGTAGCCACTGCGCCGACGGTGTACCCCGGATCTGGGCTGAGCCTGGAAGGCTCGCGGGATCCAGGTGGGACCCATCCTGGCTGCGAATGGCATGCTCCTAGCGATATTGACGACGCGCGAGCACTGCGACTTTCATCGACAAGGGTTCTGTTCGGCGGAGGAGCCCACCCTGTGGCGTCCTGGAGAAGCACTCGACGGATTTCGACGTTTGCCGTAGTCTTGTTTTGAGTGTTGGGTGTGTTGTATATATGGGTGTCTCGGCCTTCTCTTAGGCTTGTAAATCAAACTCCTTTTCTATCAATGAATCGAAACGCAAAGCTTTTTGCGTTTTCGCGAAAAATATTGGAAAGCACATACATACCTCATGCCTCCTTGCACATTTAAATACAGGTGACCCTGGTTTAGGCATGAAGTCTCCCTCTTGACCACCAATTAAAAAGAGTTTGTCATTAGCAACGACACATGCCCTGCCAAACAATCAAAGTAAGGAAATATTGATGTATTTGTTCTTCTAGAAAATTATTCTATGCATTATCCATGACTCATGGAGGGATGCTAACAGTAGTACAACTCAATAGATAGTTAAAGTAAGCAAACACACCCAACACCTATATTCATCCTTAGAAATAGAAAGAGGTGCCTATCAATGGGAAATTGCGTATAAATGTATCACACTTGGCACACAAATCTACCTATGAGGTCCACCACGTGGTATGGGTATTTCAGCTCGCCACTCATTCGCCAATGCTTTGCCATCCTTCACAGCGAGGCTCCAGTGCTCCAGTCCAGGTTCATGGCGGTCTTCTTTACCACCACCCATCACATGAAGCCGCCCACGCCAAAGTTGAGTAGCTGGTGCATACCTACAACATTGTATTGATAGAGTAAGAACTGGAATCTTGATAATTATAATTATAGCAGAATATAGTGTATACATTTACCAACTGAGACATGGTATAGAAGTTAGAAAGATGAATTCTCTATTGGCCTCACACTGTACATATTTGGAGCTAATATAGCATGTGGTATACTAAAAGTAGATCTTTAAAGTTTATTACACACAATGCTAAATTTTATTTTCAGGCATCCGAACTGCTGAAGTAATCGTCATCTCTACAGGCTACAAGATAGCTGCATTTAGGAGAGTGACAATGCAGTATTGAATAAGCTTCAACAGGAGTAATAAGTCTGACAAACTGTTAACAACACCCAGCTAAGAAGAAAGTAGTACAATTTGACTTGTCAGATTCATGAATGAATATCAGTTGTGACATTAGCATGGCACCAAATTACAAATGAAAAAAAAGGGTCATCGCTATTGGATTATTGTGTCTTGTGTGTGTGATAAACAATGACATGAATAAGCAACGGCTGAGAAAATTAAAGCCAGAAGGAACAAGTGGATATTGATAGCAACCAAGACGAAACTTCCAGCAGCACATATGCACCAATTATAATTCAATTGAATCGATCATAATAGGCTAAAATGCATACCTAGGAACAGGCAAAGGGGGCAATTCATGCCACTCTTTTGTCTTTGTGTCTAGAACAAAATTACGTCTGATTGCTGGCCGACACTGTGGACCAAATTGTCCAGTCACTGCATAGATGTATCTCCCATCGGATGCCATTCCTAAATGTGAATTTGACATCTCCTTGGGCATATCAAACCTTTCAGTCCATGTGTTAGAGGTAAAATTGTACACATCCACATGAGAATGGACCTGAAATAACATGAAGCAAATCAAAACATCACAGAGTGAGGATTCCCCTATCAAGTCAAGGAAATCATATGGCTAATTGATCTTACATCCTTAAAAAATAGATAGGTCAGGATCAACGAGAACAAGCATGCTAATCATTCATTTGCAATAGCCTGCAATTAGCCAGTTCCTACTTAAACTCTTAGACACTGCAGGCAGTTTTCAGCAGAAGTATTTACAATGTTAATCAGTCATTTGCAATAGGATGCACAACATTTCTATTACCCCAGAGTCAAGAGTAGGGCATCCGGGTGATATGAGCTTGTTCAGCCATATTTTTACACCGGCGCAAAAGCTTTGTCTGCTCTGTTAGCTAAGAAGAAGATCGTGCCAAGTTAATTAATGCAAGCCAACTTGTTCAGTTATATGATTTGCTCGGTTCATCCAAAATGTGGTACCGCTGAGCCATCGTCTCAAAGTGTAACATTCGACTAGTAGCACAATAAAGTTGATGATGAGACGGTGAAAGAAAAGGTGGGAGAACAACGGGGATAAAATTCTGCACGAAGTGAGTGAGTTGACAGTTGAGTGTCCTCACATGGTCGAGGCTCTCGTACCCGGCGACGACGTAGAGGAGGTCCCCGATCTGCACGGACGCCCCATCGAGACGGGGCACTGGCGCCGCCGGCATCTCCTCCCAGTCCCATCGCGGCGCAGGTAGGTCCGCGTAGGTCGCGTTGAGGCTCCTCCCCACCAGCTTCCCATGGTTCCCCTTCACCTGCACTCCGGCCCAGAGAGGAAAGGGGTAAGGCAACGTCCATGAACAAGCACGCAGCATTGGGCGGGCGGGGTCGGGGTGGTTGAGATGTTAGTTACCTTCTTGGTGGTCGTGGTGGAGGAGACGAGGAAGTCAGCGACGAATGCGAGGGCAAGGAGGAGAGCGAGGGCGAGCGGGATGGCGAGGCGCAGCGGAAGAGGCTTGGTGAGGGCGGCCATAGTGTGCTAGGCTTGGAACAGGGTGAGATTCTAGGCGGCGGCATGGGCGAATTTTAAGGGAGGCGGTGGCTGTGGCACCTGCGCGGCTCTGCTTTTGGGAGCGGAGAAAATGGTGGGCGGCCGCCGGAGCCTGCGGTTTCGGGTTGTTCCTCCTGAACGATTTTATTTTTGAAGGATATCGTGGGCCGCGGACACGTGTGGAAAATAACCCAGGTGAGCCATTCGAGGGTCCAGTTAAATTTGATGCCCAGCCCATCGAAACCACCACGATGGGGGTTCTCAGGGGCTTCCGGAAAGGCTATACGCCGCCAGTTGGCGGCGCCCGTCCCTAGCACCGCGCACCCCTGTGTCTGCCGCGTGAGCTCGTAGGCCGGCCCACTAGCAAAGGAGAGGAGAGAAAGACGAAGCATGATGGCAATCCTCGCTGATGTGGGGGACGCCGTGGCCCTGGCGCCCTGGCGGAGGCAAGGAAAAGACCTTAGGGTTGGGGGTGAGTAGGTACTCGCCGTGCTTAGGGTTAGGGTTGGGCTGTCGTTGGCGATCAGACTTAGGGCGGGGGATGCGGGTCAGGGAGTTTAGAGGGATGGATGGCTGGCCGAGACCTCACCGAAGACAGGGGGCGACGCGGCTAGCCGTGGCGTCGTCCGCGGAGACGAGGCCTGGACCTCATAGGAGACGGGGACGACGCGGTTGGCCACGACATCGCGATGGAGGTAAGGCAGAAAACTTAGATTTAGGGTTCGTCCAATGGCGCGCGGCTCGACGATGCGTTGCTGGTTCAAGGGAAGAAGAAGACCGGGGAAGGAAGAAGAAGATGGGACAGTGGGCCAGCTGGTATGGGATTCACTTCAGGCGGTGTGAGCCGCGAGCGTCGCTAAAGAGCGGCCAATAGCAAGCTGGCCTAGTTTCTAACGATGTGCACTAGTTTTTTTATGGTTCAAATAGAGTTAGATTTGAAAACTGTTCTAATTTGAGAATGTTTCATATTTGAAAATTGCGTAAATTGAAAAAATCTATTTATTTTAATTTGAAAATTGTTCAGATTTGAGAATTGTTCAAACTAGAAAATTATTCAAATTTAAGAATTGTTCAAATTCAAAATTGTTTGATTTGAAAATTCTTCAAAATTTAAACTGTATAGAATATTAAAAAAAGAAAAAGAAAAGTTAACAAAAAAAGAAAAAAAAAAGAACAATCGGAAAACCAGACTAGACTAAATCAGAAGGTTCTAGAATGTTTCCAAAACCGGAAAAACCCAGCACTCCACACGTTCGGTTCCTAACCGACGCAGTGAGTGTTATATAGGAATGGAATTGCCAGGTGCTCATGTAACAAACACTTAGGAAGGTCATATTTGCTGTGGTTACAGCCCGTATCTCTGAGCCGCCGCCTCTCTTCTGACCTAGCCATAACATCTTCGTCTTTTTCATAGATCGGTTCTCCCTCCTTCGGCCGGTCTCGTCGGCGTTGGGAGGGGTAGTTAACCCGACCTATGGGTGAAGTTTTAAAGAAAAGTAGTGTTTTTGAAGATTAGATTAGTGTTTTGGTTGTTATCTTCTTGACCTCTATGTTAATGGAGATGTCACCGTCTATAATATGTGATCTTCAGTCTTTCGTTCAACGACGAGATCTCTTTCCTGGCGTCAATGGTGGTGTTGAAAGATTAAGATTCTATAGGTACAGTCTTTCAGATCTTTCTTCTCCGGATCGATTTTGGACTTGTTCTCATGATTATCGCGAGGAAGATTATCCTCCCAATATTTGTCCCAGCTGCTACATCCTCGACAACGATGATTCGTACTCTTGGTTCGCCAGCGACATCGATCAGGTTGTTCGGTTAATTTTCCCTAAAGTACTTGTGTTGGATCTTTTGCCGATGTTGATTGATTATCCTAATGATTGCGTGCGTGTATGTAGCCTTGGCGGCACCGTGGCTCAAAAAATTATGGAAAAACCTTTATTAGTATTTATAGGTTATGGTTTGATGTCTGTCGGTGTTCAGCTGCTTTCAGAAAGCAAAATTATGCCTTGAAAGAAGAAAGAGATTAAATACCTCAAAGATTTGCTATTTTCTTTAGACTTTATTTTATAATCAATGGAGTCAGTTTATATATCTCTACCCTACTATGAATATAACGAGAAATGTCATATCTGCCGCTTGGTGGGTGCAATGTTAATGCATGCCAGAAGCACTTCCCATATGGCCACGCGGAATGCGGCCAAGAATAGATACTGTTTTATTTAATTTAATTTTTAATTTTTATGTTTTTGTTGTAATAAAAAAGTTAGGATTTTAAAATGTTCAAATATAAAAAATTCAAATTCAAAAGTTGTTTAAATTTGATAACTGTTTAAAACTGAAAATTTCTCAAATTTAGAAAATATTCAGACTTGAAAAATGTTCATTTTTTGAATGTCCAAATTTGAAAAATGTTCATTTTCAAGAAAAACATATTTAAGAAAAAACTGTACGAAAACAAGAAAAATAATTTTGTACAAAATTTGCTGAAGCTTTACTAAACCATCATAATTGCATACTAAAATCTCAAATATGCCCTCTTAAAACCATGGAAATCGAACACTAGTAACACACTATTTAGGCTAATCGAGATTGGTATGTGTTGTTTGCAGTAGTTCCATACCAAGTACATCCTAGTGAGAACCGGTGATGCATGCCAGATAAGCTTCATGCGAGACTGCACCAGAAATTTGGCAATTATTTCTTCCTTACATTACTATACAGTACTAATACTAATCAATAACACAACAGTGTTTCCTCTAAAAAACAACACAACAGTAAACAGGTGATGCAGCGATGCTTGGATCAGAAGAAGGCCCTGAGTGCCACCTGCGCGAGGCGAGCAGCCGCCATGGCCGCCACAGGGAACCGGCGGAGGTGGAAGGATAGCACCGCGAGCGTGACGGCGGCCGCCCACAGCACGAGACCAGCGACGAGGTGGCTGTCGGCCAGGCGGGGAATGGCGGCGCGCAGTATGAAGGAGGCACCGAGCAGCACGTACACCGCGGCATGGAAGTGGAGCCGCCGCTCCAACTGGTTATTGTTGTTGATGTGGAGAAACGGCGCCGCATGAGCTGCCATTTGGAGTATCCGATGTAGGCTGAAATGTATATCTTTCCCTGAGATTCTAGCGCCTGATTAGTCAAACTGTTATGAGCGCACACAAACACAGCCTTTTATAATGACAAATGGCAGGTCTGACGTAGGTTCATCATCCATTATTGTTGTTGTTTTATTTTAATTACTAGCGAAGGTTGGTTCAGTGGTGAGATGGAGCTTCATCATCCATTGCTGTTATTTTTAATTATTAAGGAAATGTGTGTTGGGAATGACGAGATCATCATGTTTCTCTTAGGCTAAGGAATCTATGATGCTTAGTGTCAGGCCGAAAGTTGTCTCCGATTCTTTCTACTACAAAAGATACAAGTACCGAGTTTTGGTAATTCTATTTTTTTTTACAAGTTTCACTAGTGGTAGTACTGCTATAGAACTGGTGGGAAGGATCAAAACAAATTTGCCCGCAAAAAAATAAAAAACAGTGAGATTTCACTCTTGTGATTATCCAAATAATTGAATATTTCTTTCCGCTGGGAGAAGACATAGCCGCCTAAACTACGAATGGAGAAAGGAACATGATGGGTGCATCCGGGTGGGTATTATGAGGGGTTTAAGGGTACATCATGAAAAGACAAACTCGGATAACATGTTAATAGCCAATGCATTAGGGAGAACTTTATAAAAGCTGGACAACTTTGAAAAGCCATGCGTGGCCGGCGAGACCTCCTTCCGAGTCATCTCAGTCTCTTATATTAACCGTGCTCCGCCGATCATACGCTATAGCTTTTGTTACCATTTCACGCGGCCTGCGAATAATAACAGTCGGTTGTTCACTTTTCTCTTCCTGAATGAATTAGATACTCCTTGGCTTGATCTAACGTGCTGCCGCATTTCCTCCAAAGTTGAAGTGTAGATCTATTATCGATCCTCTGCTGACGACGTCCTCTTGCTCTGAACTTCCCTTGGTCTTATCTGCTAGAAGCATAATGAGCGGATTGAAAACTAGAACCTAAACAACCAGTTAACTGAAGGACTATGAGTGATGACTTCTACTGTATATATCACCGTGGGGCCGGGGCGCTCCGGCGCCTGTGGCATTGCTGGTTCGTTAAGGATCAGAAAAGAGGCATCGAGGAGGCTTCTGCAATCGTCCTTTTGGTGACAATGGACGATGCGATGCAGAAAAGACAAATTATTTTACCGCAACAGAAAGCACATGAGACGTGACGGCTCTAGTTACTAAATGGGCCTCACCAAAGGGACCACGTCCGCTCCACGAAGGTTGTCGTTTTTATTTTTCGAAGGAAAAATGATAGGCTTCCTTCGGGGATCCTGTTTTCTCATCCCGTGGATCGGTTGCCTCGCTTCCATAGAACGCACGCTTGATGGGCCCCACCTTATCTCTCTCTGACATATCTCTTCTCCAAAACGCATCTCACGAACTCCCCACCGCCATGCGTTGCTGCGTGACCTTCGCGCGCGCCTCAGCTGTAGCTACCGCCGCCGCCTTGCGCCCCTAAGGTTCCTGCCGCCGTCGTGCCCATGGCCCTTCCTCTCATCTCGCCTCTGGCCAGCGCGTCTCTCCTGCCACCGGCCATCGCCTCTCCACCGCGACTCCCCTGCTAGCGGCCAGCGAGTCTCCCCCTCCGCTGGCGAGCGCATCTCCCCCGCTGCAGGGTGCCGGCTACCTAGCGCGACCCCCACCCCCGCCATAGTCCAGACCGTCAGCCTAGTCGCGGCCGTTATCAGCCACACAGTTGATTGGAGGTTGCGCCCAAGCTCTGCCCCGTGACTCCATGGTCATGCGCAGCAGAAGGTTCCCAACGCTAACAAACTAGTGTCTCTGTGAAATCCCTGGCGACAGCCGGAGGTGCTACTGCAAGAGGATACAGAAGATGCTACCAATGGTGGACGGCGTTGCTATCATGGGTGTACGTGATGGAATTTGCTAGGATCTCCGGGGGTCGATCTAGGGAGCATACGGGAGAGAGAGCCTTACCATCGGCTTTTGGGGTCGACGATGAGCTCGTCATTGAGCTCGTCGGAGTGGTGGCGGCGGTGAGGGGTGATTTCCACCGCTACAGCGCAAGCCAGATCGGTGGCTATTGGTTAAGGGTTTTGGTAGGGAGAGTGGGCACGATAAACATTGCTCGTTCGTGCCCCCGGCCCCCACCTCTTTATATTGCGCTGCGCGATGGGGGCCCACCAACGATTGTGGCGTTGGGCGTCCCCGATCAGGGCGCGAGACCAAAGTGTTCGGGCCGTTGGGCCTGACGCGGGAGATCAACCTAACATTCTCCCCCTTGATCTCATCTTTCATTCAACTTATACTTTAAACTTATAGTTTGGCATCCATTTCATCACAGATCAACATATAGAGCATGTCTTGTCATAATGGTCAGTTACGCACCATAGATTTAACAACCACTATACACCTCTCTATTTTGAAACAGATTCTTGTTCTAGGCCCTTAATATTCAGGTATCATAGGCTTTCCCTTAAACCCATGCTGGCTAAGTGTTCTCTGAACACACTAGGTGGTAAGACTTTTGGATCCGCGAGCATTTCTTTTGTACTTATATGCTCTAAACTTATAGTATGATTCTGGATTCTTTCTTTCACAACATAAAACTTAATGTTAATGTGTTTGGCAGCAACACTTGACTTATTGTTGTGAGCATAGAATACTGATGGTTCATTGCCGCAGTATATTTTGAGTGGTTTTGAATGCTGTCCACCACTCTCAACCTGGGTATAAACTTCTTTAACCAGTTTGCCTGCCTCGTGGCCTCATAACATGCTACATACTCAGCTACCATCGTGAACGATGCCGTGATGGTTTTCTTGGATATTTTCCACGATATAGCTCCACCTGCAAGAGTAAATACATATCCTGACGTGGATTTTCTTTCATCTACATCTCCCGCATAGTCTGCAACTGAATACCCTTCTATCTCAAGGGAATTAGTTCTTCTGTATGTTAGCATGAGGCCTTTTGTGCCTTTTCCATAACGCAATGCCCCATTTTCCATTGATCTATCCCTGGATTACTTTGGAATCTTCCAAGTACCCGAGTAACAAAAGCTAATTCAGGACGTGTACACACTTGAGCATACATCAAGCTTCCGACAGCAGAAGCATATGGAACCACTTTCATTTGATCGATCTCATATTGGTTCCTGGGGCACTGAAAGTTCCCAAATCTATCGCCCTTGACTATAGGAGCAGGTGTAGCATTACTCGCATGCATACTATACTTCTTCAGAATCTTCTCTAAGTATGCCTTCTGCGATAGCCCTAAAACCCCCTTTTCTCTATCTCGGTGAATTTCAATTCCTAGAACGAATGAAGCTTCACCAAGGTCTTTCATATCAAAGTTCGAAGACAAGAACTTCTTCGTCTCCAATAGTAGACTAACATCACTACTAGCGAGTAGAATGTCATCCACATACAAGATAAGGAAAATGAATTTCCCATTCTTGAACTTTACATATACGCAATTGTCCTCCTCATTCTCATCGAACCCAAACTTCCTAATTCTTTCATGGAACTTTAAGTACCATTGCCTGGAGGCCTGTTTTAGTCCATAAATGGATTTCTTGAGGCGACATCCCAAACGTTCTTTTCCTTCCACGACAAAACCCTTGGGTTGTGCCATGTAAACATTTTCTTCCAAGTCTCCATTTAGGAATGCCGTCTTCACATCCATCTGATGCAATTCTAAATTATAGTGTGCCACTAAAGCCATTATGATTCTAAAAGAATCCTTACTTGAGACTGGAGAAAATGTCTCATTGTAATCTATTCCTTCTCTTTGGGTGAAGCCCTTAGCAACAAGTCGTGCTTTATATCTTTCAATATTCCCTCTAGAGTCACATTTTGTTTTGTAGACCCATTTACAGCCTATTTTTTTGGCTCTTTTAGAAATTTCTTCTAAATCCCAGACTCTGTTGCTACTCATGGATCTCATTTCATCTTCCATAGCTTCAAGCCACTTCGATGAGTGAGGACTTTTAATGGCTTCTTCAAATGTGGTGGGATCACCCTCCATTTGAACTTCTTCACTAACATAGATGTCAAAATCGTTAGGAATAGCTGGCTTTCTAGTTCTTTGATACCTTCTAAGGGTCTCGCCTTTTGGCACATTCTCTGTGTGGGGCTGTTGCGGCTCTCCCTCATGTGTGGTAATAGGATCTTCATTTTCATTCATTGTTGCCACAGGAGAACTAACAACAGGTGTCACATCGACATTGTCCTGTGTCGGTGCAGTAGCAGATATCGAGAAAAATGGTTCCTGAATCATCAGAGTGGGTGCATGCACCCGCTTCTCCTCAAGGTTGATTTCTCGGGATACCGTGCTCCCCCTGATCATCTGATTCCTCCAGAAACACAGCGTGTCTCGTTTCTACAAACTTAGTAATTATGTCTGGACAATAGAAATGATAAACTTTTGACTTGTCTAGATAGCCAATGAAATGACAACTTACTGTCTTAGGATCTAACTTCCCAAGGCTTGGGTTGAAGAGTTTTGCCTCAGCTGGACAACCCCACACTCGCAAATAATTGAGTGAAGGTTTGCGACTAGTCCATAACTTATATGGTGTTTTAGACACCGATTTACTGGGAACTCAATTAAGTATGTGAATGGCGGTTTTTAATGCCTCCATCCACAAACCGATCGGTAAGGTGGAGTAACTTAACATGCTTCTCACCATATCCATCAAGGTACGATTTCATCTTTCAGCTACTCCATTCTGCTGAGGCTCGCCCGGTGTTGAATATTGGGCGACTATACCATGTTCATGTAGAAACCTTGCAAAGGGTACAAGAACTTGGCCATATGGGGTATGCCGACCGTAGTATTCGCCTCCACGGTCGGACCTTACTACTTTAATCTTTAAACTATGCTGATTTTCAACTTTAGCCTTAAATATCTTGAATTTATCCAATGCTTCTGAACGTTCTTTAATAGGATAAATGTAACCATAACACGAATAATCATCCGTGAATGTTAATAAAGAGTCATAGACATCCATAGATGTCATAGAAAACGGATCGCATATATCCGTATGAATTATTTCTAATACTCTTGTGCTTCTTTTGGCGCCTTTCTTAATGTTCTTTACAAACTTTCCTTTGATGCAATCGATGCATTGCTCTAAATTTGAAAATTCTAGAGGCGGTAGAATTGATTCTTTTACTAAGCGTTCTATTCCCCCCTCGAAATATGGCCTAAACGATAGTGCCATAATTTCGATGAGACATCATCAATTCTTTTCCTCTTACTCTTTCCATTCAGGGATGAGGAGGCATTCTCATTCTCAGCGCTCAATGCATTCACATTCTCACAAAGTGATAACAAATAAAGCTTGTCTTGTCTGAAGGCAAGACCAACAATCTGATTATTAAACTTGATCTTACATTGTCCATCGCCAAAATGGCAAGCAAAATCACAACCATCTAAGCGCGATACACTTATTAAGTTTCGATGCAAAGAGGGTACATAAAGCACATATACTAATAAAAGTACAAAACCATTTTATAACACTAATGGAAGATCTCCAATGGCTTCGACTTCAGTTTGAACGTCGTTTGCAACTTTAATACTTCTTTCTCCTATTTGCAGGGTACTTCTCATACGGAATCCCTGTAATGAATTGGAAACATGAACAGTCGCACCTGAGTCAATCCACCAAGTAGATTTTGCATAACTTAAAAATAAGGATTCATCAACAAAAGTAATTAAATTCTCACCATTCTTGCACAAATACTTCAGAAAAGCCACATAGTCACTCATGTAGTGGCCCTTCTGCTTGCACCACTTGCAGTGCCCTTGTCCACCTCCTGTGCCTGGTGATCAGGAGCCTTTCCATGCGGCCTAGAAGAAGAGGGATGCCCCTGAGGTTTCCCTTGTGGCTTGGAACCCTAAAAGTTCCTCTTCTTGGTTGGGCTTAGGTAGTTCACATAATCACTAGATTACCCCTTAAGCCTTTCTTCTTCTTGTACACACATGGCCATCATCTTCTCAATGCCCCACTTTTCTAGCTGTGCATTGTAGTTCACAACAAAAGCTTCAAATTGATTTGGCAGTGAGGCAAAAATCAGATGAATAATGAACTCATCTAGAAGCTCCATGCCCATGGGCTTAAGCTTGGAAGACATGTTGCTCATTCGCAAAATGTGATCCCTTACTCCACCACCAGTGTATCTTGTAGTGACAAGTTTCTTAAAGAGAGAGGTTGCATTGGCCTTTGAGGACCCAGTAAACTGACTCTCTACCTTTTTCAGGTACTCACTGGCAGTGGTGCACTCTGGGATTGCTCCCCTTATAGCTTCCATGATGGATCTCTTAATCACCATCAAGCACTTTCTATTGGACGAGTCCCACTTTGCACGCTCAAGGTCGTACTTCATTTTTATTGGTGCATGGTCATGGACCCTTTTGTTGAAGTCCACTTCACTTTATTTTTCGCCCCTCACGGGGTCGACAGGTTCTTTGGGACAAGTCTCAATTAGTGCCAAGTCGAGGTCAAGCAGAGCAAGCGCCATCTCAATCTTCTCTCGCCATGAGCCGTAGTTCTCTCCATTGAGAGGCTCAACAGCCGAGATGAAACTCATAGGATTGCCTGAAAGTAGAATATCATCAAAAAGAGTTAATTCAACGTTGGTTAAATTAAAACATAAAACTTCTCCATATTAATACTACATCACCGTTGGGTAGAAATAAAACTAATATGGATAAAACTAACTATTCATAGTGAAAATTTTACTAATAACTCGTTGGTCATCAAATAAAATCATCACTATTAAAAAAATTAATTCTCTCTTTATTGCATTTAAGCAATTAATTCTTGCAGCGGGAAAACATGAATACAATTCATCAACTTTACTTCTTTACATAAACTTTACTGTTACTTTATCATTTTCTACACAAAATTTTCGTTGGAAAAATTGCTATATAAAAACTCTGAAAAAACTAAGCAAAAAGACAGTACAAAGTTTATGTATATGAAAAAATAGAAAGCAAACTGGTGCAGTTCTGGCATGCGCAGCCCATGCGGCCCACGCAGCCCATGGCCTGACACGGCAAAATCGCCTTTATCTCGGCACGCACTTGCGGCTGCCGGTTCAATGACGCCCACGGCCTGCACTAGCTGGCGCGCCTTCTGCCCGATCTCACCCATCCGATGACTCCGACCTAGATCGGACAGTACAGCGCGCTCCTCGCGAGAACAAAACAGCTGCCCGCGAGCCCCCTGGAAACCCTAAGTCACTTGCCCCCATTTCCGACTCTCTGTCCCGCGAGCGCCTGCTCTCTGGCGTGGCGCACGCGCGAGTGAGGTGAGGCGGCTGCGCCACCCGGCGCAGCGCCGGCGGCGAGCCCCCCTCTCTCCTTTCCACCGCTCCCTTCTACCTCCCTTTTCTCCAGATGCAGAGAGAGCAGCAGCAAGCGGTCGACGATGCCCCTTGGCCCTTTTTTAGGGTATTAATAGTAGGAAAGGTTCCTACTGCCTCATTTTCATTAATAAAGGGTCAGAGTCTGTAGTGTTACATATTTACAGATTACAAGGGATCAAAAGATCTCCCAAAAATGTTATAAAACCTAAAGAAAACACAAGATTACAAACTATGGATTATGCTCTTGATGAGCGGGTGTAAATCCTCCTTTGTCCTATGGATCAGTAGTGATAGATCAGCAGCCAATCTTGACTTCTAGGCCTGGACCGAGGGTTTTATGTTATACCAGAGGTTGTTTCTCTCCTTCCAGATGTTCTAGGATCCAAGCAGGATAATTTCCATAAATAGCTTTTTATTCCAGCTTTGTTTCCCTTGTTTAATGATTTGAAGCCTAGAGCCAGCCATAGACCAAGAGATATTAATTGAATCCCAGCAAGCTTGTCTGAAAGGGCAGTGAAAGAGCAAGTGTTCAATTGTTTCTTCAGTAGTATGACTACACATTAAACAGTTATATCCAGTCCCAAGTGCATGATGCCTTCTTCTAAGCATGTTTCTTGTATTCAGTCTGTCAGAAAAAAAATCCATCCAAAGAACTTCACTTTTGTAGTGCATTTTTATTTCCACAGCCATTTGAAAGCTATATGTGGGTTCAGGTTTCTAAAATTATACTGGTAATATATGCTAGATGTGAAAACTTTGGATCCCCAAACATAACTCCAAGTGTCTTGAAGGTGCTCACTGAGTTGTATCTCTCTGCAACTATTTTGAATTGTTCTTAGTTCAGCTAAAGCTTCAGGTGACAGGGGAAGATAAAAGAGAGGTGTCAAACTGTCTGTAGTTAAAAATTCTTGGGTAGAGATATCTTCATTCCTCACATAAGAATAGATAACTGGGTGACTCTCTTCTAAAATAGTGTCAGACCACTGATCCTTCCAAAACAATATATTGGACCCATTACCAATTATACTTTTAACCACTCCTCTAAATAAATGGGAGAGTCTAAAGACATCTCTCTACCAGAATGAGCCACAAGACCCAATAGCATGTGGAACAGTATTATTGTAATAAACATTCCAAACTAGAGAAACCCAGGGGGTGTCATCCTTGTTGTAAAACTTATGAAGGAACTTTAACAGCATGCCTTCATTTTGGATTTTTAGGTTAAGTATGCCAATACCTCCTTTATTATCTGGTCTACAAATCATGTCCCAAGCAGCAAGAGAGTTGCATTTTTCACATTATTCAGTCTTTTTATTCCACAAATAGTGTCTCTGAATTTTCTCTATGTGCCCCACAATCTTATCTGGTAATTTGATTGCATACATTGTGAAGGTTGCAACTGAAGCCAGTAAGGAGTTAATCACAGTCACTCTCCCACTATAAGACATCATCATGAATGATGCAGACACCTTTCTCTCAATTCTGTCAATCGGTGGCATTAGATCATACACTGTGGGTTTAGTGGTGCCAAGAGGGAGCCCTATGTAAGTGAAAGGCATTTTGGCAATTGAACAACCCAACATATCTGCAATTTGCTTAGTGATGCTTGATACGTTGGAAACGTATCTATAATTTTTGATGCTCCATGCTTGTTTAGTATCTACTTTGCTTTACTTGTCCACACTTTGAGGTGTTTTTTACATGTTTTCTGGTACTAACCTATTAACAAGTTGCAATAGTGCCAGATGCCTTTTTTCTACTGTTTTTGGTTTCAGAAAAGTTGGTAAAGAAATATTCTCGGAATTGGACGGGACGAACGCCAAAGTCAATAACTTTCCGTGGGGAACAAGAAGTCCAGAGGAGAGCCCGAGAAGCTGGACAGGGTGGGCCAGACCCACCCTAGGCGCGAGGTCAGGTGGACCCGCGCCTGGGTGGGGTTTGGCGACCCTGGTCGCCTCCCGGACTCCCCCTTCTCCTATAAGAATCCCCCGATACAGAAACTCTCGGTACCCGATTAGAAATCCACGAAACCGTCTGTAGACGCCGCCACCATCGTCCCTAGATTGGGGGGGGGGGATCTGAAGTTCTTCCCGGCACCCTGCCGGAGGGGAGATAATCCTGGAGGCCTTCTCTCCGATATGATTCATGAGTAGTTCCACCTTGTACTATGGGTCCATGTAGTAGATAGATGGTTGTATCTCCTCCTTTGTGCTTTCATGAATAGATCTTGTGAGCTCCGTTCATGATCAAGATCTAATCTATTTGTAATCATGCATGTTGTGTTTGCGGGGATCCGATGGATATTGAGATTATTATGTTGGTTTGATTAATGGTTCTATCTTTATGATTCTATCATGTCTGTGTTGTTTGTGATCTTGCATGCTCTCCGTTGCTAGTGGTTATCTTGGCCAAGTAGTTACTAGTGATTCCAAGAGGGAGTATTTATGCTCGATAGTGGGTTCATGCCTCTAGTTTCCAAGGGAAGTGACAGAAATCTCTTCGGTTGTAGATGTGATGTTGCTACTAGGGAGAAAACAACGGTCCCTTGTTCATGGAACATGTGTATTGTTTACCTTACACACTTTGCTTAAAGCAGTTGTCTGTTGCTTGCAACTTAATACTAGAGGGGGTTCGGGTGATAACCTGAAGGTGGACTTCTAGTCATAGATGCAGTTGGATTACGGTCTATGTATATTGTTGTATTGCCCAATCAACTTCATAGGATCTTTCTAGCTAGTAATTGCATTGTTATGCCTTGCTCAGTTCCTGTCAATTTCCCCGCTGTAATTTGTTTACCCTTCATGCCATGTTGTTATCTAAGGAGAGCACCTCTAGTGAACTATGGACCCCGGTCCAATCTTTACCATTGATACATCTTCCACTGTTACTTGTTTACTTGCTGCAAACCATTACCTTCCACACCATACTTTTAATCCTTTGTTACAACAAACCGGTGAGCTTGACAACCTCATTGATTCGTTGGGACAGAGTCTTGAGTTTGTGTTGTGCAGGTCTCCACGTTGCTTTCAACACCTGTGTGACGTTTCCTTCCTCCTTCTGGTTCGATAACCTTGGTTTCTACTAAGGGAAATCTTGCTGCTGTGCTCTTCATACCTTGCTCTTGGGGTTTCCAATGAAGCATTCTTCCTCCTTGTTGAGTGTAGCATCAATGCTGTCTGCCAGATTTATTGGTATGAGGTGAGACTTGTGAAAATTGATCTGTAAGCCAGTAGAAACAACATAATTGTGAAGAATCCCTTTCATTACTTTAATTTTTTCTTTATCTGCTTGCATTATGGTCAAAGTGTCATCTTCATATTGGACAAATGGAAAATCCTGACCAAAATCAGGGGAGAATGGAGCTTTGAGGATGTTTTCTCTGAATGCATTATTGATTGCAGATTGTAGTAAATCAGTATCTAGAACAAATATTAGGGGAGGCAAAGGATCTCCTTGCCTGACACCTCTTTTTAAGTGAAATTGCCTCCTAGGTACTCCATTAAGTAGAACAGCAGACTTTCCAGTGACAAAAATAATTTCAATCCATTTTATCCACTTATCATCAAACCCATCTATTTCATAATTTTCATCATAGCCAGATGATCAATGGTATCAAAGGCTTTGGCAAAATCCAGCTTAAGCAGAATTATTTCTTTCTTAGAGGCTTCACATTGATAGAGAAATTCAAAAGCCCAAGCAAGGCAATCCTGAATGTTTCTGCCTTTTAGGAAACCATATTGATTTTAATGAATAATTTTCAGTATTACCTTTTGGAGTCTGTTAGCCAAGATTTTGGTGATCAACTTCAGCACACAATTTAGCAGAGTAACTGGCCTGAAATCATTGACAGTTTCAGGTGAACCCATCTTGGGAATGAGTGTTATGTGTCCCATATTTATACTCTCTGGATTCAGGTCTCCTTCATAAAAAAGCATAAGGAGTAAATATCTTTCTTGATGATGTGCCAACAGCTTTTTAGGAAGAGTACATTAAATCCATCAGGACCTGGGGCTTTATCATTTGGCATTTATTTAACCACTTTGTCAATTTCCTCTCTGGTAAATGGTATGGATAAAGCTTCAAGGCCCTTAGTTGGAGTAATCAGATGTTGTAAGTCAAAAACCATCTCAGGCTGAGTAGAAGTACCCAATCTTTCCTTGTAGACTTGAAAAATAGCACTTTCTTTGTCAGCATGCTCAGTGACTAAAGAACCATCAGATAGTTTGAAGGAGGCAATATTGTTCCTTCTATATCTTTCAGTAGAAAAATTATGAAAGAATTTTGTGTTCTCATCTCCAAACTTTGTCCATCTAACTGTGCACCTTTTCTTCCAATATGCATTTTGGTATTGCAACAACCTTGCTAAATGAGCTTTTAGAATTTTCCTAAAATTTGCTTGTTGACAGAACAATGGCCTTCTATCTTCAAGGTTATCAAGTTCAGAGAGAACCTTGTTGGTATTTTCAATACAAGTGGATAATTTTGAAATTGATTTGCTCCAAAATTTCAAATCATATCTCAACTTTTTAAACTTTGCATTTAGATTTGCAGCACTATTGGACTTGTGAGTTGGTTTACCCCAAATATTTGTTACAGCTTCCAGAAAACCAGGATGTGCTATCCAAAAGTTTTCAAATCAAAAAACAAAAGTTTTCAAATCAAAACCCCCTCGCCTCTTGCCAGGGATCTTAGTATGTATAGAAACAACACAAGGAGTGTGATCAGAGGTTGGTTTACCTTGTGTGGATACAACTGTGTTAGGATAGCTAGTTGTCTAGTGCATGGATGTAAAAAACCAATCAAGTTGCTCTAACAGAGGATCATGTTGCATGTTGCTCCAGGTGTACTTTCTTACTTTAATGGGAAATTTAGTGAGATGTTGCTCTCTAATGAAGTCATTGAAAATTAGCATGTCATTAATATCCCCCCAAGCTTATTCCTGTTTGCAGGGGACCTAATGAAATTAAAATCTCCCATTAAGATCCAGTATTCATCATCAGGAATATTCACCTCAAATATCCATTCAATATTTTTTTCCCTCAATTCACAATTACATGGGCCATAGATGTTAATTAAAGTCCAAGATTGATCTGAATGAGTAGAAGTGAAATGAACAGAGAGATCAAACTATTCACAATGCATAACCATTCTAGAAAAAAATGAACTATTCCAAATAATAATGAGGCCTCCATAAGCACCCACAGAAGGCACATAAACAAACTCATCAAATCTTGCTGGACAACAAGCTTTAATAAACTTCAGATCAAAAGCTTCCTTTTTTGTGTATTGCAAGCAAATAACTGAACATCCACTTACATTAATAGCATTCATTAAGGCTAATTGTTTCTCTCTTGCATTAAGCCCCCTGATGTTCTAGCACAGAATATCCCATTGTTTAAACAGTGACATTATTACAACTCAAATATATAGAAACCAAAATAAAAATAAATAGGCACTAGGCACTGTCAACATTCTCCTTCTCCTGCAAGCCTTCCATGAGCTTCTTAGGAGTGAGTTCATCCCGAGGAACGCCACAAAGAGAAATTCCAATAGACTGGAGCACTGGGATTGGGGTTGCAAGAAGAGTCCTGTCAGTAATCGGGCCTTCATTGACAGATATTATCTGAGTCATCTTAGCCTCCTCTGTGACTTCCACAGCTTCCACTCCTGGAACCTTCCTTGGCTTCAATTTTTATTTAGTTTGCTTGGAATCACAAATGATTTTAGGCTTAAAGCCCCTGTATCTAGTAGCCCTTGATCTCCTTCTGACTTGGTTGGTGGAAATTTGTGTCCCAAAGGGGAAATCTTCTAGATCATCTAACACTGGAAGCTTTCTTTTGGTGCCAACTTGTGAGAAGGGTTGCATATCAGAGATCACCATAGTTTGATCAGTATTCATCAGTTTCATCTTATTTGATTGGAGTAGCAACTCCCATTCATCAACCATTTCAAACTAAATAAACTTTGGCATAGAAATAGAGATAGATAGGAGCTTGGCATTATCCAAAGCAAAGTTGGGTAAACAATATTACTTGAAGGCAGAATGAGCAAATTACCTTGACATCCAGATTTCCGAGTTAACATTTATTATACTGCCATTGATCAAAGCATAATTAATGGACAAAGTGGTGTCAACTTGCATCAAGTTTGATCCAGATGAATTTCCATCAGACACATCAGATAAACTATCATGCCAGGCTTGCATAGGACTATCCTAGACATTAGTGATTGGAGGTGGCACACCATCCTGGAAAGAAACCCCTTGTGTAGCTAAAATTTGCTGAAAATTAATTAGAGGATGGTTTGGAACTACTGCAACATCATCTTCCAAGGGTGCACCAATATTTTCATCTTGTGCATCATTATGATCAAAAAGTGCCGCAATCACTTGAGCAGGGACAAACTGGCCTTGCTAGTGAAACAGGGCAACATTGTTATGTCCTCCATTGTGCCCACCTTAAGCATTTCCACCTCCAGGCATCTGAATATGATGGTTCTAGTTGTCAAGTTGCTGCTGGTAAAGCTATTCTGTTGTGAGGCCCTTTCCATTCATGGGATGAGGGTTACCATCTTCTGGTGCTGGATCTTCAGGAGGAGGCAAGATTTCAGGCAAGTGAGCATTCCAGTCAGCACATCTAAGTAAATAACAGGTACAGTCCAAGAATGTCTGGCCCCACCAAGCTGATGAATAACCAAAATTTTGGGCACAAACTTTGGATGGAAAGTCCAAACCTTAACCAACATAGATTTATCATCTCCTCTAGGATCATGCCACATGGACAACAAGCCAAAATCCTAAACAACACTATGAATGCACTGGCTAGTCTGATAATCCAGGGGAAAGCTAAGAACTGGATCCAAGTTTCCCTACCAAATGCAGTAAGACGCATGTTTCTGGCTTCATTGTGTTTCACAAAAGTGATAGTGGTAATATCATCAATCTCAAAGGATGTCCCTACTGTAGCATCTGCAATTAGGGTTTCAGTCATAGTAAAAACTGATAAACAGCTGCGACTCATTCAAAATATCCATCACCTGAACCCTATAGTCCTCTCTAAGCTGAATCGGGATGAATTTGTTGGTCTCGGCAATTACCTTGCGATCATGTTGCAGAGGAGCTTCAGCTGGCACCACCATGTGCGATCTCACCAAGCGGTCCACTGGACCCGGATCGATTGTCAAGCCATTGGGGAGGAAAGCTAGTGGATTTACTGGGAAGTTTGCCATTGATGTGGTGGAGAGAGATTCGTTGTCAGCTGGCGGAGAAGGAGATGAAGCGGCAGGGGAAGGTGGGGGGGGGGGTGGTGAAACTCCAAGTGAAACAACGGTTTGCTTCTTAATTACCCAGATATTCCGACCAGGAATATCGGTCCGTTTGTTTGTGGTTATTTTCTTTTTTTGCCAAACCCTTCGTTTCTTCTTTGGGCAGCTCCTGGCCCAGTAGCCCAATAAATGAAAATTCCGACAATGCCAGCCCAATATGCATTTACTCACCAGGTGACCAGATATTAAACACTTAATACACCAGTCGCTGCGCAAACCAGAACACCTCGAGCATTTACGGCCCATAGAAGAATTACACACACAAATTGTCGGGCATGAATCAACAAGATGATCATGATCTCCACATATGGAACAACGGCCCAGGATTTCAAAAACCAGAACTTTGCTAGGGGCAAATTTCAAGTCCAATGCATGCATGATATCTTGTTCAGAGTAATGAGCCTGTCTCAGATCTTAACGTGACAGGAGGTAATTGCATGCAAAAGTTACATAAGAACTTTGAACCAGTAAAAACTTTCTTATGATCACATTCAGGATCCACCAAAATAGGATCAGGAAAACTTCCAAAATATAAAGGCCTAGCCTAATCAGATCCATGTTTAGATGTCACGGGAGGAACTTGTTGATGAAAACCAAATTTAGCCAATTCATGTGATGATCCTGAATGAGAACCTTGTGCAGCACTTTTCTTGAGGAACTCCAGATTAGGTTTGAACCGAATGGGACTAGAATGAGAGATCCTCACATTATCATCAGAAGGCAGTCCAGTAAATGGATGATCATGCATGAAGCCAGAGATCTGACGATGAGAACCCCCTGGCCCTTTGCTGGCGCGCATCCACCCAACGGTGGGCGCGTTGCTGCCAAACAGCCCAGGCGGTGGCTCCCTGTGCTAACCCCTGGCCGGCAACCCCCTATCATCTTTTTGTGTGTTTTCTATCGAAGCTAGAGGGAAAAACTCAGGGTTTTCGTTGGGATTTGGGGTTGAGGAAAACGGGATCTTTCTTTTCTCTGTTCTTTCCCCGAAGGGTAGGTTCTTCCCGAAAGGATTCGGTTGGATCTTGGAGTTAGGGTTTCAGATCTGATGGGGGGTTCTTCTTCCCGACCTCGGCTTGCCGATGCGTCGGGATCGAGAGGAACGGCGTGGCCTCACGGCAGCGCTTCTAGAA
The DNA here is from genome assembly GCA_030063025.1 of Avena longiglumis. Taxonomy (NCBI): domain Eukaryota; kingdom Viridiplantae; phylum Streptophyta; class Magnoliopsida; order Poales; family Poaceae; genus Avena; species Avena longiglumis. The sequence goes on from CP125977.1 coordinate 444,166,110, forward strand.
CCCTAGCACTCTAACTTTTCTTCTTTGCTTTTGGATTTCTACTGCCTCGACTAGATCAACCATCCTAGTTGCCTTTGATACCATTGATGGAATTTGCTAGGATATCTAGGGGTCGATCTAGGGAGTATACGAGAGAGAGCCTTACCATCGACTTTTGGGGTCGACGATGAGCTCGCCATTGAGATCGTCAGAGTGGTGGCGGCGGTGAGGGGTGATTCCCGCCGCTACAGCGAAAGCCAGATCGGTGGCTATGGGTTTAGGGTTTTCGGTGGGGAGAGTGTGTACGACGAACATTGCTCGTTCATGCCCCCGCCCCCACCTCTTTATATTGCGCTGCGTGATGGGGGCCCAGCAACGATTGCGACGTTGGACGCCCCGATCAGGGCGTGGGACCAAAGTGTTCGGGCCGTTGGGCCGGACGCGGGAGATCAACCTAACAATACGGTGTTGCTATTGACGGTGGGTGGCTTTTGCGCTTTTGCTACCATGGGTGTACACCGTTGCTAGTGACGGCAGACGACTCTACTACTTTGGGTCTACGATGTTGCTACCATAAGTGCATGATGTTGCTACCTTTGAACGAAGCGAGGGCTGGTTTTGCTACATACCCATTTATGTTTTGCTATGTATTCGTTTCGGTTTTGCTACATTGATATTCTTCAAATGCTACACTTATTTCTGCACCTATGAATTTCGATGAGATCCCGGTGATGTCTCCAGCGAAAATAAATTCTACACTAATACAAAAAGTTTGCTACAATTGTTCTCCGATTTTGCTACATTAGCACAATTCTTTTAATACATAGTTTTCAGCGAAACTCTAGCGAGGTCTACCGGCGAAAGCCTCCGGCGAGGTCGGATATGCTATATTAGCATAATTTTTTTGCTACACGGTCGCCGGCAAGATCTCCAAAATCTTCGGCGAGGTACAGTCAGTTTTTCTATTTCTAGACCGAACTGTTTTCTGCTGTATACAGCAAAAAGGGACTATTTGTAGCAAAAGCAGGCACATTTATAGTAAAAACAGGATTTTGGGCTTTTTTTTAGACCCATAGCATTTTGGGAAATTATTTTCCAGGGAACGCGTAGTGCTGTTCTTTTTGAAAAGACCAAAGCTTTGTCTAATTCCATTACGATGGAATAAGTCTGTACAGAGGGAGCACAAATAGGGGGTTTCCAAAGATCAAAATGTTGGCACTGACCAGAATTGAGGGGGTTCAACGGGGGTAGCCCATGGCAATAGCCGTGGATTTTAGCTGGTATGTGAAGACGTGGATCGGAGACGACTATGATCAGTAGGAGCACCGCTGACCCTGCCCTCGAGTGGCCCGGTGGTAGAGATGATTTTACCTCTTCTTCATATTACACCTCCTTTTTTATTTTTCTTCGGCCTGAAAAAACTTCACACGAGAACTCTCTTCTTTTGTTCTTTTTTTTGTCTAGGCTCATGAGTTCACAAGATAATTATTATAAGATACTGTGTAAATCATCAAAACACTTTTGATTTGAAGTCCATAGATGTTTTATAAGTGGGTAAGGTCATCTCTAACCGATCCCCTAAAATCGGTTAGAGGAGTAAAAATCTGGACGCGCCGCATCTAACTGATTCCCAAAACGGTTAGAGGAGTATATTTTTACTCATCAGAGGAGTAAACCGAGCGTCTGACTTCTAAATTACTCCCCGGCCACCACTTCCGAGAAAAACTCCCGCCTCCCGACCGGCCGCACCCATTCCCGCTGGCCTCGCCGCCGGTGACCGCCATACCCCGCCGCCCCCATCCTGGTCCATGCGCCGCCCTTTGTCCCACCTCTCAGTCGCTCTACCGTCTCTCATCGTCGTCGAAATCAATGGGGAGACCTAGTTTTCGCCGGCCGCCGCCCCGATTTGGAGCAAATCGGGCTCCGTCGGCGTCGATTCGTTGCAATCTGAAGCCGGCATCGCCTCCAGTGACCACAACAACCCAGAGTCGGCTCCCAGGAGGCCGACCACCACCGCTGTCGCGATAAGGCTCGCCCCCTTCTCCTCGCCCACCACAGATCCCGCATATCCCGGGGTTGGTACTGCCTTCCCTGCCGCCCATGACAGGTTTGGTCTATGCGCGGGACCTCTGGCCAGAGTTGGAGGATGCAGGGCCGGTCTCCGCGGATGCTGCTGCCGGGATGGATCGCCAGCACCGCTGGCCACAACCAACACAAGAGGGAAAAAAGTGATTTTTTCCTCCTTTTCTTAATGTAAAATCGGAGTATAAGAAGTTGTGGCTTACTTGCCTTTTGTTACAAATGTAGTACAATAAATTCTACATGGACCGAGGACGAAGACAATGAGTTGTATTTTGCATGGCACCATCAAACTCTTGTAGATGATGCATTATATGAAGAGTGGTGTTGGTTCACCATTTCAACAATTTTGGAAAAATATTCATGATAACTTTAATGAAAAGATAAGAGGTACATCGATTATTAATTCGATCGTGAACATATGGCACATTCTTGTTATGCGTTCTAACAACATGGCATAACTCGAATAGTTTGATTTGTGTTGGTTTGTACCGGTAAGTATTCTCTATGTACCGATTATATTGGGTTGTATCGGTCTATATTGTGTGTATCGGGTTGTATTAGAATGTATTGTGTGTTGGGGGTATGCTATATGGGTATCCTTATAGCATGTCTCTTATCCGGCTAACCCGGGTGGCCCATAGTCGGTAGCATGGCCTATGGCCTGCTGGGCGGCCCAGTTAGGTGGATCCAGAAGGGAGGCCCATGCCGGATAAAGGAAAGCTACGGAGGAGTCACCAACGTACCCGGAGCCTTGGAGTGCAAGATACACAAGACAAGTAATAGACAGTGCAGGACTCTGTAACCTGTCCGGCTAGGACTTTTCCCTGTAACCCTAGGACCCGGCGACGATATAAGTTGGGCCTATGGGAGCCTTTAGGACACGATCATAGATAACTTCACACAACCTCGCACAGCGAATTTATCTCTATAACTCGGCGTATTTCCCTTATAGTGGTTTATAGCAGGAGTAGGATTCCGCCACCGTCGTGGGATCTGAACCTGGGTAAGCTGTGTTACCTCGTACCCGTTAACCGTCCGCCTTACCCCACGTCTCTAAACACGCACTGTGAGGACCCCTCCATGGCGTACTCGTTGGCAATACCACGACAGTTGGCGCACACCGTGGGGCAAGAGGCACTTTAGGCTCTTCAGCGGGCGAGGACCAAGATCTTCGCGGGAATCGGCGAAACCGTAGACATCGGGCGCGTTCTCTTCTCCGGCAACGTTCCGATCGTCCCCCCTGACGAGTTCTAGATCCCGGCAAAGACGAACCCTACGCGGTGTTCGATCGTTCCTATCGGAGACATCCACCTCTTCATCGGCGAAACCGACTCGGGCACTAGTTCCCTGGGAGTCGGAGGAGCATCAAGGCCCGCACGGACCGCCTACGGGCAGGATACGTTCGCGGAAGGATCAATGTCGGATCTCTCCTCGGAGTTTGCCGGCAAAGATCGGAAAAATTTAAGGCCCACCCAAACCGCCCCTGTGCAGGATATAAAGGTGGAAGATCACTGCAAATCCGCCGGCTTCGTCTGAGCGTCTAGACAGCAGAAATCCAAGTTCGTCGGCGTGGTTACCATCTTCGATCTGGCGCGCTACGTTCAGAGAGAGGGCGAAAACCCCCACGATTACCTGGCCAGGTGGCTCCGTATACGAGCCGATCTGACCCACTACCCCAATGATGATGCTATCTATCACTTTGTGGAAGGACTGGACCATGGCACGCTTCTCCGACATTCTCTAAGACGGCAGCTGGTGTCAGGACGCCTTATCTTAAGGTATGGTGAACACCGTCAATAACTACGCGGAGGCCGAAGAAGCAGCTCAGACAGCGCTTGCGCTCATTGACGGAGCCCCTCCGATTCAGCCACCGCCACCACCGCCTCCGGCCGCCATCGTCGCAGCAGCACCACCACCTCCAGTAATCGTTGAGGCCGTTGCACCCCCACCACCCGTCATCGAGGAAGTCCTGGCACCCTCCGACTCTGTCATTGACGCGCTTTATGCTGATTTCAGTGCAGATTCAGAGGAGATAGACTTCAGTCCAGAAGAGCTAGACTCCGCTATGCAGGAGATGGAGGAGGAGTACTCGCGCGACGATCAAGCCAACAACACCGTCACGTCTCGAGGGGTGTTCGTCACCATTGGGACGGCGATGGATGAAGATCAACCCGGACAAGATCCGCCTACAGCGCTGGACAAAGGGAAGGGGCCACTTATTGCTGCTGACGTTGATCGCGCAAAAGTTATGCCTCCTCCGCCTAACCCAGTGCAGCAGCCGCAGGAACTCGGCATCAGCCCAAGCAACAACAACACCGCAAACTTGCCGCCTCCAGCATCTACGTCTGTAGCAGCCCAAGTTACTCCAGATGATAGAGTGATGTACGACAATCTCCTCGTCGAGCCACTAACCGTTGCTCATATCCAGAACGTGACCCAGCTTGACGAGAAGCGCCAGCAGCTGCTGGAGGAAGCACATGCCATCGTGGAGCAAGGCGCTAAACTAGATCGAGATCTGGTCAACGCGCAGAAGTCCATAGAGAAAGCTAGAGCAATGGAGGCCGAATACAAGACCTTGCTACAGCAGCAGAAGGCTAATAAAGCTCCGGCTCGCGTCATCAACGATCCTGGTGTACGACGCAACCTAGAATGGGATCCCTTGAAGCCGGCACAGGCCAAGCCACACATTGACAGTGAAGGCAAGCAGGTGATGCCCACCCCACTCCTTAACCTCGCCGTCGCCAAGACCCTTCTGGAGCAGGATAGATCGCCTGAGGCAGTGGAACAGGTCTATGACCTAGTGGCCAAGGCGGTGAAGCAGCAGGAAAAGGCCACCTCTCAGAGGCTTGAGTCTGACCCAGCGCTCTGCCAATCTATCTAGTACAAGCCGCCAAGGGACAGATCTCCTCTTGATGTCGGGCACCAGACGGGTTCATCAGAACGAAGACGCAGGGATGCGCGCAACAGGAAGGATGCCATCCCCATATCCTCCGATCACGGAGAAAAGGCCCGACCTCGTCGCCCATCGCCACCGCCCCGATCCCCCCGACATCGCGAAGATTACAAGGCTCACCATCGTACGGATATGCCCCCACCAAAGCAGTGCGACATCGTCATCCGCGACAACATGGAGCAGACCCGTCATGACGAAGAGCGCAACCAAGGACGCAAGAGCAGGTCACGCCATGACCCTCCGCGTCCGACAAGCAACCGTGACAGGTGCGAGGCGTCGGAGGAGGGTAACGGTAAGAAGGCTAACCCACCGCCACCTCCGCCTCCGTCACCACCAAGCAGTCACCATGGCGGAGGAGGCCCGCGTCGTTCACGTAGCCCATCCCTTGTTGAAAAAAAGAAGAAGACCCCGGAGCCATACGATGCACCCTCGCGGATCGATAAGATCCACGAGGCCCGGGAAGGACCATACCTAGGACCACGTTGCTTTGGACCTGCAATACGGTCCGCAACTTACCCCAAAGGTTTTTGGATTGACAAGACCATCAAACCCTATGACGGCACCGCCAAGCCAGCCACATGGTTGCAGGACTACGACAACGCGGTGGAGATTGCCGGAGGCAACCCCAACGTCGCCGTCAAGTACCTCCCGTTAATGTTGGCAGGCACGACCCGTCAATGGATCGACGACTTGCCGGAGAAATCTATCTACAACTGGCTGGACATGCAAGAAGCATTCACCAAGAACTTTGAGGGTACATACAAGCGTCCCTGCACTGTGGGCGATCTACAGCGGTGCGTGCAAGAGAAATACGAGACATCTCGCGCCTACCTCTCCCGCTGGCTGGATATGAAGAATATCTGCGCAGGAGTGCACGCTCAGACCGCCATGGACGTCTTCATCGATGGGTTGGAAAGGGGCACGCTGCTCTGACATAAGCTGAAGCGCTTGCAGGACAATCACCAGCTTGACTTGAAACAGATGATTCAGTTGGCTAGTGAGTTCGCAACTGCCGACGACGATGCTCGTGGCTCCTTGCCGACAACGGCCGTTCCAACTCAAGCTCGGAGGAACAGCAGTACAAAGCGGAAAACCGCTCCAGAAGAAAAGAAATCTACCGACATGGTCGCTATGACTTTTGCAGGACTAGGCGAAGGCAGACAATGTGGCCGAGGAAGGGGAGCTGGTCGTGGGCAGCAACGAGGAAGTGAAACCACCTCGCGGCCGCTCCGCGTTCCCCAAACCTACGAGGAGTACCGCGATATGTCGTGCCTCGTACACCTCGATGCCAACGGCAAGGCCACCCATACCAATCGACACTGCAAGTTCGTCAACAACCTCAAGGAAGACCCGGAGTCCGGCTACAAGCAAAGTCGGAAGAACAAACTGCGAGGCAAGGGCAAAGGGAAGAAGAAGGAGGAGGAGTCCAAGGATTCAAGTGACATGGACGAAGATGTTGACCCCAAGCACGCCGCCAAGAGCGACGATAAGGGCACGCACCCCTTCGCAAAGAAGGCTCCAGTCTACCACACTTTCCTTGGCACCCCCACCGTCCGACAACAGAAGACCTCTCTGAGGATCCTGATGGCCACTCTCCCCCCAGTCCCCAAAGATTACTGGTCGGAAGTTCCAATAACTTGGAACAGGACGGACCACCCAGAACTTGTGCCCACGGAGAACCAGTACGCCATGGTCATCAACCCCTTGATTGACGGCGTGGAGTTCACCAAGTGCATGGTGGATAGTGGAAGCAGCATCAACATCATGTACCTGGATACACTGCAGAAGATGAACTTGACGGAGGCAAACCTAAGGCGGACCAACACCATCTTCCATGGCGTAGTTCCTGGTCGGGAGGCTCGGTCCCTTGGGTGCATTACACTTCAAGTTGCCTTTGGAGATGTTAATAATTACCGCCAAGAGCGCATGACCTTCGAGGTGGTCCCCTTCAAGAGCGTGTACCATGTCATATTCGACCGTGACATATTCCACACATTCATGGCCAAGCCATGCTTCGTCTACAACAAACTCAAGATACCCGGACCAAACGGTGTTATCACCGTATCCGGAAGCTTTACCAAGGCAAGGGACTGCGAGATCAATGAAGCGGGTTGCGGTATCCTCTACGATAAGAATTCAATGAGATCCGAGCAAGGTCGATGACTCGGAGATGCCAGCGTCGAAGAAGCGGATCTCCGACTCCGCTTCGTGTTCAAGGCCGCCATCGAGACCAAGCCGGTGGAACTTGTGGTGGCGATGCCTCCAAGACCGTCGCCATTGGGACGAACTGGATCCCAAATAGGAAAGCGCGTTGTCGAGTTCCTCCGTGAGAATAGGGACATCTTTGCCCGGCAACCCGCCGACATGAAAGGTGTACCTAGGGAACTTCGAAACAGCTTAAACATTGATCCAAAATGCAAACCAGTGAAACAACCTCTACGACGCTTTGGAGATGAGAAGAGACGCACCATTGGCAAAGAGATAGCTAGGTTACTTAAGGCTAGATTTATCCGAGAAGTCCTTCACACCCAATGGGTGGCCAATCCTGTACTTGTCCCCAAAAAGGGAACCAATGAATTAAGAATGTGCGTTGATTACACCGGCTTGAACAAAGCATGTCCCAAAGATCCGTTTGCTTTGCCTCGCATTTACCAAGTCATTGACTCGATGGCTGTCTTGGAACTTTTGTGTTTTCTCGATGCATACTCAGGATACCACCAGATCAAGATGAGGAAGTCAGACCAATTGGCCACTTCGTTCACTACCCCATACAACACGTTTTGATATGTCACGATGCCCTTTGGGCTGAAAAACGCAGGTGCTACCTACCAGCGGACAATGCAACATTGTCTTCACGACCAAATTGGTCGGAACGTTCATGCCTTAATCTCCGACTTAATCTAAAAAGTCAAACGACTTAATCTCCGACTTAAAAGAAACCTTTGATAACCTCCGGAAATACAACATGATGCTCAACCCTAAGAAGTGTGTCTTCGGGGTTCCAGCCGGCAAATTGTTGGGCTTCATCATTTCCCAACGTGGAATCGAGGTCAACCCGACGAAAATCAAGTCCATCTTAAACATAAACTGTCCGACATGCCTAAAGGACATTCAACGACTAACAGGTTGTGTTGCAGCAGTTAGTCGGTTCGTCAGCCGGCTTGGAGAGAAGGCTCTGCCGCTGTACAAGTTGCTGAAGAAGGTGGACAAATTCACGTGGATAGACGACGCAGCATTGAAGCAGCTCAAGGATACTCTTTCCTCAGCTCCCATCCTTGCAGCACCCGAGCCTGGAGAGCCCTGTTAATTTACATGGCGGCAACGAACCGGGTTATCAGCATTGTCATCGTGGTAGAGCGGAAGGAACCAGGCTATGAGCACGAAGTTCAAGGACCAGTTTACTACGTAAGCGAGGTCTTGACGGAGTCCAAGAAGCGTTACCCGCACTACCAAAAGATAGCTTATGGAGTATTCCTTGCTTCTCGGAAGACGAGGCATTACTTTCAGGGGCACCCAATCACAGTGGTGAGCAAGACTCCACTATCCGACATTATCAATAACAACGACGCTACAGGAAGGGTCGCAAAGTGGGGCATTAAACTTGCCGCATTCGAGATCACCTACAAGAGACGCGACGCTATCAAGTCACAAGCCTTGGAGGATTTTGTTGCAGATTGGACGAAGATGCCAGACTCTACTCCGTTGCCAGAACCAGAGTACTGGGTGATGCACTTTGATAGATCAAAGCTGCTCAACGTCTCGGGGGCTGGTGTATTGCTACAGTCACCAACAGGAGACAAGCTACACTACGTTCTGCAGATCCACTTTGAGGCTACAAACAACATGGCAGAGTATGAAGCACTCATTCACGGACTACGTGTAGCCAAAGATATTGGCATCAAGCGCATAGTTTGCTGTGGAGATTCCGACTTGGTTGCCCAGCAGGTGGCTGGCACCTGGAATGCGCGGAACCCTATGATGGCGGCATATCGAGACAAAGTGGACGAGATGGACAAGAGCTTCTTGGGCTACGAAGTCAAGTATGTGCCTAGGGAACAAAAAGAGGCGGCTGATCTTCTTTCTAAGCTTGGATCAGGGCGCAAGCGAATTCCACCAGGATTTTTCCTAGAGCACCTGCGCACACCATCCGTGAAGGGGGCCAACATCGACAACCCGAATAGAGCTGACTCTTTCGTCAACATGGTGACCAAGGTCCCTCCGTCTTGGACAAAACCGTTCATGGAATACCTCGAACACGAAACTTTGCCCGACAACGAAGTCGAAAGATGACAAATAGTACGACGAGCAAAGGGTTATACCATAATCAATGGGCAACTCTATAAAAGGAGCACCACTAGTGTATACCTAAAGTGTGTTTCCCATCTAGAAGCTATGGAAATCCTACGCGAAATCCATCTCGGAGATTGCGGGCATCACGCCGCTCCCCGATCGTTGGTCGCGAAAGCCTTCCGGCAAGGATTCTACTGGCTAACCGCGAAGGCGGACGCCGAAAAGCTGGTTGAGATATGCACGGGATGCCAGTATTATGCCCGACAACCACGTGTTCCTGCTGAAGAATTGCAAACAATACCAATAACTTGGACGTTTGCAGTCTGGGGGCTAGACTTGGTGGGACCGTTACAGACGACACCTTGTGGGTTTACGCATCTGCTTGTAGCAGTTGACAAATTCACCAAATGGATAGAAGCTAAACTCATTAGAAAGCTTGATGGGGCAACTGCCCTCAGGTTTGTTCGGGATCTAGTGGTGAGATTTGGTATCCCACACAGCATAATCACCGACAACGGCAGCAATTTGTCACTTGGAGAAGTGGAAGCCTATTGCTGGGATAAAGGCATCCGACTTGACCTTGCATCTGTGTCACACCCACAATCCAATGGTTAGGTCGAGCGAGCCAATGGATTAATTCTGCAGGGAATCAAGCCACGTCTTGAGGCACCGTTACGTAGAGCAGCTGGAGACTGGGCGGAAGAATTTCCATCTGTGCTATGGAGTTTATGAACTACACCCAACAGATCTACCGGCTACACCCCTTACTTCATGGTATACGGAGCAGAAGCCATCCTGCCCTCCGACATCCTCCACGATGCACCAAGAGTTGCCGCCTACGACGAGAATGACGCTGAAGAATCCAGACGCCTACATGTGGACCTTCTCGAGGAGGAGCGCGTTTTGGCATGCCAAAGATCCGCCATCTACCAGCAGAAGCTACACAGCTACCATAGTCTCCGCGTTAGGCATCACTCGTTTAAAGAGGGGGATTTGGTGCTCTGACTTAAGCAGAAGAAGGCACACAAATTATCCCCGCCATGGGAAGGACCGTTCATCATAAGCAAGGCGCTACTCAATGGGTCTTACTACCTTGTTGACAATCGTGAACTAAAGGATAGACCCAACGAGGATCATAAGCGTAAGCGAAGTGACCCGGATGATGACTACCCGGAGCTTGATCGACCATGGAACATAGCACAACTACGTCCTTTTTACACTTAGCATTTTTTATCTAATTGTGTACCTCTTATATGATCAATGAAATAAAGCTCTTTGGTTCACTCATATTTCTGTGTCTTTTACCTCCTTTAGTGTTCATTTTTGGATCATGTAAAACCTTTATGCACAAGTATTGCGTTTGCACTTGTGAAAATTCCACCTACGGGCGTTAGCTTAAGTTTTCTGGTCTACACGTTCTTTGTCGTTTTTATGTGGATTCTGGAGTAGTGACTTTCGGCACTTGTTGTCGGCGATTTTGTGCTCGGGTTATTGATAGTACCATTGGGCATCATCACCTAAAGCACATGGTTCCGAGAACGAGTCTTCCGACTCACGAAAAGTCAAGCATAAGAACCAAAATAATGGATAAGCCAACACTTGCTTAAAAAATATATACATGTTGGAAACTAGTTCTTAAGTAGCAGGATATAACAACCATTGTTTCCCGCCTTAAGTTACATCACCAAGTTTTTTCCGCGCATACACCAAAGGTGAAACAAATATTACAAAGTGTTTTTCATTTCTTGGGCGCAGGAGACTTGGAAGCAGCATCGTCACTAGCCGGAGAATCATCCTCAACATCGGCACTATGATGGGACTTGGAGGAATCTTAGTTGACGTTGTCGATGGTGTTCATGGGCACGAAGACATCGATGTCCACCAACTCGGCAACTCTGGTGTCATAACCCGCGAGTGACGATAAGATGGCTTCATGATCAATCTCTTTGCCGTCATCGTCGACATCGGGGATACCAGAGGTCACCGTGTCGATGTCGGCATCTTTGTCGTGTGCCTTCACCATTGACAGCGCCAGCCCGTGCACATGAATCTTTCCAGCTTGTGACATGCTCGGGGGCTGGGCGCAGAATCTCCGAGTACTTCGTCACGGAGTCCGAGGCCTTGATGTATATCTGGAGGGGCTTGGCAATCTCTTTGGCTTGGGTGATGGCAGTGTTGATAAAGTTGCTGGCAAGAACCAAGCATTCCTTGTCCAAAGGAGGCGAGCGGGTTAAACCCATAGGAGCTGCAAATTCTGACAAGGAGCGCATGAGTTCAATAAATTCAAAGTATCCAGACTACAGAAATACAAGGCAGATGAAACTTACTGAAGATGCTGGCCTTAGCATGCCAGAGGGTGTCCACCAAGGATTCTTTCTCTTGTTGGAAGAGCTTAAACGCCTCGCTATGGCGTTGGTTTTGCTCATCAGCAGCTTGCTTCTGATCTTTTAAGATCGCAAGCTCCTCCTTCAAGCGATTGATTTCCGTGGAGGCGGAGTCCTGTAGGGCCTTCATGGAATCTTCATGCATTTTCAGCATTTCCTTCCTCTCCTCCTTAAGGATCTTGTTCTCGCTGTCCAGCTGCTGGATGTGCTTGGACTGCTCGACAATGTCCTTGGCCTTGGCGACATGTTCTGCAAGTCAGAGAAAGCAAAGTACACAGTGAGTACTCGGAGAATGTGGGCACAAAAACAAGACGGAATGCGCAAAAAGAAAATAGACTCTTGTTTTTGATGATCCGTTCCTTCAAGATGGCAGTTTTACCCTTTTCGGCTTCAAGATCTGCGCGCATCTTCTGGTACTTGTCATTGTCCATGCCCCTCCGAGCATTCTCGTTCTGTGAAAAAAGAAAAAGGTAAACCGTTGTTTAGTCTGCTTGGAGCATCTAGTCGGAAATTTTCCACCTAGGCGCTCGGGGGCTACAGCGAGAGTTTTTTACTTAGCAATATGCTTAGCTTTTCTTTAAGCATCTAGTCGGAGCTAATTCAGTTCTCGATTAGAAGCTTGGGGGCTACAGTATAAAGTTTTTAACTCGGAAAATGCTTTTCTTTTCTTTAAGCATCTAGTCAGAACTAATTCAGTTACAACTAGAGGCTTGGGGGCTACAGTGTTGAAAATTATAAACACTGCGTATGCTACTCTTAAAGCATCTAGCCAGAATAGTTTGTTCCATCTAAATGCTTGGGGGCTACAGTGAGAGTTTTTTCTAACTTAGTCACTCTTAGAGCATATAGATGCAAAACCTATGGTTTTCCGTCTACATCCTCGGGGGCTACAGTGGGATACTCATATGAAATGCAAAAGGCAAATAAAACTTACAAGTGCAATGATCTTGAGGTTTGTAGCGCTCTAGGCTAGCAGCTTGCCAAAGGAGATGCTATTTCCTTGCAAGATGTCCTCTTGTCGGAGGAGCTCCTCAAGACCACACGCCGGAGATGACGGTACTCCTCCAGGAACCAGAGTTGTGTTACTCGGCGTGAGCCCCCGGTAAACTATCTTCGGAAACTTAAAGGGTTTCTGGGAAGCAAGGGCACCGCCTTCGGCAGAAGTACCAGCTTCCACTACCGCCTTTCCGCCACCGATGGCATCCTTAGCCGGAGATTCAGCCATTTGTTGAGCGGTGCTCTCCTGCATCGCCTGCTCGCCGACAACAGCGAGTTCGGTAGAGGCGCCAGAATCCACTTCCATGATGGAAGGGCCAGGTGCCTCCTTAGTTTGTGAGCTTGTCGGGGCAGACGAGGGCTTGACGGCAGGAGTAGAAGGGGCGATGGCGGAGGAGGCGTCGCGATGCAGCATATCCTTGATATTTCGAGAAGCCCCCAAAGTTTTGGAGGTCTTCTTGAGGCTGGTCATGGCTTTCTTTCTGAAACATGCAAATGCATAAGTACAGGAACAAGACAGACAGATAGACAATGTCGGAGAATGAGAAGCTTACACTAGGGGGTGCTTTGGCAAAGATCCCGGTGGCTTTTCTCTTTTACGCCTCCAGGGCGGCGGTAGTCTTTTTTGGAGGCTCCACCCTCCGTCTTCTTCTTCTTGCCTCCGTCGGCAGCGACAGAGGTGGAGCTCTTCCGCTTTCGCACTAATGGGACATCGTCGTCGGACACGACCGTGACTTCCTTCATATTTGGATCGTAAATTTGGGAAGCCAGGTTTCCCTCATCTAGATCGCTAAGCTGTTAAGGAGAAATCACCGTGTTAGATAAGATGGTATTGGCAAGACGGAAAAACTGGAGCATATGTCGTACACGGAAAATAAATACCTACCTTTGGGCACTTGCCGTCTACGAACATGCCGTAGGTGATGGTGAAGCCACGCTTCTTATCCTTCACCTTGAAGATGTCCTTTAGGCAGAGCTTGACGGAGTCGCTCGAGAAGTTATCCACGGAGATCCGGAGGCTATCCCTTCAATCACTGGTATACTCGTGCATATACTTCGCGCGGTGCTGCAGAGGTTGGATTCACCTGATGAACCAGCACATGGCTAGGTCCAAGCCGGTCAAACCCGCCTCTACGAACCATTCGATCCGCCTTATAGCGCGGGAAGCGTCGAGGTCGGAGGGAAGGGAGGCTTGGGATATCCATGTGGAAACTTCAGCGGCGGCTCCATCCGCAAAGTCTGGGTACGTCACTTCTCGGCCCGCCAGAGGAATGTCGGGGCCGTAGAAGTACTTCCGTTGCCAATTCTTGCAGGAATAGTGGCCGACGATGTCGGGGAACCGCCGGCCAGGTCGAATCTTGAAGCTTATGGTGCCACAGTTCCTAAGCTCCTCCTTACTATGTCCGACTTCACGTTTGACGGTGAATAAGTACACGAACAAGTCTAACCTAGGCCTTATCCCAAGATAACCCTCGCAAAGTGCCGCGAAGTTGCTAAGCACTAAGATACTATTGGGGGAGAGGTTATGGGGTTGGACCTTGTAGTGGTTTAAGACGGAGAGGAAGAAGTGGGAGATGGTCAGGGAAACGCCGCATACCAGCTGAGCTTTGAGGTACACCTTTTCTCCGGATTGGGGAGAAGGTGTCACCTCGCCGGCCGGCACCGCCCGCCAGGCGATCCCCTCCGTCGCGGGGAGGTAGCCTTCGGCGACCATCCCCTGGATGTCGCGGTCGGTGATGTCCGAGCCACGCTAGTCACCCTTATGCGAGTCTGGCTCTTCCTCCAGTGGCTCTAGCGCCGCCAGATTTTGGTCGCCGCCAGTGGACTCGATCACCGCCGATGCGGGGATGACCAAGCCCTCTGGGGGCACGACGATGGAGCTCTCCGGCTTTGCCGCGGCTTCGCTTGACGCCGCCATGGATGGGGAGGTGCTGCTGCTCGCCATGGAGAGAAGGATGGATGTGACTGGAGCAGAGGGGAGCTAGGGTTTTCTCAAGGTTTCTCGCGGAGAGCTCGAGGAGACGCACGGCTGAAGGAAGACGATGATGCGAGGAGAATGAGGTAAAAAGTGGAAAATTCCCCACGGTTACTATTTATCATCCTCGCTGTCAAGATTTGTGCAGCTTAATCGGACGGTTGCCGCGTAGACGACGTGTTTGCGAGCGTGCACGGAAATTTCGCCACATCTCCAACCGCCGCCGCCAATGGTTCGTATCGCTTGCGCGGGAAAATCGGATATGATTGCATTCTCTGCATGTGTGAGTTACGAGGCATCGCTGACCTAAGCCTACGTCGTCCTAGCTGACACGGGTAGATGAACCGTCACATTGAAGATTCCGGCATGGACGGATTCAATCCGACTACGGAAGAGTACGATGGAAGATTCAGCATTTCTGTGACTTACAAATCGAAGACGGAGAAAGCCTTGCAGGGTTATTTGGGAGGACTACAAGATGTTTCTTGATGATTTGCCAACATCCATCTAGATGGAGCATTCCACGTGAAGAGGCAAGACGGCGCAAGATCTCGGAGTTCTCCGGGGGCTACTGTTGGCAGTATGCTATATGGGTATCCTTATAGCATGTCTCTTATCCGGCTAACCCGTGTGGCCCATAGTCGGTAGCATGGCCTATGGCCTGCTGGGCGGCCCAGTTAGGTGGATCTAGAAGGGAGGCCCATGCCGGATAAAGCAAGGCTACGGAGGAGTCACCAACGTACCCGGAGCCTTCGAGTGCAAGATACACAAGACTAGTAATAGACAGTGTAGGACTCTGTAACCTGTCCGGCTAGGACTTTTCCCTGTAACCCTAGGACCTGGCGACTATATAAGTCGGGCCTATGGGAGCCTTTAGGACATGATCATAGATAACTTCACACAACCTCGCATAGCGAACCTATCTCTGTAACTCGACGTATTGCCCTTATAGTGATTTATAGCAGGAGTAGGATTCCGCCACCGTCGTGGGATCTGAACCTAGGTAAGTTGTGTTACCTCGTACCCGTCAACCGTCCGCCTTACCCCACATCTCTAAACACGCACTGTAGGGACCTCTCCATGGCATACTCGTTGGCAATACCACGACATTGTGTGTATCGGGTTGTATAGGTATGTATTTGACTACTAATCTATGATTATATATGCGTATGTATGGATCTATTGCATTGCAAATAATGAAAAATATTTTTACTCCTCAAAATATAGGGGTTCGGTTAGGAACCACCAAGCTTTAGAGGAGTATTTTTAGTCCTCTAAGTTTTTGGAGTCGGTTTACTCCTCTAAAGTTTTGGGGATAGGTTAGAGATGCCCTAATAACATCAAAATAGTTTAAGAACCAAATGAATCAAGTTGAAGCTCAAAAACCCACTCTGACAACATAATTTGGTTTGTAAAATAACAGGTGAAAGTATATTTTTGCAAGAATAGAAAATTTTGGGTTCATAGAGAACCACAAGATGCTAATTGGGTGATTCTTTTTTAGTTTTCGGTAAGCTGCAAATAATTGATCATTGAACATCAAGCTCGAAAAAAATAGCAAACCTAAAAATTGAACATCAAGTAAATCCCAAAAGCTAAACTTGCTACTTCATTTCGAAAAAACATAGAAAACCAAATCTAGTACTCTCTTAAAACATCAAAGGATAACCAAACTAAGACACACATGGGTTATGTCCTGGAAGTGCTTTCTTTAAATCAATGTATGCCGATGTAATGAATGGAGATGCAAGTTTTCTTAGAAAGTATTCATGTGGTTCCTAAGTAAAAGAGTCTTACTCACAAAAGATAATATTGCTAAATGGAATTGGAAAGGGAATACAAAATGTTGTTTCTGCGACTCAAAGGAGACCGTGGACCATTGATGACTGCAAGTTCACATATCAATTGTTGCTAGTTTCGAAGTAAAGATATCAAACCCACAGAGAGCTATTGGTAAAGGTCCTTATGCCCCTGGTCACTATCTAGCAAAGAATACTTATAAGTTGCCTTTGATCTGAAGTAAAGAGTGTTTGAAAGGTTTTAGGTTGTGTGCAGAAATGTAATTAAAACAATTAAAAGAAAGAAAGTTTGTATGGAATCCTGGTGCAATGCAATAAGGCTAAAACATTCTCAGAGATGTAGGATACTCCTCTAGCATGTTGTTGTCATTATTAATAATTTAAGATAAGATACTTATTGTGTTATGAAATGTGTGGAGAGAGTCCCATAATAAGATGTTCACTGCAAGGCTAGTAGGAAGCCACTTTGTTGAGCCAAGAGTGAGGTCACCTCTAAATAACCACTATGATGCCTAGAAGCAGTCATCCATACAGACCACCGCAATTAAGGGTTTCGCCGTGGATATCGTAATTAGCTTAGGGAGTCCATATTTATTCCTATTTTAACCGCGTAGTTCACGAGACGACGTCAATCTGTCACGAAGCCATTCCAGGTATGATCCCAAAGCACGTCCAAAGGATTTCTCCCTCTCTTTTGTCCCGAGGGAAAATGGTATGTGGTCAAATTTCACATACCATCTAAAGAGAGAGATCAAACACAATCATAAATCAATCATATACCAGAAAGTTATATGGACACAAGAATATATCATCTTTATTGCAAATTCATTGCTAGGGTATCTCCATCTCCCCAAGAACAAAGGAACTACTCACACGTGGAAGCAATCAACAACATCATCTAATCAAATGGATGGATGAAAGTAATGAAATAGATCTAGCGCAAACCACAATTGAATCTGGAATTACAACAAGATCTAATGGATAAAGGATGAGAGTAATGGTGGTGATGTAGATGCAGCGGTTGATGATGAAGAGGATGATGCGTTGTCCTCCAATGATCCATGGATCAGCAGGGATTTCTCCCCAGCCAAGTTCCTCCTTTAGATCCCTTTCAGATGTGGTTTTTTGTGGTTTCTGGTGGCTGTGAATGTCGGATCCTCCTGTCGTATTTGCCAAGAGAAAGTATTTGATGAGGCGAACCCGATGTCACCTGGTCTAGCCGGACGGTACAGGCAGGACCCACTCATACCGCAGGTCATTATCGTCACTAATTTCCTCTCCTCGCTTGGTATTTTCCCAGGTGCGAAGGTAATTTCAAAAAATTACTTTTATTACTTAAAAATATCATATTATAGTATAATATGACAACTTTAATTGATATGTTCATAATAGACTTGGTGATTTGTGATCCTGCTGAAATAAAGGCAAAAGGTACGCGCAAACGCAGTGAAATACAAAGATCCCTACTCTATTTATGCAAAAATAAAAGATAAATATGCTTAAATTTTAGACTCATCAACTCCCGCAAGCTAGGCTCTTGCTCGTCCCCGAGCAAGATGGTAGCTTATGGACAAGATCATCATGTTCATGAGGCACGAGTCGTTATAATAAGTGAGGCGAAAATTTTAAATAGAATACAACATGGGAGGTAGAGAAGCATCAGGGGTATTATCATACCCTTACACATTACATGACTTAGAGACTTCCACACCTTCTCTAGTATTAATGAAATTATAGGAAGCTTCTAGTGATTTAACATATCATATAATCATTGAGTTTAGTAATATTGAGCACTTAGATTAGTAATGAAGATTCATGATCACTCTTATTTTCTTTTACTCTTGATTTTTTTGATAGCTCCTCTCTCTTTTTTCTTCTTTCGCATTTTGTCTATATATGCATACATATCTTATTATTTTCTTCCTTTTTTTTCTATACAACTATTTGATCATGCTCACTACTTTCATGGATATAAGGAAAACTCTTAATTATAATATGCTACCATAATTCTTCTTCTCATAGCCTAACCAATACTTTTACCGGTGTGGAAGTCCCTAAAATCATGACAGTTGTACAAGTATCATAACACTCAACCTAGTTCAATCATCTAATATAATAATCATGAATAATAACACACTTAAAATATCATAAAGTCTCGCAACCCAACAGATATAAATCATCTCTCGAACAAAGGGAACTTGAAATTGATGCAACTAATGCAAACTCTAGAATTAAAATCTAACATGCATGCAAAAAAGTAAACATGCTAAAAACTGTAAGATAGATTACAAGGCTCTCATATATCCCCCCAAGCTTAGAATCAAACCAGGTGGATCAAATAATCCCTTGCATTTATTTGATACCGTAGCACGCCCTTTAGTATGTGGAGGTCTTGCTAGAGATTTCAGCTCAAATTTTCTTGTTTGTTTCCTCCAGAGCAGATATGCGATGCAGACACTTCTATAGATCCGAGCGCAAGAGAAAGATCCTGTCAGCAACTTTATTCATCGCATCATTGAGATCCTTTTTTCCCTTAAGATCTAAGAGGCGCTTGTGCACAATCTCCTTATGGACAAGTTCTTCTTTCTTAAACTTCTCCAATTTACGAAGGCGACGTTTAGTGTCCGAGACATGTGTATAAACGGGCATGTCTAGGAGGTTGAACCCCCAGTCCTCTTGGGGCTTCACACTGATACGTGCTTTTATGGTGACCTTCTTTGTTATTGAAGTATGCTTCATGGTATCCTTGTAAGTTCTTGTATCGGGATGGTTAGACTTTTTACGCTTTGGCGAAGAATATCGATTGTGATGAGCTTGAGCGACTCTGTGCAGCCCTTTCCGTGGGGCTTTTTGGCTTCCTCTTCGGCTTTTGGCGTCACCATATCCAAGTAGGGAGGATGCTTCCACCCCTCTTTGTTTCCTCCATGAAGATCTCATACGCATACCGCTTGTTCTTAGGGCTCAAGTCTTGGGCTTCACGGTCATCGGCTTCAATATAGGAGGTCTGGAAGCTATACCATGAAGGAGCCATTAGGTTTAGAGGCCTTCTCTTGCCTTGAACATGGTAGCGCATCAGGTAGATTGAATCTATTGATATGAGAGGAAGAAAGACCTCTATGGAGGCTAGGTTTAGAGGTAGGAAGAAATACGTACTAAAATAAAAAAAGGTCGGCCAAAAAAATAATCCCAACAAATATGGAAAAAAATAAACGAAAAAGAAAGAAATTGCGACCGTAACAACCACTTAGTATGGGCGTACGTCCATACGTCAAGCCCGTACCAGGTCGTTCCCAGGTGCACACGACTTCGAAGGCAGTAAGCATCCAACTGACTAAGCGGTACAGGTGGGTCCCACCCGCACTGTCCATCCATACCGACTTTTACCGACTTCATTTTTTTTGACACAAACGAATCGAGCAAAAGTTGGGCGATGCGATATCGTATCAGTAACGACCAATGGTACGGGCGGATGCGGCCGTACCGCCCTCCCGTACCGATGCTGCAAGACTGGCAGCAAGCTCAGAAAAACAAAAGGAAACCAAAAATGCAAAAAGAAATAACAGAAAATTGTCCAGAACAAAGATTACTTCAGGTTTTACATACTTGAATTATTTAGAGAGAACGAGTTCTAATGGGTACCTTCTCCTATTTAGATTATCTTTTTCTTTTTCTCTTTGAACAAAGTAGGTTGAAGAAGATCACTAAAACCATTGCAAAGACAATTTGAGAATTTTATTTTTGGCAATATCGTTCCCAAAGATATGCAGATGGATGACACTTCTTTAGGTGGACTAATTTCTTGAACGTCCACAGGTGTCTCCTCCATTTTCTATTTTCTTTGTAGAATCTGCAAATCATATTCTTGCAAAATTAGAGTTTAACAAATCATCCTTGGCTTAACATCGGTCCATTTTAGGATTTCCTTTAGGCCAATATGATCAATATGTATTCTAACTTTTGAGTTATTGATATAACTAAATTTTATCGCAGGAGAAAACTATAGAAAAGTTCTTTTTCTACCATGGGGTAATTCTTTTGGGCCCCTTTTAGGGTTTAGCTAGCATGATGAATGATGTTGAGATCATCACCATCATACTGGCAAAGAATTACTTCCACGGCTTCATGACTAGCTTCACAAAATAATTCAAAAGGTTTCCTCCAGTTAGGTGGTTTAATAATGGGAGCTTCAATGAGAGCTTGTTTTAATATGTTGAAATCATTTAGACATCTTTCATCAAAGTTGAAGACAATCCCTTTCTAAAGAAGATTAGTTAGAGGTCTAGCAGATTTTGAAAAGTTCTTAATGAACCTTCTATACAATCCAACATGGACTAGAAAACTCCTTATACCTTTCACATCTCGAGGGGGAGAAAGCCTTTCTATAACTTCTATCTTTGCTTTGTCAACCTCTATACCCCTACCTGAGATTTTGTGACCAAGTACTATACCTTCTTGAACCATAAAATGGCATTTCTCCCAGTTACTAGATTAGTGTCTTTGCATCTCTGCAAAAATTTATTAAGATTATGGATACAATGATTAAAGGAAGTTCCATAAACAGAAAAATCATCCATGAAGACTTTCATAATACTTCCAACATAATTGGCAAATATAGCAATCATGCACCTTTGAAAAGTAGCAGGGGCATTGCAAAGACCAAAAGGCATACAACGATAAGCATAAAGACCATAGGGACATATAAAGGTAGTCTTAAGTTGATCATTAGGATGCACAACAATTTGAGAAAACCTGAATATCCGTCTAAGTAGAAAAAATGAGAATGCATAGCTAGCCTTTTTAGAGTTTTATCTATAAACGGAAGTGGATAATGATCTTTCCTGGATTCTTTATTAAGTTTTTTATAGTCAATGCACATCCTGTGTCCAACAACAGTCCTTGTAGGCACCATCTTATTATGTTCATTTTCAACAAGAGTAAATCCACCTTTCTTAGGAACACAATGACCAAGACTTACCCATTCACTCTCTTCTACATGAAATATGATCCCTGCATCTAACAAATGTATTATTTCTTTTCTTACCTCCTCTCATGTGAGGTTTGAGTCGTTGCTGAAAGTCTGCGAACGGCTGAGATCCTTCCTCCATGAATATCCTATGTGTGTCTATAGAAGGACTGATCCCCTTCAAGTCACTCATTGAATACCCAAGAGCATTTCTATGTATCTAAAGAACTTTTATTGAATTCTCCTCCTCTTTTTCTGCAAGGTTAGAACTTATAATAATAGGGAATCTATTGGTATCATCAAGAAACCTGTATTTTAATTCCTTTGGTAAAGTTTTACGGATAGGAGGGGGAAGAGCTTCATCTCCCTTTCTTATAGGTTCTTCATATTCTTGATTAATCTCGGCATCCACCTCAGGTGTGGAGTCAAGATAATTATCTATTTCAGTTTTCTCTATGTCATAGAGGATATTATTATTACTAATTAAATTCCTTGTTAAATCATCATCTGGAGTCTCAATAACTACCAAGGCTATATTGACAAAATTACCTTCTTCCTCACGTTCATACTCATCATCATCTAGTTCTTCAATAGCTAGCTTATGGTCAAATTTGGAGAAATGAAAATCCATTTTATCTTCCCCAAACTTGAGAGACATAGTTTGTCTCTTGAATCTATGTTTGCTCATGCAGTATTTAGAAAGGTTCTTCCAAAATTGATGGGACAATAAACATCGGTAGGCATATCAACTAGCACAAAATCAATGGGATATTTGTATGGTCCAACATAAATTGGAATATATCATAGAGACTCTAAGAGTTTTATTATCAAGCATTATAGTCATGTCTGTATCCTCTAGTTCAGCAGGTGCTAGTTCATTTTGGATTTTTAAATAGAAGTTAAAAGGTATCACGTTAACAGTTGTACCTATGTTATAGATGCCATAGTAGGAAGTTCCTCCGAAAGTACATGTGAGAATAGGCTTATTGAAAGAGAATTTCCTATCCCTAGTGATTTTGGTATTTTATAACAACACACATATCGGACTAATTATTTGCCAAGTGTACCACATGTTGTATTAAAAAGGGGTTTGCAGTGTACCAGGTGTACTGACAGTTGCTACTAAGTGTGGCAGTGTGGTTGGACAAACTGTCCAAAACTTTCTGCCTGGCGCGGTACCAGTACCGCTTTTTGCTACCTAGCATGGCAGTAGGTTTTGGCTAGTTGTCAAAAAGCCTCCGCCAGGCTAGGTACTAAAAAGCGGTAGTACCGCATTTTAGTACCTAGAGCGATAGAAGCTTTTTGCAACTTGTAAAAAGCTACTGCCCGCCCGGTACTAAAATACCTAGCGCGGCAGAAGCTTTTTGCAACTTGTCAAAAGGCACTGCCCGCCCCGGTACTAAAATGCGGTAGTACCGCATTTTAGTACCTCGCATGGCAGAAGCTTTTTACAAGTTTCCAAAGCTACTGCCTGCCTAGGTACCAAAATGCGGTAGTACCGCATTTTAGTACCTAGCGCGATAGAGAGTTTTTGGCCAGTTGCAAATGCCACTGCCCTCTGCGGTATCAAAATGCGGCACTACTGCATGCATCCGGTAGTTCCGTATCTCAGGGGAGGTACTACCGCTTTGCGGTAGCACCACAAATTGATACCGCTGGTGGCTAGGGCATATGTGCTTTGAAGATTGCTCTTCCAGAACCAGGTCCGGTAGTACCGAAGTTTTCCGATAGTACCGCTTGAAGTTCCGGTACTACCGCTGCATTAAATGCTCCAACGGTCAGATTGGATCTAGGAGCTATAAATACCCCTCCACCTACCTTGGAACAAGGTGCTCGTTGCATTGAAGACTACTACCTCCATTTGAGCCACCAAATCACCAAGATCTCTTCACTCCACCACCCAAAGTCTTTGATCTTTGGAGAATCGAAGGAGGAGGCCTTGATCTACTACTTCACCAAAAGAGATCTTCATTTCCCCCTCATTCACTTGAGGGCCCCCATTGCTCTAGTGTTTTCTTTGGAAACCCTAGTTCTAGATTTGGTTCTTAAAAGCTTGTCTTTGATTTGTCTTGGCAGCTTGCTTGTATTTGGGAGCCTCCAATTAAGTTGTGGATGTGTGCCCCGAACTTGTTGTAAAGGTGCCGGCTTCCACCTTGAAGGTTGCCGATATATTGGAAGGTGGATCGATCCCGTTGGGGTGAGATTCATCGGAGAACAAGGGAGGCCTCTCGTGGCATTGGTGGTTTGAAACCACCCCCTCTCCAAACGTATACGTACTTCCCTTCAAAAGGAAGGAACTACGGGAAACAAATCCTTGTGTCTCCATGTCCACCACTTTGGTTACTTCTATCCTTTACCGCACTTTACTTACTTGTTCTTGCTTAGTGTTGTGTTAGCTAGTGCTTGTTTGTCATATAGGTAAATTCACCTTAGTTGCATTGTCTAGAGTATTTACCTTATTGTCAAACCCTAATTTGAAAAAGAATAAAATTTGAAGTAGCACCTATTCACCCCCCCCTCTAGGTGCCCATACGATCCTTTCAATTGGTATCAGAGCCTCGGCTCTTTATTCAGGCTTTACCGCCTAAGAGTATATGGGTAGCAAAGAAGGGGAAGGTGATGGTTAGTCTATCCACTTGGTGACCATGGATGATCTTAATAACTTAGAAGCAAGATTGAGCTCCACCTTGGGAAACGATATCAAACAATTGCACAAGTTACTTGAGCAACTTGTTAAATATAAGGATGGCTCATCATCCCCTTCTCCTCAAGAGGATCCTCCATCTGTGGTACCCAAGGGTAATACTCCGGTATCACCCGAGGGTATGGCAGTGGGGGGGGGGGGTAAACATGACAAAACTAATTCCTCCACACAAAATTATGGTGGGAATGGTGAGCAACATGATTCATGGTACTCTCCCGACCCTCCAATCCCTCACCCTCATGTAAACAATAGAGGTGACCCACCTAAGCTTGAAGCATCTACTACTTTTGCTCAATGGAAATCTCTAATGAGAACTCATGTGCGTAGCTCTTGCATTGAACTTTGGAACATCATCGAACAAGGACTCTATATTGGGGATCCAAGCAAATTGACAAGAAGATAAGTTATCAATAGTCAACTCAATGCCACCACTTTGCACATGATTCAAAAAGGATTGGGTACAAAGGATTACCCACCTAAGCATCGCCAAGGAAGCTTGGGATGCTCTCACGGTGTTGTTTGTTGGGAATGAGAGCATGAGGAGGAACCGGTATGATGCACTAAGCAATGAAGACGAAGGCTTCTACATGAAGGAAGGTGAAAATAACGAAGACATGTATCGTAGGCTCAAGAGCACCGCTACCGCTTTTAGAAATGTGGGTGCCTCACGTGTGGATGATGCTTGGATAAACAGGAAATATGTGAGTGCACTCATGCCCTTTGAGCCCACCGACTTGAAGAGCCTACAAGGAAGACACAACTACCATCTCATGACCTCCAATTAAGTTATGCAAGAGATGGCCTCGTTCAAGGTTGCCGCCAATAAAGCCAAAGATGCCCGTGCTCGTGCTCTAGGTATGAGAAATGTTGTCAATGTTTCTTTGAAGGCCAAAGTTGTGGAACATGGGGATGAAGATGATAGTGATGAAGGCCTCTCCATGGACCACCCCGATGATGTCAAGATTTGTCATAGTCAATACATGGCCTTCTATGCAAAGAACTTTTGGAAGAACCCCGCCAAGGCCAAGATGGAAATGCAACGAAGAAGCAACCCAAATGGGAAAATAGAAAATACCACGAGATTGAGAACTTACTTCAATTGTGGTGACCGCTATCACTTTGTGGCAAGTTGCCCCTATGAGAAGAGAGAAGATCATGGGGCAAGCTTGTGTTGAAGAAAAATCCCAAAGCTCCCTACAAGAAACCCTTCGTCAAGAAGAATCCCATCAACAAGAAGACGGGCGAAATTGTTTTGATCACTCATGAAGAATTCTCCTCCGACAATGAAGATTTGAAGATGAGGAAGAAGAAACATCAAGTGGTGTGGCTGCTCTAGCCACTACTTCTACTCCAACATTCTCACTCTTCGATTCTCCAAATGAGAATGCTCCCAACAAGAACGTCACTGGCCTTATGGCAAGAGGAACGAAGGTATCCTCATCATCTCACTCCACCCCCTTAGCTAATGATAAAATTGATGAGGAGATGTCTCTTGAAGTAAAAAGGGAATTAATTGCTTTTGATGAGTTTGTGACTAACTTACAAGGGGAGGCCAAGACACACTTTGGGAGCATATTAGATCAACTTTCCCACACACAAGAGCTTCTAGATGTAAGATGTAAACTTGGGCATGAACACATGATTGAACTAGAAGCTCTAAATAATGCTCTAGAAGAAGAACAAGAGACTAGGATGTCCCTTGAACTAAACTTGAAGGGCTTGATGAGGCCAATGAAATTATTCTTAATAGACTCATCAAAAAATGTGATCATGCTATTGCTAAATGCAAAAGGGCTAAAAAGGACAAGATTGAGTTTGGTGTGGTTCATGAAAAACTTGTCGAGGACTTTAGGTTGCTTGACAAGGTTCACAAGGCCTTGGAAAGTGAACTATTGTTACTCACAAAGTCCCATGAAACGCTTCAAACTCAATTGTCCAAGATTCCTTCACCTAGTAACTTCATTCCATCTAGTAGTACAACTATTCTTGAAGAAAATGATAGGTTTAAGGGGGAGCTAGCCAAGGCCACATTTCCACAAGGTAACAAGTCCATTGATGATATCTTGAGTAAGCAAAAGCCTTGTGGTGAGAAAGGGGGCATTGGTTTTGTCTCCAAGGCCAAGAATAAGAACCACAAGAAGAAGGCCAAACCCGCACAAGAGAGGAAAAAGGCCATTGTGGATAGTAAGACCACAAGTGGTAAAACTATGTCTCATGATGATTTTGCGGGAAGTGCTAACCCTCACTATGTTCTAATGCGTGATTATTATGGTGATGTGTATGCACAATATGTTGGACCATATGATGGTTATATTTCTTGGTCTATTAGGGTACCCAAGACCCTTGTCGCTAACAAAAAATGACCCATTGAAAATGGGTACCTAAAAATTAGCTTGATCTTTTGTAGACTTATGCTTCCGGAGGGTCAAAGTGGGTGCTTGATAGTGGTTGCACAAATCATATGACCGGAAGCTCGTCTATTGTCAAGGACTTAAATCCAAATGATGATCAAATCACCGTGACATATGCCGACAAGTCAAAGTCAAAGGTAATGGGTTTCGGCAAGGTTGTGGTTGCTCACGACATTACCCTCGTGAACGTCATGCTTGTTGAAACCCTTGGATACAATTTACTTTAAATATGTGCTCTTGGAAAGATGGGCTTTGCCATCTTTATTGATAATGATATTGTGGTCCTCATGTGGAGCAAGTCTCTCAAGGTAGCTTTTGTTGGGTACGTCGAACATGACTTGTATGTGGTGGACTTTTCGGGGTAAACCACTACAAGTGCGATGTGCTTATTCGGAAAGGACGATGTGGGTTGGTTATGGCATCGCCGACTAGCCCATGTCAATATGAGAACTTTGCGAAGTCTCCACAAGGAGGGCCATATTGTTGGACTAAAAGAAAATGTTTCCTTTGCCAAAGATCGTGTTTGCAGGGCTTGTGTTCTAGGAAAAATGCATGATGCTCCCTACAAGCCAAAGAACCACATCAAGTCTACCAAGATCTTGTAGCTCCTTCATGTGGATCTCTTTGGTCCTCCATCTCATGCAAGTATTGGTGGGAAGAAATATTGTTTGGTGATTTTTGATGACTTTTAAAGATACTCCTGGGTATATTTCTTCAAGTTGAAGAGTGAGACCCAAAATACCTTCATCGACTTCATCAACATGGTTCAACGTCAATACAATCTTCCCGTGTTGATTATAAGAAGTGACAATGGCACCGAGTTCAAGAACTACACCTTGAATGATTTCCTTAGTGATGAGGGGATAAAACACCAATATTCCGCTGCATATACCCCTCAACAAAATGGTATGGCCGAAAGGAATAACCGGAGTCTTATTGAGATGCTAGGACCATGTTGGCGGAGTTTAAATCTCCATACAACTTATGGGCCGAAGCCATCTCCACTGCTTGCCATGCATCAAACCGGCTCTACCTCCCCAAAGAAATCAACAAGACTCCATATGAGATACTTACCTGTAACAAGCCCAACATATCTTACTTCCGGGTGTTCGGTTGTAAGTGTTTCTATCTCATAAAAGGTGTTATTTTGTCCAAGTTCGAGTCTAAAGCATTAGAGGGTATTTTTGTTGGCTATGGTCTCGAATCTCACACTTATAGAATCTATGATAAGCTCTCCAGAGCCGTCATAGAATCTTGTAGTGTGACCTTCGAAGAATATGATGGTCCCGAAGGGGGGGCGTGTTGATGCTTGTGATGCAGATGATGAAATGCCTCAGGATGCCATAGGAAGAATGGGTGTGGGATATATCTGCCCCGTTGAGGAACCCCTTATGGTGGATCGAGAAGAACTATGCTCCATTCAAGTGGATCCCTCATCTTCACAACCTCAACATACTCCATCCACAGAGGAGGGAAATGACCCAAGCCAAAGACATGATGTGGACCCTCAACATGTTGATCAAAGTGACGACTCTAGTCAAGAGGAGCTTGATTCATTCTCCAGGATGTCAAGTGGTGCCAAGTCAATTGTTCAAGGAAGATCCGTACAAACTGCCTCTAGACAATCTCAAATTGATGCTAGAAGAGTGCTTGATCAAGAACAAGGTCAATCTTTGCCTCTTAATGAAGAGAATGATACCCGTGATGATCAAGGTCAAGTTGATGGTCAAGACAAGGACCAAAATGATGAAGAGGGTCCCCCAAGAAACAACTTGGAGATCCACGCTCGTCGTGAAGCTAGAAAGGAGAGAATGTTGGAATTGAGAGACCACTCTCTACAAAATGTGGTTGGTGACCTAAGAAAAGGCATTTCCACAAGAGCACAATTGAAGAGGTTCAGTGAACACCAAGCACACATCTCCATGATTAAACCAAAGAAAGTGTGGGAAGCTCTTGAAGATTCGGATTGGTTGGAAGCTATGCACAAAGAGCTCAACAACTTTGAGAGGAACAAAGTATGGAAGTTAGTTGAGAAGCCAAAGGATTGCCACAATGTTATAGGCACGAAGTGGATATTCAAGAACAGGCAAGATGAGCATGGAATTATAGTAAGGAACAAGGCTCGATTGGTTGCACAAGGGTTCTCTCAAATTGAAGGCATTGACTATGGAGAGACATATGCACCCGTGGCTCGCCTTGAGTTCATCCGTATCCCTCTTGCTTATGCGGCACATCATAACTTTAAGTTGCAACAAATGGATGTAGAAACTGCATTTCTTTATGGTCCATTAAATGAGTTGGTATATGTAAAGCAAACCCCGGGATTTGAGGATCCCAACTTTCCAAACCATGTCTACAAACTTGATAAGGCACTCTATGGGCTCAAGCAAGCCCCACGCACGTGGTATGAGCACCTTAGAGAGTTGTTGTTTGACCGTGGGTTTGAGGTTGGGAAAATCGATCCCACTCTTTTTACTAAGAAGGTCAATGGGGAGCTTTTTGTATGCCAAATATATGTTGATGATATTATCTTTGGGTCATCTAACAAAGCTTTTAATGATGAATTCTCAAAGCTTATGACTAGTAGGTTCCAGATGTCTTTGATGGGGGAGTTGAGAGTATTTCTTGGTTTTGAGATCAAGCAAGTTAGAGGAGGGACATTATTCAACCAAGCCAAGTATACTCAAGATATGCTCAAGAGATTCAAAATGCAAGATTTAAATGGAGCTCCTACTCCCATGGCTAAAAAGACTCATCTAGAACAAAATCTAAATGGTAAAGATGTGGATCAAAAGGTATACTGGTGTATGATTGGTTCTTTGCTTTAGCTTTCTGCATCTAGAACCGATATTTTGTTCAGTGTAGGTGTGTGTGCAAGATATCAAGCGGCTCCTAAAGAAATCCATTTAATGGCGGTCAAGAGAATCTTTCGATATTTAGTTCATACCCCATTTTATGGTCTTTGGTATCCTCGAGGGTCAACATTTGCTCTTTGTGGATACACTGATTCGGATTGGGCGGGTGATAAGGATGATATAAAATCAACATCCGGGGCTTGCCAATTCCTTGGTAGGTCCTTGGTATGTTGGTCTTCTAAGAAGCAAAATTGTATATCTCTCTCCACCGCCGAAGCCGAGTATGTGGCAGTTGCTAGTGCTTGCACCCAATTGCTATGGATGAGGCAAACTTTAAAGGAATATGGTGTCCATTGTGACAAAGTGCCTCTTCTATGTGACAATGAAAGTGCCATCAAGATTGCCTACAATCCGGTGGATCACACAAGGACAAAGCATATTGAGATTCGCCATCACTTCATTAGATATCATGTTGCTCAAGGTGATATTGATCTATCATATGTGTCAACCAAAGACCAACTTGCTGACATCTTCACGAAGCCACTTGATGAAGCAAGGTTTTTCTACTTGAGGAATGAACTAAATATCGTAGATTCAAGGAGCTTGACTTGATTATCTTGCATTCTCACCTATGACTTGACCCGTATTTGGTTTAGGTGTAGGCATGGATATAGGGGGAGTGTGGTCCTAATTGATTGGACTATCCCTCCCCCCATTATGCCCAAAGTAATCAAAATCATTCCTCTTAATATCATTTTGTGATATGTGAGATTAAATATATCTTCGTGGTGCCAAGCCGAGTATACTCAAATATGGTGGCCTAGGCCACCGCCCTCTCTCATTCGAGAGGTTGGTGCTTACTCATGTTTGTCATTCTCGAGTTGGGTTTGTTCCTTCGGTCATGCACTCTCATTTGGCTCTTCATATGTTTTTTTTTTAATTTTTAGAGTGCATAGGTACATATCAGTGTGACTCTCTTAACCCAAGCCTTTCTTATCCCCCGACAAAACTAATCTACTCTGCACAAGAAACTTCCACTTTATATATCTGGCTCTCTGTTCTGGTGGTTACGGTACTACCGGTGCTAACCTGCGGTACTACCGCCAAACGGTACTACCGGTTCTAACCTAGCGGTACTACCGCTCCGGGGTCAGTTTCCAGGCCGTTTTCTGGAAACTTCCCAGGTGCGGTACTACCGGTAGTTTTCTACGGTACTACCGCCTTGCGGTACTACCGCGCGTTCCCCCGGTACTACCGCTCCGCGTCTCGGTTAAGATTGGAGACGCGGGGAGGGGCACCTCTCAGTGCCTCATTATTCCCTTGTCTCCACTCCTAACCACCGCCGCCGCCGGAGCCCTGCCCCTCCTCCTTTCCCCGGATCCACACCGGATCCGACCTCTTCGCGGGCTCCTCCTCATTCTCCACTACCATGGACACCGGTACTACCGCCCTCCTCTTCCTCTCACATGTTTTCTCCATTGAATCTAGGGTAACTTTGATTCTTGGCCAAAACAAGTGTGCTTGCTACCTGATATTACTCCTAGTCTGATGGCATTCTTGTTTTGTGTAAATTTTACTGCCCGTACGTGGATCGATAATCCCAGATCTGCACTGTGGTCGCATGACCGGTAGTACCAAAAATCTTTTCCGATACTACCGCTGTGCGGTACTACCGCCCGTGAGATCCGGTACTACCGCCCAGTACTAACAGCAAAATTTCCTCTAAAACTTGAGTTCCGTCGTCTGTTTGTCTAAGGTTCTTGTGCCCTTACCCCTATGTTATCTCCCACGTTCTTTCACAGGTGCAGGGGTTCCCGGGGTACACGCAAACGCTCCAAAGCTCATCATGAGATTGAGGACTATGATTCAGTCAAATTCCACGGCTGAGACTGAGTCAGAAGAAGAGATCATGCCTCAACCTAGCACCCGTCTGAAGCTGAAAACCACTCGTGGTCGACGTGGTGGGGGAGTTAAGAAAAGTGCTGGCCATGGTAAGGCTCCTCCTCCTCCTCCCTCGGGTCATCGCAAGAGTCAAAGTTCAGGGCCATCTAGGCCAAAGCTACTATGTGATTTGTCTGAGGTTGACTTTCATGAACTAAGGTCTGTTAATCCATATGTTTTTGCTCGCTCTCATGCTCAGAAAGATAGCCTCTTCTATACGGATTTCCAAGAGCGTGTGTTCCATGAGATATTCATGAAGGATGATAAGCTTGTGGTCCCTCAGAAGTGGATCGAGATGAATCATGTGAAGAAGAACCCGCAGTATTTCGGTGAAGCCCTTGAGATTTGCACAAACATTGGCTTGCTTCCCATTATGTAGTTTCGATGCAACTATGACCCAATGCTCATTACTGAGTTTTATGCAACCGTTAACTTTGCCAAGAACCAGGCTCAGACTCTCACCTGGATGACCGAGGGCGTTGTCAAGCAAGCAACCTTGGCTGAGTTTGCGGCTATTCTTGGGTACGAGGACCATGGCAAGGACACTCCTGTTGGCTTTCGGTGTCACAACAATGATCGCCCCATGAAGAAGGATGTACTTGATCCACTGTACATCCGGGGCCGTGGTATTCCTGGAAAGATCAAAGGGCTTCTCCCCACATATGACATCATGAACCATATTTTCCGTGAGACTGTTGCTCCCCGAGCTGGGAATGTTGATGAGATGCATGCCTTCATGGTGGATATCATGATCACCACCTTTCACCACCGTGATTCCGGCCAACCAATGGATGTGATGGATGTCATTTGGAATGATATGGTCTGTGCCACCTACACTCAGAGGGTGCCTCCTTTTGCTCCCTATATCATGGCTCTCATTCTTAGCAAGTGCCCATTGATTGCCCGTGAAATTACTTCTCAACGCCTTGTCACTCACCGGCACAAGAATCTGTTGATCAAGACCCATCTCAAACCTCGCAATGCGGATGGTCAAATTGTTGATGAGTATGGGAACCCTATTGAGGAGGGGTCCAGTGATGACGATGATGCCCAGCAGGATGCTGACTTTGTGGTCTCACGCTGCAAGCCTTCTCAACCATCTTGGGCCAAGAGGATTGAGGCCAAGCTCAAGAAAGTATTTTGCTTCCAAGTTGACAATCAGAAGCGCATGTATGAGGCTCATGTCTATGCCAAGAAATCCTGTACTCATCAGAACGAAATGATGGAGGCTCAAGGTTTGACCGTCTCCAAGGGCTCCGAGAACAACATCACCCCGGAAGACCAATGGATCTCCAAGCACAGCCACTGGGATGATGATGCCACCTCCTCCTTCCGTTCCCCACCGAGTCATGATGATGCCTGGGATGCCTAGGATGATGATGAAGAGTGATCTCCGGGACGGTAGTGTTGCTCTTGTCCCTTTTGGCGTCTTGATGACAAAGGGGGAGAAGTTGCACATTAGGCATGCGGGATATGCATGGGAAAAGTCACAAGCTCGTTCTTGCCATTGATTTTTATTCGCTTGTGAACTTTATTTGCTTGCCTCTTATTATGTGTGAATCTTGTGAACTAACTATTTGTGCTATGTATGGTGAGACTATGTGGTTATCGTATCGATCCATCATTTGTGTGGTATGGGTATTCTCATTTGGATCCATCTTATGTGGTGTGTGTGATGACATTATCTATTCATTATCAATATTTCTCATCACACGTTATTATGCAAAGGTATGTGCTCTAAGTGCGACTTCACACTCCCAGGTAGCTTGTAAAATAGAAGGGGGCTTGATTCTACGTATCTTGGGGGAGCCCCATCTCTATTTTTCAAAACATTCTTTGTCATCACAATATTATCATGCAAATGTGTGTTGTCATCAAACACCAAAAAGGGGGAGATTAAAAGAGCATTTCCTATCCCTAGTGATTTTGGTGTTTTATAACAACACACATATCAGACTAATTATTTGCCAAGTGTACCACAAGTTGTATTAAAAAGGGGTTTGAAGTGTACCGGGTGTACTGGCAGTTGCTACTAAGTGTGGCAGTGTGGTTGGACAAACTGTCCAAAACTTTCTGCCTGGCACGGTACCAAAAAGTGGTAGTACCGCTTTTTGCTACCTGGCGCGGCAGTAGGTTTTGGCTAGTTATCAAAAATCCTCTGCCAGGCTAGGTACTAAAAAGCGGTAGTACCGCATTTTAGTACCTAGCGCTACAGAAGCTTTTTGCAACTTGTCAAAAGCTACTGCCCGCCCCGGTACCGCATTTTAGTACCTAGCGCGGCAGAAGCTTTTTGCAACTTGTCAAAAGCCACTGCCCTCCCCAGTACAAAAATGCGGTAGTACCACATTTTAGTACCTCGCGTGGCAGAAGATTTTTACAAGTTGCCACAAGATACTGCCTGCCTAGGTACCAAAATGCGGTAGTACCGCGTTTTAGTACCTAGCGCGGCAGAGAGTTTTTGGCCAGTTGCAAATGCCACTGCCCTCTGCGGTATCAAAATGCGGCACTACCGCATGCATCCGGTAGTACCGTATCTCGGTGTAAGGTTCCCAACCTTTAATAAGGTAGAGATCCCTGTGTTTACAATGCTAGTCCCTGGATCAATAGCTAGCATCCACAGTTAAGATGTAATATCAAGAAACAAAGGTCATAATACAACTTTATATCCAGGAATAAAGTAATTTATTACATCTTACATAGCTCATTTGGCTATCTCATTACATTGCAGCAGAATAAAAACAATAGCATGGGGTCCTTCATCTTCAAAGTGCCATAGGAAGACATGTTGGTTGTAGACTTGTAATCCTATTCATTAAACTTCACTAATATCAAACAAACCTGCAACATAACAAGTTACAACCACATGGGTCAATACATTTGAATTGTATTGGCAAGTGATACTATGGTAGTATAGTGGAGTCTATCATCTATATGCATTTGGCTAAGTGGAGCTTTAGGCTTGCATTGCTCAAAATAGGTTTTCCTTATCATTTGAAAACACTAAGTTTCTGCTTGACAAAAATCTTTCCCAAGCCATCTCCCAATAGAAATTGGTGATCCTTTCAACCCTTGTTCAACCACAAGTTTTTACTTAGAAATTGGGATGAGGAGATTCTTGATAGATTCCATGTCTTGATGCTCAAATTGTCCTTTGCCAGGGACATGGCTAAGTACTTAGATTTTACACTCTGCAGAGGTGGTGCACTTTCCCCACAAGACTTGGTTTCACCAAGACAAGATCTTTCAGAAGCCTTCCCTTAGACCAGAATGGACGCGTTCCAACCTATCAAACCCCTACCACCAACTATCCATTTGGCTAAGTTATTGCAACCTATATGATCCAGGCAGAGCCCATAATGCCAAGTGGCTGCACTTGAAGCTTCTCAACATTTGACATCTCAAATCTCTTTGTTCCTGGGTGGCCATCCACAAGTGAGATATACAAGGTAAGCCATAGAAATGGGCCTTGTGAACCACTCAACATAAACCATTCCTTCCATTCCACCCAGGTGATTCATTCACTTAGTTGTTTTATTAAATAAACACAAGTCCACAGACTTAGAAATATTTCATAGCATGAATATATATTCCACTCTTGTTTTCTATTAGCTAAGCTAAGCATGATAGTAGTAGGACTCTTAACTTAGGAAAAATTTTCTAAGGTTTCATCTACTAGGATTTCCCATGGCATAGTTTACACTTAGCAAAATTCCATGCAAGTCCTACTTAGAAATATCACTAATGCATAGTGAAAATAATGGGACAAAAGTATGAAGCATCACTTGCCTTTTTGGTAGAGAATATAAGTTCACTCCTTGACAATTCAATCAAGCAAGCAATATTTCAATCTACCATTCAAGCAAAACATCACATAAAATGATAGAAACAAAACAATGCATGCAAGCATGCCAAACTTTGTTTTATTTACAAAAGTGTTTTATAATGGGCTATGAACATTCTAAAACACTCATTGGTCATTTTATAAAGTGGAAAAACCATTTGCAAAAGATTTTACTTATAAATCAATTTTAAACCAAATCATTATTTGATGTGGTTAAAAATGCTTTGAGCAAAGTAATAATATTTATGGAGTTAACCAAATACATTTTTAATTCATAAAACTTGGTGCTTGGGGTCAGAGAGTTTATTCCAAAACATTTCCCAAAGATTTTCTCCCAAAAGCTTTTTTAATAAATAAACATTATTTTTATTTGACTAGAAATGGTTTTAAATCAAAAGTTTATTCTTTTTCTTCACCAAATACATTTTTGAAACCACAAATTTATTTCTATGTTCAGTAGGTTCAAAACAAACCATTTGCCAAAGATTTTATCTCAAAAATCATTTTAGAACAATTTTTATATTCTAAACATGCATACACAAGTTTCTGCAAAAACAATCAATTTAACAGAAGCAATTTACTAAAAAAAGTGCATGGTTGGGTAGGGCTTGACTTGCTGATTCCATTGATATAAAATTTGCAAAATTTGGACGTGTGGTTTGAAAGTTATGAATTTTTTAAAATTGAACATCTAATAGACAAGTTGCTGTTTTAAAAACGAACAGAGGTCACGTGGAGCGATTTCATTGGTTGGTACCGATTCGGTTGGATCAAGCGATGTGGGGCGTTGGATCTAATGACGATCGTGCGACATAGATCTATCCGTAACGGTTCAGTTAAGTGATCTATCGTATCCCTACGATCTTCATCTAGCGGCTATCAACACTCTGACTATGTTCTGGCGGCGCTCGACGGCAGCGCGGGGCGGCGACGCTCGGCTAGCGGTGGAGCTGGCGAAATAGGAAGCAAGGGAGGAAGAGGAGTGGTGTGGCATCCCGCAAAACCACTACTAGAAAATCGCGTTGAATTTGTGCATTGCACCGTCATCATCATGCATTGTTTGCTAAAACTATGTTTGTAAAGCCCGTGTTGTTTTCTAAACTCCCCTCTTTATTTTCAAACCTCAAAACCGGGTCCCCGGAATATTTTGTTTTGGCCGCTATCGGTTTGCCAGCGGCCCGTTTT
Organism: Avena longiglumis; assembly: GCA_030063025.1. Classification (NCBI taxonomy): domain Eukaryota; kingdom Viridiplantae; phylum Streptophyta; class Magnoliopsida; order Poales; family Poaceae; genus Avena; species Avena longiglumis. The sequence goes on from CP125977.1 coordinate 444,202,468, forward strand.
AAACAAATAAAATTTATATTATTTTTAGTAGGGGCAGTCGAACGGGCCAACCCGACCCGAACGACCACCCCCGTATACAGCAAATCGGTCCAACCTGCCTACCCCATCTAATCCTAAACCCACCTAAAAATCTACCCCCTCTCTCCAGCCACCTCACTCCCCCCAATCAGAACATGCCACCTCCTCTCACCCTCCCCCCCTAACCAATCAAAACCCGCCACATCACCCAAGCCCCAACCTCCCCCTCTTCTCTCACCTCACACGCCACAACCCACCCCCAGACTCACACACACAAGCACACATGCAAGACGCAAAGCACCCGCCCTACCTAACCCTGGCCCCACCGCAAGGCTACACACACACCAAGACGCTGCACTGGACCCGCCTGGTCCCACCCACGCACCCGTGCCCTCACTGACGCAAGACGCTGGCCTCCTCACGCAACCCCGCAGCCGCTCTCTTCTTCCTCCTCTCTGCCCGCTGGGCCCCTCGACCCGGCCACGCCCGCCGCCTCCTCCTCCCTCACGCCTGCACGCCGCTGCTTTCCCCCACCTCTCCTCGCCTCCCTCGCGCTCTCCTCTCCCCAAGTCCGGTGCCCCACCCATCCGCGAGCACGCCGCTGCCGCCAAGCCGCCTCCGCTGGACCTCACTGCTCGCCCGACCTCGCCGTGACCCGTCGACCCGCCTCCTGGAGCCCGCCAGAGCCCCAGAACCGCCTCCATGACCGGTCCTCGACGCCGCCGAGCCATGCCGCCGGGCTCAGCGCCGCCCGCCTCGCCTCAAGGCTCTGCGCTGCTGGCCCCACGTCGCCGGAGCCTCCCAAGCTCCCTCCGCCGCTGTTCCTCACCGCCGTCCGTCCGCGGCCCGCTCCTCCGCCCGCCCAAGCTCGCTGCGCCGCCGCCTGCGTCGCCATTGCAGCCTCGCCTCCACCGCCGACCTCCCATCCGCGGCCTTCCTCAGCCCGGTCCGCTCGCGCCAAGGCCCGCGTCGCTGCCTCTGAGCCCCGAGCCCCTGCGAGCCCGAGCTGTTCCTGCGGGTCCGCGACGCAGCCAGGCCGCTCCTCGTCCCAAGCGCCCAACCCGAAGACGCTAGGTGCCACCCGAACGACTCCGACTTAAACCGCAGCCTTGCCAAGAGCTACTTCCGTCCGCGTCGACCGATGTTCGCAACCGGTGAATGAGTGGAAGCCTCAAGATTGCCTCCCGGAGCGGCGAACCCCGGACCCGGAGCGTCCCTGGATACCAAGAACTCCAAGACACCAGCCCCCGAACCCAAGTTCTGCGATGCGACGACAAGATCTCCTACATGAGAGCCGGAGAACCCGTACCCGAAGGCCGCGGATGCGACATGATCTTCTCCTCGGACGCCAAGACCGCCACACGGACGCTGAGTCCCCGGACCGAAGGTCGATCTGAAGCGCCAGGACCTGCAGAATGCCAAGATCGACGCAGTACGCCAAGTGCTTCACCCGAACCCCTCGCCAAGACCTTCATCGGGACCCCGAATCAAGATCGCCTTCCCGGACACCGAGTCCGCCGAGAACCCCGATGCGACAAGTGCTTGACGAACACCAGGACCGACAACATGAACCAAGACCACGGACGCCAAGATCTACCTCATATCCGAGAACGTTTCCGCCGAGACCGATCCGTCAACCTCGGACCTGGACCTGTCGAACCCCGAACCCCGAACCCCAAGATCGCCGAGAACCCTAAATGTGTGAACCCTTTTCCTCGAACCCTATTTTATAACATGATATCAACCTGTTGCACATTTAATTGTCTTGCATGCATTCATTCATGTGGTTTGGGGGCCGATGCCGATTCACTTAATAATTAAATATGGGGCCCATATGCGCAAATCTAGTCTCATATTGGCCTCATTTAAACTTGTGTAGCGAACCGGTATCTTATCTTGCCTTGCTAAACAACATTTAATTGCGGGGTATCTAAATAACTTGCACCATCTAATTAATTGTCGGGACCCCGGTTCCACTTAATATGGCCTAATTGCATCGCACCTTTGCCATGCCATGCATCATACATGCATCATGCCGATCTTCTGCCGTGTATTAAATATTGCATCCGGTGTTTCTTCTAGTGTTTTGCTTCTTCGCGGATAAGGCCGTTGAGTTGATGTGAGCTTCGCCCCGATCCTCGGGGAAAACCTTCGACAATGTTTTCAGGCGAGCATCTCCCCCTTTCTACCTATCTTACTTTTATAGTCTTTATTCCCTCCTGTTGATCTATTGATATCTGTGTTGCGATGCTTTAGTTTTCCGTACCTGTGATATACCCTGCAGCCTTATATTGCCTTGGACACATCCTATTACCTGTTGTTTGGTAGATAGTTGGACTTGCGCGTCGTAGTTGCTTGCTCAAGTGCTGATGTGTGTCGCCATATGCCACAGTTGCTGATGTATTGCCGCATGTTGATGATGGAGATGATGCTAGTTTTACTTATCGTCACTTTAATTTCTGTTTAACAACTAAAATTGAATAAGCAGAGGCATCGGTGGGTGATAGATAATATTTGGTTTCCGAACGCCCACTTGTGTCCCGTGAGACCCCGAGTACTTGATACCTGTTCCTTGATTTATCGCGCTATCCACATATGGGGAGTATGGGCCCCCCTAGCCAGAGCTTGATTCCGTCTTATTTCTTGGGGCCACAACTAGTTTGGGGCTTTATTACTATCCTGTACTTATGCCATGCTTTTATCGCTTTATTTACGATTGTGCGAGTCGCATACCGCATCTTTTGGAAGCGGGATGTTTTTCGGTATCGGCGGTCCCGATTGGGGATCTGCTGTGTTCTGACCATCGACGCACCTTGAGTCCGTCTCGAGCTAGCTTACTGCTATGGTAGCTTAATGGGGTGGCCCCTGAAATATTTCTGAATCTTGATTGCTCTGTCGTGAGACCTCGTTGGGTTTTGATTTGGTTTTTCCGAGGTTGATCGTGTGTGTTGCTATTGGTGCACCCCGGCCGGGTTAAAACTTTCTGAAAGCCGTGTCCGCGGTTATGGACGACTTGGAGCACAGTATCTCGATCATAGACAAGCATAACTAAAGTTTACTGTTATAAATTTGACTTATAATGACTAGTAATCAGCGTGACTATAATGGAATGGCTAATTAATACTGCGCACAATTGCTTGTTTGGTTGTCGCCATGCAGTTGTACCTGACTAGTAAATCTTGCAACTACAACGGAATGGCTGAATAAAAGTGCCAACAACTGCTGGGTTTTGGGTTTATCTCATGCTATCTGTATTTGATTAGTAATTTGTTGCAACTATAACGGAATGGTTAACTAAATGTGCCCACTGCTTACTTTATCAGAACGATTACCTAAACCTGACTAGTAAAGTGCCGCAACTATAACTGAATAAGTAAAACTGCCAACTGTGTGAGTTCCTCGGTTGACTTCCTCGACGGTCTCGAGGGGGAAACACCAGGATGGGTTTGTTTGATGATAGTATCAGGTTGGATCCGAATAGGTCCTTCTTACCCCCTCGACACCGCCCGATTATCGAGTCTCTATAGGTTGTTTAGTGCATGCCGCCGCCGCTTGATCCACCATACCTATGTAGGCGAGGACCGCCGAATTCTAGCCTCGCCGTGTACTGGCCTCAGTACTGACGCTCCTTCTTTTTCCTTTGCCCTTTGTCGGCACCCCTTTGTTTAAGCAGGTTTTGAGATCGACGTCGTTAGCAGGGTTACCCTTCCGGCTTGGCCTGGGCAGGGTTATGGACGCCATTGGTTATTCTTCAGGGCTCTTAGCCCCATTTGCATCTTGTCCGTAGCTGGACGCTCTATCGTTTTTCAAGGTGACTTGGATCTTTGTATAATATATCTGTACTCTTGACTCTTTGAGTCGCTGTTATATATATCTGTTCTGTGGGTCCCATCGAGGACTGTTGTGTAATGCTATTACTTCGTTTTCCACCCGCACGAAAGTGCCTGGTGGGCACCTTTGAATCGTTTCTATGCGGGTTTGGTGAATTTTGCCCAAACTTGCATAGGTCCGATTCTGAGGGTGTTACAGAGTGGTATCAGAGCTCAGCAGTTACGATACCCCACAAGTCCAGCCTGTAGGATAACCTAGCTAACGGCCGAAGTAGAGTGTCAAAACTATTTTGAAAATCGGTTGGATAGTTCTGATTAGGTCTGATTTTACTCCTTACCCCTCTGCTATTCTCCTCTTACCCCTGCGTGTTTTGAATCTACCTCTTATCATTTCTTCGAGTCCAGGATTTCTCGTGGTTGGGTTTCCGTCGTACCTTCAGGGTTTCGCCTTCTCCCTTTTGTAACGGAGGTGCTACGATCATCAATCGGCAACTTGTCTGTTGTACCCTTCCTCCAATCTTTTGTTCTTGAGCTCTTTATCCATATGTGTTCCTTGCTGGATGTCAGTGTCGTTGAAAAACATATGAGAAGGACGAGCTTTGGTGAAGTTGGAGTATACCTTGAGCATGTGTTGTTCATGCCAATGGAACCATCGCGAAACCTAATCGTTGTGTCTTTCATACGATTTCTGCTGGCAACATTCCTATGTTCCGGATGCCATCTAAGGGGACCTTCAGTCTAATTCCGAGAGTCGGTTGCATAATCCGTCTATTCGCGTGCAGAGTAATGGTTTGAGTGCGGGATGGAGTAGCTACCCTACCACTGCTCTTATCATTCGCTCTTGTACGTCGAATCAGCGGATCCAGCGATTTTACTCCGTCCACGGAAGCTAGAGGTGGCTTTATTTGTTGATACCTCGACCTTCGACCTTTTGTCCCCGGAGTGCTCCCTCGACGATCATGAGCAAAGATCCTTTGTTAGTGGTGTCGCGAGGATCTACACGAAGCGCGAAGTATCAGACCGCCGACCTTCCTTCCGGTACCATGAGGCGGATCTCGAGGGCGAGATCCCTTGTTAGTGGTGTCGAATTGTGGCATCCCGCAAAACCACTACTAGAAAATCGCGTTGAATTTGTGCATTGCACCGTCATCATCATGCATTGTTTGCTAAAACTATGTTTGTAAAGCCCGTGTTGTTTTCTAAACTCCCCTCTTTATTTTCAAACCTCAAAACCGGGTCCCCGGAATATTTTGTTTTGGCCGCTATCGGTTTGCAGTCCGTTTTAAACAAATAAAATTTATATTATTTTTAGTAGGGGCAGTCGAACGGGCCAACCCGACCCGAACGACCACCCCCGTATACAGCAAATCGGTCCAACCTGCCTACCCCATCTAATCCTAAACCCACCTAAAAATCTACCCCCTCTCTCCAGCCACCTCACTCCCCCCAACCAGACCATGCCACCTCCTCTCCCCCTCCCCCCCTAACCAATCAAAACCCGCCACATCACCCAAGCCCCAACCTCCCCCTCTTCTCTCACCTCACACGCCACAACCCACCCCCAGACTCACACACACAAGCACACATGCGCGCACGCTGCAGCACCCGGCCCTACCTAACCCTGGCCCCACCAAGACACCACACACACACCTGCACGCCTGACGCTGGACCCGCCTGGTCCCACCTGCACCGTGCCCTCTGCGACGCCAGACGCTGGCCTCCTCTCACGCAACCCTGCCATGGCTCTCTTCTTCCTCCTCTCTTCGCCGCTCCAGGCCTCCCGACCAGCCGCCACGCCCGCGCCTCCTCCTCACGCTGCACGCCCGCCCTTTCCCCCACCTCTCGCCGCCTCGCTCTCCCTCTCCCCAAGTCCGGCGCGCCCACCCATCCGCGAGCGCCCGCTGCTGCCATAAGCCGCCTCCTTGCTGGACCTCACGCTCGCCCGACCTCGCCGTGACCGTCGACCCGCCTCCCTGAGCCCGCCAGAGCCCCAGAACCGCCTCCATGACCCGGTCCCGACGCCGAGCTGCCGCCCGGGCTCAGCGCCGCCCTCGCCTCGCCCTCTGCTCCCAGCGCCCGCTGCTGGCCCCACGTCGCCGAGCCTCCTCAGCTCCCTCCGCTGCCGTTCCTCACCGCCCGTCCGTCATGCGTCCTCCGCCTCGCCCCAAGCTCGGCTGCCTTCGACCTGCGTCGTGGCGCCATGTAGACCTCGCCACCGCCGACCCTCCCATCCGCCATGGCCTTCCTCAGCCGGCTGCCTCAAGCCGCCCGGGCTCGCTCATGAGCCCCGAGCCCCTGCGAGCCCGAGCTGCCTCGGGTCCGACGCAGCCAGGCCGCTCCCTCGCCCAGCAGACCTCCAACCCAAGACGCTGGTGCCACCCGAGCGACTCCGACTTAAACCGCAGCCTTGCCAAGAGCTACTTCCGTCGCGACCGATGTTCGCAAACCGGTGAATGAGTGGAAGCCTCAAGATTGCCTCCGGGGCGAACCCCGGACCGGGCGTCCACAGATACCAAGAACTCCAAGACACCAGCCCCCGAACCCAAGTTCTGCGATGCGACGACAAGATCTCCTACATGAGAGCCGGAGAACCCGTACCCGAAGGCCGCGGATGCGACATGATCTTATCCTCGGACGCCAAGACCGCCACACGGACGCTGAGTCCCCGGACCGAAGGTCGATCTGAAGCGCCAGGACCTGCAGAATGCCAAGATCGACGCAGTACGCCAAGTGCTTCACCCGAACCCCTCGCCAAGACCTTCATCGGGACCCCGAATCAAGATCGCCTTCCCGGACACCGAGTCCGCCGAGAACCCCGATGCGACAAGTGCTTCGACCCGAACACCAGGACCGACAACATGAACCGAAGACCACGGGACGCCAAGATCTACCCTGTTATCCGAGAACGTTTCCGCCGAGACCGATCCGTCGAACCCTGGACCCTGGACCCTGTCGAACCCCGAACCCCCAGAACCCCAAGATCGTCGAGAACCCTAAATGTGTGAACCCTTTTTCCTCGAACCCTATTTTATAACATGATATCAACCTGTTGCACATTTAATTGTCTTGCATGCATTCATTCATGTGGTTTGGGGGCCGTATGCCGATTCACTTAATAATTAAATATGGGGCCCATATGCGGGCAAATCTAGTCTCATATTGGCCTCATTTAAACTTGTGTAGCGAACCGGTATCTTATCTTGCCTTGCTAAACAACATTTAATTGCGGGGTATCTAAATAACTTGCACCATCTAATTAATTGTCGGGACCCCGGTTCCACTTAATATGGCCTAATTGCATCGCACCTTTGCCATGCCATGCATCATACATGCATCATGCCGATCTTCTGCCGTGTATTAAATATTGCATCCGGTGTTTCTTCTAGTGTTTTGCTTCTTCGCGGATAAGGCCGTTGAGTTGATGTGAGCTTCGCCCCGATCCTCGGGGAAAACCTTCGACAATGTTTTCAAAGCAGCATCTCCCCTTTCTACCTATCTTACTTTTATAGTCTTTATTCCCTCCTGTTGATCTATTGCTATCTGTGTTGCGATGCTTTAGTTTTCCGTACCTGTGATATACCCTGCAGCCTTATATTGCCTTGGACACATCCTATTACATGTTGTTTGGTAGATAGTTGGACTTGCGCGTCGTAGTCGCTTGCTCTAGTGCTGATATGTGTCGCCATATGCCACAGTTGCTGATGTATTGCCGCATGTTGATGATGGAGATGATGCTAGTTTTACTTATCGTCACTTTAATTTCTGTTTAACAACTAAAATTGAATAAGCAGAGGCATCGGTGGGTGATAGATAATATTTGGTTTCCGAACGCCCACTTGTGTCCCGTGAGACCCCGAGTACTTGATACCTGTTCCTTGATTTATCGCGCTATCCACATATGGGGAGTATGGGCCCCTAGCCGAGCTTGATTCCGTCTTATTTCTTGGGGCCACAACTAGTTTGGGGCTTTATTACTATCCTGTACTTATGCCATGCTTTATTGCTTTATTTACGATTGCGAGGTACTTTAATCGCATCGCTTTTGAAGCGGGATGTTTTCGCGGTCAGCGGTCCCGATTGGGGATCTGCTTACGTTCTGACCATCGACGCAGACCTTGAGTCCGTCTCGAGCTAGCTTACTGCTATTGCGGGTAGCTTAATGGGGTGGCCTCGAAATATTTCTGAATCTTGCGATTGCTCTGTCGTGAGACCTCGTTGGGTTTTGATTTGGTTTTTTCCGAGGTTGATCGTGTGTGTGTTGCTATTGGTGCACCCCGGCCGGGTTAAAACTTTCTGAAAGCCGTGTCCGCGGTTATGGACGACTTGGAGCACAGTATCTCGATCATAGACAAGCATAACTAAAGTTTACTGTTATAAATTTGACTTATAATGACTAGTAATCAGCTTAACTATAATGGAATGGCTAATTAATACTGCCCACAATTGCTTGTTTGGTTGTCGCTTGCGACAGTTGTACCTGACTAGTAAATCTTGCAACTACAACGGAATGGCTGAATAAAAGTGCCAACAACTGCTGGGTTTTGGGTTTATCTCATGCTATCTGTATTTGATTAGTAATTTGTTGCAACTATAACGGAATGGTTAACTAAATGTGCCCACTGCTTACTTTATCAGAACGATTACCTAAACCTGACTAGTAAAGTGCCGCAACTATAACTGAATAAGTAAAACTGCCAACTGTGTGAGTTCCTCGGTTGACTTCCTCGACGGTCTCGAGGGAAACGCCAGATGGGTTTGTTTGATGATAGTATCGGGTTGGATCCGAATAGGTCCTTCTTACCCCTCGATTACCGCCATGTATCGAGTCTCTATAGGTTGTTTAGTGCATCTTTGCGCTTGATCCACCATACCTATGTGGCGAGGACCGCCAATTCTAGCCTCGCTGTCTTGGCCTCGATCGACGCTCCTTCTTTTTCCTTTGCCCTTTCGGCACCTTTGTTTAAGCAGGTTTTGAGATCGACGTCGTTAGCAGGGTTACCCTTCCGGCTTGGCCTGGGCAGGGTTATGGACGCCATTGGTTATTCTTCAGGGCTCTTAGCCCCATTTGCATCTTGTCCGTAGCTGGACGCTCTATCGTTTTTTCAAGGTGACTTGGATCTTTGTATAATATATCTGTACTCTTGACTCTTTGAGTCGCTGTTATATATATCTGTTCTGTGGGTCCCATCGAGGACTGTTGTGTAATGCTATTACTTCGTTTTCCACCCGCACGAAAGTGCCTGGTGGGCACCTTTGAATCGTTTCTATGCGGGTTTGGTGAATTTTGCCCAAACTTGCATAGGTCCGATTCTGAGGGTGTTACAAGTGGCTCACCAGGTTTGGGAGATCACGGCGATGCTCAACGTGCTTGCGGTTTGTCAAGGGGTGCACGGTGGTGGCGTGGATTCCTCGTCGGAGTTCAAGACGGCGTCTGGCGGCTCTGTCTGTCGTCGGGGCGAAGCTAGAGGCCGCGCTAGACCAAGTAGAAGGCATGGTTAGGTTCGCGAGAGGAAGGCGAGTATAAGAGTGTCAACTAGGGGGAGAGGGGCGGTCGGGCTTACCAGGGAGAGGTCGTCGGAGCAGTGACAGACGGCGGCGAAGTTCAGTCGAGGTGGTTGCCCATGTTCTGGGTCATGCTTGGGCTAGTTGAGGATGCAGAGAGAAGCACCAGGGGGTGGGGAGCAAGCTAGTGTGGTTGAGGAGGCGAGGGGCGACGTCGACTGGCCGGAATTGCTCGGTGAGCTCGCCGGAGACAGGGGCGGTGTAGAGAGAAATTGAGCAGCCTGGGGGCGCGCTAGGGTGACGGACTGAGGGGGAACGGGAGAGGAGACGCAGGCGATTAAGTACGCGTGATCACGGGGCCGTTTCCTGGCGTGGTTAAAGCATATTCACGCCGGCAGTCATATGGATGCAACGGCGAGGAGGAAAGAGGGGGCGGGTTTCATGCGAGGAAGACGATGACGGGGCGGTGGGGTCGTTTCGTCAGCGAGAGAGGGAGTGGGGAGATGGGGTCCATCTGTTAGCGACGCTATGGGTTGATTCGTGAGTGAAAACGGTTCGCTGCGGGTGGGGTGAGGAATGGGCTTGCTGGGCCTTGTTGGGCTGGGTCGACCTTTTCATTTTTTTAGTTCTGTTTGTTTTTCCCTTTTTTCATTTCTATTAATCTGTTTTGGTTTTGTTTAATTATTTCAAAATTCAAACTGATTTCAAACCTCAACCAAAATTTGTGTAGATTTAAATACTGATTAATAATATAATCTGAAGTCAATTTTGGAATAAAATTTTATTCTTTTTGGGGTCTTTTTAATTATTCAAAAAGGCCCTTGTTTTAAATCAAATAAGATTTAATAATAATTTCAAACACCATTTAATTTTATAAATCCTTCCAAATCTTTTCAGTAGGTTTTTATTTGTTTAATAGGGTGTCAAATAATTCACCTTGACTTATTTGGAAGGTATTTAATATGATTTATAAATCATTTGAATTGGATATTTGTTTTAATTCTAATGGAATTAAATATAGTTTTAATTCCCTACATTTTACTTGGAAGATTTATTTTATTTAAGTTAATTAAACAACTTTTGTTCTACTTGGGTAAATTCCAAAATACTATTTTATCATGAATTATATAATTATTCTTATTAGAGATTTGTCTTTATTAAAATAGGGATAGAATGGTTAATGCCATTTTATTTTATTTGGAAATTCTTCATCCTTTTTATTTTTATTTGGATTTGGATTATATTCATTCCATTTTCTTAATGGATTAGGCCAAGATTTAATTTGGTCTTTAAATATTCCTTATTGTATATTTCTTTCTTCATCATATAAAATCCATATCTTTTTATTTATAGATCCAAACTTGGTGACTCCAATTTGTAAAATCTTATTTAATGTTTATTCATCCTTTTAAATATCTTTAGGATTATTTGCTCACCATTTGGTATGGATTTATAGTTAGGTTCTTTATTAGCTTTGGAAATTTAATTTCCTTATCTTATTATATTCATAAGATCTTATCCATGGTTCCAAATTAAGTGAAACCAATTTATATGGTCTTATAATATTTCTATTTGTCTTTATTGATCATTTGTGAATGTTTGTTGACAAATTTTTATATGTATCAAATCCATAGACTTGGAGATAATTTGGAAATGATTTTATTCCATTAGGGTTTAGGGTTTAGATTTATTTTCCAAGTGTTTAAATTTCTAGATGCATTTATGAGGAATGCATTTCTCTTGATTTGGATTTTTGTTGGTTTCAAACTTTAATTAAAGTTTGTTCAAGATGGTATTTTAAGTTTCCATTTAGAAACAAAAGTTTCTTTTCACCCTAATTTTCAACAATAATTTATTTTGTTTATTTATTTTTCACATTACAAGATTTGGAAAATCTTGGGATGTGACACTCAGGGGCGGTACTACCGCTTTAAGGTAGCACCACAAATTGATACCGCTAGTGCCTTGGGCATATGTGCTTTGAAGATTGCTCTTCCGGTACCAGGTCCGGTAGTACCAAAGTTTTCGGATAGTACCGCTTGAAGTTATGGTACTACCTCTGCATTAAATGCTCCAACGGTCAGATTGGATCTAGGAGCTATAAATACTCCTCCACCTACCTTGGGACAAGGTGCTCATTGCATTGAAGACTACTACCTCCATTTGAGCCACCAAATCTCCAAGATCTCTTCACTCCACCACCCAAAGTCTTTGATCTTTGGAGAATCGAAGGAGGAGGCCTTGATCTACTACTTCACCAAAAGAGATCTTCATTTCCCCCTCATTCACTTGAGGGCCCCCATTGCTCTAGTGTTTTTTTGGAAACCCTAGTTCTAGATTTAGGTCTTACAAGTGTAACATACCAAAAATACCAAACTTAGATCATCAAACACTAATCATCAAGATTAGGGTTAACAAAAACTTTTCTAAATAAACTCATGAATGCATGTATATGTGTATGCATGGATTTTGAATTTCTTTAAAAACCACCTTGTTTGTGTGATCCATTGCTTGTAAAATGTTTCTTAGGTGAAATGAACATCATCTAAAACATTTCTCACACTTTCCTTAAAGACAAGTAAATCAAAACAAATATATTAAGTGAATGGTCATTTTGACCAATTTAACTCCCATGCCTACTTTGGCTGTCTCAAACTTTCAGAACCTAACAGAAACTTTTCTGGATCTTTGCACCCCTTGAATGTACTCATAACAGAGTATCAAGGCCCACTTTGTGATCATCCAGAAACTTTCAAATGCATAGTTTAAATGACAATTCAAAATTGAATCTTCTTCATATGGGAAGATCCCACTTTTTCAAAACCCACTCGAACAAGCTCAACTTTCAAAACCCAAGTATCTGCAGACTCACCAGCACCAATCTAGCAAACCCACCAAAAATCATTTCAAAATTCAAAACTTGATTTCATGCGGCCATTTCATCAAACAGGTTGCAGACACAAATCAAACAAAACATCAAACACTATAGTGTGCAGTGATTCTTGCCTAACTTGTTTCCTAGTTAGCTCACACACAGCTCAGTAGATCATCTAGAAAGATTAGCCCAACACTAGCACCCCTGTGAGCTTGCCATTGCCATTAATGGTGAACAGCCGAGCACCCCAATGTCACCCCATTGTGGACAACAAGCTAGAGGAAGAACTAGCCGTGCCAAACTTGTCTAGGAGGCAGCCCACCGCCCACCGCCACTCACTGTCCCAGCCGCAAGCGTTGCTAAGCCCTGGACCACGCGCACAAGCCACGCCCAGACCATGCCGAGCGTGCGCCAGAGCGCCACCCTCGACCAGCATCCACAGACCGCGCGCCGCCCTCGCCGCGTGCATACATGATCACCATCAACCCAGGAGACCGCCAGACATCCCCATTTGCCGCCCCGTGCCGCACAGCCACCGTCCGCCCTCGAAGACGCCACCTCTGCCGCGCAGAGCACCGGCCGTTCCAGACCAAACCACACCGCCCCATGCCTCGCGACCATGTCGTTGAGCATCGCCAGGAGACACAGCACCGTCCCCTACCCTTGCCCATGCCAATAGCCGCCTGTAACGTCGCCCCGACGAGCTCACCGTGCGCCCCGATGGTCCCCTCGCTCGACTATAAATAGAGGCCACCCCCGCTCGATTTCTTCACACCATCTCACTCCCCTCTCCTTACTGATCGTGCCACACCATTCTCAGAGCAAGGCGAGCACCACCTCGCCGGAATTTCACTGGAGCCTGCCGCTGCCGGAGAAGAAAGGAGCCAGCGATTGGAGCCGCCCCAGGAGCTGCCGCGACCACCCTGAGTTCGTCGTCGTCGACTTTGTCATTCGCCCTCCTTGCCGACCCTCGCCAGTACCCCGATGAGTCCCCAGCGACCCTCACTGGCCGCGCTAGGTTTCGTTCTCGCCGGAGTTGTCTCGCGTCGACAATGACTCCCAGCCGTTATATTAGAACTAGATCGAACGATCCACGTTGCCCCATACCGCTTCGCCCAGCCCCGTGTCACTGACGAGTGGGGACACCCACTTAAGCATCCCGCGGGAGCACTGCGCTTAGCAGGCCGACCCGTTAGAATTTCCCGCGCAGCCCAGTTATTCAAATTAAATCTTGTTCTTTTTCAATTCAAACACACTTCTGTACTCAACTTCAAAAATCAACCCAGATCGATTCAGTGCACCAATTTGAATGAAACCAATTTTGTTGGAAAGGTCTGTGAATGCTGAATCCAAGCCTGTTGGATTCAAGTCATTTGGATCTATAGATCACCCCTGGTAAAAATAACAAGGCAGAAGCTTTTCTGTATTCAAATATTTTTCAAATTTAAACCATAATAGCTTTTAAGTTGATTCCAACTCTCAAAAATGACATTTAACCATACCTTTCATAATATATAAAAATATATAGGTTTACTTGCAGAAATATTGTTCAAGTAATAAAAGAATGCTTCATAAGCATTTCTAGCCACTTTAATTAATTAAAATAAAAGGGTAAAACCTTATTAAATCGTGACACCACTTTAAATCGCATTCCCATGGACTACAATATGTGGTGATGACATGTGTCAACATGATGCCATGTTTAGTTTGGAGAATATTAAATCTTAAGTAATTTTTCAATGAGTAGAAATTACTTTTCTAAAAATAAAAAGATTTAAACCAAGCCTTAACCTAGTAATGTTAGAGATGATGCTATATCATCTATAGGACCCTTGTGTGTGATTATTGCAAGTAGCTAAGTATTGTTTGGTGATTGTGTACCTCGTATTTATTCATAGATGCTAGTACCGACCAAGGATACGAGGAGGAAGGAGGATACTACGAAGAGGAAGCCGAGGAGAACTTCAACCACTGCTCTGCACAAGGCAAGCTTATATTGACACTGATGCAAGCTAATAACTATGCCAGCTTATACTGATATTGATGCAAGCGAACCCTTGCAAGATACCCTACTGATGCCACAAACCCATACTTGTGATATGACTACTTTATGCCTTAAGCATATGTGATCATACCCACTTGATAAACCAAATCCTAGTTTTATGTGCAAGCTTCTTACTTTATTTCTTTATCAAAGCTTACATAGAGTCTACCTAAGAGTTTGGTAGATACTAGACAGTTGTGCTGAAGGTTTCATAAAGAGCATAAAATTTGGCCTAAGCTAGATAACCTTGATGTCATCCTAAGGCATGAGTTTGAACCTAGTTAAATCCCACTAGTTTACCACCCCTCATCAGTTCTTACCCCCACCTGTAGATGCTAGTGCTAAGCATAAAACTTGATCAACCTTAGATGGGAATACTTGGTGGAAAAATGGTTATGAAAACCTTGGAATGATGGATCATTCTATTGAAAAGTTTTGGACATGTGTTTCCAAACCACTTGATGATTTTGGTGATGAAAATGTTGAGGCCTGAGACTTAGCCCTTTATAAAACTGATGGTTGTCTGGATGCGATACCATTCCAATTTTATCGTACAACCACAATACCCGAAGATTGGGTAGGGCTTGACTGGAAACTTATATTCCTTAGTATTAGTTCCCTCACGGCCAAGGTCTGAGCTGAGGCTACCTTGTGAAGATTGTCCACCTGTGCAGTACCCAAGATGATAGTTGGTCATGGTTTGGAGGCCAAACTCACAGGAGAGGTGCTTATACTAGGGCGTGTAATCAAAAGGTTAGGATTGATTATCCGCATACTGAGTATGGTGAATTCAGGACTTGTTCCTGATGGATGTATCGAATGTTGTGGTGAAAGTGTACAATCTCTGCAGAGTGTCAAACTATTCGAATAGCCGCGTCCGCGGTTATGGACAGTTGGAGTGGCCATACTATTCCCCCGTCAGACTTTTCAAAATGACTTGTGAAACGAATTGAGACTTTGACTTGACCACAACAGAGTTGTGACCTGAACTACAAGATCCCACTTAGGAGTTATAAATTTGTGACTAGTTTTGGAACTGAGTAGAGATAAACCTGGCTTTTTGCAAAACAACCCTATAGCCTAGTGTCCTATTATCCAAAAACCCCTTTACATGTTAGTATTAGTTTGCGAGTACTTAAAGTGTACTCATGGATTTGTCCCTGGCTATTCCCATGGCCAGACTATGAAGAGGAGTATCTGGAAGATGGACCCCAGGAAGGTTACGACAACTAGGATCATCTCCCATCGTCAGCATTGCATGTGACCCTGAAGATGGAGCTTTGCCTACGCTACCGTTATTATTACGTATTCCGCTGCTTGAAGTTGTATTAAGAACTGGATCATGAGATCCCTATTTGTGTAAGAACTTATGTATCGTTGTAACGGATAATGTACTATGGTATCCAATTCTGTTATGTCTCACAAAAATGGTAATCCTGGGATTGCGATGTATGGCATAACAGGCATCTAGGATTGAAAAATCCGGGTGTTGACAACAAGCTTGTCTTTGATTTGTCTTGGCAGCTTGCTTGTATTTAGGAGCCTCCAATTAAGTTGTGGATGTGTGCCCTGAACTTGATGTAAAGGTGCCGGCTTCCACCTCGAAGGTTGCCGATATAGTGGAAGGTGGATCGATCCCGTTGGGGTGATATTCATCGGAGAACAAGGGATACCTCTCGTGGTGTTGGTGGTTTGAAACCACCCCCTCTCCAAACTTAGACGTACTTCCCTTCAAAAGGAAGGAACTACGGGAAACAAATCCTTGTGTCTCCGCGTCCACCACTTTGGTTACTTCTATCCTTTATCACACTTTACTTACTTGTTCATGCTTAGTGTTGAGTTAGCTAGTGCTTGTTTGAAATATAGTTGAATTCACCTTAGTTGCATTATCTAGAGAATTTACCTTATTGTCAAACCCTAATTTGAAAAACAAGAAAATTTGAAGTAGCACCTATTCACCCCCCTCTAGGTGCCCATATGATCCTTTCACTTATCAACTTCTTTAGCTTTTACCTTACCTTCGACGAACTGCGAAGCTTTAGTATCTAGCTCAATCACGTTGCAGTGAGCAAACATGATCATGATGTTTTCCTTCGCTGGATCCCCTATCTATTGTACACTTACTTCGTCGGTTTTCCTTACATGTGCTTCTTCTAGCTTTTTTAGGAATATCTATTCTTCTCGTTGATCCTCCAGCTGTTGAGTCATCATATGTTTCTTCGCCGTCCTTGGGAAAGGAAGGGCTTCAACATATGGGGGTACCTCCTGCAATGGTTCAATGGGATATGTAATTATTGGATCATCTTCTAGAGATGGCTCTGGTGGTGGAGTGTAATGGAGGCAGTCTTTTTTAGAAGCCTCAATATGTTATGTAAAAGACTAAAGAATTTGCAAAACAATATCATCATCAAGTTGAAGTTTATCAGCAGTTTCTTTTACCTTACCATATTCTTTGTAAGCATTGAGACAATCATATTCAATTTCTATACCTCCTTCACCGCCTAAATCAAATCCCATGTTTCTCTATTACGACAAATACATTTTAAAAGTTCTCAAGATTTAGTTATAGTTAACTCCATAAAGGAGCCTCTGAAATTGGTGTCTAGCTCATGTTAAATTTCTTGATTAAGTCCTCCATAAAAGATGTGTAAAACGTACCATTCAGGTATCATGATGGGGACATTTATAAAGTAGGATCTTATACCTTTTGAAGGACCTTACCCAGCCTTCACTTGGACGGTTCTTGAAGTTTGTAATCGCCCTCCTTATTTCAGCAGTCTTTAGCTTGGGAAAGAACCGTATCACAAATTCTCCTTTAAATTTCTCCCAAGTATCTATTTTCTCTCCAGAGCAAATTCTATACCAAGCTAAAGCAGTATTAGTTAGAGATTGGCTAAATAGTCTAAGTTTTAATTCTTCATCAGAATAGCCTCTCAGTTTAAGAGTCCAACATAGCTCGGTAAAATGCATTAAATGTAATTAAGGATCCTCATCTCGATCATCTCCTGCAAAAGTATTTTCTTTAATGATGGCAATAAATCAAGGGTTAACCTTGTATTTTGGTTTGCCCCCACACGGGAATTCTTTGAAAAGTCCTCTATTAAAATTCCTGAGGTATTTAGTTGCATCGAGCTGATTCATCAGGCCGGGTGTAGTCATGGTGCTTACCTGAAACTAGTAAGCAACTTTAGTAAAACGATAAGTAAAATAAGCAACTAAGAACAAAGACCAAAAGAACTTAGGTTCCCGACAACGACGCCAGAAAATAGCTTGATGACTGCAAGTACACAGATCAATTGTAGCTAGTTTCGAAGTAAAGATACCGAACCCACATAGAGCTATTGGTAAAGGTGTTTATGCCCCTCATCACTATCTACCAAAGGATACTTGTAAGTTGCCTTTGATCTCAAGTCAAGGGTGTTTGAAAGGTTTTAGGTTGTGTACAGAAAAGTAATTAAAACAATTAAAATAAAGCAAGTAGAAAGTTCGTATGAAAGCCTGGTGGAATGCAATAAGGCTAAAATGTTCTCGGGGATGTAGGATACTCCTCTAGCATGGTGTTTTCATTATTAATAATTTAAGATAACATAATTCTTGTGTCATGAAATGCATGGAGAGATCCCCATAATAAGATATTCACTACAAGGCTCGTAGGATGCCACTTTGTTGAGCCAAGAGTAAGGTCACCTATAAATAACCACTGCGATGCCTGAGAGCGGTCACCCATAAAAACCACCGCAATTAAGGGTTTGCACATGGTTATCGTAATTATCTTATGGAGTCCCTCTTTATGCCTCCTTTGACCGCGTAGTTCATGAGTTGGTATCAATCTGTCACGAGGACATTTCGGGTATGATCTCAAAGCACGTCCAAAGAATTTCTACCTCCCTTTAGTCCCAAGGTAAAATTGTATGTGGTCGACTTTCACATACCATCTGAAGAGAAAGATCAAACACAATCATAAATCAATCATAGGCCGACAAGTCGTATGGACACAAGAATATATCATATTTATTGCAAATTAATAATGGTGCTAGGGTTTCTCCATCTCCCCAAGAACAAAGGAACTACTCACACATGGAAGCAATCAACAACATCATCATAATCAAATGGATGGACGAAAGTAATGAAATAGATCTAATGCAAACCAAAATTGAATCTGGAATTACAACAAGATCTAATGGATGAAGGATGAGAGTAATGGTGGTGATGTAGATGCATCGGTTGATGATGAAGGGGATGATGCATTGTCCTCCAATGATCCATGGACAGCAGGGATTTCTCCCCAGCCAAGTTCCTTCTTCAGATCCCTTTCAGATGTGGTTTTTCATGGTTTGTAATGTTGTGAATGTCGGATCCTCCCGTCGTCTTCGCCAAGAGAAAGTATTTGGTGAGGCGAACCCGATGGAACCTGGTACGGGCGGATGGTACGGGCAGGTCCTACCCGTACCGCAAGTCGTTATCGACACTGATTGCCTCTCTTCGCTTGGTATTTTCCCAGGTGCGAAGGTAATTTCACAAAATGATTTTTATCACTTAAAATTATCATATTATAGTATAATATGACAATTTTAATTGATATTTTCATAATAGACATGGTGATTTGGGATCTTATTTAAATAAAGGCAAAAGGTACACGCTGATGCAATGAAATAAAAACATCCCTACTCTATTTATGCAAAAAAACAGAAGGAAAATATGCTTAAATTTTGGACTCATCAACCATCTAATTATCTCTTGTCCTTTTGCTAGATTAGTTTGGAGAGTTCTGTTTTCTACATATAATATTCCACCATCAACCAATATTACCAATATGTTTGGAAAATGGTTAAATAGTATTGGTAAGATAAATAAGGCTAGGATAAGCATTGGTGGTTCAGCTTTATGCCGGTCGATTTGGAATTGTAGAAATAATATTGTTTTTAACATAAAAGTGTTTACTAATTTTTTGTAGGTTATCCATATGTTTGTTCACTAAATTCAGCTATGGTGATTTCTATTCCCGGAGGATCAGCGGGAATGCATGGTCACTGGTTGCAACCGGATGATCATGGTTGCGGAAGATATTTTCTACTGGGATACGTGGCGTCCTATTATTAAAATTCAAGATGTCTAGTTTGTTCATTTTCAGTGGTTGATTTTTATCAACTCTCTCTGATCCGTGATATGTAAACTCTTGAATTTTGCTACTCTACAATAAAAGTTGTGTGCATTCATTGATGCAGAGGCCGGAGATTTGCTCCCCGTTTTGAAAAAAAAACTAGGTTTGAATTTTTTAATGTTGACGTACCCATCTCCATGAGTATTATAGATTAGCTGAATTAACATGATGTGTTAGTCCTTCACCTTCTTTCTTTGAAATTTCTTCAGGAGTCCTTATAAGAGTATTTGAATTTTATATTTCCATCCTTCATATCAATCATGGCATCTATAGTTCTTAAAAATGGTCTTCCAAAACTAATAGGGCATGAAGGATATCATTCCATATCAATAATAATAAAATCAATTGCGCATATATCAGATGAAATTCTATCATAACATCATATAATCTACCTAAATCTTCATTGGTAGAAGAATCATCATGATGTGGATTTAAAGAATAATGGCGACAAAGCATCAAGATCAAGCATTTCATTTGAAGTTCTAGGATTGTTGAAATACTTGCACCATGATCACAAAGTTCATTGCATGTAAAATGATCAATACCTGTTTTATGATAGGTTCCCATGCATCCCAAATATTAGGTGGGATTATGGAACCTTTTTGCACCTTTCTACCTTCTCACCAAGCAAATGGTTAGAAATCTATTTAGAAAACCATATTTGAAAGAAATGATAGATTTTTTTTACAAATGGTTACTAAGTTTTTAAATTTCAATCATGAATAAACATTTATAGGCTTCACATCCTATTCTCAACATACCTCACATGGAGAAAAGTATGAAGATAATACTCCCATATGCGCATGTAATCGACACTACACTGCAGTTTAGGTAGTAAGTGCAGAGCGTTGCCTTACGTTCTATGACATGAAATTGGGCATCAGATGGACCTAAATTTAGAGAAAAACCTATCCAAATTTATCCCTGGTGGGGTGGTTAGAAAAAGTGACACCGGTTCTAAGTGCTTTTACTCCTTTTGTCACTAAGATAATCACACCACAATGTCCACTCAGTCTAATGCACACCCTTCTCACAATTATCCTAATGCCTCTAAATTGATCATGTCAACGGAGTAACGATGTGTATCTATAAAAATAATAAAAGATAAAAATAGCAATAATAACTGGATAACTCATCTATTTATAAACAAATATCCACCATTAAAGATACAACATACATGTTGTAAACAAATATCCACCATTAAATATACAACATACATCTTATAAACAAATATCCACCATTAAAGATACAACATACATGTTGTAATCATGTGTGGTAGCACATACTATCCAAATAATAAAAGCACATAGAGAGATTGCATCAACCTATGGTCAAAACATTGTTCGGTTTTGGCCTACTCCCTATTTATCATGGATACAATGAAGGAGTTTATGAAGGTGTGAGCGAGGAAATTCTAACGGTGGTTCTCTCTTCAGTCTGCTCCGGGGCGAACTAACGCTTCTATGTTTCATATTATGTCTTGTATCATGGCTCATCCTCCAAGAAAAATTCTGAAGGGGCATATATAGGTGTTTTTAGTTCAAGCTAGACTCTTCGTCCAAAGGACAGTGCAAAGCAAAGATTGATGCCACCCGGGAGGTCCACCAGGGCTCCATTGGGGTTGTTGGTGCCCTTGACACACCCCATGTATGCCATTTTGTATCCTCGGGGTGCGTCCAATGTTGGTTCACTTTGTACCTTAAAATAACTTCCATATGATTTTGCCTCGTTTTCTTTAATGTATCCTCAAGGTGCGTCCAATATGTTGGTTCCAGAAAGTTAAGAATAGCAGATGGTTTTATACTCTCTAGCTAGTATCAGATAAGAAAATAAATGGGATTAGGTGCAAAATACCAATAATAGTGAAAACACAAAAAACATTATAATCATGAAAAAATACTAAAGGGCCTAATATAACCAACTCCATAATGCATAAATATGTTATGGATATTATCGGTGAGCAACTAGAAATCGTGTGTCCTCCTGTGGGAGGACACGACAATACGCGCCATATGCAAACAGGGAAAGATGGAATGTGGGCGAGTGGGCGAGTGGGCTGGTAGGGCACGTCATGTTCTTTGGGTTCTCTCCCCACTTGGTTTTCATTTTTTTGGTTTGTTTTTTGCACCATATTTTTTTATGTTTGGTTTAATCCTCAAATTGTCCCACTAATATTTTGGCATGACCAACATTTTGGTACCTTTGTGCTATTTGGATGGCGGCCAATGCATTTTACCAAATCAAAGGCATGACTAAATCAAGTGCTGCATGCATGCACTAATCGCAAGGAGCTAAGGACCCACCACTTGCTTAGATACCGATGCACTACAAGACAGAGAAAATACATATAAAATTAGATGGAACCATAAGGAAGAGATGGCAAACAACCATGCCATTTTTTTGGCGGACCATTTTAACGCCCTTGACCCGCGCGTGAATGCAGGGTGTGTGCGCTGGGCGAGCAATTATTTGGCATCAATCCAAATGAGCACCAAACTTTTGGGCCAGCCTAATTTTGTTTGGTTGCTTTTGGGTGCAATCCAAACACACTCTGAGACTTCATGTTAAGAACAATGCAAAAAACAGAATGCACTATACTTAGAGAGGAACATCCAATGTATAGCAACCTGTTGCCTGTCAAAACTCACCGGCGGGCAGCGACGAGCAACACGAAGAGCCGGGAGGCTCCCAGAGCGGCTGGTGGGCCCTGGTCCCTCGGTCAACGGCCCGCAAATCTTCCGGCACGCACGCGTCCTGTCTTGGTTCGAGATGCCACCGACCTATACCGGTCGGAAGGTGATGGATTGCTCCGATTGGTTTCCTGCACGGTAAACAAGTATACGTAAAATTCGAGCCGTGATCGGCTCCCAGGTTTCCCTGTAAATCGGCTTTCAGAGCCGATTATCCCCATGGCTCTGCGTTGGATCTATGATAACATGGGGTTTTGCTTAATTACTACAAGCTAAATCGATCTACGATAGTTTGGTGTTTTCACCACGCAACCGGAACGTCCCACGCGTAGTTGAGCCTAATAGATACGAAAAATAGTAGAACACTGATCCTAGAGAAGGCCTAAAAACCAACATAACGTCAATTCTAACGTCCCTCTAAGATCAATAAACCATACCTTACGTACACCGGATCGTTCAACCCGTTTGTGAGGCCTAATCACGTAGATATTAAACTAAACCTTGATGAACAAGGCACAACTATAACAGATCAAATCGACTAAGGAAATCATAAGATGCCACCTTCACACCCGGGAGAAGGTGCAAAGACGGCGAGATAGCTAGAGGTAGCATAAATAAGCAATCATAGTAAAAGTATCGATGCTAACTCTAACAAATCTGTGGTAAAGGTGTTACTCGCCATCAACAAGGCTTCAGTACGAGTAACACCGGATAACGCATAAGTAAATACTGCCTAGATCGCAAGATGCGATCTAGGCAGCATGGCACTTACCCGAGAAAAACCCTAGAAACAAGGGGTGGCGATGCGCCGAGATTGTGTTTGTTGTGAACGTGATTGTCTTCTTCTTTCAATAACCCTAGGTACATATTTATAGTCCGGAGACTCTCTACTTTTGGAATAACTCTACAACTCTATCTTTATCTAAACATAAACGGAACCTAAACAAATACGAATCCTACTAAGATACAAGATACACGGGCAATTCAGCCCAAATCTCCGCACTAGGCCGATCCAACAAAACGTTGAATAATGTATCCTCCAAGCCCATCTTGATCACGGCCCATCCCCGCCTTTGGCCAAAATATGGTGATAACACATGCCCCCTGGTTTTGGCAATGATAATTCCAAAACCACTCTGTGCGTTTTTTCCTCTTCTTCTCCTCTTCCTTTTTTATCGGGTCGGCCGAATGTATGGCGTAACGACAGATCACGCTACCCTTCATCATGATGCCCTGTCTTCTCAACTCCTGCGCAGCGCGTGATTTGACGATTTTGGCAGTGCAATCTGGGAAACCGCCATGGCATTGAACCGTCTGTCCACTATTCCCCTTATTTAAATCAGCCTGAACAGTTCGCCGTCCCCATCTTCCTCCAGTTGCCAGAAAACCCTCTCCCATCGTCGGAAAAAACCCTCTTTCTCGCCATGGCCTCCTCTGCTTCCTCCGATGTGTCCTCCCACGCCTCCAACTCGATTAGCAACCGAGAGTCAACGCCAGAGCATCCACCTACGGCGGCGTACCACACTCTCGCCCCACAATGGTGGGACGAGAGGGGTTGGGACTTTGCTGTCTGGTCGGAGGATGACGCCTCCATGACCGACGGCGAGGAGGACCTGCAGTTCCTCGCCGATGGGGAACGGGAGGCGATGGCCGATGACGCTATGTCCTGGGCCGGCGCCGACTCCTCCGAAGAAGAAGAGGAGGAGGAGGAGGACACCTTCTCCGAAGCAGAAGAGGAGGAGGAGGAGGACACCTCCTCCGAAGAGTACCAGCCGGTGAAGTACTTCCGCACCGGGTCCAGCGAGGACGACGACGACGAGGACGAGGAGGCCCCTGCTGACTTCTTCGGTGGCAATGATGAAGACGACGCCGTAGCAGTCTTGAGGATAGCGCACAGCGGCAATAAATGACGATGACCTCGGCCTTGATTAGGAATCAGTAGTAGTAGCCGTAGTAGTGGTAGATCCCCTTTTGTAATCTATCAGTTATTTGTAAGCCATCCGCTTTTGAATGAATGAATGAAAAAGCCATTTCCCATGGATTGTCTTTCCGCCCAAATCTTGTGGATAACACAAATAAGTCGATTTTCAGAGCCAATAGCAACGCATCGGATTTTACTTGGTCATGTTTCCACAGTCAATCAAACTACAACTCAAAGAGCCGACGCACATCGGCTTTCCCCAAGTTGTTGACAAGGTCAACTCAGCCGCATATTTAGGCAAACCCAAACAGCCACCTCCTAGCCCCAAACGGTAACCTGCGGCTCTCTTCAAAAAGGGCGGCCTAGATCCCCAACCGCCTATCGACCAGATCGAGCTCATAGCCACAAGAACCTCCGCTTCTTACCCCGCACAGATCCATCTCCGCCGGCCAACCAGATGGCAGAATCGTCCAACACTAATCCAGAGGTCTCCGGTCTGAAGGTACGCCTACCCTTCGTAGTCTGAACGCACTGTAAGAACTTGATGGCGAACATCTGAGTTAATGCCTTTATTCTGCTATTAAATTTTCTAGGTTTCAGACATCCTGCTGCCGCATCCTTCTCTCCCAAATTCCCTCTGTCTTGGTCCTCGCACAGATTCCAGTCCTGCCCATCTGATTTCTTGTGAAGCAAATAGAATCCCCTTCGTAAGCCAAGACTTAGATCTGCACTCTTGGGCCGACTGTTTGCGAGCCTGGCCTAATCCCCCTGATCATTGGGTTTCTTGGTTCAGTAGAGTAGCTAGAGCTTACCAATCCCAATGGGAAACTCTGGGAATAGCCGATGCCTTGCATCTATCGTTGTCTCCTCTTGAGAAACACGAGAATCTTCTCAAAACCATCGGCTACTTCTGGTCTGATGCTCTGAATTGTTTTATGTTTGGCCACGGCCCTATGTCACCAACCTTACTAGACGTGGTGATGATTACCGGTCTGGATGTTACATCGCCCAGCCCTTCTGCTTTCAAACTGACCACAGTCCCCTACAAACTGTCCTCCAAAACAGACTGTACCAGTTGGGGTGCTTATCTCCACCGTCATATGAAAACAAAGGGCCCTGTTTCAGAGAAAGAACATACAGCTTTCCTCAACTTCTGGCTAGAGCATTTCATCTTCTGTGGCCCTTCCCTGGCTCCCACCAAGAACTATCTCTCCTTGGCCTATGAACTAGCCAAAGGTACTCAACTTGGCGTCGGCAAACTGTTCCTTGGAGAGGTCTATCGATATCTCCAATTGATGTCTGTCAAGCTGTTTTCAGGCATAGCAATCAGAACAGGTGGACCTTGGTGGTTCATCCAGCTGTGGGCTCAGCTGTACTTCCAAAACCGTATCCCAGACTTTCCCCTTCTGGCGAGCTGTTCCTTCCCCGATGTTAAAGGGAAGCAAATCCGATGCACCAGCTATGGTCAAGCTTTGTATCGACTGCCAAAGCAACCGACCCCTCAAGAGGCGCCAAATGGTTCAAGATCTTCTTCCAAGGCTCGACAACCCCAACTTCTTTCCCTATATGGAAGAAGCGAACATTTCAAAATCCACTCTCCTTCAGCTGGACAATTTTGCCGATGACACTAGCACTCGACAACTCTTTTCCACCGTTATTCGTCCCTGTTTCCTTCCAGCTTGGCATGAGCACATCTAACCGGATAATCAAACCCGGTACAATTCTACCAACCAATCGGGTGGCTCACAATTTGGCCTCGGGCAAGTAGCTCCTCACTTTTTCCTTCATCATCTTACGGAGTGAGCCGACTGCCTGATCCTCTCACCAAATGAGGTGTTACTCCTTCTTTGATGCTCGACCATCCCCATTCGAATGACCTCACCTTCGCACAACCGACGGTTTCGAGGATCGGTGGACGATGTGGAAAACCCACGTTTCGTGAAAGCTCTGGCCCGCCTCACGAAACAACTTGATGCCAATTACGACGCTTCCGTGGAACAGGTACTACTACTTGCAAATTTTCTTGATGCAGCTTGCAATTGATCCTCTTACTAATCCATTTCTCCCTTTGCAGCAACAAAATGGTCCTGAGCCTACACACAGTGACGGCTCCCCCTTCGAGTTCTTTCCACCAGCTCCTGTGGTTCTTTTCTGCAAAAACTCGCCACCTCTAAGAAAGGTCATAATGCAGAAATAGCCGATAACACCTCAATCGGCCTCTAAAAAGCAAGGAACTTCGACACCAGCTGCCCCGCGAGTTCCAACTAGGACAAGGACGATCACGAGGAATGTGGCTGCCAGGAAAACCTTGAGGCGCCGGAGTCCTTCTCCAAAGAAGCTCGCATGTAAGCTAACCCATCCTTTTAGTTAATCCTCCTTACTCTTCACTATGGCGACGGCGTTCTGCTTAACATCCTTCCTTTCTCTTGCAGGCTTCCATTGAAGATTCTTCTCACGAGGACAAACATCCCGATGAAGGAGAATCGAGCCCAACGGATTCTGAGAGGACCATCACCCCGAGCCAGCCGTATGTGCCGCCATCGGCTTCTAAGAAACGGTCTGTTCCTGAGCCTGCTGCCCCCCGAGCACCAGTCGAGGCTGGGCCAGTATCGGGTCCCAAAAGAGCTCGTCAAGGACCCTCGATCTCTCCATCGAGCCAAGAGGTTCAGGCCACTGATGTTTCTAGTGGGAAGGCGGGCCGAGCCGACGGATCTGGGGTCCCCGAAGGTATAGATGAAACGGCTAACAATCTGGCCAAGCCTCCAGCGACCACACACAAACCGATGGTCTCTTCATCGGCTATCCCTTCGATAGGAGAGGTATGTTTTAAGTTTCTCCTTGGCCCGGTCTTGTATGTTTATACGCAAACTGACGCTCCTAGCTGCCAGAATTGTGATCTTTCAGGCTTGCTGTCGTTCGACCCTGAATCCATCGAACCAACTCCATCTGCCCATGCCGATCCAAAACCAGGGTTGCTCCACCTCAATTCCAGTCTTAGAACCTTGCTGTCCTCCTCAATCGAGGAGTTGATCGAGGGTTCTGAGGAAGTGAAGAGCGTTCTCGCCGAGATTCAAGATCATCTTCCAGGAACACTGCAAGTGAAGCTTTTGTCAGTTGCCAATCTATCCCTTTTCGGGCCACGGGTGCAGCTAGCCCGTGAGAGGATCCATCTGCGCCACACCCAACTTCCACTGAAAGCCGATATTGCAGAAAGATGTCAGCAGCTTAATGAGAAAAAGGCGTCTCTGGATGCTAAACCGACACCTCACAAGACCGAGCTCGCATCCTTGAAACAGGAGCTGGAAGATCTTGAAGAGAAGGTCCGGGTGACTAAACAGCTCATCCGTGACAAGGAAGAATCCATAGCCCGCTCCCAACACGAGGCGGAAGGCCTCAAAGCTCAACTGAAGACCGATCTGGCAGGCATACGTGCCCTGAGCCAGCAGCTAGTGACGGGCAAGGATGAAGATGACGAAGCCGAGATCGCCGAGGTGGATCGTATCCGTGTTGACGCCTTCCACGCCTTCGAGGCATTCTTCAGTAGTTCGTATGTGTAAACTGGCATCTTTTTTTTTTCTTATTCGGCCGATTTTTTATATCGGCCCCCCTACATTTTTACTGTTCAATATCTCCCGTGGGCTTTTGTACCTTATCCGTTTAGGTGCCCCCCGAGCCGAATCTTTTAAGTAATTTGAAGATATCGGCTCTCCAGTCGTCCGCTCTGTGAACTGTACGAACGCTTGCACATCCTGGCCCATTCTTGCTGATAAATGTTGGTCGTGACTTATCCCCAGGACCAATGTCAATCTCTTCTAGCTCATCAGGGGATGTAAACCCGTACCCTAACTTTCCGTCACCTGTCAAATCGACGCTAAACACAGGGCAAGCAGTAGGTGAGGACAACAAAAATAATTTGGGCCGATTGCCTGACTCGGCCCCCTTTTTGATTGCGTTAGTCGAGGACGGTTTACACCTTACTATTTTACAGTGGCAGAGCATCTCTCTGCTACGACTACATGAACTGCTTGTCGTATGATCGTTGCTTTTTATTTTTTGCGGCCGATCGCGGGGATCGGCCGTGCCACGTATGATCGTGGACCTTTCTACTCTGTCAGGCCAGTGGATAAGACCAGCCTCACCCCGTTTTTTGACGCTTCAATGCGCTCACAGCCGTCCAAACTGATTCCAGAGATCGGCTCTTGGTCTTCTGCTTCCCAGATGTTCATGTCAGCAATGGAAACCTCGATAGAATCGTCTGCATGGACGACCTCCACTTCATCCCGTCCCATCAGATAGGCACTGGTGCATCGTGGATGGAATGCAGCAGTTAGCGTGGATCCAATCCCTTCCTAGCAAGACGGCGTAGGTACTTTTGCTGTTCACGACGAAAAATGACGTGGGTATGGTTTTCCTGCCCACGGTCAGATCCACGTTCAGAACGCCTTGCGTTTCCGAAGACTGGCCGTTGAAATCGCTTAACGTGACGTTGGTTTTGATCAGGTCCGCAGTGGAGCGTCCCAAACGTCGTAGCATGGAGTATGGCATGATATTAACTGCCGCTCCGGTGTCCACCAACATCTTGCTGACGGGTTGTCCATTGATGTAGCCCCGCAGGTACAGCGCTTTCAGATGTTTGTAACCCTTTTCTCGTGGCTTCTCAAAGATAACTGGCCGTGGGCCGCAGTCAAACTGTGCTACTGGTAGCATATTGGTTCGTGGCGCGCAGAACTCCGCCGGGAGTATGAACACCATGTTTGTGCCAGCCGATGCCTGTGCATCGGCTTTTATTGGCTTGGGGCGCCACTCTTTCCTTGTCGCGCGGCCCTCCGTCTCCGTAGTCTGCCTTATTCGAAGGCCAGATCAGGCCGTGCTTTCTTTAGCGCGTGGAGATACTGCGCTTCAGCCTCTTCTAAGTGACGCAGCCGTTGCACTCTACGCTTCTGGGTGTGTCTGAGTCCATCGGGGCACCACCTTGGACGGTGAAACCTGTCTTCTTCTTTGTCATCCCTGGGCCTCCCAAAGCCCTTTGCCCGAGTGGACTCCTTGGGACGGCTCTGAGGTTGGAGAGGTCCTAGACGTTCGAACACCGATACTGGCCTCGTGTCCTTCTTTTGTTGTCCACATTCTGGGCAGTTGTCGACTGTAGGCAATCGGCTCATTCCCACGTCCCAGCAATGCTTGAAAAAGGGGCAATCCCAATGTTTGTCTGCGCCTTCCTTCTCTTTGGGTGGTCTCCTGGCGAGGTGCCCATGTCTTTCATTGTCTCCATCGAGCTGGCGCTTGATCACGCCGACGCTCATACTTATTAAGGAGATGCGGAATGTGGCTTCGATACCGCACCTCCTCACCTGTTCCTCTGTTAAGTATCGCCCGTTATCGTGGCTGGGCCGGTCGCGTGGACCAGCCTTCTCTCTTTCTTTGCCCCGAGAGTGATCACCTCCTTCTTTGTACGTGCCATGGTGGTACCCAGCCCCAGCCATGTTGACACCGAAAAAAGTCCGATTGACGTCGCGAGCGATCGAGCTCTATCATGTTGACACCGGGGAACGGGTTCGTGTCCACTTTCATGGCGAACTGGCCGAGGATCAGGCGGCCTTGTTCTATTGCCATCTGGATTTGGCGACGTAGCTCTTTGCAATCATTGGTGGTGTGGGTGAACGAATGATGCCACTTGCAGTATGGTCTCCCGTTCATCTACTGAGCGGTAGGGATTTTGTGGCCTTCGGGTAACCTCAGCTGTTTCTCTTTCAACAGTAAATCGAATATCTGCTCGGCTTTGCTCACGTCGAAGTCAAACCCTTTCAAAGAAGTCCCACCGGGCGTGCCAGAATGTGTTGCCTGTCAAAACTCACCGGCGGGCAGCGACGAGCAACACGAAGAGCCGGGAGGCTCCCAGAGCGGCTGGTGGGCCCTGGTCCCTCGGTCAACGGCCCGCAAATCTTCCGGCACGCACGCGTCCTGTCTTGGTTCGAGATGCCACCTGACCTATACCTGGTCGAAGGTGATGGATTGCCGATTGGTTTCTGCACGGTAAACAAGTATCGTAAAATTCGAGCCGTGATCGGCTCCCGAGTTTCTCAGAATCGGCTTTCGAGCCGATTATCCCCATGGCTCTGCGTTGGATCTATGATAACATGGGGTTTTGCTTAATTACTACAAGCTAAATCGATCTCGATAGTTTGGTGTTTTCACCACGCAACCGAACGTCCCCACGCGTAGTTGAGCCTAATAGATACGAAAAATAGTAGAACACCGATCCTAGAGAAGGCCTAAAACCAACATAACGCCAATTCCGGAACGTCCCTCTAAGATCAATAAACCATACCTTACGACATCGGATCGCTCAACCCGTTTGTGAGGCCTAATCACGATATTAAACTAAACCTTGATGAACAAGGCACAACTATAACAGATCAAATCGACTAAGCGAAATCAAAGATGCCACCTTCACACCCGGGAGAAGGTGCAAAGACGGCGAGATAGCTAGAGGTAGCATAAATAAGCAATCATAGTAAAAGTATCGATGCTAACTCTAACAAATCTGTGGTAAAGGTGTTACTCGCCATCAACAAGGCTTCAGTACGAGTGACACCGGATAACGCATAAGTAATATCGCCTAGATCGCAAGATGATCTAGGCGATGGCACTTACCCGAGAAAAACCCTAGAAACAAGGGGTGGCGATGCGCCGAGATTGTGTTTGTTGTGAACGTGATTGTCTTCTTCTTTCAATAACCCTAGGTACATATTTATAGTCCGGAGACTCTCTACTTTTGGAATAACTCTACAACTCTATCTTTATCTAAACATAAACGGAACCTAAACAAATACGAATCCTACTAAGATACAAGATACACGGGCAATTCAGCCCAAATCTCCGCACTAGGCCGATCCAACAAAACGTTGAATAATGTATCCTCCAAGCCCATCTTGATCACGGCCCATCCCCGCCTTTGGCCAAAATATGGTGATAACACAACCTAAGGCAAAAGCATACAATTATATGACAAAATGAGGCAGGACATCCAAACAGTGCGACCTAAGAGTAGTGCACACATGCGCTCTTTTCATGAAAAGGTATGACATTCAAATACAATGAGTCCAAACATAGCGCAAAATATCTGCTTAAAGCGGGGTAAAAGGTAGTACAAACCCAATGTGGCCGTAAGCAGTGCAAAACAACATACCTTCAAGGCAGGATAAAAGACATGACATTCAACATAGTGTGTCCAAAGGCAGTGCAAAGGCATATATCTAAATCGTAGTGCAACCAAATGAGGACATACAAACACAATGCAACCCTAAGAGAGTGCAAGCCATGCACATAAAAATCGATGAAACATATCAATATGGATTTAATTTTGAAAAGCCCGACATGAGGAACATAACCATGATGATGGATCACAAATTATGATTTGGATTCTTAGTTTAAAAGAGATATGTTTTTGTATTAGTGTATAAGAAAAAAAATGAAAATACACTTTAAGAAAAAAAATGAAAATACACTTTCAGTAACCCTCCAACCAAGGACTCTAGTCTCTTGGAAATAAGTAGCACACGACAAGACATAGAGGAGAGAGTTCCCAATAGCTAGGTAGTTGTTACATCATGAGGCACTCAAGAAATAATGTCACTCTAAGAATTCATTTTTTCTATCCAAATTGAAATTTCTACCGATTGCAATTCTACAAAATTTAAAGTTCTTTGTGCCAAAGAGTCCCTTAAATTTTATAGTAACATTCGATAGAGGGAAGGCCCAAAGGTGCTCCAATTCATTGCTTGTGAGATCAGCTAGCATCAAGAGCTCCTTACATGGGCCATATTTGTTGCAACCCATCTTGTGATAATTATTTTTTATGAAATGTTTAAGAATATATATTACTGTATACTAAAAAGTGTGTGTTGTGAACAAATGTTAACATACGTCAAAATATATGTTCATATATCTATAAATAAATGTGCATACATGTCTAAATAGATGTCCATGGGTTGGTTCCTATATATCAGAAACATCATACCAAAGTAAAATGTTCACAATGTATAAAATTGTCCTTGTACACAAATGAGAAAATACTCATACAAAAGTAAAACATTTATCAGAGTTTATAAGATTGTTCATAGTTTATAAAAGTGTAAAATATGTATATTTTATTTAAGGAAAACCAACACTTTTTTATAAAAATATGTGAAATATAATGAAAACTGACCATAATAGAACATAATAAACTGAATAAAATGAACCATGGTCAAACAAATGCACCACACATGAGTTGCTATGAAGAAAATGGGACGACCCTTGTGATCCTCTATTGAAAATATGCCCTGGAGACAAATAATAATATGGATTATTATCATATTTTATGAAGTTTATGAATTAGGTTTTATACCATGCTATAACCGTATTGAAAGAAACGTCAATACACATGTAATATATAAACAACCAAGAGTTCCCGGTGGAATCTCTAGTCACTGGTTCATTGGTCAACAGACGATCAAGGTTTCATGATCATGTGATGCTTTATGCCAGTTAAAAATGGAGTCACCTCATTGGAGAATGAGATGACGAACATAACCTATCTAAGCATCATAACACGATCATGTCACAAAGTTCAAGTTATGATAATTAGGAAACATAGTGACTTGTTCCTCAGACCGTGAGAACATGTTTAATCACTGTCACCCGAGAGTACCTAAGAGTGTCTAATGTCACTCGGTGGAATGTTGATCATAAGGGTGTGATTCAGTACTCAAAGGGCAGGTTGAGGCATGTGCATCAAGAGCAGGATTTGTTCGTCCGCATGACGAAAGATACTCTAGGCCTACTCGGATACGTTATATCCATAAGCTGCGCAACACATGACTAGGTCACGGGGATATCACTTATTTGATCGAGTAAAGTAGAAATTATCGGTAACGAGGTTGAACCCGATATGGTGATGTCGTTGATCACATCTCGGACAATACAAGTATCATAGAGAAAAAAGGAATATGACATCGCGTTGATGGTTCAACGACAAGTTTTGTGTAATGCACATGTGGTCATTATACAAGTCCCGCTGATGATCATTGGTCCGAGAGGGGTCTCGACCATGTTTGGAGTGTTCTCGAACCGTTGTGTAGCACGCTTAAGGGTTTGACGAAGCTCGAAGATCGTTATTGGTATCATCGGAATCACCGAAGAATAGAGAGGAAGACACCAAAAGGGTTCCGGGAAGTCCGGAGGATGTCCGGAGTAGGATGGAAGGTGTTCCATAGTCACGGGAATTAAATAATATGTAATTAAGTGTTAAATAGTGATTTAATCATTTATTTAATAAAATAAAATGATTAAAATCCCTACTGAGCCAATTTCCATATGGGAAAGGGTCCATGAGGGAAAAGGAAAAAGGGAGGAGGAAGGAGGAGTGGCCGCCTGGGGCCCATGGCCCCCACGCAGGGCCCATGTGGGTCCCTTGGCCGGTAGGCCACCACCTCCCCTCTCTCCCCTCCTTGCTTAGTCCCATATGGCTTAGGCAATAAGTCTTGGATCCCCTTTCCCCTATATATTGAGAGGCATAGGGTGAAATTAAATCATAAAAAAGGTTTCCTAGATTTGGGAATTGCTTCCATCTCTCTCTCTCTCTCTCTCTCTCTCTCTCTCTCTCTCTCTCTCTCTCTCTCTCTCTCTCTCTCTCTCTCTCTCTCTCTCTCTCTCTCTCTCTCTCTCTCTCTCTCGACCGTGGCCCCATTGCTAGGGCTGCGTGAACGAGAAATTCTTCATCGTGGAGCACCGTCTCGCTGCGGGATTCAGGATGCAAGAGATCTACTTCCGCAATCTCGGTTGGATCGGAGAGAAGTGGGAGTCATCATCAAGCATCATACGTGTGTGACTCCCTTGGTGTGGCATCCCGCAAAACCACTACTATAAAATCGCGTTGTTTTTGTGCATTGCATCATCATGACCGCATGCTCATGTCATCATGCCACATTGCATTGCGCATAGTCATCGTCTTGCATTTTGCTTGCATCAAACTATTTTCGGAAAAACCTAATTAGTTTTCTAAACGCCCCGTCTTTATTCAAACGCAAATCCCGGGTCCCCGGATTAATTTTGTTTTGTCCGCTATCGGGTTGTAAAAGCCCCGTGTTAAACAAATAAAATGTTAAATTATTTTAGTGGGGGCAGTCGAACGGGCCGATTCGACCCGAACGACCACCCCCAGGAATTAAAACGGTCCAACCTAGACCCTTTTCTACCCCAACCTAACCTACCCAACCCCTCTCCACCTCTCTCCCTCACCCAATCCCCATCTGCCACCTAGATCAAACCCACCCCACTCCCTCACACCCTCACAGCCAACCCCACACCACTCCCTCTGCCCACGCACGCAACACACACGCGGCCACGCGCACGCCCCTGTGACCCTTCCACCCTGGCCCTACCCCGCCTGGCCCCACGCTCGGCCACCCCGCTCCTCTCTCCCTCCCCGCGTCTCTCTCTCACGATTCTCTCTCTCCCGAGCCGCATCGGCCGACGCTGGCCCGGCCTCTCCCCAACCTCCCGCCAGCGACCCCCCTCCGCCATGCTCCTTCCCTCCGTCCCGCTCCTCCTCGTGGCCTCCGTCCGGAGCTGACGCTGCCTCGCCGCGCCTCCCTCCTGCCGCGCCTCCCCGTCTGCCGTTTCCTGTGCACCGCTGTCCCTCTGCTCCTCCCGCCGCAAGAACCTGCGCCTCGCCCTCGCGCTCCTCTCCGAGCCCCTGGCCGCCTCGAGCTCATCCCCCTCTAGCGTGCTCGCGTGGCCGCCTCTCTCTCGCTCCTTCGCAGAGCCGCCTCACCGCTGCTGACCCCTCCTTCGCTGCCGGACGCCTCCCTGAAGCGCCGCCATGTGACGCCGCCGCCACCGGAACCTCCTCCTCTCGGCTCAAGCCGGACGCCGCTTATCGCTTGCCTCGCTGCCGCCCACCGACGAAGCTCAAGGCCGCCACCAACCTCCGCCGCCCTCCCCACCGCAACGCCTCCCCACTCTCGCCGCCGCCTCCGTCCTCCTCCGCTTCGCCAGGCGTCATCGCCGCCGCCGCCTCCTTCTAGCCGCCGCCAACCCGGCATTGGCGCCCGCCGTTCTTCTCCCTCCTGCCACCGCCCCTCGCGTCGGCCGAGCTTCGCTGAGCCGCCGCCCTCCATCGTCCGCCCGAGCCCGCCGCATCGCACAGGGCTCCACCACCGTCTCCCCACCGCGTCAGCGCGGGCCCCCACCTCGCCGCCACTTGACCTCCCCGCTCGGCCTTCCTCCGTCTGCCAGTACAAGTGCAGCCCACATGCCTTCCAACACGCTTGACCAAGGATGAACATGTGTCTTCTCCCTGCCGTAGTGGGTTCCTAGTACCGCGTTGACAAGATCTTCAAGACCACAATTTCGGTAACGATTCCGTCGACAAGAATAACATGGAAGTATGTCGCCAAGATCTTCCGAGGACCTCGCCCAAGTCTACTGAAGAGTTGTGCACCAAGCCTCGCCGAAGACACATGCGCCTATTCAAGATCGTCACTGACCACCGGAAGCCAGAACATCAAGTTCTTCCTCCCGAACCCGAGGTCCCTCGATCCATGGGTCCGATGGCACGAGGCTCTTCTTCCAGGCACATCGAGTTCGCCACCTCAGATCCGAAGACCCTGATACCCCAAACCGAAGACCGATCCGAAGCGCCAAGGCCTTCGACAGGAGATCGACAAGATCATCGCGGAACTCCAAGGTCTACTTCGCAGTTTGCCGAACGCCGAGATCTTCAATCGGATCCGGGGACACCGAGACCCCGATGCGACAAGTACTTCGTCCCGAACGCCATGACCGTCGACATGACCCGAAGACCCCGGATGCGACAAGATCTGCCCCGTTGTTCGAGAATGTTCCGCCGATTCCACGATCCCGTCGAACCCTGAACCCTGAGACCCGACCCCGAACCCCGGAACCCCAAGTTCGTCGAGACCCCTAATGTGTGACCCTTATCCGAACCCCTATTTTTATAAATGCTAAACATAAAACTTGTTGCATATTGAATTGTCATACTCGCATGCATATTATCATGTGGTTTGGGGGCCTTATGCCGATTCACCATATAAGTAAATATGGGGCCCATATGCGGGCAAATATAGCCTTATATTGGCCTCATTTAAACTTGTGTAGCGAACCGGTGCCATCTTTTGTCTTGCTAATGCAACATTTAATTTGCGGGGTAGATAAATAACTTGAACCGTTTAATTAATTGTCGGGACCCCGGTTCCGCTTAATATGGCCTAATTGCATCGCATCTTGCCATGACATACATCATTCATGCATCATGCCCGATCTTTCGCAGTAGTATTAAATAGTGCATCCGGTGTTTCTTCTAGTGTTTTGCTTCTTCGCGGATAAGGCCGTTGAGTTGATGTGAGCTTCGCCCCGATCTTCGGATGAACCTTCGACAATGTTTTCAGGCGAGCATCTCCCCCCTTTCTACCTATCTTACTTTTATAGTATTTATTCCCTCCTGTTGATCTATTGCTATCTGTGTCTCGATGCTCTAGTTTTCGTAACCGTGATATCCCTCGTAACCTTATATTTCCTTGGACACATCTTGTTACCTGTTGATTGGTAGATAGTTGGACTTGCGCGTCGTAGTCGCTTGCTCAAGTGCTGTTGCGTGTCGTCAAGTTCCACAGTTGTTGGAGTACTGCCGCTTGTTTGATGTTGGAGATGATCATGGCTTTACTTATCGTTCACTTTAATTCCTGTTTAACAACTAAAATTGAAGTAAGCAGAGGCATCAGTGGGTGATAGATAATATTTGGTTTCCGAACGCCCACTTGTGTCCCGTAGGACCCCGAGTACTTGATACCTGTTCCTTGATTTATCGCGCTATCCACATCCGGGAGGATTATGGGACCCCCGAGCGAGCATGATTCATTCTTATTTCTTGGGGCCACAAACTAGTTTGAGGTTTTATTTACTATCCTGTACTTATGCCATGCTACTGCTTTATTTACGATTGTGCGAGGAGCACACTGCATCGCTTTAGGAAAGCGGAATGTTTTCGGTATCGACAAGCCCAGCCACACTTCGGGTTCCCGATCGTTTACAGCCATTGACACAAACCTTGAGTCCGTCTGAGTCGCCTAACTCCGCTATGGTCTACTCAATGGGTGGCCCTGAAATAATTCTGAATCCTGTGATTGCTTTGTCGTGAAGGCCTCGTTGGGTTTTGATTTGGTTTTCCGAGGTTGATCGAGCGTGTGTTGCTATTGGTGCACCGCCGGGTAAAACTTTCTCGGCCGTGTCCATGGTTATGGACGACTTGGAGCACAGTATCTCGATCATAGACAAGCATAACTAAAGTAGTGCTATAAATTTGACTTTATAATGACTAGTAATCAGCTTCACTATAATGGAATGGCTAACTAAAACTGCCCACAATTGCTTGTTTGGTTTGTCGCTTGCGACAATTATATCTGACTAGTAAGTATGGCAACTATAACGGAATGGCTAAATAAAAGTACCAACAACTGCTGGGTTTTGGGACATCTCATGCTATTTGTATCTGACTAGTAAGTGTCACAATTACAATGGAATGATTAACTAAAAGTGCCCACTGCTTATTTTATCAGGATAATTACCTAAACCTGACTAGTAATTGCTGCAACGATAACTGAATAAGTAAAACTGCCAACTGTGTGAGTTCCTCGGTGGACTTCCTCGTTTGGTCTCGAGGGGGAAATACCAGGATGGGTTTGTTTGGTGTTAGATTCAGGTTGGTTCCGATTAGGTCTCTCTTACCCCTCTCTGATCGCCGCCAGTTGTATCGAGTCTCTATAGGTTGTTTAGTGCATCTTTGCCGCTGCTTGATCCACCATACCTATGTAGGCGAGGACCGCCGAATTCTAGCCTCGCCGTGTACTGGCCTCAGTACTGACCGCTCTCTCTTTTTCCTTTGCCCTTTGTCGGCACCCCTTTTGTTTAAGCAGGTTTTGAGATCGACGTCGTTAGCAGGGTTACCCTTCCGGCTGTTCTGTGTTAGGGTTATGGACGCCATTGGTTATTCTTCAGGGCTCTTAGCCCCATTTGCATCTTGTCCGTAGTCGGACGCTGTATCATTTTCAAGGTGATTTGGATCTTCGTATTGTATATCTGTATTCTTGACTCTTGGAGTCGTGTTGTATATATATCTGTTCTGTGGGTCCCATCGAGGACTGTTGTGTAATGTTATTACTTCGTTTTCCACCCGCACGAAAGTGCCTGGTGGGCACCTTTGAATCGTTTCTATGCGGGTTTGGCGGGTTTCGCTAAAACTTGCATAGGTCCGATTCTGAGGGTGTTACAGAGTGGTATCAGAGCCCAGCAGTTGCGATACCCCACAAGTCCAGCCTGTAGGATAACCTAGCTAACGGCCGAAGTAGAGTGTCAAAACTATTTTTGCAAAATTGGTTGGATAGTTCTGATTAGGTCTGATTTTACTCCTTACCCCTCTGCTATTCTCCTCTCACCTCTGCGTGTTTTGGATCCGCTCTCTTCTCTCTCTTCGAGTCCAGGATATCTCGTGGTTGGGTTTCTGTCGTACCTTCAGGGCTATGCTTCCTCCTTTGTTAACGGTGTTCTACCCTCCGGTGTCCATGCCGTCTGAAGAATCCGTCTACTGTGGCACCATTCTTTGTTCCTTGTTTGTGCCGTCCGGTGTTTTCCGACGCGACGACATCATCTACGACAGATCCGATGCAGAGTCTGCATCACTCCTGTGTTTCCGAACCTCGCTTTTCGAGATCTTCAGTCTAATTCCGAGAGTTGGTTGCATAATCCGCCTATTCGTGTGCAGGGTAATGGTTTGGGTGCGCGATGGACTGATCACCATCCGACTACTCTTATCATTCGCTCTTGTACATCGAATCAGTGGATCCAGCGATTTTACTCCATCCACGGAAGTTAGGGGTGGCTTTATTTGTGGATACCTCTACCTTTGCCCTTTTGTTCCCGGAGTGTTCTCTCGACGATCACGGACAACGACCTCTTGTTACTGGTGTCGCGAGGATCTACACGAAGCGAGAAGACGCAGATCGCCGACCTTCCTTCCGGTATCATGAGGCGGATCTCGAGGGCGAGATCCATTGTTAGTGGTGTCGAATTGTGGCATCCCGCAAAACCACTACTAGAAAATCGCGTTGTTTTTGTGCATTGCATCATCATGACCGCATGCTCATGTCATCATGCCACATTGCATTGCGCATAGTCATCGTCTTGCATTTTGCTTGCATCAAACTATTTTCGGAAAAACCTAATTAGTTTTCTAAACGCCCCGTCTTTATTCAAACGCAAAACCCGGGTTCCCGGATTAATTTTGTTTTGTCCGCTATCGGGTTGTAAAAGCCCCGTGTTAAACAAATAAAATGTTAAATTATTTTAGTGGGGGCAGTCGAACGGGCCGATTCGACCCGAACGACCACCCCCAGGAATTAAAACGGTCCAACCTAGACCCTTTTCTACCCCAACCTAACCTACCCAACCCCTCTCCACCTCTCTCCCTCACCCAATCCCCATCTGCCACCTAGATCAAACCCACCCCACTCCCTCACACCCTCACAGCCAACCCCACCACTCCTCTCGCCCACGCATAACACACGCTGCCACGCGCCACGCCTGTGACCCTTCCACCTGGCCCCCGCCCCCCGCTCGGCCACCCCGCTCCTCTCTCCATCCCCGCGTATCTCTCTCACGTTTCTCTCTCTCCCGAGCCGCATCGGCCGACGCTGGCCCGGCCTCTCCCCAACCTCCCGCCAGCGACCCCCCTCCGCCATGCTCCTTCCCTCCGTCCCGCTCCTCCTCGTGGCCTCCGTCGCCGGAGCCCGGCGCCGCGTCTCGCCGGCGCCTCCCTCTGGCCCGCGCCTCCCGCCGTCCGCCGTTTTCCCCAGGCGCCGCCGGTCCCCTCTGCTCCTCCCGCCGCCGCCGCCAGCAACCTCTGCGCCTCGCCCTCCGCGCTCCCTCTCCGAGCCCGCCACCGACCGCCCTCAAGCTCCTCCCCCTCTGGCGCGCTCGCCCGGCCGCCCCTCTCCTCCCTCCCCCCCTGCAGAGCCCGCCTCCCACCGCTCGCGGACCCTCCCTTCCTTGGGACGCCTCCGCCCAGCGCCGCCATGACGCCGCCTGCCACGGAACCTCCTCCTCTCGGATCAAGCGCGGCCGCCGCCGGACGCCTCCGCCTATCGCCGCCCCGTCCTCGCTGCTCGCTCCACCGATGAGCTCTGCGCCGCCACTAACCTCCGTCCGCCGGCCCTCCCCACCGCAACACCCTCCCCCCCCTCTCCGGCCGCCCGTGCCTCCTCCGGTCCTCCTCCGCCCCGCCGTGCGTCGTTTGCCTCGCCGCCCCCGCCTCCTTCTAGCCGCCGCCAACCCGCTGGGCGTCCGCCGCCGTTCTCTCCGGCGACCCTCCCTGCCACCGCCCCTCCGCGTCGGCTCGCCGAGCTCGCCCCGGCCGCCGCCGCCCTCCATCGTCCGCCCGAGCCCGCCGCATCGCCCAGGGCTCCACCACCGTCTCCCCACCGCGTCAGCGCGGGCCCCCACCTCGCCGCCACTTGACCTCCCCGCTCGGCCTTCCTCCGTCTGCCAGTACAAGTGCAGCCCACATGCCTTCCAACACGCTTGACCAAGGATGAACATGTGTCTTCTCCCTGCCGTAGTGGGTTCCTAGTCCCGCGTTGACAAGATCTTCAAGACCACCATTTCGGTAATGATTCCGTCGACAAGAATAACATGGAAGTATGTCGCCAAGATCTTCCGAGGACCTCGCCCAGGTCTACTGAAGAGTTGTGCACCAAGCCTCGCCGAAGACACATGCGCCTATTCAAGATCGTCACTGACCACCGGAAGCCGGAACATCAAGTTCTTCCTCCCGAACCCGAGGTCCCTCGATCCATGGGTCCGATGGAGCGAGGCTCTTCTTCCAGGCACATCGAGTTCGCCACCTCAGATCCGAAGACCCTGAGACCCCAAACCGAAGACCGATCCGAAGCGCCAAGGCCTTCGACAGGAGATCGACAAGATCATCGCGGAACTCCAAGGTCTACTTCGCAGCGGTTGCGACGCCGAGATCTTCAATCGGATCCGGGGACACCGAGACCCCGATGCGACAAGTACTTCGTCCCGAACGCCATGACCGTCGACATGACCCGAAGACCCCGGATGCGACAAGATCTGCCCCGTTGTTCGAGAATGTTCCGCCGATTCCACGATCCCGTCGAACCCTGAACCCTGAGACCCGACCCCGAACCCCGGAACCCCAAGTTCGTCGAGACCCCTAATGTGTGACCCTTATCCGAACCCCTATTTTTATAAATGCTAAACATAAAACTTGTTGCATATTGAATTGTCATACTCGCATGCATATTATCATGTGGTTTGGGGGCCTTATGCCGATTCACCATATAAGTAAATATGGGGCCCATATGCGGGCAAATCTAGCCTTATATTGGCCTCATTTAAACTTGTGTAGCGAACGGTGGCATCTTTTGTCTTGCTAATGCAACATTTAATTTGCGGGGTAGATAAATAACTTGAACCGTTTAATTAATTGTCGGGACCCCGGTTCCGCTTAATATGGCCTAATTGCATCGCATCTTGCCATGACATACATCATTCATGCATCATGCCCGATCTTTCGCAGTAGTATTAAATAGTGCATCCGGTGTTTCTTCTAGTGTTTTGCTTCTTCGCGGATAAGGCCGTTGAGTTGATGTGAGCTTCGCCCCGATCTTCGGATGAACCTTCGACAATGTTTTCAGGCGAGCATCTCCCCCCTTTCTACCTATCTTACTTTTATAGTATTTATTCCCTCCTGTTGATCTATTGCTATCTGTGTCTCGATGCTCTAGTTTTCGTAACCGTGATATCCCTCGCAACCTTATATTGCCTTGGACACATCATGTTACCTGTTGATTGGTAGATAGTTGGACTTGCGCGTCGTAGTCGCTTGCTCAAGTGCTGTTGCGTGTCGTCAAGTGCCACAGTTGTTGGAGTACTGCCGCTTGTTTGATGTTGGAGATGATCATGGCTTTACTTATCGTTCACTTTAATTCCTGTTTAACAACTAAAATTGAAGTAAGCAGAGGCATCGGTGGGTGATAGATAATATTTGGTTTCCGAACGCCCACTTGTGTCCCGTAGGACCCCGAGTACTTGATACCTGTTCCTTGATTTATCGCGCTATCCACATCCGGGAGGATTATGGGACCCCCCTGAGCCAGAGCATGATTCATTCTTATTTCTTGGGGCCACAAACTAGTTTGAGGTTTTATTTACTATCCTGTACTTATGCCATGCTACTGCTTTATTTACGATTGTGCGAGGAGCACACTGTACTGTTTAGGAAAGCGGAATGTTTTCGCGGTATCGACAAGCCCAGCCACACTTTCGGGTTCCCAGTCGTTTACAGCCATTGACGCAAACCTTGAGTCCGTCTCGGAGTCAGCTAACTCCGTTGCGGGTCTACTCAATGGGGTGGCCCCCTGAAATAATTCTGAATCCTGTGATTGCTTTGTCGTGAAGGCCTCGTTGGGTTTTGATTTGGTTTTTCCGAGGTTGATCGAGCGTGTGTTGCTATTGGTGCACCCCGGCCGGGTAAAACTTTCTGAAAGCCGTGTCCGCGGTTATGGACGACTTGGAGCACAGTATCTCGATCATAGACAAGCATAACTAAAGTAGTGCTATAAATTTGACTTTATAATGACTAGTAATCAGCTTCACTATAATGGAATGGCTAACTAAAACTGCCCACAATTGCTTGTTTGGTTTGTCGCTTGCGACAATTGTATCTGACTAGTAAGTATGGCAACTATAACGGAATGGCTAAATAAAAGTACCAACAACTGCTGGGTTTTGGGACATCTCATGCTATTTGTATCTGACTAGTAAGTGTCACAATTACAATGGAATGATTAACTAAAAGTGCCCACTGCTTATTTTATCAGGATAATTACCTAAACCTGACTAGTAATTGCTGCAACGATAACTGAATAAGTAAAACTGCCAACTGTGTGAGTTCCTCGGTGGACTTCCTCGTTTGGTCTCGAGGGGGAAATACCAGGATGGGTTTGTTTGGTGTTAGATTCAGGTTGGTTCCGATTAGGTCTCTCTTACCCCTCTCTGATCGCCGCTAGTTGTATCGAGTCACTATAGGATGTTTAGTGCATGCTGCGCTGCCTTGATCCACCATACCTATATAGGCGAGGACCGAATTCTAGCTTCGCGTGTCTTGGCCTCGATCGACCGCTCTCTCTTTTTCCTTTGCCCTTTGTCGGCACCCCTTTTGTTTAAGCAGGTTTTGAGATCGACGTCGTTAGCAGGGTTACCCTTCCGGCTTGGCCTGGGCAGGGTTATGGACGCCATTGGTCATTCTTAAGGGCTCTTAGCCCCATTTGCATCTTGTCCGTAGTCGGACGCTGTATCATTTTCAAGGTGTTTTGGATCTTCGTATTGTATATCTGTATTCTTGACTCTTGGAGTCGTGTTGTATATATATCTGTTTTGTGGGTCCCATCGAGGACTGTTTTGTAATGTTATTACTTTGTTTTCC
This sequence comes from Avena longiglumis, assembly GCA_030063025.1. Lineage (NCBI taxonomy): Eukaryota > Viridiplantae > Streptophyta > Magnoliopsida > Poales > Poaceae > Avena > Avena longiglumis. The sequence goes on from CP125977.1 coordinate 444,246,070, forward strand.
ACCCGCACGAAAGTTCCTGGTGGGCACCTTTGAATCGTTTCTATGCGGGTTTGGCGCGTTTCGCTAAAACTTGCATAGGTCCGATTCTGAGGGTGTTACACTTGGGCGGTGCTGCACTTGTGGCACTACAAGTTGTCAGAGCTTTCAGAGCCATTGGACGTCGGAACAACCTTGAGGTCGGCTTCGGTACGAGTACATCACCCACATGTCCCGTGGAACGATAACCGTGTTCGGTATTCAAAGGTATAAACACCGAATCCCCTCTCGTTACTGCATCACTAATAGATAGATCCTGGCATCAGGATTATATGTGTAAGAATTTTTTGTTTTCTGGCGCCGAACCCCAACATCCTCCTCGGTAGATGATAATTCCTATACAACGCCTTAGTGGCACGGGAGGATCCTGCGGCCAGAAGAATCCTCTTATTGGTCTGGCCCAACTCACGCAAGTTCTTTTTTTCGTTTTTCCTTTCTTATTTCATGTTTTCTCTTTTTATTACCTTTTATTTTATTTTTATTTCCTCATTTCTTTTCTTTTCTTTTTAATTTGAATATATTAAAAATATAAAATTTCTATTTATTCATTTAAAATATGAGTTCATTGGTGTAAAAAAACCAAATACCCCTTTGAACATTGTTTGATACTTTATGAATCTTTTTCCCCAATTGGAAGTTTTTTATCCCAAGAACATTTTTATCTTTGAAAACGTTTTTTCCTATATCCCAACGAACATATTTTGCAAATTTGGAACGAATTTTTGAACTCAATGAACATTTTTTTGAACACCCATTTGAACAAATATTTTCAAACCTTGTGAACATTTTTCAAATACATGAACATAGTTTTAATCCAAATATTTTTAAAGATATTTACTTTTCAAAATTTAATTAGTGATTTTTTAAAAATTTGAACATTTTTTAAATATGAACATTTCAAATAAGAAAGTTAAAATTAAAATAAATTAAAATAATAGAAAATAGAAATAATGAAAAAAGAAAACCAAATAGAAAAATCGAACCGCGTTTTTAGGCATAGCCTAGAACTGAAAAGGACGCATCGTGCGGTGCATCGTGCGTGTCTGACTCCCTCTACTGAATCGGAGAGAAGCAGGAGTCATCGTCAAGCATCATACGTGTATGACACTATCGGGCGATGTTGCACTTGTGGCATTACGAGTTGTCGGAGCCGTTGGATTTTGAAACGACCTTGAGGTCGGCATCGGTACAACTATATCACCCACGCTTTCCGCGGAACGTTAACTGTGTTTGGTCTTCAAAGATAAGAACATCGAAACCCCTCTCATACTGCATTACTAATAGATAGATCATAACATTAATGTTATCTGCATAGGATTTTTTTTTGTTTTCTAGCGCCGAACCCCAACATCCTCTTCGGTAGATGATAATTCCTATACAATGCCTTAAGTGGCACGGGAGGATTCTGTGGCCTGAAGCATCCTCTTATTGGTCTGGCCCAACTCGTGCGAGTTATTTTTCCTTTTTCCTTTTTTTCCTTTCCTGTTTTCTCTTTTTATTTTCTTTTATTTTTTTATTTCCTCATTTCTTTTCTTTTCTTTTTATTTTAATAAATCTTTACTATTAAAAGGAAGTTGGTGTTGGTATGTTCACTTTGACACTTTGACATAAAACATTGAAAGCATCTGAGCCGTCCAATCTGCATCTAATGGCACGGCAAATCGTCCTAATGCTTGACTTAGCTAATTACTATTAACTGCCACCGAGAAGTGGAAATAATCGGTTTAGAATAGCCCAACAATAAAATAAGCAATGGCCCCGACCTATCATTCTGCAACGTCCCCCCATGAACATGTCAAAAAGATCTCCTCCCATGAAAACCTAACACATGTCTCGTCGCCGCTCCTCCCGTCTCCCTCACCTGCCCCGCCTAGCCGCCACTAGCATCTAGAGCACCTTCAAGCCGGATGACCTCCTCCTTTCGGAGCGCCTCCAGCCCGACATGGTTTGAGATCGATCGCCGCCAACGACCTTTCCCAGCAGGCCGAAGAGGATCTAGCGCGATGGGACTTGTGCAAGTTAACCCAAGACCGGCTGTATCCCTTCTACTTGGCACATCTTTCACCCACCACCACTTCCGATCCATACCACCTGCGGCCGTGTGCGGCACTGCGTCGACGATGTCCATGGGCATAACGTCGTTCAGAACGATGTCCATTAATAATAACATGTTATTGCTAATGTATTACCGTAGTGGAAAGAGACAATTGATTCCTGAGGTATGAAAATGATTTCTATAATTGAGGTACACATACAATGCATAAGCTTCTTCTATGTTGATGTTTCATGTAGTTTATATATACAATATTCCTGAAGTTACTTTTATCTTATTTCTTTTAGATTGTTGCTGAGATGGATGTATTTGTATTTGGCTTGTCAAAGGATGCACTTACCGCTATGTTGAATTATTTGTATTTGAGAGCCCTACCCATATGTCATTGTGGCTTTAGCGGTCCGATGGGATGTCCAGGGCAACATGGGTGGGATGGCTGCTCACTCGCAACAGTTTCAGCGGGGTGTAAGATTATTATCTTCATTGTCACACTTTTACCAATGGTTTTCTTAGGATAGTTTGCATTTGAGAGTACTACCTACATGTTGATGTGGCTTCATATGTCTAAGCATCAGACAGGGCAAGATCGGTCGTGGCTTCTCACTTGCAGCAGCTTCAGCGGATCACTCTTTACCAATAGGGTATTCTTGGGATTATGTAAGTATCTTCTTCTTTCTTAGAGAAATTTTGTTACTGGGCTTTGAGAAAATAAGGATCAGCACATGGCAGCATCCAGTTCGAACGATTGGCAATTGTGCGTCCATATTCTCCTGAGCATCTAGGATGAGGTAACTTCATAAAAAAAAATCATATAGGTTCGGGGATAATATAGATGCATATAATGTGCTTTAATTTTGAAATCCTCCTAACATCTCATGTTACTTCTGTAGGTTAATGGGATCTTCTAGATATTTATTTTGCCATATTTAAGCAGGCTGAAGGCGACAATAACTTATGATATCTCTATCATTCAGTGATTCGGTCCAAGGGTTCCATCTAGCATTTTGTATTTTTTTCCGGTGCTGCAATTGGAGGGTTCTCACAAGTAAGCTAAATCTTATGCTCCTTTATTTTAACGTGAGATTCAGATTGTTTATATTTTATCTAGCCTTACTCTCTTACATTTTTTATTGAAAGTACTGGGTAAATACCCTTCATATTATGTTAACATATTTTATAGCTTAATATATAGTAGAATCGATTTACTATATAATTTCTCAAATGTTTTAGAAGTTCGAACATAATCATAAACATGGCCATAGAGCACCACAACAAAAATAGGAATATCTGCTACGTAATCCATATTCATTCTCTCTACCTTTTGGTTGACGGTTGTCTAGATTTCAATGGGATATTTTCCTATGCATATATATGTTTATCCTAAGTTTGTCTTCAGAATTACATGCCTTCTAGGTTCAGTATTTTACTTTTAGCTTATTTTAGATATATGTATCGCAAGCAATTCATTATTATCGTCATGTGCAGATCGGATGAAATGAGTGTGTCGATTTCGTTGTTGAGTGTAGAATGGGATACTCTTCTATAGAAGGTAAATGCCTGCAAACATTACCTATATTTGCTAAACACTTACTACCGTTGTTGGAAATAAATAGATATGTTGTGTTCTACAGGCAATTTTAAATACATATTTGTCCTATATTTTCTCGGCGGCCTTTTCTAAGTTTGAGCAAGTAGTTGTGCCTGCTTATTTTATTAATCACTACGTGCGATAAGATATATTTAGATTGTTGGATTCTGAAGTGGTTCTCAATCCAGTCAATTATATTGTAGCTATTTATTTTTCATTATTGACACATGGAAACCATTCAGCAGTGAAGGTATACCTAAACACGCACATGAGATTTTTTTTTCAATTTTCATACCGAAGTTCTAACTTACAATCTGTATTCAAATTGTCGAAGCCTATCAAGTTTACTTATGAGCAATGAATTTTTCTGCATGTTGTGAATGATTTGCACATGAAATAAGTAGCAAAAACTTGGTGCATTTAACAGGATCCTCTTACTTCATGCTTGCTCTTGTTACTTCATGAAGTGTTGTATGAACCATTTCATTTTATTTTGTAATCTTGTAATGTGCAAAATTCATTGGTTTGTGCATAATATGTTAAATGTGAAATTGCGTGCGTTGCACGTGCGTGCAAAAAGATGTAAATCATGGCGAAGGAAACACCGCCGCCTAGCCTTTTCCATTTTCCGTGAGGTGGCGCCCTTCGCTCTCCATTTATTTGATCCACTCCTCTTTGCTATTTTCAGTCGTGTTGGAATGTTCGTCATAATTCCATTGCAGGACATGCGAAGATCTCTTCGTGATACATGATATAAAGGTGCAATGACAAAATCCATGTATTTTCTTCAAAGCTTTGACACTGCATTTCAAATAAGGGTGAGGAGCTCCTTTTGATTGTGATGGTAGTATGTATCTCAGAATTACTATTATCTCTTAATGGTCGTAAGTTTATGATTGTGAGTGGGAAGAATAATATTATTTGTATTGTCTTTGTAGACGAAGTTGTATGGCCTTTGTGGTGTACATCAACATAAGTTAATAAAGCGAGCACCATTTTCAGGGTGATGGGTGTAATCTTACATGATAATTGTATGAAGATCAAAATAGAGATGTCCTGAAACTTGTTAGGCATCCCCTTGTTGTGGGGTTACATGAGGTACATTATCTACTTCTTGCTGGTAGATGTTGGTATTGCTAATATTTCTTATTAATTGTCTTCTTTAAGTACCAGTAGGATCATTAATTGGCATTCTACTATTCGCAGGTGTTGGCAAGCCCAAAGAAGATATTTATAATATGGAATTTATCATTGGTGAACTATTTTATAATATTGTGCAGCCCCACTCTTCTTTGTAATTTCTGGCATTTCGTGTCTTGACTTTAATATTGAAATTGGAACCAATTCTTCTATATGTAGCTTGGATGTCTGACTTATTCCTCTTCGGATGTACATACATTATTTTTCAAACTTCATCTGTTGATTATGAGTTGTGTGCTTAAAGAAAAACTATTTGTAGAAGTGGGATGAAATACTTTGAATCGTGTAACACTAGCAAGATTTACACATATATTTCCTAGGTCGTGCGAATGCATGCGATTATATGCTTCTCTTGGTCTAACATTCTTGTACAACGGTTAATGGTATTACATAAGTTTTAGTCGGCACAAGTATCTTTATTTCATCTGTTTTTAGAAAAATAAAGTAGAGGAAAATAGGGCCTCCTTTGGGCTTTTGAACCTTGTGAAAATACTTCGAAAAAATGCTAGATTTTTCACAACTCTTGTGGCATGTGTGGAAAGCTACAACTACTGTTGTTCGAACTGTAATGCTTGTTGCCACCTATCTAGAGTCTTGGGCTAAGTCTTTGACTAAGGTGATTGAAAAGATTTCAGAGGAGACACTGAGGCGTAGCCACGAGTGACACGTTGAGCACAAGGTGGTTACGGAGCATAGTGGCAGCGAAACAACAAAAGAGGTGAAACTGAGGTGTTGGGTCCTATGAATTGTGGCCTTTAAGTCACGATGCATATCCATTTTCCATGCAAGAACTAATTAGTTTGGTTCAGTTAAAAACCTGACATCTCACGTGTTCGTGTTGACGATTGTTATTTGCAAACATGTGATATAAATAAGTGATATATGCCTTTATTTCAATTTTATCAGTGTTATTTTAAGTTATTTTATTATATTTTCATTCAAAACATTCAATTTTACTTATCTCATAGTACTACATATTTAACAAAAAAGTGAAAGGAAAAAAGGGATAGTCACACAAAATGAGAAATTTACCCATGCTCATTTTTCCCCATCAACGCTTGAATTGACCAATGGCTTTGATGATTAGCTCTCTTTGTCATGTATTTTTTATCCCTTGAGTAGTTTTGACTTTTGACCAAGGTTGTGCGTTATACATATGTCACATCACTACACATCTATTTAGAAAACATGGATATTAGATCAAGTGAAAATCACCAGGAAAAGAACAAGAAATCCACCAAAAAATTAAATTTATCACGTTTAATTACCAAAAGTACTTAAAAGAGCCAAGAGAATAATAAAAATTATATGGAAAACTAAAATTGGGATTTTCAATGAATTTTATTGCTATATTTTATTTTTCTAGATTCTTTGAAGATTTTAATTTACTCCTTTTGGATAATCTTGTTGAACAATCCAAACTGCTTTTGCTTGGATGGATTGTGTTGCCGCTCGCATATCCTCCACGTCACCGTGATATTTATGTGTTGGAAATAAATTATCATGATTAATTACTCAAAGGAAAAAATTAAAATTGAGAGACCGTAGCAACGCACGGGCATTTAACTAGTTATAATATAAAGTTTCTATCTATTCTTTTAAAATATGAGTTCATTGGTGTAAAAAAAACCAAATACCCCTTTGAACATTGTTTGATACTTTATGAATCTTTTTCCCCAATTGGCAGTTTTCTAATTCCAAGAACATTTTTTTAATCTTGCAAAATTTTTCTTGTATCCCGATGAAACATATTTTGGAATTTTGGAACGTATTTTTGAACTCACTGAACATTTTTTTTAACACCCATGTGAACAAATATTTTCAAGCCTTGTGAACATTTTTTAAATACATGAACATAATTTAATCCAAATATTCTTTAAAGATATTTATTTATCATAATTTAATTAGTGAGTTTTTAAGAATTTGAACATTTTTTAAATATGAACATTTCAAATAAGAAAGTTAAAAATAAATTAAATTAGAATAATAAAAAATAAAAAATAAATAGAAAAACCGAACCGCGTTTTTAGACATAGCCTAGAACTTATGCGCCACACCAATAGGCACCGCATTGAGCCAATTGAAATTTCAAGGCACCATGCGAATAGTTGGGAGAGATTCATAGTTGCATTGAATCCACTAGAAGTTTCTTTCTCGGTGGACATGGCCTATGAACCTCCAATACCTCCGAAGTAGGATGGATGCTGGCCTTCCCAGTTCAAGAAAATACACAACATATCCAGGTGATTGTTCTCTTAGGGCATTTTTATCGGGTCAAGTCATTCCGTCTCCATGCAGATACGTGGAACGTATGCGGCGCCTTAGGGACCCTACTTATCTGGACAAACACATCCGGCTCGACTTGGTCATACACTAAAACTAGACAACGGTTGCGATGGCCCAGACACATACAGACATCGTAGGTGTCCCGCCAGTCGACTACTCAAATCCCATATTTAAGTGAAACATTAGTACTTAACGATAGCTATTCATTAGATTAAGTCCTGGCATTTACAAAAAGGCAGTTTGAATATAATACGGGGATGCTACAGCTACTGCTGCTGCTGGTGGAGGACGTTGCCATGGCCATCGTTGGCGCGACGACCATTGTCGTGGCCACCGTTGTTGCTACCGTCGGCCCCATCGATCACAGCCCTAGCGGACTAGATGGCCCGCTGCTGGACGTGTTCGCGGTTACGATCGCGCGTCAGGCCGCGAGCCACCATCTTGCTTGTCGCCTTCCTGCGGTCCTCCTCCGCCCGGTTCACCATGTCCTTGTCCATCTCGGCGGCCCAGTGGTCCCTGGCCTCCTGGTTGGCGAGCTCCCTCGCCGCAGCAATGGAAAATGTCTGGCGCTAGAGTTCTGTCTCAGCCGCACGCAACTCCGTCGGAGAAGGAGAAGGAGTCGGAGCCAGAACCGGAGCACCATTGGGGCTGAAGCCGGAACCGGAGCACCATTGGGGCCGAAGCCCAGCTCCTGCGCGATCTGCACGGGGACAGAGATCGCCTCCTTCCCTCCTCCTCGTCGTCCTCTGTCACCTCTGTCTCGTCGCCCTTGATGAGAGCTCACGCGGCCACCACCTCAGCAGCCATAGCCACGCGCTCTTCCTCCGCCGCCGAGTCGGCTACGTGCTCGCGCTGCGCCTCTTCCACGTCACTGTGCGCTTTGGCAGCATGGAGAAGCTCGCAGACGGCGACCTTGGTGGCATCCTTGGCCACCTTCTCCAGCGTGGTCATTGTCGCCTTGTAGCGGATCTCACGGAGAGCCGCTGATGCGGCCTCCAAGGGTACCGCCTCCTTGGCGGCGACGTGGTGTATGTCGCGCACCGCCCATTGGGAGGCCACCAAGGAGGCCGCCTGCACCACATACTCTAGTGCCGCCTTGATGTCTACGCACTTCTATTTTTTTATACAGTTGTTGGGCCTTCAAGTGCAGAGGTTTGTAGAACGACAACAAGTTTCCCTTAAGTGGATTACCCAAGGTTTATCGAACTCGGAGAGGAAGTGGTCAAAGGTATCCCTCTCAAGCAACCCTGCAATCAAGATACATGAAGTCTCTTGTGTCCCCAACACACCCAATATACTTGTCAGGTGTATAGGTGCACTAGTTCGATGAAGAGATAGTGAAATAAAAGTAGTATGGATGATTATAAATGGTAACGGTGTTAGAAAAGAGCTTCTTACGAGGAGGAAAAGATTGAAGTTGTCCTGTAAATTCCCCGACAACAGCGTCATAAAAGAGCTTTCTGGCTTGTTCTTGACGTGGGAGAGACTAAAGGCAATCTTAAATTAAGATGGAAGCAAGCAAACATGTAACATATTTAGTTGTAAACGGTGTTTCAATGCTTTAGAAACAAGGCCTAGGGATCATACTTTCACTAGTGAACACTCTCATATAAATATCTTCTCTTCATGATACTACTCTGAACTACTCTCCGGTCGGACAACTCTAATCCACGGTAGGGATACAAAAGCATGATACGTCAGAAACATATCTATAATTTTTGATGTTCTATGCTTGTTTAGTATCTACTTTGCTTTTCTTTGTCTACACTTTGAGGTGTTTCTATATGTTTTCTTGTACTAACCTATTAAAAATATGTCACAGTGCCATTTGCCTATTTTCTTTTGTTTTTGGTTCTAGAAAGGCAGAAAATCAATATTCTCGGAATTGGACGGGACAAAAGCCAAAGTCGATATTTTACCATGGGGAACACGAAGGCTGAATACGAGACGGAGGAGAGACACCAGGGGGCACACCCCCTGGCCACGCGGCTGGGCCCAGCCCGCGCCTGGGGGGGTGCGGCCGCTCTGGCTGCCCTCTGCCTCGCCTCTTCGCCTATAAAGACCCCCCGATGCATAAACCCTAAGCACCCGATCAATATTCCACGAAACCGTCTGTAGACGCCGCCACCATCGTCCATAGATCGGGGGATCTGAAGCTCTTCCTGGCACCCTGTTGGAGGGGAGATCATCCCGGAGGCCTTATTCTTCATCATGCCAGCCTCCGGTATGAAGTGTGAGTGGTTCCACCTTGGACTACGGGTCCATGTAGTAGCTAGATGGTTGTATCTCCTCCTTTGTGCTACCATGTTTAGATCTTGTGAGCTCCGTTCATGATCAAGATCATCTATTTGTAATCATGCATGTTGTGTTTGCGGGGATCCGATGGATATTGACATTACTATGTCAGATTAATTAATGGTTTTTTCTTATTGATTATATCATGTCTGTGTTGTTTGTGATCTTGCATGCTCTCCTTTTCTAGTAGCTATCTTGGCCAAGTAGATGCTAGCGACTCCAAGAGGGGGTATTTATGCTCGATAGTGGGTTCATGCCTCTATTTAATCTAAGGGAAGTGACAAAAATCTCTAAGGTTGTAGATGTGATGTTGCCACTAGGGAGAAAACAACGGTCTCTTGTTCATGGAACAAGTGGATTGTTTACCTTACACACTTTGCTTAAAGCAGTTATTCATGATCTTTGTTTGTAGCTTGTCATGTCGCATGCATAGTTAACATGTCCTATTGTTAGAATTCCATCTTTCATGCACATGTTTAGAGTTCTTTGATCCCAGCTTTCAATGTTTTCAAATGGTTGTATCTTTATTGTGAGGGTGCATGTCACCTCAAAAATTATTCTTTTTATCACTTACCTACTCGAGGACGAGCAGGAGTTAAGCTTGGGGATGTTGATACGTCGGAAACATATCTATAATTTTTGATGCTCCATGCTTGTTTAGTATCTACTTTGCTTTACTTGTCCACACTTTGAGGTGCTTTTTACATGTTTTCTGGTACTAACATACTAACAAGTTGCAATAGTGCCAGATGCCTGTTTTCTGCTGTTTTTGGTTTCATAAAAGTTAGTAAATAAATATTCTCGGAATTGGACGGGACAAAGGACAAAGTCAATTACTTTCCGTGAGGAACAAGAAGTCCAAAGGAGAGCCGGAGGGGCCAGCCAGATGGTTGGGATATGCTATATGGGTATCCTCATAGCATGTCACTTATCCGGATTACCCGGGTGGCCCACAGTTGGTAGCACGGCCTATGGCCTGCTGGGCGGCCCAGTTAGATGGATCCAGAAGGGAGGCCCATGCAGGATAAAGGAAGGCTACGATGGAGTCACCAACGTACCCATAGCCTTGGAGTGCAAGATACACAAGACTAGTAATAGACGGTGTAGGACTCTGTAACCTGTCCGGCTAGGACTTTTCCCTATAACCCTAGGACCTGGCGACTATATAAGTCGGGCCTATGGGAGCCTTTAGGGCATCGATTCAGATAACCTCGCACAGCGAACCAATCCCTGTAACTCGGCATATTGCCATTATAGTGATTTATAGCAGGAGTTGGATTCCGCAACCGTCGTGGGATCTGAACCTGGGTAAGTTGTGTTACCTCATACCCATCAACCGTCCGCCTTCCCCCACGTATCTAAACACGCACTGTGAGGACCCGTCCATGGCGTACTCGTCGGCAATACCATGATATTTGGCGCCCACCATGGGGCAAGAGGCACTTCAGGCTCTTCAGCGGGCGAGGACCAAGATCTTAGCGGGAATCGGCGAAACCGTGGCCATCGGTCGCGTTCTCTTCTCCGGCAACGTTCTGATCGTCCCTCCGGACGAGTTCTGCATCCCGGCGAAGATGAACCCTACGCGGTGTTCGATCGTTCCTATCAGAGGCATCCACATCTTCATCGGCGAAACCGACTCGGGCACCAGTTCCATGGGAGTCGAAGGAGCATCAAGGCCCGCACGAACCGCCTACGGGCAGGATACGTTCGCGGAAGGATCGATGTCAGATCTCTCTTCAGAGTTCGCGGAAGGATCAATGTCGGATCTCTCTTCGGAGTTTGCCGAAACCATAGTACTAGGTGATGAACTTTGACGGATCAAAGCTGCTCAACGGCTCGGGGGCTGGTGTATTGCTACAGCCACCAGTAGTATACAAGCTACACTACGCTCTGCAGATCCACTTCGAGGCTACAAACAACATGTCAGAGTATGAAGCACTCATTCACGGACTTCGTGTAGCCAAGGATATTGGCATCAAGCACATAGTTTGCCGTGGAGATTCCGAGTTGGTTGCCCAGCAGGTGGCTGACACCTGGAATGCACGGAACCCTATGATGGCGGCATATCGAGAAAAGTGGACGAGATAGCCAAGAGCTTCTTGGGATACGAAGTCAAGTATGTACCTAGGGAGAAAAACGAGGCGGCTGATCTGCTATCTAAGCTTGGATCAGGGCGCAAGCAAATTCCGCCAGGAGTTTTCCTAGAGCACCTGCGCACACCATCTGTGAAGGGAGCCGACATCGACAACCCGGATAGAGCTGACTCTTTCGTCAACATGGTGACTAAGGTCCCTCCGTCTTGGACAAAACCGTTCATGGAATATCTCGAATACGGAACTTTGCCCAACGACAAAGTCGAAAGACGGCAAATAGTACGACGAGCAAAGGGTTATACCATAATCAATGGGCAACTCTACAAAAGGAGCACTACTGGTGTATACCTAAAGTGTGTTTCCCAGCTAGAAGGTATGGAAATCCTGCGCGAGATCCATCTCGGAGACTGTGGGCATCATGCCGCTCCTCGATCGTTGGTCGCGAAAGCCTTCCGACAAGGATTCTACTGGCTGACCGCGAAAGCGGACGCCGACAAGCTGGTTGAGACATTGTGGCATCCCGCAAAACCACTACTAGAAAATCGCGTTGTTTTTGTGCATTGCATCATCATGACCGCATGCTCATGTCATCATGCCACATTGAATTTGAGCATCGTCATCATCTTGCATTTGCTTGCATAAAATTATTCGCGGATAAACCGGTTCATGTTTTCTAAACGGCCGTCTTAATTCAAACGCAAAACCCCGGATGCTGCCGGATATTTTGTTTGTCCAAAACTATTTACAAAGTTCGTCGCAATCAAATAAAAATATTAAATTATTTTGGGCGGGGCAGTCGAACGGGCCGATTGACCCGAACGACCGCCCCAGAAATTAAAAACGCTCCAACTACACCCGCCCTTCCAAATCCTAAACCTACCCATCTTCCTACCCACCCTTGCCTCCACATCACCTCACCCAATCACCGGACGCCACATCAGCCACCCCCAGCTCCCCACCAATCCGCCGCTGCCACGTGGCCTCCCTCTCCCCTCCCTCACATGCACTCAGTCACACACACCCCACACACCCTACACTACACGCCCCCGCGCCCCACACCCGACACAGCGCCCTGCACCGGCCCCACCTGGCCCCACCTGCCCGCGTGCCCGTCCCTGTTCACCTTCCCCTTCCTCCCGCGCGCTCTCTCCCTCCTACTCACACGCCGCCCCTTCCCACCTTCTTCCCCTCCGCCTCCGGCCCCGGCGCGGCCCCCTCTTTCCCCGCCTCCCCTCCGGCCCCGCCGCACCCCGCCTCAAGCGCGCCGCTGCCACCGCCTCTGCTACAAGCCGCCTCCGCCCATCGTCCTCCGCCTCCTCCGTCGCCTCGCCCCGCCACCGCTTGCCCGCGCCCCCGCCGCCACCTCGGCGGACCAGCGCGCCGTCGCTTGCTCGCCAAGCTCGGCGCGCCCGCCTCCGGCGACACCTCTCCGCCTCCGCCGCCCGCTCGAGTTCCCGAGCCTCCGCCCTGCTCGCGCTGCTGCCCCGACAAGCGAAGCGCCAAGGCCCGTCACCCGCCAGGCTCGCGTCCGTCGCCCGCCCCAAGCTCGTCGCCGAGTCGCCGTCGCCGCCCCTCGACCTCGCGTGCGCCTCCGCGATCGCGCCTGCTCCGCCCGCCTCGCCTACACGCCCTCTGCCTTGCCTTGCTGTCTGCCCGGCGTGCCGCCCCGGTTCCTCCCCGAGCCGTCGACCCGCGTCCCTGCTCTGGCCGCGAGCTCTTCCCTCGTCAGCGACCGCCGGCCCCACCACCTCTGCAAGCTCCTCGGCCGCGTCCTCCTCCCAGGCCTCGTCGCGCGGCCCCACGAGCGCCTCGTCCCCGACACCGTCATCAGCGCCGCTTCAATCCTCTGACGCTGGCTCCTGTTCAGGGTGTTGCCAATCCGTTGGTGTGATGTGAAGAGGCTCGACACAGGTTTTGTTCGTGTGGTGTGGTGGTACCATGAAGTCAAACCCGAGAAGATGGTGGGGTGTTGAATGTTGCCTCCTGACGACAAGATCGACAGTGACCCAGATAACCCCGATGTACTGAGGCGCTGATCCAAGTATGCCATCGATGGTGGATGCGAGAACCCCAAGATCGACATCGACAAGACCTCCTCCAAGCCGTAAGCCAAGATCTGCACCGTTACGGGCTTCGTCAACCTATGCGTGAGGTGGAACCCGAGGACACCGGTATCACAAGATCTACATCACGGACGCACCCCGGACGCGGAGAAACCCTCGGACGCCAAGTACTGCCTCGGACGCCAACACCCGAACTGAAAGGAACGCCAAGTCCGACCCGACCCGCGGACCCGACAAGGTCTCCACGAATACGACAAGAACGACAACGCCCGGAAGAACCCGATGCGCCGCGACACCGAACCAAGTCCTTCCCGGAGTCCGAGAACGTTTCCGTCGAACCCTGGACCCCGAGACCGACCCCGGACCCCGAACCCCGAAACCCCAAGACCGTCGAGACCCTAATGTGTGAACCCCTTATCCGAGAACCCTAATTTATAAATGTCACCTACATAACTGTTGCATATAAATTGTTCATGCATGCGTCCATATCATGTGATTTGGGGGCCTTATGCCGATTCACCTAATAATTAAATCCGGGGCCCATATGCGGGCAAATCTAGTCTCATATTGGCCTCATTTAAACTTGTGTAGCGAACCGGTGCTATCTTTTGTCTTGATAAACAACATTTAAATTGCGGGTTAGCTAAACAATATGAACCACCTAAATATTGTCGGGACCCCGGTTCCGCTTAATATGGCCTAATTGCATTGCACCTTGCCATGTCATACATCATACATGCATCATGCCGATCTTCTGCCGTTGTATTAAATATTGCACCCGGTGTTTCTTCTAGTGTTTGGTTCTTCGCGGATAAGGCCGTTGAGTTGATGTGAGCTTCGCCCCGTTCTTCGGTTGAACCTTCGACAATGTTTTCAGGCGAGCATCTCCCCCTTTCTACCTATCTTACTTTTATAGTATTTATTCCCTTCTCTTGATCTATTGCTAATTGCTCTAGTGTTTCGTACCCGTGATATCCCTTGCAGCCTTATATTGCCTTGGACACATCCTATTACCTGTTGTTTGGTAGATAGTTGGACTTGCGCGTCGTAGTCGCTTGCTCAAGTGCTGTTGCGTGTTGTCAAGTGCCACAGTTGTTGGAGTAATGCCGCATGTTTGATGTTGGAGATGATCATAGTTTTACTTATCGCACACTTTAATTCCTGTTTAACAACTAAAATTGAAATAAGCAGAGGCATCGGTGGGTGATAGATAATATTTGGTTTCGACGCCCACTTGTGTCCCGTAAGACCCGAGTACTTGATACTGTTCCTTGATTTATCGCGCTATCCACATCCGGAGGTATATGGGACCCCCAGGCGGATCTTGATTCATCTTATTTCTTGGGGCCACAACTAGTTTGAGGTTTTATTTACGATCCTGTACTTATGCCATGCTACTTTACGTATTTAAATTGTGCGAGGAGCACCTTGTCTGTTAGGTATGCGGAGTGATTACGCGGTATCGACAAGCCCAGCCACACTTTCGGGTTCCCGATCGCTTCTGACCATTGGCGCAACCTTGAGTCCGTCTCGAGCTTGCTTACTCCGTTCGGGATCTACTCAAAGGGTGGCCCCTGAAATATTTCTGAATCCTGTGATTGTTCGATCGTGAAAGCCTCGTTGGGTTTTGATTTGGTTTTCGAGGTTGATCGGCGTGTGTTGCTATTGGTGCACCCGGCGGGTAAAACTTTCAAAGCCGTGTCATGGATATGGACGACTTGGAGCCCCGTCTCTCGATCCTAGACACGCATAACTAAATTTTATTGCTATAAATTTGACTTCATAATTACTAGTAATCAGCTTCACTATAATGTAATGGCTAATTAATACTGCCCACAACTGCTTGTTTGGCGTGTCGCTATGACCATTGTACTGACTAGTAAGTATTGCAACTTCTAGCGGAATGGCGAATAAAAGTACCAACAACTGCTGGGTTTGGGTTTATATCATGTTATCATGTCGATTAGTAATTGCTGTAACTATAACGGAATGGTTAACTAAAAGTGCCTTGCTTATTTTATCGGGATGATTAACTAAACGACTAGTAATTGCTGCAACGATAATCGATTAAGTAAAGCGCCAACCGTGTGAGTTCCTCGGTTGACTTCCTCGATTGGTCTCGAGGGGAAAGCCAGATGGGTTTGTGTGGTGATAGTATCGAGTTGGATCCGAATAGGTCATTCTTACCCCTCTCGATAACCGCCGGTTGTATCGAGTCTCTATAGGTTGTTCGATTATCTTTTGCCGCTCGATCCACCATACCTATGTAGGCGAGGACGCGAATTCTAGCCTCGCCGTGTCTTGGCCTCGATCGATGCTCCTTCTTTTCCTTTGCCCTTTGTCGGCACCCTTTTGTTTAAGCAGGTTTGAGATCGGCGTCGTTAGCGGGGTTACCCTTCCGGCTTGGCGGCAGGGTTATGGGCGCCATCGGTTATTCTTGAGGCTCTTAGCCCCATTTGCATCTTGTCCGTAGTCGGACGCTCTATCGTTCAAGGTGATTTGGATCTTTGTATATTAAAGCTGTATTCTTGACTCATGGAGTCATTATATATATCTGCTACTGTGGGTCCCATCGAGGACTGTTGTGTAATGTTATTACCGTTTTCCACCCTTGCGAAAGTGCTGGTGAGCACCTTTGAATCGTTTCTATGCGGGTTTGGTGAATTTTGCTCAAACTTGCATAGGACCGGTCTGAGGGTGTTCTGAGTGGTATCGAGCTCAAAGATTCGATACCCCACAAGTCCAGCCTGTAGGATAACCTAGCTAACGGCCGAAGTAGAGTGTCCAAAACTATTTTGCAAAAATCGGTTGGATAGTTCTGATTAGGTCTGATTTTACTCCTTACCCCTCTGCTATTCTCCTCTTATCTCGACGTGTCTTGAATCTGCTCTCTTATCTTTTCTTCGAGTCCAGGATTTCTCGTGGCTGGGTTCCGTCGTACCTTCAGGGTTTCGCTTCCTTCTTTGATAACGGTGTTCTACCGTCCGGTGTTCAAGCTGCCTGATGAATCCGTCTACGGTGTTACCATTCTTTGTTCCTTGTTTGTGCCTTCCGGTGTTTTTCCGACGCGACGACATCATCTACGCCAGATCCGATGCAGAGTCTGCATCACCCCTTGTTTCCGAACCTCGCTTGTCGAGATCTTCAGTCTGATTCCGAGAGTTGGTTGCATAATCCGCCTATTCGTGTGCAGAGTAATGGTTTGGGTGCGCGATGGACTGATCACCATCCGACTACTCTTATCATTCGCTCTTGTACCTCGAATCAGTGGATCCAGCAGTTTTACTCCGTCCACGGAAGTTAGGGGTGGCTTTATTTGTTGATGCCTCTACCTTCGACCTTTGTTCCCGGAGAGTTCTCTCGGCGATCACGGACAACGACCTCTTGTTAGAGGTGTCGCGAGGACCTACACGAAGCGATAAGACGCAGATCGCCGACCTTCCTTCCGGTACCATGAGGCGGATCTCGAGGGCGAGATCCTTTGTTAGTGGTGTCGAATTGTGGCATCCCGCAAAACCACTACTAGAAAATCACGTTGTTTTTGTGCATTGCATCATCATGACCGCATGCTCATGTCATCATGCCACATTGAATTTGAGCATCGTCATCATCTTGCATTTGCTTGCATAAAATTATTCGCGGATAAACCGGTTCATGTTTTATAAACGGCCATGTTAATTCAAACGCAAAACCCCGGATGCTGCCGGATATTTTGTTTGTCCAAAACTATTTACAAAGTTCGTCGCAATCAAATAAAAATATTAAATTATTTTGGGCGGGGCAGTCGAACGGGCCGATTGACCCGAGCACCTTGCCGAAATTAAAAAGCGCTCCAACTACACCCGCCCTTCCAAATCCTAAACCTACCCATCTTCCTACCCACCCTTGCCTCCACATCACCTCACCCAATCACCGGACGCCACATCAGCCACCCCCAGCTCCCCCCCAACCCGCCGCTGCCACGTGGCCTCCCTCTCCCCTCCCTCACATGCACTCAGTCACACCACACACCCCTACACTACACGCCGCGCCCACACACCACTGCCCCAGCCCCCTGGCCCCACCTGCCCGCGTGCCCGTCCCTGTTCACCTTCCCCTTCCTCCCGCGCGCTCTCTCCCTCCTACTCACACGCCGCCCCTTCCCACCTTCTTCCCCTCCGCCTCCGGCCCATGCCCCTCTTTCCGCCTCCCCCTCGGCCGACCCGCCTGCCCACCCGCCTCAGCCTGCCACCCTCTGCTCGCCCAGCGCCGCCCTCCGCCCAATCGTCCTCCGCCTCTCCTCCGTCCGCCTCGCCCCGGCCACGCTTGCTCCAGCCGCGCCCCCTCGCCACCTCCGGCGGACCAGCGCCCGTCGCGCTTGCTCGCCAAGCTCGGCGCCGCCTCCTCGGCGACACCTCTCCGCCTCCGGCGCCCGCTCGAGTTCGAGCCTCCGCCACTGCCTCGCGCTGCCGCCCCGGCAGCGCCAGCGCCCGTCACCCGCCAGCTCGCGCGCGTCCGTCGCCCGCCCAAGCTTCGTCGCCCGGAGTCACCCGTCGCCGGCCCCCTCGACCCTCTCGCGTGCGCCTCCGGCCGCGACCGCACCCTCCGTTCCGGCCCGCCTCGCCTACACGCCCTCTGCCTCCCCTTGCCCTGCTGCCTGTCCGGCCCGCCGGCGTGCCGCCCCGGTTCCTCCCCACGCCATCGACCCACGTCCCTGCTCTGGCCGCGAGCTCTTCCCTCGTCAGCGACCGCCGGCGCCACCACCTCTGCAAGCTCCTCGGCCGCGTCCTCCTCCCATGCCTCGTCGCGCGGCCCCACGAGCGCCTCGTACCCGACACCGTCATCAGCGCCGCTTCAATCCTCTGACGCTGGCTCCTGTTCAGGGTGTTGCCAATCCGTTGGTGTGATGTGAAGAGGCTCGACACAGGTTTTGTTCGTGTGGTGTGGTGGTACCATGAAGTCAAACCCGAGAAGATGGTGGGGTGTTGAATGTTGCCTCCTGACGACAAGATCGGACGGTGACCGGATAACCCGATGTCTTGGCGCTGATCCAAGTATGCCATCGATGGTGGATGCGAGAACCCCAAGATCGACATCGACAAGACCTCCTCCAAGCCGTAAGCCAAGATCTGCACCGTTACGGGCTTCGTCAACCTATGCGTGAGGTGGAACCCGAGGACACCGGTATCACAAGATCTACATCACGGACGCACCCCGGACGCGGAGAAACCCTCGGATGCCAAGTACTGCCTCGGACGCCAACACCCGAACCGAAAGGAACGCCAAGTCCGACCCGACCCGCGGACCCGACAAGGTCTCCACGAATACGACAAGAACGACAACGCCCGGAAGAACCCGATGCGCCGCGACACCGAACCAAGTCCTTCCCGGAGTCCGAGAACGTTTCCGTCGAACCCTGGACCCCGAGACCGACCCCGGACCCCGAACCTCGGAACCCCAAGACCGTCGAGACCCTAATGTGTGAACCCCTTATCCGAGAACCCTAATTTATAAATGTCACCTACATAACTGTTGCATATAAATTGTTCATGCATGCATCCATATCATGTGATTTGGGGGCCTTATGCCGATTCACCTAATAATTAAATCCGGGGCCCATATGCGGGCAAATCTAGTCTCATATTGGCCTCATTTAAACTTGTGTAGCGAACCGGTGCTATCTTTTGTCTTGATAAACAAAATTTAAATTGCGGGTTAGCTAAACAATATGAACCACCTAAATATTGTCGGGACCCCGGTTCCGCTTAATATGGCCTAATTGCATTGCACCTTGCCATGTCATACATCATACATGCATCATGCCGATCTTCTGCCGTTGTATTAAATATTGCACCCGATGTTTCTTCTAGTGTTTGGTTCTTCGCGGATAAGGCCGTTGAGTTGATGTGAGCTTCGCCCCGTTCTTCGGTTGAACCTTCGACAATGTTTTCAGGCGAGCATCTCCCCCTTTCTACCTATCTTACTTTTATAGTATTTATTCCCTTCTCTTGATTTATTGCTATCTGTGTTGCGATGCTCTAGTGTTTCGTACCCGTGATATCCCTTGCAGCCTTATATTGCCTTGGACACATCCTATTACCTGTTGTTTGGTAGATAGTTGGACTTGCGCGTCGTAGTCGCTTGCTCAAGTGTTGTTGCGTGTTGTCAAGTGCCACAGTTGTTGGAGTAATGCCGCATGTTTGATGTTGGAGATGATCATAGTTTTACTTATCGCACACTTTAATTCCTGTTTAACAACTAAAATTGAAATAAGCAGAGGCATCGGTGGGTGATAGATAATATTTGGTTTCCGAACGCCCACTTGTGTCCCGTAAGACCCCGAGTACTTGATACCTGTTCCTTGATTTATCGCGCTATCCACATCCGGAGGTATATGGGACCCCAGGCGGATCTTGATTCATCTTATTTCTTGGGGCCACAACTAGTTTGAGGTTTTATTTACGATCCTGTACTTATGCCATGCTACTTTCTACGTATTTAAATTGTGCGAGGAGCACCTTTGTCTTTGTTAGGTATGCGGAGTGATTACGCGGTATCGACAAGCCCAGCCACACTTTCGGGTTCCCGCTTCTGACCATTGGCGCAACCTTGAGTCCGTCTGAGCTTGCTTACTCCGTTCGGGATCTACTCAAAGGGTGGCCCCTGAAATATTTCTGAATCCTGTGATTGTTCATCGTGAAAGCCTCGTTGGGTTTTGATTTGGTTTTTCCGAGGTTGATCGAGCGTGTGTTGCTATTGGTGCACCCGGCGGGTAAAACTTTTAAAGCCGTGTCGCGGATATGGGCGACTTGGAGCACGATATCTCGATCATAGACAAGCATAACTAAAGTTTATTGCTATAAATTTGACTTTATAATGACTAGTAATCAGCTTCACTATAATGGAATGGCTAATTAATACTGCCCACAACTGCTTGTTTGGCGTGTAAACTTGCGACCATTGTACTGACTAGTAAGTATTGCAACTTCTAGCGGAATGGCGAATAAAAGTACCAACAAGCTGCTGGGTTTGGGTTTATATCATGTTATCTGATGTCGATTAGTAATTCTTTGTAACTATAACGGAATGGTTAACTAAAAGTGCCTTTGCTTATTTTATCGGGATGATTAACTAAACGACTAGTAATTGCTGCAACGATAATCGATTAAGTAAAGCGCCAAGCTGGTGAGTTCCTCGGTTGACTTCCTCGATTGGTCTCGAGGAAACGCCAGATGGGTTTGTGTGGTGATAGTATCGGTTGGATCCGAATAGGTCATTCTTACCCCTCTCGATAACCGCCAGGTTGTATCGAGTCTCTATAGGTTGTTCAGATTGCATCTTTGCCGCTCGATCCACCATACCTATGTAGGCGAGGACCGCCGAATTCTAGCCTCGCCGTGTCTTGGCCTCGATCTTGACGCTCCTTCTTTTTCCTTTGCCCTTTGTCGGCACCCCTTTTGTTTAAGCAGGTTTGAGATCGACGTCGTTAGCAGGGTTACCCTTCCGGCTTGGCCTGGGCAGGGTTATGGACGCCATCGGTTATTCTTCAGGGCTCTTAGCCCCATTTGCATCTTGTCCGTAGTCGGACGCTCTATCGTTTCAAGGTGATTTGGATCTTTGTATATTAAAGCTGTATTCTTGACTCATGGAGTCGCTGTTATACTTATCTGTTCTGTGGGTCCCATCGAGGACTGTTGTGTAATGTTATTACTTCGTTTTCCACCCGCACGAAAGTGCCTGGTGGGCACCTTTGAATCGTTTCTATGCGGGTTTGGTGAATTTTGCTCAAACTTGCATAGGACCGATTCTGAGGGTGTTACAGACATGCATGGGATGCCAGTATTATACCCGACAACCACATGTTCCTGCTGAAGAATTGCGAACAATACCAATAACTTGGTCGTTTGCAGTCTGTGGGCTAGACATGGTGGGACCATTATAGACGACACCTTGTGGGTTTATGCATCTGCTTGTAGCAGTTGATAAATTCACTAAATGGATAGAAGCTAAACCCATTAAAAAGCTTGATGGGGCAACTGCCCTCAGGTTTGTCCGGGATCTAGTGGTGAGATTTGGTCTCCCACATAGCATTATCACCGACAACGGCAGCAATTTGTCACTCGGAGAAGTGGAGGCTTATTGTTGGGAGAAAGGCATCTGACTTGACCTTGCATCTATGGCACACCCACAATCCAATGGTCAGGTTGAGCGAGCCAATGGATTAATTCTGTAGGGAATCAAGCCACGCCTTGAGGCACCGCTACATAGAGCAGCTGGAGCCTGGGCGGAAGAATTGCTATCTGTGCTATGGAGTTTATGAACTACACCCAACAGATCCACCGGCTACACCCCTTACTTCATGGTATATGGATCAGAAGCCATCCTGCCTTCCGACATCCTTCACGATGCACCAAGAGTTGCCGCCTACGATGAAGATGACGCTGAAGAATCTAGACGTCTAGATGTGGACCTTCTCAAGGAGGAGCGTGTTTTGGCATGCCAAAGATCTGCCATCTACCAGCAGAAGCTACGCAGCTAACATAGTCGCCGTGTTCGGCATCGCTCGTTTAAAGAGGGGGATTTGGTGCTCCGACTTAAGCAGAAGAAGTCACACAAACTATCCCCGTCATGGGAAGGACCGTTCATCATAAGCAAGGCGCTTCTCAATGGGTCTTACTACCTTGTTGACAATCATGAACTGAAGGATAGACCCAACGAGGATCATAAGCGTAAGCGACGTGACCCGGATGATGACTACCCGGAGCTTGATCGGCCATGGAACATAGCACAGCTACGTCCTTTTTACACTTAGCATTTTTTATCTAATTATGTACCTCTTATATGATCAATGAAATAAATCTCTCTGGTTCACTCATATTTATGAGTCTTTTACCTCCTTTAGTGTTCATTTTTGGATCATGTAAAATCTTTATGCACAAGCTTTGCGATTGCACTTGTGAAAATTCCGCCTACGGGCGTTAGCTTAAGTTTTCTTTGTCGTTTTTATGTGGATTCTGGAGTAGTGACTTTCAGCACTTATTGTCGGCGATTTTGTGCTCAGGTTATTGACGGTGCCATTGTGCATAATCACCTAAGTGCATGTTTCCGACAACGAGTCTTCCGACTCACGAAAATTCAAGCATAAGAACCAAAGTAATGGATAAGGCAGAACTTGCTTAAAACAATATATACATGCTGGAAACTAATTCTTGAGTAGGAGGACATAACAACCATTGTTTTCCGCCTTAAGTTACATAAACAAAGTTTTTTCCACATGTACACCAAAGGTGAAGAAAATAATACAAATTTGTTCTTCACTCCTATGGCGCATGTGACTTGGAAGCAGCATCGTCACCGGCCGGAGAGCCACCCTCGAAGTCGGCGCTGTGGTGGGACTCAGAGGAATCTCGGAGTTCTCCGGGGGCTACTGTTGGGGATATGCTATATGGGTATCCTCATAGCATGTCACTTATCCGGATAACCCAGGTGGCCCACAGTTGGTAGCACGGCCTATGGCCTGCTGGGCGGCCCAGTTAGATGGATCCAGAAGGGAGGCCCATGCCGGATAAAGGAAGGCTACGGTGGAGTCACCAGCGTACCCGGAGCCTTGGAGTGCAAGATACACAAGACTAGTAATAGACGATGTAGGACTCTGTAACCTGTCCGGCTAGGACTTTTCCCTGTAACCCTACGACCTGGCGACTATATAAGTCAGGCCTATGGGAGCCTTTAGGGCATCGATTCAGACAACCTCGCAGAGCGAACTATTGGAATTATGCCCTAGAGGTAATAATAAAGATGTTATTATTATAATTCTTGTTCATGATAAAGTTTATATTCCATGCTAGAATTGTATTAAGCGGAAACTTTAATACTTGTGTGGTTTGTGAACAACACCGTGTCCCTAGTACGCCTCTATGGACTAGCTCATTGATCAATGATGGTTAAGGTTTCCTAACCATAGACATGAGTTGTCAATTGATAATGAGATCATATCATTGGGAGAATGATATGATGGACAGACCCAAACTAAGCGAAGCAATTAGATCGTGTCATCGTGTTCGTCTTTGCGAAGCTTTTCTTATGTCAAATATTGTATTCCTTAGACCATGAGATAATACAACTCCCTGGTATTGGAAGAAAGCTTTGAGGTCATCAAACGTCATCCTATGAAAGGGTGATCATAAAGGTGTCTCTCGGTGATCGGAAAGTATCATTGGGTTGTATGTATCGAGATGGGATTTGTCCCTCCCAAGTCGGAGATATACTTGGGCCCACTCGTGTCGATATCAACACGCTTGCAAGCATGTGGTTAAGGAGTTAATCACGGTGATATCGGATTCTGAAGCAGTAAAGTACTTGCCGTGACGAGATTGAACTAGGTATGGCGATACCGACGATCGAATCTCGGGCAAGTAAAATATCGCGAGAAGGGAATATATATATGGGATTGATTGAATCCACGGCATCGTGGTTCATCCGATATGATCATCGATGAATGTGTGAGTCAATATGGGTGCCCGGACCCGCTGTTGATTATTGATAGAAGATCATGTACGCATATTCTCGAACCGGAGGTCACACATAACGTGTCTCGGCGCTAGGATAGATTGGATAATTGGTTTATGAATTTTTGTTCGAGTCTCGGATGGGATCCGGGATATCACGAGAGGTTGGAATGGTCCGAGAATAAGATTCATATAAGCGATTGCAGTTTTGGAGTTCGAATTGTTCGGGTTAATCGGTATTGTACCGAAGCTTCTAGAACCTTCGGAAGGGACCAACGTGGCCCCACCTTCGGGAGGGGCATGGGCCTATGAGGGAGTGTCCTGGCCGCATTGGGCCAGGGGCACAAGGCCCCATAGGGCCCAGCCGATTCTAGAGAGATTTGACTCGTTTAAATCTCGGGATAGAATTTCTAGATAAGGGAGAGTTTAAATCGTTTAAACTAGAGATAGGATATCTAGATAAGGGAGAGTTTAAATTGTTTAAACTAGAGATAGGCTTAGAGGAGGGGCAAGGGCTGGCCGCCCCCCCCTCTATATATAGAGGGGTGGTGCGCCCCCTCCCCCTACACACACCTTCCTCCAAGCCCTAGCAGCCTTGCTACCTTCCTCTCTCCCTCCCGACTGTTTGTAGGCGAAGCCGTGCAGCAGAAATTATCCACCATATACACCACGCCGTCGTGCTGTAGATCCAATCTATTTCTCCACCATACTCGCTGGTCCGAGGAAGGAGGAGACGTCGAGGTGCTGCACGTGTGCATCTCACGGAGGCACCGCCACTTGTGGTGCTAGATCGGATCGGATCGCGAGGAGGAGAAGCGAGTACGACTACATCACCCACGTTAACGCGTTCATTGTCTTGAATCTTCAAGGGTATGAAGATCTAATCCAATCTCTCTCGTTGTTTGCATCTCCTAGATTAGATCTTGGCTTTCCCTCTGTTCGCTCCGTAGAAAATTTTGATTTACTATGCCGCGAAACCCCTTCACGAACCAATCCCTGTAACTCGGCGTATTGCCATTATGGTGATTTATAGCAGGAGTAGGATTCTGCCACCGTCGTGGGATCTGAACCTGGGTAAGCTGTGTTACCTCGTACCCATCAACCGTCTGCCTTCCCCCATGTCTCTAAACACGCATTGTGAGGACCCCTCCATGGCGTACTCGACGGCAATACCACGACACCAGAGGGGCCAGACCTACCCCAGGCGTTGGTGGGCCCAGCAACAGCTGGGGTTTGGTCGCCGCCGCCTCGTCTCCCCTTCGCCTATAAGAAGCCCCGATGAAACCACAGTACCGATCAGAAATCCACGAAACTATTTGTGGCCGCCGCCACCATTGTCCCTAGATCAGGGGGATCTGAAGTTCTTCCCGGCACCCTGCCGGAGGGGTGATCATCCCGGAGGCCTTCTCTCAGGTATGATGCGTGAGTAGTTCCACCTTGGACTATGGGTCCATGTAGTAGCTAGATGGTTGTATCTCCTCCTTTGTGCTTTCATATATAGATCTTGTGATCTCCGTTCATGATCAAGATCTAATTTATTTGTAATCATGCATGTTATGTTCGCGGGGATCCGATGGATATTGAGATTATTATGTTGGTTTGATTAATGGTTTTGTCTTTATGATTCTATCATGTCTGTGTTGTTTGTGATCTTGCATGCTCTCCGTTGTTAGTAGCTATCTTGGCCAAGTAGTTGCTAGTGACTCCAAGAGGGGGTATTTATGCTCGATAGTGGGTTCATGCCTCTAGTTTCCAAGGGAAGTGACTATAATATCTTCGGTTGTAGATGTGATGTTGCTAATAGGGAGAAAACAACGGTCTCTTGTTCATGGAACATTTGGATTATTTACCTTACACACTTTGCTTAAAGCAATTGCCTGTTCTTGCAACTTAATACTGGAGGGGGTTCGGATGATAACCTGAAGGTGGATTACTAGTCATAGATGCAGTTGGATGGCGGTCTATGTATCTTGTTGTATTGCCCAGCCGAATCTCATAGGATCATGAATGTCTAGTACTGCATTGTTATGCCTTGCTCAGTCCTGTCAATTGCCCTCCTGTAATTTGTTTAACCAGCATGCCATGTTTATTTATCTTAAGGAGAACACCTCTAGTGAACTATGGACCCTGGTCCAATCTTTACCATTGATACATCTTCCACTGTTACTGTTTACTATTTGCAAACCACTATTACCTTCCACGCCATACAGTTAATCCTTTGTTTTTAGCAAACCAGTGAGATTGACAACCTCACTGTTCATTGGGGCAAAGTCTTGAGTTTGTGTTGTGCAGGTTTCTAAGTTGCTAGAAACACCTTTGAGTCATTTCCTTCCTCCTACTAGTTCGATAACCTCAGTTTCTTACTAAGGGAAAACTTGCTGTTGTGCTTATCATACCTTCCTCTTGGGGTCTCCCAACGAAGCTGCTAAGCACCATCAAGACTTTTTCTGGCACCATTGCCGGGGGGGCTAAGGACGAATTCACAAGGGGAGTCCCTCACAACCTTTCTCTTTACTTTGTTTTTGTTTTGCTTAGTTTATTTTGCTTGGTTTTGTTTGCCTTTTTTTATCAAAAACACAAGAAATAGTTCCTGCTCTAGTTGTTGCTGCTGTTTGCTTGCTCCACTTTTGCCAAAAGAAATTCTGCTGAGAACACCAAGTTGTGTGACTTCGCTAGCACAAACAACAATGATTTCCTAAGTACTCCCATTGCTCCACCTGCTCCTGATGCTACCTTTTATGAAATTAAGCCTGCTTTGTTGAATCTTGTGATGAGGGAGCAATTTTCCGGTGCTAGTTCTGATGCTACTGCTGCCCACCTCAATAACTTTGTTGAACTTTGTGAGATGCAAAAATATAAGGATGTAGATGGAGATATTATTAAGCTCAAGTTGTTTCCTTTCTCCTTGAGAGGAAACGCTAAAGAATGGTTGCTATCCTTGCCTAGAAATAGTATTGATTCTTGGATTAGGTGCAAAGATGCTTTTATTGGAAAATACTATCCTCCTGCTAAGATAATATATATGAGAAGTGAAATAATGAAATTTAAACAACTTGATAATGAACATGTTGCTCAAGGTTGGGAAGGAATGAAATCTTTGGTTAAGAATTGTCCCACTCATGGAGTTACTGCTTGGATGATTATCCAGACTTTTTATGCAGGTTTGAACTTCTCCTCAAGAAACCTATTGGATTCAGCTGATGGAGGTACCTTTATGACCATTACCTTGGGTGCTGCAACAAAACTCCTTGATAATATGATGGTCAATTATTCTAAATGGCACACTGAGAGAGCTCCACATGGTAAGAAGGTAAATTCTGTTGAAGAAACCTCCTCTTTGAGTGATAAGATTGATGTTATCATGGCTATGCTTGTTAATGGGAAATCTCCTTTAGATCCAAATAACGTTCCCTTAGCCTCTTTGGTTGCTCAACAAGATCAAGTTGATGTGAACTTTATTAGGAATAATAATTTTGGCAACAATGCTTATGGTAATAACTATAGGCCCTATCCTGCTAATAATAGCAATACTTATCATGGTAGATCTGGAATGCCTAGTGAAGATAGGATTCTAGAAGTTTAATGATCCACTAAAAACTTTATGCAAATGCAATATGAGCAAAACAGGATATTCACTAAAACTATGGAAGAACAATCTGCTATGTTGAAAAATATTAGTCATCATCTTGAGAATTTGAATAGAGAAATTCCTAGTATACAGTTAAAAATTTTGAGTGCTGAGAAAAATATTTCCTCTTTGTCTGAAGCATAGTCCTCTTTGATTAATAAAATGGCTACTAAACCTGAAACCTTGGAAAGTACCTTTGTTGCTACTCATGCCGTACAAGTTACTATTAATGAAAATGTTAGACTGTTAGCCCAACCTCATGCTAAATGGGAAAGAGAAGCTAAAATTGCTAGAAAAAATAGTTTTTGCACTATCACCACCACCAATATGGATGCCACTAAACCACAATAAGTCCCTATTTCTCCTACCATAATTCCTAAACCCAATGAGCCTACTACTAGTGATGCTAAGTTTGATTTTGATCTTGATGGTTGCAATATTTCTGAAATGATTATGTTCCTACAAAAGCTTGCTAGAAGTCCTGATGCTAGTGATATGCATGTGGCTTTCACAAAACACATTACTGATGCTCTTATTAAAATTAAGGAAGAGAATTTGAAACACAAAGCCTCTATTCCTAGGAAAGTAGAAGATAGTTGGGAACCCATTATTAATATGCAAGTGAATGACTTTGATCGCAAAGCTTCATGTGACCTTGGTTCCAGTGTCTCTATTATGCCTAGAAAGATTTATGAAAGGCTTGATTTTCCACCTTTGGAAGATTGTTATTTGGATGTCCCACTTAATGATAATTGATACGTCGTAAACGTATCTATAATTTTTTATATTACATGATTGATTAGTATCAACTTTGCTATGTTTTGTCTACACTTTGAGGTATTTTTATACACTTTCTGGAACTAACCAATAGACAAGTTGCCACAGTGCAAGTTGCCTGTTTTCTATTGTTTTTGGTTTCAGAAAGCTAAAAAATGAATATTCTCAGAATTGGACGGGACAAAAGCCAAAGTTCATATTTTCCCTGGACGATATGGAAAATCGAAGACGAGACGGAGGAGGACACCAGGGTGGCCACACCCTAGGTGGGCATGGGTCCCACCCTGGCTGCGCCCAAAGGGGGTGTGGGCACCCTGGCCCTCCACCGACCTTGCCTCCTTCGCCTATAAGAAGCCCCCGACTGAGAAACCCTAGGGAATCGGCCAGAAAGCCACGAAAAGTTCCACAGCGCTGCCGCAACCGAAGGGGAGATTCGTTGTAACATCCCAGCATTAGAGCTTAGAAATAAGCTGAACACAGATGTGTGCATTGCATTCATGCATAGAAAATCTGAATAATTTTCGCGCTTTTAAATAAAAACTGGTCAAAGTGATTGAAGCTTCTCTTAACTTGATGGAATTGAAGTAGATCATCTAGTTGACTGCGATAAGTTTCAATATGACCTTTGCTAAAAACTTATTTTGGGTAAACGTGAATTGATCTAAGGGTAGATCAAATGTAATAAAATTAAACCCTAATACATTACTTAATGATTTATATTTGATCCTTAGGTGATCATATCATAGTATTTATTATAATCACTCATGAATACCAAATTATAAATATAACACAAAAAATAAGAATGTAACAACTATATCTTAATCTCATCTACTTATACCATGAGTATCATGGAAATACCTAACTTTAACTCTCTAGTGAGATTGAGTAGCAAAGAAACCGAAGTCAAGATCATTCACCATATATCTTTCTTTCCATATCAATCCTTATCATCTCTATTGAATCCTATCCTTATAATTGTTTTTCATCAATATTGAGAAATCAACTATTGATTCACCAATTCTTAACCTATCAATTCTTGACCTATTAACTCTTGTCCTTATTATAGCATTCACTTAGGGCTTATAAAGAAAGAAGTAAGAAGAGGTAAATAGTGATGCTAGTTTTAGATGTCATATATAGGATGGGAGTGATTGGAGGAAGTCAAATCAATATGGTAACAAAGAAGATTACAAGGATGAAGTCTAAAGATAGTTACCAGGAGTAGTCCTAATGGATCAAGTAGGTATAGTCAATGAATTATATCTCTTAATCCAATAGAGCTAAACAGAAGATAATTACAATACAACTGTAATGTTGTATGGGTGGAAGCCTTGTTTAGCCAACTGGAACCTGAACCACAAAGGATAAAAGGATTATAATGATCATGTTTAAGTCACCAAGCTTGAATGCTTATATCATGTATAAGTGACATTGGTGGATAGAACATGATTGAACCCTAGTATAGATATGTTATTCTAGGTTAACCATTACAAGTCACATTAATATGATGTGAAGTTTGAGTATAAGTTATTGGAATCAAGTAGAGATAAGATAATATGATTAAGATGATGTTAGAGGAACATTGGATTAAAGAAGTAGTATTTTCCTCTTTGGAAATACTAAGCACTTGAGGTGAAGTAGGATTTGATATAGACATTTACTGGAGAAACATTAGTAGTGGATAATTATGGAAGAGTATGAATGGAGTTAGAAGTAACCACTTGTTGGATTGGAGGTTATCAACAATAGAGTAGTTGATATATCCAAGTATAGATATAAATGATTATCAAAGGCTTTAATGACAAGCTCATTGGATTTATAAATGGATTTAGAAGCGTAAAAGGTGGATAAGAATATTCTTGTGAAGCAAAGCTCATCATGTTAACACATGATGATGGATATAGAGAAGTAATATATCTAGGAAAGGAATTCCTTAATTAGAAGTCTAGGATTGTGAATCATGGAAGATAGAAATTCTGGATCAAGCCTAAACCCTAAATTTAAGACCACACCTAATATCCACTTTCTATGGTTGATCTATCATCTTGTTTACACAATGCTTTATAGGAATATTTTCCTATAACAAATCAATTAAGCACATCTTTATCATTTCTAATTATCATAACCATATGTGCTTAGGAGTTATCTTTATCAAATCCTTTTCGTGAGACATTCCAGATAACATCATTCTGATCTCAAACATAAAGACAATGTGTTTAGCCATTAATCTTTATTCATATCAACAAAAGAATACAAATCAATCAAAAACCCTAAAACCCTAGGGCAAGCAATTATAATTTTAAACACTATTAGTACTTAGAACTTTATGTATCAAATAATTATGAAGGATCAATATATATATAAAAGTTTCTTCAATATTATTAATCAACAAGAATCAAAACATCATTTTATAGGATTCTAAACAAATCCTAAAACCTAAGAACCTAAGTTCTACTTATTCTATTTGATATAATAACCTTCATATGATTATGCATATGAAAGTATATAAAATAAAATAAATCAATAAAATATATTATTATAAAAATTATCAATACCAGAATCTTTAGTATTTCTCCATAAACTTATAATTTTCTAAATAAGAATTCCTAGAAAGTTTAAAACAAATGAATAAATAGAAAGCTAGAAATGAAAACAAAAATAAAAATAGATAAAAAGAATGGATAGCAGTTAGCAATGGCCCATGGCCCACTTCCTCACGGAGCTAACCGTCGCTCGCGTGCAGCAGCAGCCATGAGCCGCTCACTTCGCTGCAGCCCACCAAGGCCTAGGCGAACTTACCTTTTCGTCCAGTCTATCCCCGTTGTCCACCTCTGGCCGCGCCGGAAGCAGATCGCTGGCGGCATCGCGTCGCTCGCCGGCATGGAGATGCACGCCACCGCCCCCTAGTGCCCTTAAGTGCGTCGTGCCACCGCTTGACAACCCTAGCTTCGCCTTGTCCTCTTCCTCTCTCGTTTCCCCGTTCAACACCGAAACCGAGCTCTAAATGCTCCGGCCTTCCCGACGTTGCCAGCCGTCCTAAACCTCGCCGTGATGTCTGGGAGCTCCACCTCGTTCGTCTCCGTCGATTACCCCGAAGCGTGCATGCGGGCGAGGTCTCCACTGTCGCAATCGGACCCTCGTTCCTCGCCTCCGGCCGTCGCGCTCGCCATCGATTCCAGCCACCTAGCTCCTCGATGACTCCTCTGCCCGCTTCGTGGTGAGCTCCTGGTCCTTAGGGACCTCCCCTTTTTCTCTCTCTCTTGCTCCATCGCGCCTGTGTCGTGCACCTCTGTCCGTCGCTGCAGATGCTCGTCGGAGCTAGTTCTCCGGTGACCAAATACGGGCGGCGCGGCCACCAATAGAATCGCCTTAGTCTCCCGCGTCTGACATTTTTATACCCCACGGGTACATGATCTCAGCATACCTGGTCCAGCCCAAGGAAGGCCCACGACATATATACGCCGGCCCATGAAGATTTTCGGGTGGCCAAGGCCCGTGACGCTTTCGGATCCTTGGAGAGCAAGACTAGAGTAGATAGTAAATTCAAAGGGGTAAAACCCTAGAACCTGTAACTGACTAGGTCTATGCCTGGGACCTGCCTGAGTCTATATAAAGGCTAGGAGGGCACGACCTAGATCTCCTCCTCATACTTTCGCATACACACCTCCACGCCAGATTGCATCTGCGCACCCCTGTAACCTTTGGTTCCGCCGTAATCAAGAGCAGACAAGCAGGAGTAGGGTTTTCCCTCCGGGGGCCTGAACCTGGGTAAAACCTTGTGTCCCCATGTTGCTTGTTTTCTAACCGTTCCGCGATCTCCAGCATCCCCATATTCTCCAAAACCCAAGTCCATAACAATGGGCATTGATGAGATTAAACCTCGTCAATTGGCGCCGTCTGTGGGAACTGGGGACGCTGATTATGCGATCGTGACGGTCCCAACCTGATCGATCTACAACTCTGTGGCGACGGAGAGTCACCTCCTCTTCGGAGCTTTCGACTTCACCGCCCACTCACCGGCCACCATGAAGGACTTCGAGCCCGTAGGCGACAGACTCGAGATCCTGTTCTGGAGCTTCTGCTTCCAGGTGGGGCAAACTGGCACCCTCCGCCTCCCTGAGCGGGTGCCCCTACCATCAATCAGGCCCGCTTCATGGACCCCACACCCTGTGCTACGCACAACATCATCAATAGATGATTCCTACGACAGCAGCAGCTGCAACTCCGATCTGTGCGATCTGCCATCGGATGAAGGGACCTACGGTTCCGGATATGAAAGCTGCGGTAGCAGCGAACCAATCTACGAGCGCTACCAATGCGCTGTAGTCATCCAGGGTGACGTGGATCAGCAAACACCCAACCCGCCGCCCAACCCGACACCTAACCCGCCAGATCGAAACGGTGGGAACAGAAGAAGCCAGTCCCCCCACCCGAAGGGGACAACAACGGCCATGTCATCCGCCTTAGCAAAGAAGGATGGGCCTAGGCACGCAACACCGTGGCGGGCAACATAGTCCTGCCTGCGGACTCCTCCCGGGATCTGCTGATGGCCTACCATCTGCTCCTGATCGAGGAGCACAAGAAGCAGGTCAAGATGTAGGAGGTGCTTGACAAACGCAAGCAAGCAGCCTTAGAGTCCAGCGCGCGACGAGCCGCGCTCTCCGCCATGGGCATCGGCTCCAGCTCGAACGGCAACCAAGGAAACAAGCACCGCTCTCAGATGGAGAACATGGATCCCAAGGAGCGTCGTGAGGTGACCCGAACCCTCCACACATCCTTCATGGAAATGGACGCTGATGGCAACGTCATTCCAAAAACGCCGCAGGCTGCGATCATGGTAGCCACTACGTACCTCGCGGCCCACCCACCTCCGGAGGGGGACCCGAAAAGAGCCATGCACAAGTCCGCACTTACCGGACTCGGACTCGTCGGAGCCGCGCTCCACTAGGAAGCTCCCACGGAGCCGAAGAAGAAAGCTCCGTTCAGGTTCGACCGCAGCCCCACCCCTTCATCCGAAGAAGAGGAACATGAACTTCCTCGAAGGAAGAAGAGTTCGCGCCATCACAACCGCGACTACGACGCCAGAGACGCGCTCACACAGCGCAAAATCGACAAAGCGCGCATGCTCGTCTGAAGCCGAGATGGACGAAGACGAAGGAGAACTCCGCGGGGCCCGATGCTTCAGAAGATCTGTTCGACGAACAAAGATGCCGCTAAATTTCAAACTTCCTTCGGATACTCAGAAGTTAGACGGCACACAAGACCCAAAGGCATGGCTCAGCGACCACTTGTCATCCGTCAAACTGCACAGTGGAAACAAAGAGACCGCCATGCAATGCCTTCAGCTGCAGCTGACAGGCGCAGCCCGGATCTGGCTTAGCAGCCTATCTTCAGGGTCCATCTGAAGCTGGGAGGAGCTAGCTTACAGCTTTATCCGAAACTTCAAGGGAACCATAAAGAGGCCCGCTCAATCGAAGAGTTGTGGGCCTGCACTCAACGAACGGGCGAATCCATTCGCTCGTACATACTACGCTGGTCCAACACCACGAACTCCATAGCGCACATCTCTGAAGAGAGAGCCATCGACGCCTTCAGGGACGGCGTCAAGCGCCAAGACTTCAAGGAGGAACTCAGGCGCATCAAGCCCAAAACACTCGACGACCTCATGGACATCGCCAACAGGTGGGCTGACGGCGAAGATTCCATCCACCGAGCACAATCATAAGAAGAGGACGACTACGACCGACGACGAGAGCGCCGTAGCAAGAGAAGATCGCGCGTCTACGACGGTCGCGATGGACCCGACATGGTCGCCGCCGGCTACGCCGATCGCCGCAACGACGCCAACCGCAACAGCGGAGGATACCGCGGAGGAAACTTCCGCGATGGAGGATGCCCAACACAGTCGTGGCAGCGCCGCGACCGCGATAATGGACCCTCAGCATACGAAATTTTTTTGGGTCCATGCACCATCCACTTCTACATCGACAAGCAGGATGGGAAGAAGAAGGCAAGCCACATGCTCAAGGACTGCCGCGAGTTCCAGAAACTCAGCAAAAGCATGGTCCCGATGAGGCAGCAAGCTCCACTTCCTGGATTCGGGAACGCACCCGCGCCAGGTGAGATAGTGCATGGAGCTCCTCCACCGCCACCTGTAGGAGGCCCGAACCAACCAGTCGCACCAGCATAGAACAACGCTGGGAATAGGTATCCCCCGCCGAAAGGAGCACTGATGATCCAGAAGGGGCGCCCCACGAATAGGGTGCAGAAGAAAATCACCCGTCAGATCAACCTGGCCGTGGCAACTCCACCCGCCATCCCTGAGTACCTCAGCGGATCGGAGTCCTGCATCACGTTCAGTCGTTCAGATCACCCTTGCCAGATCCCTCGCCCAGGTCATGCTGCCCTGGTGCTGGAGGCGCAGATCGGAGGTTTCGAGATGAGCCGAGTCTTCATGGACGGCGGCAGTGGCATCAACCTGATGTTCGCAAGTACTCTAGCAGCAATGCGGATCCTGCAGTGCAGCCTGGAACAATCAGACACAACGTTCCACGGCATTGTCCCAGGAAAGGGCATATTACCCCTGGGCAAAATATGGCTCAACATCATCTTCGGCAAGCCAGACAATTTCCGACTCGAACGGCTCCAATTCGAAGTGGTGGACTGGCCATCACAATACCACGCCATCCTCGGGCGTGTAGCATTCGCAAGGTTCTTGGCTGTCCCACACTACGCATACCTGCTACTCAAGATGCCAGGACCGAAGGGTGTCATCACAATCCACGGGAGCTTCACCCGATCGGACCAATGCGACAGGGATTTCAACAGAATCTCCCAATCATTCGGCATGCAGGAGGAGCTCGTAAGGCTCCGCGAGGTGACGTACAATGGGGCACCCCCAGTCGCATGACAAAACGCACCTGGCATGTCCTTCGACTCCACCGTCAACACAAAGAAGGTGCAGGTCCATCCGACGGATGCCTCCAAGACGGCGCTGATCGCCAACGACCTCAGCCCGCGCCAGAAAGCGCTCGTCGAATTCCTCCGTGAGCGCTGGGAAATCTTCGCCTGGTGTCCTGCGGACATGCCAGGAGTTCCCAGGGAATTCGCCGAGCACGCACTCAACGTATTTCCAGACACCAAGCCCGTCTAGCAGTCCATCAGGAGACTGTCCAAGCCACGGGCCGAAGCCATCGGGAAGGAAATAAACAGGCTACTCGCCGCAGACTTCATCAGGGAGATCAAAGAAAGCGAGTGGCTCGCAAATACAGCGATGGTTCCCAAGAAAGACACGGATATCCTGCGGATGTGCGTGGACTTCACGTCACTGAACAAGCACTTCCCAAAGGACCACTTCCCACTTCCTCGGATCGACCAGATCATCAATTCGACCGCAGGATGTGAGAAACTCTCCTTCCTCGACGCCTACTCAGGCTACAACCAGATTCGACTCAAGGTCGAAGATCAAGAGAAAACGACGTTTATTACACCGTTCGGAGTGTTCTGCTACAACACAATGCCCTTCGGGCTAAAGAACGCAGGTGCCACGTACCAGCGATGCATGCAGGCATGCCTCAAGGACCAGATCGGTCGCAACGTCCAAGTCTATGTCGACGACATAGTCATCAAAACCAGGGAGGCAAGAACGCTCATCGACGATCTCCGCGAGATGTTCGATAACCTCGATCGCTACAGGATCAAGCTCAACCCCGAAAAGTGCGCCTTCGGCGTCCCATCGAGCCAGCTACTTGGGTACTTCATCTCTCAGCGAGGGATCGAGGCGAACCCGAAGAAAATCAGGGCCATCATGACAATGGAGAAGCCAAAAAACCTCAAGGGTGTCCAGCAGCTCGCATGACGAATAGCGGCGTTGAGCAGATTCATCAGCCGCATGGGCGAGAAGGCCCTGCCATTCTACCAGCTGCTACGCAAGGCAGATAAATTCGAGTGGACGCCCGAAGCCGACGATGCGTTTGAAAGTCTCAAACGGCTACTCTCCACCTCGCCCGTTTTGGTCACGCCAAAGGAGCGCGAGCCTCTGCTGCTGTACATAGCAGCCACACACCAGGTGGTCAGCACCGTGCTAGTGGTCGAACGACCCGAAGAAGGCAAGACCCATGGGGTCCAACGCCCAATCTACTACCTCAGCGAGGTACTGACGCCAACAAAGCAGAGGTACCCTCACTACCAGAAACTCGCCTACGGCGTGTTCATGACGGCTCGACGGCTGAGCCATTACTTCCAGGAGCACCAGGTGATGGTCGTCAATGAGGCACCCCTGAACAGCATCCTGAATAACCCAGAGGCCATAGGACGCGTGGCCCTATGGGGCATCGAGCTGTCACCCCTAGACATCGTCTACGAGAAGCGACTCGCAATCAAGTCTCAAGTCCTCCCGGACTTCCTTGTACACTGGATGGAGCTGCAGCTGCCAGACACCCCAGACATGTCGCAGTCATGGACGATGCACTTCAATGACTCCAAGAGTGAAGATGGAGAAGGAGCCGGGGTCATACTGACCTCCCCGCAGGGCGACCAGATGAAGTATGTCCTCCGGATGAAATTCCGAGCTTCCAACAACGAGGCCGAATACGAATCCCTCATCCACGGCATGAGGATGGCAAAGATCTGCGGCGCAACGCGCCTGTTCATCTACGGTGACTCCAACCTCGTCGTCCAGCAGACGATGAACGAGTGCGACGCACACGCCGAAAACATGATCGCGTACTCTACAACGCACTCGAAGGAGAATTCGACGGCTGCGAGCTTCGGCATGTTGGAAGAGAAATCAATGAGGAAGCCGACAGACTCGCCAACATCGGCTCCACCTGCGCAAAGGTGCCACCGGGTGTGTTCCTCGAACAGATCTGCGTGCCATCCATCAAGCGGAAATTCCCCAAGGGATCACCCGAAGAAGCAGAACACTCGGGCGCTACGCTGCCCAAAGGACACGGAGGACCCGAGAAACTGGACACCGAGGTCGCTATGGTCAACCTGATGCAGGTTATGGCAGTCAAAGAAACTTGGACGCGACAGTACCTCCAGTTCTTGATAAACGGAGAACTGCCTGACAGCCCGACGGATGCCCGACCATATCTCGTCGGTCAAAAGCTTTCACCATCATCAATGGCGAGCTGTACAAGCGCATTATTACGGGTGTACTACAAAGGTGCGTGACCATAGGTGACGGGAAAACCATCCTCCAAGACATCCACGAGGGCATCTGCGGCCATCACGCAGGTAGCCGCTCCCTTGTCGCCAAAGCTCTACGAGCTGGATTCTACTGGCCAACGGCCATGAGCGCTGCAAAGGACATCGTTCGAAGATGCATCGGGTGCCAAAGGTTCGCCGCCAAACCACACGCACCCAGGTCAGAGCTCAGACCCATACCTATAGCCTGACCCTTTGCTCAATGGGGCCTCGACATGATCGGCAAACTGCCAAAGTCCTCGAAAGGGGGGCACGTCTACCTCCTGGTCGCAGTCGACAAATTCACCAAGTGGGTCGAAGCCATGCCGGTCACCAACCAAAAGGGCAAGACCGCCGTCAAGTTCTTTGAATCCATTGTCTATAGGTTCGGCGTACCGCACAACATCATCACCGACAATGGATCGAACTTCATCCCCAAAGAATTCCAAGACTTCTGCGAAGACCTCGGGATCAACATCACATACGCCTCAGTGGCTCACCTGCAAACGAATGGGCAGGTCGAAAAGGCCAACGGCCTAATCGGCGCTGGCATCAAGAAGCGCCTCATGAGCCCACTCGAACGAAAGGCTAGAGCCTGGACGGAAGAGCTACCATCTGTCCTATGGAGTTTGCGCACCACGCCAAACAGCTCCACCGGCTACACGCCATTCTTCTTGGTGCATGGATCCGAAGCCGTGCTACCAGCCGAAGTACGCCACCAGGCCCCCCGGGTCGTCGCTTACAGCGAAGCCGAATCCACGGCTGCACTCGAAGACGCCGTCGACACACTTGACGAGGCAAGAGACGTAGCAGCAGCTCGATCAGCGGTGTACCAGCAGAGTCTCCGCAACTACCACAGCCGCCGGCTGCGCCCAAGGTCCTTCGTCGAAGGAGACCTCGTCTTGCGACTCAAGCAAGAGCGACCGAAGAAATTCGAGTCACCATGGGAAGGACCCTACATCATCACCGAAGTCATCCCAGGTGGCGCCTATCGCCTCAAGCACGTGGAGTCTGGAGTCGCATACTCTAACCCATGGAACATCGCACACTTGCGATGATTCTACCCCTAGCTACCTACCCCTTTACTTTCAATAAGGCTTTTCAGCCAAGGCTATTCAGCCGAACAATGTACTTCCTCCATTACGATATAAATAAAGCTAAGTGTCTAGCCCCAAAATTTCGTTCGCTATTTGCAACTTTACTTCATGCTACAAACACACTCGGGGGCTCCCCCACCTCACGATTTCGTCGACTGAGGATAACACGTGTACACCTGAGTAGCTGACAACGTCAGGCTAACGAAAAGGACACGTACTCAAACAGAGCACTGCGTGCTCAAACAACAACCAAACCTTTATAACAAAGGGCACAACATGCCGAGTCGAAATATACAAATTTTACATCTATCTCTTTTATAGGTACTACCTATTCTAAAGAATAACTTGAGCACGCTGATCAAACAAATCTACGACCTGCTCGGCATACTGCCTTACAGCCGCATAATGCGGACGCATATCCCACTCGCCACCATCCGGCCGAAGAGGTGGCCCAACCGCTACAACAGACAGATCTACATCAGGGCGATGCAGCCTAACAAGGGACAATGCAGCCTTCACCCCTGTGACGAGCTGCTGCCTCACCAATTCCTAGACACGAGTCACGCTCCGAAACCTAGACAGAAGACCGGACAGGGTTGTTGGCACAACATCCAGGGGAAACATCACATGCAGAACCGACGAGAGTGAAGTCTGCACTTGACGAAGCACCTGCGATACTTGGTGAACGCGATCCTGCACCATTGCCAGAGCCATGGCACGGTCGTGATCCATCCAGAAGAACCCGCCAGCTTCCATGTCCTGTTGAGTCAAACAATTGACCCGAACAGCAACACGCTCTTTCTCCTCCCTTGGAGCAAGGTTAGCACCTGCGATACTCGCACAAAAGTAAGATGCAAGTCCAGCAGACGCATCCGAAGAAATGAGCAGCAGCTCGAATTTTTTTACACTGAAGCTGCTCGGACAGTCGAAGCAATTCCGCCATCAAGTACTCCTCTCTGGCCGAACCGCGATCCGCGTTGGACTTCCAAACTTCGGCATGGTCACGCACCCTAAGCAACTCCTTCTCGAGACTACGAACATGGTCTCGAAGGAAAGCAAGCTACGACGAATCATCCAAGGATGGCCGCAGCCGCGCAGTAGGCGAGGTGTCAACGGGATCAGCACCCGAAGGACCCTAGAGCAGCAGAAAGGCAAAAGAGATGAACACTCAGACGGAGGAGAAACACAACTCAACAAATTCATTAAGTGCATAAAAGGCCACTACGTGGCACAAGGATTTGTCCATCAACATAATTACAAAAAAAAAAGAAGACTACAGCTATCCTACAGCTACAACACCTAAGATGCGGCACCCTGAGTAGCCTCGGAGCCGGATTGTCTCGCCTTGGCCTCCCCCTGCTGCCGTAGGGCGTACTTAGCCAGCAGATCAATCAACTTCGGCCCATATCGCTTACAGCCGGCAGAATAAGTAGCGAAGGCTACCTCGGATCCATCCGCAGTCGTCAGCATCCGGGAGGTGATCTGGGGAAGGTCCAGCTCCGCTCCAGCCGCCAAAGCCATCGCCAGCCCGACAGATGCGCCGATGCCCTTCTGCTTACGCTTATACGCCGCAGGCGCTTCGGCTGACAGTGCCTCCGCCAGGGCGTCAACATCATCAAGGGCCACACCTTTGGGGACAAGCTCCTTGTAGAAGCGGCCAAGGACCTCCTTGGCCTTGGCGAGGGAACTGACTACGGTGCTGCAGCGATCTTCGACCGCTGCAGTAGCATCATCTAGAGCACTCCCGTGCTCCAGAGCACCGCGATCAAACTCTATGCCCGCGGCATCTGAGACAAAAAAAAAGAAAAAAAGAGAAGGAATGAACAAAGCATCAAAGAAGAAAGATAAGAAAACCAAAAAAGATGCAAGTGAAGATACTTACCCGAAACAGTCTTGGCAGCCGCCATGAGCTTGCCAGCCACCTCTCTTTCACGCGCAGCCGTAACAGTGGCAAGCTGATCCTCGCGGTCCGTGGCCTCCCGTTGCAGGCGCTCCTTAGCCTCGGCCGTAGTAGCCAGCTCCAGCTCGAGGTGCTCCTTCGCACCAACGGCAACCTCAGCCTTCTTCTCCGCTTGACCAAGGCTCTTTTTGAGAGTATCAATCTCACGAAGGTAGGTGTTATGTTCCTTTGCATTCAGAAAATACAAGCATCAGACAGCAGGGCACGAGTACACGAAGAAGCAAACATCAAAGGCATAACAGTACCTTGCAGCTGTCTGAGGCTGGCCTCCAGCACCAGGTGCTCCTGCACCAGTCGCTTGGCATCTTGCACAAAAGGCTGCAGGAAGAAGACCTACTAGTCAGGAAAAGGACTCGGGGGCTACACCCAACAGAAAAGAACATAAGCAAAACACACACGAAAAACGCTCCAGGACTCCCCCCGAGACTCGAAGGAAGAACAAAACAATAAAACTCTTTTACAGATGCTCGGGGGCTCCCCTCGTGGCAGGAGAAAGAAATACTTACATGATCCGATGGCGACGTCGAAGGTCCGCTAGCAAAATTCTGAGGCGCAACCACCTGAACCTCCTGCGGAGGAGGGTTCGGAGCAGCGCCCTCAGAAGTTGCCACCGTCTGAGGAGGAGGAGACACAACTTTCGACTCCCCCATCATCTCTCGAGCACCATCACTAGAGGAATCGCTGGAAGAGTGTCTGCACAAGGACAAATTAGCACAAGCACAAAGTCAACAGCATAGAAAAAGCAGTATAGAGGAAACTTAAGAGTCCAGCGAGCTCAGGTTGAAGACAGGAGGGGTCCTTCGGACTCTCTTCTGCTCTTTCTTCTCTTCCTTCTTCTCTTCCTTCTTTTCTTCCTTCTTCCGCTTTGCTGGAGAGTGCGGCGCTACAGCCCGCATGGGAAGAGCAGGAATAGGAGAGGAAGAGCCTCCATGCCCGTCACTATGAAGCTCAAGACACGAAGGGTTCCTAGGAGTCGGAGGAGTCGAAGCATCCGAAGACTCACTGGAGCTCTGCGATTGTTTGTGCGTGTGGTCCTCGCTCGACTCGTTGGCATCTTCAACCGGAGATCGCGCCG
Organism: Avena longiglumis; assembly: GCA_030063025.1. NCBI lineage: Eukaryota > Viridiplantae > Streptophyta > Magnoliopsida > Poales > Poaceae > Avena > Avena longiglumis. The sequence goes on from CP125977.1 coordinate 444,287,897, forward strand.
ATGGTAGCTCGGACATGGAATCCACCACATCATTATCTGGAGCATCCGGATATACTTCGGGTAATGGAGGCGACATACCCGGCACTTTGAAGCTCTGCACAGGAGAAGAACAATTTGTTAGCAAACAAACACAAAACAATGCAGTCAAAAAATAGCGCTACGCGCACGGATCTACACCTGTGGAACAGGAAGCGAAGAAGAAAACGGAGGAGTCAGCGACTTCCCCGGGATATCCTCTCCAGCCTTGAACTTCAGCAGCGAACGAAGGGCCCTGTCGAGATCTCCCTGGGAGAATTTCTCAGCCGAAACCCTCGTCGGATCACGCCGGCCAGCATAAAGGAACATCGGGTGCGCCCTAGCCTGGAGTGGCTGCACCCGACGCTCGAGAAAGGTGCGGATGATATCCACACCGTTCACTTCCTTCTCCGGAATCAACTGGAGATCCTCCACCCGACGATAGAGAGCCTCTATCTCCGCCACCTCGCCATCCAAGATCTTGTTTTTCCAAGACCTTTTCGGCTCAATCTTTTGGGAGGGGTCGAAAGGAACAAGACCAAAATCTTGCCCAGGTACTACGGAGTCGCGGATATAAAACCATCGCCTCTGCCAGTACTGGACAGATTCGGACATGGAAAAAGAAAAGAAAAGCAGATTGGGCTTGAGGGAGATGATGCAACCGCCAATGTGATAAACACCATCCAAACCAGATTGCCTCTTCACGGAATAAAGTTTCCGGAAGAGGCCAAAGTGCGGCTCAATACCGAGCCATCACTCGCAGAAAGTGATAAAACAAGCAATGTGAAGAAGAGAATTGGGGGAAAGATGGTGCAATTGGACACCCTACAGAAAAATCAGTCCATGAAGGAAGTCGTGGACTGGGAAGGAAAATCCGCGAATGACAAAGGCAAGGAACATAACCCGATACCCAACGGGGGGACGGGGGATTACCTCATTGCCTGGGAGTTTAACGGCCTCCCTATCCTGCGGGATCAGGCCCCGCTCGCGAAGCTTGCGGAGATCACTCTCCCGCGTCTCCGATCGCCGCCAGCCACCGTCGGTGACACGGGTAGCGGCGACACTTTTCTTCCCTCCAGCGGCGCTGGTACCAACCGCAGACGACGACTTCTTCGGCTTCCCCATCGCGGTACGGCGGCGCCGGCGGCGAGAGCGCAGGATGGAAGAAGGAAATGTGAAGGAATATTCCAGCGCCCAGCAAGAGCTCTCAGAACACAAGGAAGCAGTGAAAGCAAGAATAGATGCGGTGAAAACAAACTGAAGTTTTCCCCAATGATTATAAAGACGAAGACGATGCACGATAACCGTCCATCGAGAAGACCTAACGCCAACGGCAGGATCTGGCCATACACGTGTCAGCACCACAACAAACCGTCACTAACACGACGTCCACTACGCGCGGAAATCGAGGCGATGCCGTAATTATCTCCACGCCGCGCGTGACCGGTCAATTCAAGGTCAGACAGTGGGACCCATGTTCGTCCAGTCAAGTCATCTCTGGCGCAGCAGACGCTTGAGGTCATCGATCGTCAGCACTGACATCGTCAAAAGCTACACTAGCAACAACTACAATTTCTTCGGCTTCAAAACTAAGAGTACTAACTCGAATCTACGATTCGACCAATTACTCGGGGGATACTCCTATCATGAGCGCTGGCCGCGCACCTGAAAGATGAATAGAAGCGAACTATTACTTCGAGTCCTCCGTCGAGTCTACGACTCCACTACGGACTCGGGGGCTACTCCCATAGGGAGGACAGATTTAATCATCCGAATTTTTTTGTGTCCTACAGACTTACAACTGAACAACGTCTAAATTAAAGTCTCCGCTCGAGTCTATGACTCGAACAGACACTCGGGGGCTACTCCCATAGGGAGCGCTGGTCGCGCACCCTATGAATTCTTCGACCGCGATCCTTCGGATCAGCATGCAAAAACTTTTTGGCCACACCGCCCCAACTAAACGTTAAGTGAGAAACGTTCTCCTTGACCACCCGAAACACCTCCGCGGTGATAAACATTCAGATGCTGTGTCTGCGACTCAAAGATAAGACCTACAGATATCATCTGATGGCCTGGCAACGCACACGACTGCGCTCTGCTAGTAAAAACCCATGCTAACAGGTGCGATGAAACATCCCGACGTACGCGTTGGTTACATCAATTAAATTCACTGGAATTCCACTCATGTAAGTCCTCCGCGGCCTGAGTCGAATTACGCCAGCATATGTTCCGGGTTCGAGTTAAGGGACTCCAATCTGAAGAAGATCGTGTTGTTTCGTCCTAAGACGCTTAATCGACCATCCGATCGGGTGCGTCGGACACGCATCAATAATCCTGTACATGAACTATTGAAATACATAGTTGCACCGGAAGATTGCGAGTCCTCACCGAATCTACGATTCGATTTGAACACTCTTGACATGGTTATACCCCGGGTACATGATCTCGACAAAGATACTGGTCCAGCCCAAGGAAGGCCCACGACAATTATACGCCGGCCCATGAAGATTTTCGGGTGGCCAAGGCCCGTGACGCTTTCGGATCCTTGGAGAGCAAGACTAGAGTAGATAGGAAATTCAAAGGGGTAAAACCCTAGAACCTGAAACCGACTAGGTCTATGCCCGGGACCTGCCTGAGTCTAAATAAAGGCTAGGAGGGCATGACCTAGATCTCCTCCTCATACTTTCGCATACACACCTCCACGGCAGATTGCATCTGCACACCCCTGTAACCTTCGGTTCCGCCGTAATCAAGAGCAGACAAGCAGGTGTAGGGCTTTCCCTTCGGGGGCCTGAACCTGGGTAAAACCTTGTGTCCTCGTGTTGCTTGTTTGCTAACCGTTCCGCGATCTCCAGCATCCCCATCTTCTCCAAAACCCAAGTCCATACCAATGGGCATTGATGAGATCAAACCTCGTCAGCGTCCGAATCTCCTAACCCCGCAAGCATGCGCGCATCCTGTCGCCAGATTCGAGCATCACCTGTGAGCATTGCCATTGTTGATGTCACGCTGACGTCAGGGTGAGAGGTCACCCTTGATCTGGTCAGCCTTTTGACTGGTCTTTGTCTGATGTGGCATATGACATGGCCTTGGGCCTAGTAGTCAGTGACCGTGGGTAGATTTATCTTAGGTGCAAAATGTCTTTTCTGTTCAAAAATTAGATAAAACAATATTAATTCCAATACAAATAAAATGATTAAATCTTATTTCATTAATAACTTTTGTTTTATAAATCAGAAAAATATGTTTAATATATGAAAAATTTTAAAAAATAAAATCTACAACTTAAAACTATTATCAAATATTATTATGATGATTATAAATATTATTAAATAAAAGTTTTATAAGTAATAAAAATTGGATAATTCATATTTTAATAATGGTAAATGTTAAAAATATAAATAAAATACCAAAAATCTTAGAAAAATAAGAATTATAATTTAAAACTATAATCATGCATTATTATTCCACTTAATTAAATATTTGTTATTAATTAAGTCTTTATAAAGTAATAAGTATTATAAAAATCATATATTATTATTTTTAAATCACAAAAATAAATGTAATATATCAAAATGATCACAAAAATAATATCTACATGTTAAAAATATAATATTCCACTTTTGAGTTAAATAAAAAGTTAAACACTTTTATAACTTGAATTTAAACCTATTTCCTTAATTAATAATTCATATAAAGGTAAATAAAATTTGTTAATAATTCTAAAAATTAGTCAATTGAGTCTAATAAATAGTATTAGTCTTAAATATTGGTAGTGTGCATTCAAAATGAATTAACACACTTTAAATACAATTTTATTAAATTATCTCTCAACCATTAATGTAGATTATTTTATAAAAGGATCCTTATCCAATCTAAAAACTCCAAGAATAATTGTAATGAGATAAAACCCATTCTTTTACTTTAACCACAAGTTTATAAACAAATCAAAACACTATAATGAGTTCATAAGTAATAAATAATATTGTTTACTTATTCACAAACCTTAACCACACCTTGTAAGGAAATAAATCCCTTTATACATTTATAATGTAAAGAAACCACTACCAAGTAAAAGTAATACCCTTCTTAAGTAACTTTAAAGAAACATTATGAAGTAAACAAGGTATAAGAATAATAAGCATTACACCTAAAGTCCATATATGTCTTTAAAGATAACTTTAGTCTACAAAACTTTAATTATAATGCTAAAGAAATTGTTATATGCTTTATAATTAACTTTGGTCTGTTATAATTAAGCTATAAAGCATCTCAAGTCCAAACTATTCAAACACAAACAACATCAATCACATTTACTAAACCACAAAGATTGTTTAGACCTTAGAAAAGAATTATTCTCTTCAAATGTTATTCTTTTTGCCACTTCAAACATCAGATGACAACTAATCACAATCACATTACTTTATACTTTACTTGTATAAATAAGATTGTTAATACTTAAGTTCTTTATAAATGCCATTACTTGTATGGTAAAATTTGAAGATAAGGCCATTCTTATATAAGTAGTCTTTGAGTAGCATTCCACAATTGTGTATCTCATTGTTTTATGATATTATAATTACATGTTGTTTCACATACACTCACAAGCCTTAATAAGAAACACATGTGTGAAACTTAATCTAAAAGGGCAACACATTCCAAGGAAACCATTTATAGTATCCAAACCCTAGAACAACATTATCATCGGGATTCGCGTCAACTTGCATTACATTACTTATGCATAAAAGCATCTTTCTTCTTTAAAAATTAGTCCTTACCGGACCGATGATGCTAATTTCAGATATTGGATTTTATATTGTCTTGAATACCGTGAGTGCATAATCTTGCAATCACAAAAGGCAAATTCACACTTGCTCATGTCCTTCGATTATTTTCTGTAAAGTGTTTTACAAATCAAGTGTTGTCATCACCTGCATTTGAAAAAGGTCAGAAAATACTATTTTCATAATAATGTGATTATAGGTTATTTACCATGAGGTAATAACCTAATATAAGAGTTCTGGTGGTAAAGGAACATATTATCTAGGACTTAACAACCAATGTCTCTAGTGATTCTTGCGCCGTATATTACGCGTTGACCATGAGATTTGGAATGGGACGGAGAAGTCAGCTGTATATTTTCCCTCTCGCATGGAGCTAGATGTGCGGGTCATGGTTGTTATCACTCGTAGCGTGCATATTATATGGTAATTCATAGAAGATATGCAGCATATGGGTGGGAGCCCTCAACATCCCACGATAGTTCCGGCATCTGAACGGTCTAAACTGCCAATTGCCGTAATTCAATAGGTGGGCTGGCGTACACCAAGGAGACATGCGGGTTCGCGGAGAAGGTAGTGATTGGCTTGGATCTTAGTCGGGGCCTGTAAGGTTCCCAACCTTTAATAAGGTAGAGATCCCTGTGTTTACAATGCTAGTCCCTGGATCAATAGCTAGCATCCACAATTAAGATGTAATATCAAGAAACAAAGGTCATAATACAACTTTATAACCAGGAATAAAATAATTTATTACATCTTACATAGCTCTTTTGTCTATCTCATTACAATGCAGCAGAATATAACAATAGCATGGGGTCCTTCATCTTCAAAGTGCCACAGGCAGACATGTTGGTTGTAGACTTGTAATCCTAATTCAACAAACTTCACTAATATCAAACAAACCTGCAACATAAAAGGTTACAGCCACAAGGGTCAATACATTTGAATTGTATTGGCAAGTGATACTATGGTAGTATAGTGGAGTCTATCATCTATATGCATTTGGCTAAGTGGAGCTTAGGCTTGCATTGCTCAAAATATATTTTCCTTATCATTTGTAAACACTAAGTTTTTGCTTGACAAAATCACCCAAGGCATCTCCCAATAGAAATTGGTGATCCTTTAACCCTTGTTCAACCACAAGATTTTAACTTAGAAATTGGGATGAGGAGATTCTTGATAGCTTCCATGTCTTGATGCTCAAATTGTCCTTTACCAGGGACACGGCTAAGTACTTAGATTTTACACTCTGCAGAGGTGGTGCACTTTCCCCACAAGACTTGGTTTCACCAAGACAAGATCTTTCAGAAGCCTTCCCTTAGACCAGAATGGACGCGCTCCAACCTATCATCCCCCTACCACCAACTATCCATTTGGCTAAGTTATTGCAACCTATATGATCCAGGCAGAGCCCATAATGCCAAGTGGCTGCACTTGAAGCTTCTCAACATTTGACATCTCAAATCTCTTTGTTCCTGGGTGGCCATCCACAAGTGAGATACACAATGTAAACCATAGAAATGGGCCTTGTGTAACCACTCAACATAACCCATTCACAACCATTCCACCCAGGTGATTCATTCACTTAGTTGTTTTATTAAGCAAAACATAAGTCCTTGACTTAGAAATATTCCATAGCATGAATATAATCCACCCTTGTTTTCTACTAGCTAAGCTAAGCATGATAGTAGTAGGAATCTTAACTTACGAGAATTCTACTAAGGTTTCATCTACTAGGATTTCCCATGGCATAGTTTATACTTAGCAAAATTCCATGCAAGTCCTACTTATAAATATCACTAATGCATAGTGAAAATAATGGGACAAAGTATGAAGCATCACTTGCCTTTTTGATAGAGAATATAAGTTCACTCCTTGATCTTTGCAATATTCACACTCTTCAAATCACTACAATTCAATCAAGCAAGCAATATTTCAATCTACCATTCAAGCAACAACACATAAAATAATAGAAACAAAATAATGCATGCAAGTATGCCAAACTTTTTTTTATTTACAAAAGTGGTTTATAATTGGTTATAAACATTCTAAAACACTTATTTGGCAAAACTATTTGCAAAAGATTTTACCTATAAACCATTTTCAAACCAAATCCTTATTTTATGTGGTTGAAAATGCCTTTATCAAAGTAGCAATCTTTATAGAGTTTACCAAATACATTTTTAAGTCATAAAAATTGGTGTTTAGGGTCAGAGAGTTTAAATCCAAACATTTCCCACAGGTTTTCTTCAAAAAGCATTTTTAACAAATAAACAATATTTTCATTTGACTAGAAATGGTTTAAATCAAATATTTATTCTTTTGATTCACCAAATATATTTTTGAAACCATAAAGTGATTCCTATGGTCAGTAGGTTCAAAACAAACCATTTGCCAAAGGTTTTATCTCAAAAATCATTTTAGAACAAATTTTATATTCTAAACATGTATACACAAGTTTCTGCAAAAACAATCAATTTAACAGAAGATTTTTACTAAACAAAGTGCATGGTCAGAAAGTACTTGTTTTGCTGAATCCATTGATATAAAATTTGCAAACTTTGGACGTGTGTTTTGAAAGTTATGAATTTTTAAAATTGGCACATCAAATAGAACATTTCTATTTTTATTCAAACAGACAGGGCCACGCGTCGTGTTGTGATTGGTCTGTACCGCTTCGTGCGGATCGACAGATGCGAGACGTTGGATCTAAGTGACATGGCACAGCTCAGAGAACTGCTTACCCTTTCGAGTTAGCTTCTATCCTAATCGTTAGATCAAGATCCAACGGATCTCACTGCTTTGACCATGAAGCAGCGGCGCTGGCGGCGGCGTGTGGAGGCACGCGGTCAGACGGCGGCGGAGCTGGCGATGCAGGAAGCGAGAGAGTGAAAGGAGATGCTCACCAGAATCGCGTGGTCGTGGTGGTGCTCGAGGTGGTTTACTTCTGTCAAGGGGCGCATAGAAGTGACCGGAATTCCTCGCCGTAGTATCTTGCTGGCTCGGGCACGCACGGTCGTGGTCGAAGGCGAGTCTCTGGAACATGAACGAGCAAAACAACGAGTCAGGAAGATGCACACGGGTTCAAGGATCACGGGAACACTCACCAGTGAGCAAGGGGCGCACGAGGTCGTCGGCTATAGCTCGCCGGAGTCGAGTTCATCATCGGTGGCGCTCAGACATGGACAGAGCCGAGGATGCGGGGCATGCACGGGCGAGCTATCTCTACGGGGAGGTTCGCTAGGAGATGGGGAGCAAGTGAGCGTGCAGTGGGAGGCGAGGGGAGGCGAGGTCTGATCGGATTCGTCGCCAGAGTATCGTCGGGCAGAGGGACTTCGAGGTCAAAATTGTAGCAGCCTGGTGGCTCCTGTGGGGTGAGGTCTGGGGGAAAAGGGAGAGGAGTCCAGGGTGATTAATATGGCACAGTCGCGGCGAGTAATGGTCGCGGCATCAACGCGAATTGAAGCCGTCTTCAAATGCCAGTAACGGCGAGGAGGAAAGAGGGGGGCGGGTTTCACGCGAGGAAGACGATGCCAGCATGGCATGGGTCCGGGGTGTCAGCGAGATGAGTGGGTTTGTTCGCCAGTGAGAAAAGGGAATAGCCAGAGAGAGGGGAGGCGCCGGATGGGCTGGCTGCTGGGCTTAGTGGGTTGGGCTGGCTAAATTCAGTTTTTTTTACTGCTTTGTTTTTCTTTTTATATTTCCATTTCTGTTTTGATTTTGTCTAAGCAATTCAAATAACTTTTGAATTTCAAATTTCAACAAAACTTTGTGTGGATTTAAATGCTGATTAATAATATAATCTGAAGTCAATTTTGCAATAAAACTTTTATTCTTTTGGGGTCTTTTAATTATTCAAATAGGCCCTTGTTTTAAATCAAATAAGATTTAACAATAATTTCAAAACACCATTTGAATTCTTAAACCTTCCAAATCTTTTGAGTAGGTTTTTATTTGTTTAATAGGGTGTCAAATAATTCATCTTGAATTATTTGGAAAGTATTTAATATGATTCATAAATCATTTGAATTGGGTATTTTTTAATTCCAATGAAATTAAATATAGTTTTAATTCCCTAAATTTTACTTGGAAGATTTATTTTATTTAAGTTAATTAAACAACTTTTATTCCACTTGGATAAATTCCAAAATACTATTTTCTCATGAATTATATAATTATTCTTATTAGAGATTTGTCTTTATTAAAATAGGGATAGAATGGTTAATGCCATTTTATTTTATTTTGGAAATTCTTTATCCTTTTATTTTATTTGGATTTGGATTCTATTCATTCCATTTGCTTAATGGATTAGGCCAAGATTTAATTTGGTCTTTAAATAATCCTTATTTAATATTTCTTTCTTCATCTTATAAAATCCATATCTTTTTATTTAGAGATCCAAACTTGGTGATTCCAATTTGTAAAATATTATTTAATATTTGTTTATCCTTTTAAATCTCTTTAGGATTATTTTCTTACCATTTGGTATGGGTTTCTAGATGGTGCTTTATTAGCTTTGGATATTACTTTTCCTTATCTTATTAAATTCATAAGATTTTATCCATGGCTCCAAATTAAGTGAAACCAGTTTATATGATTTCCTATTTGTCACTCTTGATCATTTTGAAATGTTAGTTGACAAATTTTTATATGGATCAAATCCATAGGCTTGGGGATAACTTGGAAATGATTTTATTCCATTAGGGTTTAGGGTTTGGATTTATTCTCCAAGTGTTTAAATTTCCAGATGCATTTAAAGAGAAATGCATTACACTTGATTTGAATTTTAGTTGGACTCAAACATTAACCAAAGTTTGTTCAAGATGGGATTTTAAGTTTCCATTTAGAAACAAAAGTTTCTTTTCACCCTAAATTTCAGAAATTATTTATTTTGTTTATTTGTTTTTCACATTACAAGATTTGGAAAATCTTGGGATGTGACAGGGCCTCACACCAAGGAAGTGTGAACAAACCTGCAATTCGGATGTGCAACAAAGCTAAGATCTCTCATGGGTAAAGTAACGCACCTCTGCAGAGTGTAAGAACTGTAACTTGTTACTCCCTGTTCCGGGAAGGAGATGCGAACGCGGCGGGAAAGGAACTCCATGAAAGTTCTGGTAAACCTGTGAAGGCTGACGGACATAGCTTTTCAGAATAAAAACAACCTTTGAACAAATGTTTACGAAAACTTGCATTGCCTACGACCTATGGTTTGTGGTTGTTGATATAGTGCATCAAACACTCCTTTTATAGTGAAATTGCTGAGTATGCTCGTACTCAACGTATCTTATTAACCCTTGCTAGGTTCTAAAGCCAGTATAGACGACGTCTACATCAAGTTATGCTCCAGGAATCATCACCAGAAGCTAAAGTTCTTCAATGAAGTCAAGAAAGTCAACATATACATCAACTCAAGTCAAGACGAAGTTATTAATTAGATAAGAATATAATCTCTAGCGATAGAACCTATTTATGTAGAGTATACTGCAATAGCAACAATACAAGCCAAATAGTTAGATGCTAATTTTATTAGCATAATAGTTATGAGTTGTTTACTTCTGATTCTTCTTTGTAAGAACTTTCTTTCTCTCTCTTTAACCTAGAGCATTCTCTGGATCTTGTGTAAAGAGTTGAGTTGTAACCTATAGTCATGTCTTGGACCTGCTATGTTTCTGTTGTACTACTCAGAGGGATGTAATACTAGTGAACGGTGTTTCATTGGTGTTATGTCAACGACTATAGTGTACTACATCATGCAGTGGTATGCTGGGTCACCGCATTCGGGGAACAAAAAATCTCTGTTCCAGCACCCTGCCAGGATGGGGAAGTGCCCCTGGAGCCATCTCCATCGCTGTTGCTGATTCCCATGATGAGGAGGGAGTAGTTCTCTCTCGAGTCTAAGGGATCTACCGGTAGCTATGTGTTCATCTCTCTCCCTATGCATGATCTTGTTGTGGTCATGAGCTTTGTAATCAAGTAGATCTACTCTGTTACTCAAGTGCTTCAATAGATCTCTGCTCAAGGTCTTGGATGTCTTTATGAAATTGTGGTGTTTGTTGGAACCATCTAGCGCTCAAGGTGACATTGTGGGGTTATCTAGATTGGGAAGTCGGACTTTGAGGAGTGTTGTTATAGCCCTACCATGGATTAGAGTGTTCAACCGGAGAGTAGCTCAGGGTAGTATCACGAAGAGAATATGTTTATGAGAGAGTGTTCACTAGTGAAAGTATGATCCCTAGGCCTTGTTTCTAAGCATTGAAACACCGTTTGCATCTAGATCGGTTGCATGTTTGCTTGCTTCCTTCTTGTTGCCTTTAGTATTTACCTCACTGTCAAGCTATTTTCTGGCACCGTTCCCACGTGTATTTCACTATCTCTTCGCCGAACTAGTGCACCTATACACCTGACAAGTGTATTGGGTGTGTTGGGGACACAAGAGACTTCTTGTATCTTGATTGCAGGGTTGCTTGAGAGGGATACCTTTGACCACTTCCTCCCTAAGTTCGATAATCCTTGGATAATCCACTTAAGGGAAACTTGCTGCTATTTTACAAACCTCTGCACTTGGAGGCCCAACAACTGTCTACAAGAATAGAAGTGCGTAGACATTAATAATGCTAAAAAGAAACTCATGGGAAGTGTTAATGATGTTCTTATTATGGTTAAGAATTCTTATGTCCCTGTTGATTTCTATGTTTTGGATGTTGAATACAACGCTTCTTGTCCTATTACTTTGGGAAGACCTTTTCTTAGAACTCTTGGTGCCATCATTGATATGAAAGAAGGCACCATTAAATATAAATTTCCATTCAATAAAGGTATTGAACACTTCCCTATGAGGAGAGAGAAATTTCTTTTTGCTCCTCCTTTGAAAGCAAGGTTTGATGTTAATGCTTATTCATTTGAAAATACTTGATTCTTGCTTTTTGTGCCTAACTTAAAGGCGTTAAAGAAAAGTACTTATTGGGAGATAACCCAAAAGTTTTCTTGAGTCTTGGAAGTTATTACTTTAGTAATGACCTCTCCTTATCCTTTTTGTTTGATTTTTTGTGCCAAGAATGACCTCTAATGAGAGGGAAGTAAGATTTGGGGAGTTGCTGTCCCAAAACAGATTTTTGTGCTCCACCGTATTAATTCATGTAAAATCTCTGTAAGTTGGATTGAGTTGATATTTTCTGATTAATCCCCCAGTATGTTAGCTAACTTCCGTTAGTTCAACACTTTTTGATTTGAGCAACAGAAGGTCTTCGAAAAAATCGTTTTCTACCTGTTGGTCTGTTTTGACAGATTTCTGCCATTATTTGCATTTGCTTCTTATTGATTCCTTTTTGGGTTCTTTTTGGTAAATTGAGATTTTTGAGGGAATTGCTACAGTAGCTTGTGTTTTTAGTGAAAGTTTTGCTGTTATAAAGTGATACGTCCAAAACGTATCTACTTTCCCGAACACTTTTGCTATTGTTTCTCCTCTAAACTTGTGTGATTTGGATACAACTAACACGGACTAACGCTGTTTTCAGCAGAATTACCTTGGTGTCTAGTTTTTGTGCAGAAAATTAATTATCAGGAAAAATCCTGGAAAATATGCCAAAAATCCTATTTCACCAAAAGACTCACGGAGCTAGAATACGAGACGGAGAGGGGCTCTGAGGGTCCCACACCCCTGCCACGCGGACCAAGCCTGGCCACGCCTGGGAGGGGTGTGGCCGCCTCGGGCACACCCTCGGCCACCCTCTTCGCCTATAAGTTGCCTTATGACCTAAAAACTCAGGGAGGTTCGACGTTTTTCCAGACAGAATTCCGCTGTGCCACCACCACCTGAAACCACGAATCAGAACCAGAAACTCCGTTCTAGCACCCTCCCGGGACGGGGAATTTGGAGAGGATCATCGCCATCATCATCACCAATGCCTCTCCATGAACCATCCATGTTTCCCCCATCCATGAGTGAGTAATCCCCCACTGTAGGCTATGGGGATGGTAGGGATTGGATGAGTTCTATCATGTCATCAAATAAGAATGTTAGGGCATGGTGCCTAGTATCTCTATTAGTGTTATTTGACTTTGTTGCAACTTGTTGTGCTTAATGCTTGTCACTAGGGCCTGAGTGCCATGATCTCAGATCTGAACTTATTATTGATTCATGATGATAGTATTGTTTGTGATCTTATCTGCAAGTTGTGTACACATATCATTGTCGGGATCCAAAGGCCACAGTGATGAAATTGGGACAATGGAGGATGGCTGTGATGTGAGGATCACATGTGTTCATGGAGTGTGAATGCTTTTCTCCGGTGCTCTATCAAAAGGAGTACCTTAATTGCCAGCAGTTCCCTTGAGGCCCCGCTACAACGGGCTGGCAGGACAAAATATGTTGTGCAAGTTCTCATTGCGAGCACGCATGACTATATATGGAGCACATGACTATGATTGTTTAGTACTTGGATGCTTATTCTTGTTTATCCGCAATTGCCTAATGACCCACAAGTGTAGGGGATTGCAACAGTCTTCGCGGAGAATATTACCAAATTTATTGATTCGACACAAGGGGAGCCAAAGAATACTTGCAAGCCTTAACAAATGAGTTGTCAGTTCAGTTGCACCTAGAAATAGTTCTTGCTCACAGAAGTTTATTAGTAGCAATATTTTGTAGTAGCAACAGCAACAACAACATTAAAACAGTAGAAATTGTAACAGTAATGGTAGTAGTAGGATTTGAGTGAGGTAGGCATAGGGATGGATGGACGGGCGTTGCATGGACGAGTCTAAACATTTAACTTCAAGATCTAGGGCATTGCAGATAAATAATAACAAACATCCAATTACTAAACAATTCTAGGCATGTCCTCCAAATATAGTCATACGTGCTCACAATTAAAACTTGCACAACATCTTCTGTCCAGCCAGCCCATGGCAGCGGGGCCTCTAGGGAACTACTGGCAATTAAGGTGCTCCTTTTAATAGAGCACCAGAGCAAAGCATTAACACTCTGTGAACACATGTGATCCTCACACCACAGCCACCCCCTCCGGTTGTCTTAATTATTGTCACTTTGGGGCCTTTGGATCCGGACAATGATATGTGTACACAACTTGCAGATAAGATCACAAACAATACTATCATAATGATTCAATAATAAGTTCAGATATGAGATCATGGCACTCGGGCCCTAGTGATAATCATTAAGCACAACAAGTTGCAACAAAGCCAAATAGCACTAATAGAGATACTAGGCACTATGCCCTAACAGATCTTATTCGATTACATGATAGAAATCATCCAATCCCTACCATCCCCAAGCCTACAGCGGGGGATTACTCACTCATGGATGAGGGAAACATCTGTGGATGGAATGAGATGGTGATGGTGATGACGATGATCCTCTCCAAATTCCCGTCTCGAGGTTCCGTGGAGTTTCGGATCCAAATCTTGGTTTCGTGGCGGGCGGAACTCTTCTCGAAAACTATCAACCCCCTTAGTTTTAGGTCAGGGCAACTTATAGGAGAAGATAGAGGGGTCGGGGGGTGCAGGGTGGTTGCACCTCCAGCGGTGGGTCGGGTTGGGGTGGGTGGGTGTGGGTGGGTGTGTCCCCCGTCTCCGTCTCCTCTTCCTCCCGTGGATCTTCTAGTGAAATATAATTTTGGCATATTTTCCGGATTTTTCACGATAGTTGATTTTACGCACAAAAACAAGACACCAAGGTAATTCTGCGAAAAATCGATGCTACGTGTTAGTTGTATCCAAATCACACAAGTTTAGAAAAGAAACAATAGAAAAGTGTTCGAGAAAGTAGATACGTTTTGGACGTATCATTGCCTTAGATCTTGAAGTTACATGTTTAGACTTGTCCATGCAACGTCCGTCCATCCATCTGTATGCCTACCGCACTCATATCCTACTGTTTGCAATTCTTGTTACTATTGCTTTCATTTTACTGCTGTTGTTGCTTTGCTATTGCTACTAAAAAATTGTTGCTACTGATAAATTACTATGAGCAAGACTGTTTCCAGGTGCAGCTGAATTGACAACTCAGTTGTTAAGGCTTGCAGTATTCTTTGTCTCCCCTTGTGTCGAATCAATAAATTGGGTAATACTACCGTCTAAGACTATTGTGATCCCCTATACTTGTGGGTCATCAAGACTATTTTCTGGCGCCTTTGCCGGGGACCATAGCTTTATTTGTATGTTCACTTGGATCTTTTATTGTTCACTGCTACTCCTTTCATCATGGGGAAGTCTCGTGATGGAAAGTTTCCTATTTGACCATCCACTACAAGAAGAGGTACAGTTCTAAACACCTCTGCTGCTCTTGATTCACCGTCTGTTATAAGTAAGCTTGTTACACCACCACCACATACACATGCTACACACACTGCTACTACAACTGAATCTGAAATTGCTTCTGATACTCATGATGTTACTTCTACTGTGCTTGATGCGAGTGGTTCATTAGGTCTTCTCCTAGATGCTACTATTGCTAGAACTATTTTGGGAAACACTGAAACTCCTAGTGAAGACACTGTTACACCTGTTAGCTCACCTGGGTCTAGTGAGAGATATGATATTAGTGATGGTTACATTGAAATGACTAATGAATTTATTGAAGAGTACCAAAACACACATGGTGCTAGTGCTATTAGGAGTCTCCTTGAGAGATGTACCATTATTCCTAAATTGTCTTCTGATGCTAATTTTGCCACTTCTCCCATAGATATTAAAGATTACGATTATGATTTTTCTCTTGATTTATCCTATATACACATTGTTGACAAAGGACCTTTTTGTGGGACTGAGAATGAGAGTGTTGTGGCACATATGAATGAGCTTTCTACTATGATTGATTTATTCTCTGATGATTCTAAGATGCACAAGTACTTTGTTACTAAGATCTTCCCTTTTTCACTAAAAGGAGGAGCTAAAGCTTGGTTTAATAGATTACCTCCTGGATCCATTGATAGCCCTGATTGTTTGATTGCTTCTTTCTTCCAGAAATACTTTCCTCCTAGTGCTAGACATGCTACTTTGCAGAATTTTTTTGATTTTAAACAGGGAGAAGAAGAGAAATTTCCTGAGTCATGGACAAGGTTCTGTGCCTTGATTCATGCACATCTTGGATGTCCATTGCCTAAAAATGAGCTTCTTGATATTTATAATAATGGACTAACTGATGATTCTAGGACATACCTAGATAGCTTTGCTGATTGTGTTTTCAGGAAAAGAACTCCTACAGATGCTAAAGAATTAGTGGCTAATATAAGCAAGAATTATGATGATTAGACTTCAACTGAGCTGAATACACCTGAGACAATTGTTCCTGAACCAGTTACTCCTGAGCCAGTTCCAACACCAACACCAAAGAAGAGGGGAGTTATTGCATTAAATGATGAAGTGATGAAGGAAGCTAAGAAATGTCTAAAGGAGAAAGGTATTAGAGCTGAAGATGTGAAGAATCTACCTCCCATAGAAGAATTATGTAAGCCAATTCCCCACTCATCTACTATTGAGTTACACTCTCTCCAACACTTTGATGAAGGTGATATTCCCTATGGTAAACCTCCTGATCAACGCTTAGAGGAACTTGACACATTTATTGTTAAACAAGGTAATTTTAATAAACAAGTTCAGAATCATTTATTGCAAAACTCTAGAGCTATCCATGAGCTATAGACCCTTATAGTATATTTGTCTCTAATGCTGAAACTGAGAGTGGTAATGATAAAAATGATGCTCCTGATAAGGAGGAAGTTGAGGAAGAACCTGAGAAGCACACTAAGAACACTAGGTGCACTAAGGAATATTTTATAGCTAATAAACATGGTAGAGAGAGAACCTTGGGTGCAGAAACCTATGCCTTTTCCCAATAAGAAACATAAGTCAAAGGAGGAAGAACACTACAACAAATTTTGTGAGTGGATGAAACCTTTATTTTTGCAAATTCCTTTGACTGATGCTATTAAGTTGCCTCCTTATTCAAAGTATATGAAGGATATTTTCTCTAATAAAAGGAAGATTCCTAATGAGGAAATTTCTACTTTGCTTGCTAATTATTCCTTTAATGGTAAGGTTCCAAAGAAATTTGGTGATCCAGGTATACCAACTATTCCTTGCTCTATTAAGAATAATTATGTTAGAACTGCTTTATGTGATTTGAGAGTTGGAGTTAGTGTTATGCCTTTTTCTCTCTACAAGAGACTCCAGCAGAAAAGTTGATACCAACTAATATATCTTTGCAAATGGCTGATAAGTCAACTACTATTCCTTTTGGTATATGTGAGAATGTTCCTATGCAAGTGGCTCATAATTGCTTGGTTTCAAAAGATTTTGTTGTGCTTGAGATGCCTAAAGATGATAATATGTCTATTATTCTTGGGAGACCTTTTCTTAATACTGCAGGTGCTGTCATCAATTGTAACCAAGGAAAGGTAACTTTTAATATTAATGAGAAAGATAATACTGTCTATTTCCCCAAGAATATTGATAAGAGATATTTCTTGAATTCCATTGAAAATATTGAGAGCATCAAAGTTGGAGAAATATATTGTCCCATTCCACAAGAAAGTTTTGGAACTATTATGATTGGGATTATTGCTATCAAGTTTGAGGTAACATAATCACTTTGTGGAATGCAAAGTTTTGCTTCATATAAGATTGTTTTGGTAACAATAATTGATCAACCTTGTTAACAAAGGGATTTTAATGAACAGAACAATGCTTTCACAATGGTTATACTTGCTCACTTTTATTTTTCTCCTTCCTGGTCTTTGCTCTTTCTCTTTTTAGCTTTAGTTTTGCTAGTTGTTTGCTTGTTAGAGTGTCTTAGAACTTCTGTAGTTTTGGTTTTTGGTTTGCCTTTGCTTCTTCTAAAAAAATCTTTTTCTGCGAGAAAATCAATTTTCATAACCTGAAAATTGGCCAAAAATAAAGTTTCCCGAAAAATTCCAGAAAATTCATATTAAAATTTTCTTCGAAAAAGGGGCAGAGGGACACATGGAATGGCCTAGGGGGACCCACCAGGCCAGCACAACCCTTGGTGGCGCGGGCAGCCCTAGGTGGCGCCTGGCCTAGGTGTGGCCCACCTGTGGCCCTCCAAAGTGTCTCCTTCCAGCCACTTCTTTCTCTCTCCCGAAAAACACCGGAAACTTTCTCAAGCTCAAGTACTGTTGTTCTTGCTCCTGATTTTCGATCTCCTTGCTTATCCCATCTTTGCTGCTGATTCCAACTGTCATTTGGCCTTTCTAGCTGCTGCACTCAACAATGAAACCAGGTATAATCTTGGTTCTCTCATTGCTCATCGCTTAGCTGCTAGAGGACCAATTTATGGGGGTATTATTGTTGCATGTGTAGTTGCTGCCTTAGAACTTTCTGTTGATCCAAATGATACAATTTTGGCGCCTTAGAGGCCTGATCTTGCTGCCATGAAAGCGCATCACTTTGTCACTGCTAGCTCTACCATTGAGAGTTTGGTTTACAAGATGATGTTTACTGATGGGGAAGAAAGGGAAATACCTTTGCCACAAACCACTTTGTTAAGTATTTTCCAGGGACCTTGGTCACGCTCTAAGGAGGAGATGGACGAGCAACTACGCATTCGTGATTTCCACGGACACTACCAGGGGGCGCGCCCTCTTATGACCACTGTGTGCACTACACAGGGGCGTCCTCGAGCTCGTACCAGGACGAATGGGCCTCTTCATCGTATTATGGAGGTGCACCTTCTTGGTCACCATGGGATTAAGCCCCACTTAGGCCAAAAGCCTAAGCTTGGAGGGAGGTATACCGACATCACACTCATCTATATATCATGTTTCGTCGGTTCTTTGTATATCCATGTTTCGCTTTCTTTTTGGTTTTTTTCTTCTTTCTCAAAACACAAAAATACCAAAAATATTTTCGTTGTTTCTCTTGGTTTGTTTATTTGCTTTTTAGCTTTGGTTTGCCTTAAAGAAAAATCCAAAAAGATTTTGCTTTGTTTGTTTTTGCTTTGTGTGCTTGCTTTAAAAATCAAAAACACCAAAAATATTTGTTGTTCTTCTTTGGTTTTGTGAATTTCTTTGCAGGGTTCATCAATCCTTAGTGGAGTTTGGTTTCATGTTATTATTCAAGCCACACAAGTGAAGGGCAATAATTAAGATTAAGACAACTTGAGGTGTGGTTAGAGGTTGGTAACGAACTCTATGTTTTTCATTTTTGTATATATACTCATCATTGTGGGCATGCTTAGTCTGTTCATGTAAGGTGTATGTTATTTATGGATGCTTAGTAGTTCTTGCTCTCTTATTATTAGCTCCGGCTTGCTAATAGTTTATAACATGTCATATGAATGTTTGCTTGCATTGTTCTATTCATAACTTGGTATGATATTGTGGTATCCTCCTCTGAATGTTTCATTTGAATCGACTTGGCACATGCTCACGCATGCATATGACTGAACAATAGTTAGTAAGCCTCGATGATTTATTTGCCTCAGAGTTCTTGTATCACTTTAATGTCATAATTAGTCCTATTTTGTTGCAAGCATGATTATGTCAGTTATTGCTCTCTCGTTTGTCGCTCCCTCTCTATTGCTAGCCTTCACTTGCACTGATTATTTGCTCTACTCATGTTTCCAACTCACCAAAACCAATATTGCCAACAGTGTCCACCATACCTACCTACTAGAATCATTTTCTATTCCGTGCATATTCATTATGCCTTGTTTTCTTCCAAATAAAATGTTTGCTTGTTATGAGAAAGTTAGTTAGTAAAGCTCTCACGAACTTGATGGCACACTTTATTTCTTGCACTTAATAAACTTGAACCATTGTGACTGTCCATGAAAGTTATATGCTTGCAAATTATAGGCTGGGAGTTAGCAGAACTGTGCTGTCACGGCGAATGCTTTCAACACCTGTAAATATTATATCCAGTTGATATCATGCTCTTTTGTTTGCGGATGTCGTCGGTGTGAAATAAAAGGGGAGCTTGTAAGTCCATGGAATTATGTATATGTGTTAGAGAAACGCCTGGGCCGCTAGCCTAAGCCATGCCTAATCATGGTGGAAACTTGCAGCATAACCATAGTAAGCAATCTATGAAGCTTTGTTCTTATAAAAAGAGAGACACTTTGAAACAGAGGAAAGAGAGAAAAAGGCGCCATTTTCCCATGGAAAATAAGAAGATTGCTGAGATGCTCATTTTCTGCTTGCCTTGTCATTTTTATTATGGGATAGCTCCTGTATCATGTGAAAGCGGTACCCTGGTGACTCCTTGATGGCGCCAAAGAACTTGACGATGGTGGAGCACTTCGTTGGAAACCCCAAGAGCAAGCTGTGATGAGCATAGCAGCAAGTCTTACCTCAGTAGAGACCGATGTTATCAAACCAGAAGGGGGAAGGAAACTTCACACAGGTGTTGCAAGCAACATGGAGATCTGCACAACAAAAACTCAAGACATTGCCCCAATGAATCAGTGAGGTTGTCAAGCTCACCAGTTTGCTGTAACAAAGGATTAAACGTATGGTGTGGAAGGTAATTGTTTGCATCAAGTAAACAAGTAATAGTGGAAGATGTATCGATGGTAAAGATTCGACCGGGGTCCATAGTTCACTAGAGATGCTGTCCTTAGATAAACAACATGGCATGAAGGGTAAACAAATTACAACAGGTCTTGACAGGAACTGAGCAAGACATAACAATGCAATTACTAGTAAGAAAGATCCTATGAGATTTGTTTGGGCAATACAACAATATACATAGACCGCCATCCAACTGCATCTATGACTAGAAGTCCACCTTCAGGTTATCATCCGAACCCCCTCCAGTATTAAGTTGCAAGCAACAAACAACTGCTTCAAGCAAAGTGTGTAAGGTAAACAGTCCACATGTTCCATGAACAAGAGACCGTTGTTTTCTCCCTAGTAGCAACAACCCATCTACAATTCAAGAGATTATTGTCACTTCCCTTGGAAACTAGAGGCATGAACCCACTATCGAGCATAAATACCCCCTCTTGGAGTCACTAGCAACTACTTGGCCAAGATAGCTACTAACAACGGAGAGCATGCAAGATCACAAACAACACAGACATGATAGAATCATAAAGACAAAACCATTAATCAAACCAACATAATAATCTCAATATCCATCGGATCCCCGCAAACACAACATGCATGATTACAAATAGATTAGATCTTGATCATGAACGGACTCACAAGATCTATACATGAAAGCACAAAGGAGGAGATACAACCATCTAGCTACTACATGGACCCATAGTACAAGGTGGAACTACTCATGCATCACACCGGAGAGAAGTCCTCCGGGATGATCTCCCCTCTGGCAGGGTGCCGGGAAGAACTTCAGATCCCCCCGATCTAGGGACGATGGTGGTGGCGGCTACAAACGGTTTCGTGGAGATTTGATCGGGTTCTTAGGGTTTACGTGAGGATTTTTATAGGCGAAGGGAGGCGGCGTGGTGGCCAAACCCTAGCCAAGGTGGCAGGGCCCTCACGCCTGGGTGGTCTGGCCCTCCTGGCTGGCCCCTCCAGCTCCCCTCTGGACTTCTTATTCCCCACGGAAAGTAATTGACTTTGACGTTTGTCCCGTCCAATTCCGAGAATATTTCTTTACTAACTTTTCTGAAACCAAAAACAACAGAAAACATGCATCTGGCACTGTTGCAACTTGTTAGTAGGTTAGTACCAGAAAACATGTAAAAAGCACCTCAAAGTGTAGACAAGCAAAGTAAAGTAGATACAAAACAAGCATGGAGCATCAAAAATTATAGATACGTTTTATCATACCCCGGTGGCGGTTCTCTACGATACACATGTATTTACTATGACAAGAACTTATTGGTAACTAAAGTTGAGTAGCATGAGGAGCGGCCCTCGTACTCAAGGGACATGATATTTCCAGTTTATGGTCTATCAAGCATATAACTCATATTGGACCTCACTTTCACCTTAACCATCTAAAGATGCCTATGATAGGGGCAATGAGAGCTCAAAGCTAATGAGTACCATACTTTCAGCATTTGGAAGCCTTTCAAACTTTTCAAAACCTTTTCACTTCCTTGTCGAGTCACCACTTATTCTATGAGAACCTTCTTGAGAGCATAGTTGTCATTCTTAGTGTAATGTGATTGTCTCAAAACTTGGTTAATTATGTCATGACTTTGATGCTTGTATCTTTGATATCTTTACTTCTAGTCTTCACTTGAACTTCAGAGGTGCCTTGGCATTTACTTTGTGCTCTACAAACAAAGGCAAGCGAGATACCACTCTATCATACCTTTTTATGAGAATTGCAATGTTGCTTATGTTTATGTTTCATGCTACTTAATACTTATTATTATTGAGTTGGAATCTCTTCTTAGCTTGCAATGACTATTGAGTAGACTTAGTTGCATACTCCTTATTATGAATTTTCTAAGTATCTACTCCAGTGCTGAGAATATATACATCATATGAAGCAAATGTGTTCGTGAAATTTCTTTTATCGCACTCAGTTTTCAACTGAATTGCTTGAGGACAAGAAATAAGCTAAGTTTCGGGGGAGTTGATATGTCCAAAACGTATCAACTTTCCTGAACACTTTTGCTATTGTTTCTCCTCTAAACTTGTTTGATTTGGATACAACTAACATGAACTGACAATGTTTTCAGCAGAATTAACTTGGTGTCTAGTTTTTGTGTAGAAAATCAAATATCAAGAAAATCCCGGAAAATATGCCAAAAATCCTATTTCACCAGAAGACTCACGGAGCCAGAATAGGAGACAGAGAGGGGCACTGGAAGGCCCACAACCCCATGCCACCTAGGCCTGGCCTGGCCGCGCCTGGAGGGGGTGTGGCCGCCTCATGCACCCCCTCGGCCTCCCTCTTCTCCTATAAGTTGCCTTCTGACCTAAAATCTCAGGGGGGGTTCGATGTTTTTCCAGAAAGAGTTCCATTGCGCCGCCACCACTAGAAACCGCGATTCGGAATAAAAAACACCGTTCTGGCACCCTGCAGGGATGGAGAATTTGGAGAGGATCATCGCCATCATCATCACCAATGCCTCTCCATCAACCATCCATGTTTCCCCCATCCATGAGTGAGTAATCCCCCGCTGTAGTGAAATGGATCGTATGGGCACCTAGAGGGGGTGAATAGGTGCTAACCAATTTTTAATACTTTTCCAATTTTAGGCTTGACACAAAGTAAATTCTATAAATATGTAACTACGAGAATTTCCCTATATGCAACCCTAGCTACTAAGCACATAAAGAGAGGAGCGAAGGAACCGTAGTGGAGCATGCGGAGACAGAGGGATTTGTTTTACCATAGTTCCTTCCTTGTTAAAGGAAGTACATCTGCGTTGCAGGGGTGGGAGGTTCTAAGACCACCATGCCACAATAGGCCTCACCCTATTCTCCGATGGATCTCGCCACGAGAGGCCTGATCCACCTTCTCCACTATTAGAACCCTTCGAGGCGGGAACCGGTGCCTTTTACAATGCTACCGAGGCACACACCCACAACTGAATTGGGGGCTCCCGAGATGACAACAAGCTGTCACAACAACAAGGTTTATCAATATAAACAAAACAAGGATCTAGGTATTTGCAAGAAATACTAGATCGGTGATTCTCCAAATGAATGGAGAGGAGATGAAGCGCTTGATTGCTGATGATGAAGATCGAGTTATCCTCCTTTGATTTCCCAATGGATGGGGGCTTTGGGTGGATCTAGGTGGAGATCTCTTGGATGAAGGTTGCAGATCAGATCTTGACTTTTTTGAATGAGCCAAGAGGTCTGGCAGGAGGGGGAAGGCAGGCTTAAATACCCACTGCCCAGATCTGGCTGTTGAACAACTTTGAGGGCTGATTATCCGCCCCCCACTTGGGGCGGATTATCCGCCCCCTGGGAAAACTCCGCCCCAAGGGCGGATATTCCGGGAGAAAATCCGCCCCCTCTATGGGGCTAGCGCCTGCGAAACTTGATGAAGATCTTGGGGGGGGGCGGATAATCCGGCCCCCTCCTGGGGCGGATTATCCGGCCAAGCCGGAAAGTCCGGCCGAAACTCCGCCCCCTCTCTGGGGCTTGCGCCTTGGTCATGAGCAAGGGGGGCAGACTATCCAGCCCCTCTGAGGGGAGGATTATCCGGCGGGGCCGGAAAATCCGGTCGAAACTCCGCCCCCCTTCTGGGGCTTGCGCCAATGTGGGAAGAGGGAGGGGCGGATTATCCGCCCCTGGTGGGGGCGGATTATCCGCCCCCCAGATTCAGAATCCTTTTCCTTTGATTCCTAGAGAGAGATGCAACACTTCAACACACATTAAATAATCCTTGATATTGTTATCTAACACACAAAACACTAGGGGTTATAAAATGTTCTTTCAACCTCCCCCTTTTTGGTGTTAGATAACAATACTAGGATTTGCAATGAAACCGGCTAACGCCACCTTAAAAATGAAAGACGCTCCCCCTAGATGTGTGCATATTTACAATTTGCATTTGAATACAAATACACACACTAGACAGAACACGAATTTCATAGCAAAGATAATTGAAACAAGGTGGGTTGGGAAACAAGGTCATACCACCGGGATGTGATTATAGACAAAGTAAATAAAGAGATTGATAGCCTCCAAGCACATCCCAAACAATATTGATGCATACATAAGATAATTCCATAACTCCATATGCCATCAAATAGGATCCATAGATAAATCCAGAATTCCATGAGATCCACAATATAATTCCAGAATTCCAGAATACCAAGCACGCAGAGTAAAGTACGACATAGTCTGACATAACCAAGCACAAATAACAAATAAGTTCATGCTAAAAGGCACAAGCAAGCAAATAAAAACGACTGAAAGACAGGTGCTTGCGCCCGACTCGTGCAAATCCACGAAACCTAATAGAACTACTTCTCCCCCTTTGGCATCGAAACGCCAAAAAGGAAGAAGAGCGATGCTAACGCCCCTGAAGATCACTCCTCCTCATCCTCGTCGTAGTCATTCCCGTCCCCTTCCTCTTCATCATACTCATCATCATCGTCATCAGTTGGAGGAGTGGGTGCCCTCGGTGGTGGAGGAAAGAGGCAACTCTCGAGCTCTCCATAGTTGATCCCTGAAGTGTTCGACTAAGCATACGGTCTGGAGCAGTGGGAGGAGGTGGATGGCCAGTGGCACCTGAGACATGGTGAAGAATAAGCTGCTGAGTGTGATCCCTCTCATGATCCCCGCGGTACGCCTCATATTGGCCCTTGTGAGTGTCAATGCCCATGCAAAGGATGTGCCGCTGGAACCAAGTGAGCTGCTTAACCTCGCGTGCCATTGGGGACACCGCGGAACAACGACCACTAGCCCGTGATGGGTCTTCTGAGCCTTGTTGTAGATTTTCTTGGGCTTGTGAACCCCATCCAAAGCAGTGCCAAAGTCCTCATGGGGCAACATATGCTTGATGAGCATCATAATGAAAGGAGCATAAGGAATAGAGAGCATGTTGATCATAGCATCCGTCATCTCATGATATATGTAGTCCATGACATCCAGTTTGTAACTAGTAGCTGAACCAGAGTTGGTGGCACACTCGTGGGCAAAAGCAAGGAGAGGAACCAGATGGCCACGGATCTTGTCATTGTTGCCACCACTCGGAGAAATGCAATCCCTAAATATGCCAACAAGGGAGGCATACAAGGGAGAGAGACCAGCAAAAGTACCAGCAACACCATCAGGAGTAAGGCACGGAGCAAGCACAATATCTTTGGATGGCTTCAATGGAGAAATGATACAGTGGCCAGAAGGGGTGTCACGACCATGGAAGGCATAACCAAGAACCTGCCAAAAATGCGGAAGTCCGACTGAATCATTGTGGTCCCGGTCATCCACTTCAGAGTACGGCGCTCATCACCGCAAATCACAAGTGTCGAGAAAAACTGCCGCACCACAGAGGAATCATAGTTGCATTGGATAGTCATAAGGTGGTGAAGACCCATCTTGTTGGTCACATCTAATGCCTCAAGGAGCCTTGCCTTGGATTGAGCCTCAGTCAAATTGATAAGGTGCATAGGGAGAAGCTTGAGGGTAGCATATACATCATCATGAATAGCCCGAAAGTGGGCATTCCAAAACATAGAGTCCTCAGGGGGACCATCACTGTCAGCCTCATCATAATAATCAGTGTTGCGAATGGAGGCATATTGAATACTGTCCATAGACTTGTAGTTGGGCCGAGACTGTTTTCCCTTGCGAGATGCGGTCCTCTTTGTTTTCTTTCCTGCCTCTGCCATCCGTTCAGCCTCTCTTGCTACTCTGCTGACTTCGGTTTCGTCAATGAACTTCCCTTCTGCAGTGGGATTGAGATAACGGGCATGGGAACGACGAGAGAAGGTCTTGGTCGGCTTGGAACCACCTGTGAAAAGCATGAGAGGTATAGCATGGAGATAAGAACACACACAAGTCCAGGAGAAAAAATAGAAACAATAGGAAAGCAATCCAGAAACCAATGATGTGCCGCTGGAACCAAGTGAGCTGCTTAACCTCGCGTGCCATTGGGGACACCGCGGAACAACGACCACTAGCCCGTGATGGGTCTTCTGAGCCTTGTTGTAGATTTTCTTGGGCTTGTGAACCCCATCCAAAGCAGTGCCAAAGTCCTCATGGGGCAACATATTCTTTATGAGCATCATAAAGAAAGGAGCATAAGGAATAGAGAGCCTGTTGATCATAGCATCCGTCATCTCATGATATATGTAATCCATGACATCCAGTTTGTACCCTGTAGCTGAACCAGAGTTGGTGGCACACTCGTGGGCAAAAGCAAGGAGAGGAACCATATGGCCACAGATCTTGTCATTGTTGCCACCACTCGGAGAAATGCAATCCCTAAATATGCCAACAAGGGAGAGAAACCAGCAAAAGTACCAGCAACACCATCAGGAGCAAGGCAAGGAGCAAGCACAGTATCCTTGGATGGCTTCAGTGGAGAAATGATACGGTGGCCAGAAGGGGTGTCACGGCCATGGAAGGCATAACCAAGAACCTGCCCAAAAATGCGGAAGTCCGACTGAATCATTATTGTCCCGGTCATCCACTTCATAGTACGGCGCTCATCACCGCAAATCACAAGTGTCGAGAAAAACTGCCTCACCACGGAGGAATCATAGTTGCATTGGATAGTCATAAGGTGGTGAAGCCCCATCTTGTTGGTCACATCTAATGCCTCAAGGAGCCTTGCCTTGGATTGAGCCTCAGTCAAATTGATAAGGTGCATAGGGAGAAGCTTGAGGGTAGCATATACATCATCATGAATAGCCCGAAAGTGGGCATTCCAAAACATAGAGTCCTCAGGGGGACCATCACTGTCAGCCTCATCATAATAATCAGTGTTGCGAATGGAGGCATACTGAATACTGTCCATAGACTTGTAGTTGGGCTGAGACTGTTTTCCCTTGCGAGATGCGGTCCTCTTTGTTTTCTTTCCTGCCTCTGCCATCCGTTCAGCCTCTCTTGCTACTCTGCTGACTTCGGTTTCGTCAATGAACTTCCCTTCTGCAGTGGGATTGAGATAACGGGCATGGGAACGACGAGAGAAGGTCTTGGTCGGCTTGGAACCACCTGTGAAAAGCATGAGAGGTATAGCATGGAGATAAGAACACACACAAGTCCAGGAGAAAAAATAGAAACAATAGGAAAGCAATCCAGAAACCAATGATGTGCATTGCAGGAGTTAGGACCAAACCAGACCAGAAGTGAATCTCTAGGCCGGATAATCCGGCCTAGAGATTCACTTCTGGTCTGGTTTGGTCCTGACTCCTGCAATGCACAGGGGCGGATAATTCGCCCCCCGCAGAAATTTTCTGGAATGGCCCAGATCTACCATGGCAAAACAGAACGGGCACTAGGGTTGCAATACTACTGATTCTAGCATGTAAGTAAGTACACCAAGGATCTTCTACAACGAGATTTCCACCAAACAAAATGCATCCCATACAAAAGGAGAGAGATGAGGGAGTTACCCTCACTCATCGGAGGAAAATCGTGGAGGAGAAGATACCCGGAGGCGAGGTGAAGAAGATCCGGGGAGAGCCCGGAGAATCCGGTGGTCAAATCGACTCCGGGAGGGACGGATGCTCCGGTGGCGGCTGGGGGCTAAGGTAGGGTTGGGGGAGGGCTGGCTGCTCTGTTTGAGCCTGGCCTCCCCGACCCAGCCTTTAAAGGCAGATTTCGCCCGGGGCGGATAATCCGCCCCCCACTTAGGGCGGATAGTCCGCCCCCCTCTGAAAATTCTGTTAAGTACAGATTCAGGCTGGAGCAACCTTGCAAAACCCCTCGCTGGTGTATAGAGGACTTGTGTGTAAGAATAGATGGTTCACGGAGGGAAATAAGGCTTGGGTTTAGAGCAACAAACTGAGATGGTAGTACACACCCAAATTTGCAAGAATCAAATCAAACAAAAACCAAAGTTGAGTGTGTTTTCCATAAGAACAATAAATATTCAAGAAAATCCAAAGAAAGCCATTAGAAACCAAATCTTCTCAAGGAAGAGGGCGGTGGCCGAAGCCACCATGTTGGAGCGCATGGCATGACACCGCAAAGATGTATCTTGAGATCAAAACCAATGCTCATCGATGACCCACATATCACAAAATGATATTAAGGGAAATGATTTTTCTTGCTTTCAGCATTATGGGGGGAGGGTTATCCCAATCAATTAGGACCACACTCGCCAATTTCTATGCCTGCATCTAAACCAAATACATGAATAAGAGCAAGTGAGTGTGCAAGGATAGTCAAGCCAAGCTCCTTGAATCTATGATGTTTAGCTCATTCCTCAAATAACAAAATCTTGCTTCATCAAGGGGCTTCATGAAAATATCAGCAAGTTGGTTCTTCGTTCTCACAAAGGATAGGGCAATATCACCACGAGCAACATGATCCCGAATGAAGTGGTTGCGAATCTCAATATGTTTTGTTCTTGTATGCTGCACGGGATTGTAAGCAATTTTGATAGCACTTTCATTGTCACATAATAGAGGCACTTTGTCAAAATTGACACCATATTCCTTTAAAGTTTGCCTCATCCATAATAACTGAGTACAAGCACTTGCATCAGCAACATATTCAGCTTTGGCGGTTGAGAGTGAAATACAATTATGTTTCTTTGAAGACCAACATTCTAGAGACCTGCCCAAGAATTGACATGCACCAGAAGTTGATTTTCTATCATCTTTGTCACCAGGCCAATCTGAATCAGTGTAACCACATAGAGAGAAACTTGAAACCTTGGCATACCATAACCCAAAATTCGGGGAATGAACCAAATATCTGAAGATTGGTTTGACCGCCACTAAGTGGCTTTCTTTAGGAGCGGCTTGGTACCTTGCACACACTCCTACACTTAACACGATATCGGGCCTAGATGCGCAAAGGTAAAGGAGAGAGCCGATCATGGATCGGTATACCTTTTGGTCCACGTCTTTACCCTTGGGATTGAGCTCAAGATGACACTTTGTTTGCATTGGAGTAGCAACGCCATTAAGATCCATCATCTTGAACCTTTTGAGCATGTCTTGGATGTACTTAGCTTGATTAATAAAGGTTCCCTCTCTAAGTTGTTCGATCTCGAATCCAAGAAAGAACCTCAACTCACCCATCATTGACATCTCAAACCTGTCAGTCATAAGCTTTGAAAATTCATCGTTAAAAGCTTGGTTAGTAGAGCAAAAAATAATTTCATCTACATAAAGTTGGCATACAAAAAGCTCCCCATTAACCTTCTTAGTAAAAAGAGTGGGATTGATTTCCCCAACTTCGAATCCACGGTCTAACAAAAGCTCTTTAAGGTTCTCATACCACGCACGTGGGGCTTGTTTAAGGCCATAGAGAGCCTTATCGAGTTTGTAGACATGGTTCAGAAATTTGGGGTCCTCAAAACCTGGGGGCTGCTTGAGGACCATTAAGAAACGCACTCTTAACATCCATTTGCTGTAATTTAAAATTATGATGGCTGCATAGGCAAGAAGGATACGGATGGACTCAAGACGAGCCACAGGAGCATAAGTCTCGCCAAAATCAATTCCTTCCACTTGAGAGAATCCTTGAGCCACGAGTCTTGCTTTATTTCTCACAGCAATGCCATTTTCATCTTGTTTGTTCTTGAAGATCCACTTGGTGCCGATAACATTGCGGCAATCCTTGGGTTTCTCTACGAGCTTCCAAACTTTGTTGCGTTCGCAGTTATTTAATTCTTCATGCATTTCAACAACCCAATCGGGATCTTCAAGAGCATCAAAGACTTTCTTCGGTTCAACCATGGAAATGTGAGCTTGATGATCACATAAGCTTGCAAGTTCTCTTCTAGTAGACACCCTTCTTCGTAGATCACCAACAACCTTGTCAAGAGTGTGACCCCTTAGTTCAAGGTTCCGATCAGCACGAGCCTTGCGACGAGCCTCAATGTCCTTATTGTTTCTAGAAGGAGTTGATTCAATATTTGTATCCTTGTCTTGACCACTGCCTTGCCCTTGATCTTGATCTGAGTTAACAACAGGAGCTTGCTGCAGAATTTGTTCTTCAGGGCCGGATAATCCGCCCCTTGGTGGGGCCGGACTATCCGGCCTAGGAGATGAGGCACCAGTTACTTCTTCCTGAGAATGCCCGACAGAGCTGGGAGATCCAGAGCTAGAAAATCCGCCCTTGGGGGCCTGAGAATCCGGCCTGGGAACATCTTGGTTGTTGTCTTCTTCTTTGGATCCGCTGGAACAAGTTGGAGTGCCAGGGGCGGATTGTCCGCCCCTTGGAGGGGGAGGATAGTTCGGCCTAGGACTACCATTTTGTCCAGAAGACTGATGATCTTCAGTGGGTTGTGGTGTCGGTGCATAGTTATCTCCAACAGTAGGTGCTTGTTGATCTTGTGTAGATGAGGGCTCCACTTGAGTGGAGCATTGTCCTTCCCGATCCACCACAAGGGGTTCCTCAATGGGGCGGAAAAATCCCACGCCCATTCTTCTTATGGCATCTTGGGGTATTTCAACATCTGCATCACAAACATCAACTTGCCCTACAAAGGAGCCGTTATTTTCATCGAACTCCACACTGCAAGATTCTACAACATTCCTAGTGAGCTTGTTGTAGACTCTATAAGTGTGGGATTCAGCACCGTAACCAACAAAAATACCTTCTAAAGCCTTGGACTCAAATTTAGAAAAATGGACACCTTTAATAAGTAAGAAACACTTACACCCGATTACCCAGATGTATGAGATGTTGGGCTTGTTACCGGTAAGTATTTCATATGGAGTCTTGTCCAAAATCTTTCGGAGTTAGAGCCGGTTCGATGAGTGACAAGCAGTGGATATGGCTTCAGCCCAAAAATTGTAAGGAGACTTGAATTCATCCAACATTGATCTTGCCATATCCATCAAAGTCCGGTTCTTCCTCTCGGCTACACCATTTTGTTGAGGGGTGTACGCAGCGGAATATTGATGTCTAATCCGATGTTAGCTTAGAAACTCATTCAAAGTGTAGTTCTTGAATTCGGAGCCGTTGTCACTTCTTATTGCCAAGATAGGAACATTGTGTTGACATTGAACTTCATTGGCAAAGTCAATGACTGTTTGTTGAGTCTCACTCTTTAGATTGAAGAAATAGACCCATGTATATCTTGAGTAATCATCGACAATGACCAAGCAATATTTCTTCCCACCAAGACTTGCATGAGAAGGAGGACCAAATAAATCCACATGAAGTAATTCCAAGATCCTCTTTGAAGACACAATAGTCTTCCTCTTGTGGGGAGATTCATGCATTTTGCATTCAACACAAGCCCTGCAAACACGATCTTTGGCAAAGGAGATATTGTATTTTAGTCCAAGGATGTGGCCACCCTTGTGGAGACTTTGCAAAGTTCTCATGTTGACATGGGCTAAACGGTGATGCCATAGCCAGCCCACGTCGGCCTTTCCTAATAGACACATCGGACCCGAAGTGGTTTTCCCCGAAAGTTCATTTTTGACGTACCCAACGAAAACGACCTTTAGAGACTTGCTCCACAACAGTACCACCAAATCATCATCGATAAAAACAGCAAAACCCATCTTTCCAAGGGCACGAACAGAAAGAAGGTTGTAACCAAGGGTCTCAACAAGCATGACGTCCACGAGAGAGATATCATGGGCAACCACAACCTTGCCAAGACCCAATACCTGAAATTTAGACTTATCACCGTAGGAGACTGTAATATTATCATGATTTGGACGCATCTCTGTGATGATCTCCTTGCTTCCGGTCATATGACTAGTGCATCCACTATCCAACACCCATTTCGACCCACCGGAAGCATAGCCCTCGGAGCTTCTTGCCATGAGACAATTAGCATTCTTGTTGATGATGTTTTCGTTCGGAGAGTCGAAGAGAGATGTTGATGTAAATGTGGTGGATATAGTAGCCACCTCTTGAGAGCTATCGTCCTCGTCCTCATTCACTTCCCGAAGAATATTCTTCTTGAGCCACTAGAACAATCTTTGGTTGCTTCTTGAAGGGAGCATTCTTCTTTACAAACTGTTTCTTGCATGGATCCTTTGACTTGTCTTTGAAAATAAGTCTTCCTCCATTATCTTCCCTACTTTGATAAGGACACTCAGCTACAAAGTGCAGCCGGTCACCATAGTTGAAACATGTTCTCAGCTTGGGACCATTTTCCTTTCTACCATAGGCTCCACTATTGCGTTCTAGTTCAGCTTTAGCCTTGGCCGGATCTTTCCAAAAGTTTCTAGCATAAAGAGCCAAGTATTGTCCGTGGATCCTTTTTATATCCTCGAGATAGTACATACCTTCTATGGCATATTCATCATGATCAATCACACTAGTCTTCAAGGCCATGTTGACCCCCTTTTGCATCCCCATAGCTCGTGCACGAGCATCTTCGGCATTCTTGGCAGCCACCTTGAAAGCGGCCATTTCTTGCATTACCTCATTGGAAGTCATGAGGTGGTAGTTATGCCTACCTTAGAGACTTTTCAAATATCTGGGCTCAAATGGCATAAGAGCACTGGCATACTTGCGCTTCATCCATGCATCATCAACATGAGTGGCACCATGGTTTCTGAAAGTTGTGGATATTGCCTTGAGCCTCCTATACATGTCCTCGTGGTCTTCTCCATCCAACATATAGATTCCTTCAGCTTTGTTGCTCAACGCATCATATATATTCCTTTTCATACTTTCATTTCCGATGAAGAGCTCGGTGAGAGCATCCCAAGCTTCCTTAGCTGTACTAAGATGCTGAATGTGTGGCATATCTTTGTCACCCACACTAAGCTATATCATGTGTAGAGCTGTAGCGTTGAGTTGGCTATCGACAACTCTCTTCTTGTGAGATTGTTGGGGTTTCCAACATGAAGACCATTTTCGATGATCTTCCACAACTCTATGGAGGAACTGCACACATGAGATTTCATCAAAAATTGCCATTGAGTAAAAGTAGATGCTGAAAGTTTGGGTGGATCACCCCTATTATCTATATGTGGGTGAGGGATAGGTGGATCAGGAGAATACAAACGAGAAACCTCATTGTATCCATCCTTACCACTATCCTTTTTCGAGGACGAGCTCTTGCTAGTGTCATCACCAACCACTTCGTTCTCTTTGGAATTGGTTTTACTCCTTTCCTTGGATTGCGGAGTGGTCGCCTCAGATTTAGAAGGAGGTGATGCTGTGGATGTGGAGAGACGCATTATCAATTGACGCATCTCTTCCATCTTAGCCTCCATTGAACTCACCAAGGTTGTTTCCAACGTCTTGAGATCGTTCATAGTGACTACATTTGGAGCATCACTCCCATCTACCTTGGAACCCATACTTCTCTTAGGAGGTTAAGCCCGAATTAAGAGTTGGGGCTCTGATACCAATTGAAATGGATCGTATGGGCACCTAGAGGGGGGGTGAATAGGTGCTAACCAATTTTTAATACTTTTTCAATTTTAGGATTGACACAAAGTATTCTCTAGATATGTAACTACGAGAATTTCCCTATATGCAACCCTAGCTACTAAGCACGTAAAGAGAGGAGCGAAGGAACCGTAGTGGAGCACGCGGAGACATAGGGAATTTTTTTACCGCAGTTCCTTCCTTGTTAAGGGAAGTACATATTCGTTGGAGGGGTGGGTGGTTCTAAGACCACCACGCCACAATAGGCCTCACCCTATTCTCCGATGGATCTCGCCACGAGAGGCCTGATCCACCTTCTCCACTATTGGAACCCTTCGAGGGAACCAAAGGTTTTTACAACGCTATCGGGCACACCCACAACTGAATTGGGGGCTCCCGAGATGACAACAAGCTGTCACAAGAACAAGGTTTATCAATATAAACAAAACAAGGATCTAGGTATTTGCAAGAAATACTAGATCGGTGATTCTCCAAATGAATGGAGAGGAGATGAAGCGCTTGATTGCTGATGATGAAGACCGAGTTCTCCTCCTTTGGTTTCCCAATGGAGGGGGCCTTTGGGTGGATCTAGGTGGAGCTCTCTTGGATGAAGGTTGCAGATCAGATCTTGACTTTTTCGAATGAGCCAAGAGGTCTGGCAGGAGGGGGAAGGCTGGCTTAAATACCCCCTGCCCAGATCCGTCCGTTGAACAACTTTGGGGGTGGATTATCCACCCCCCACTTGGGGCGGATTATCCGCCCCCTAGGAAAACTCTGCCCCAAGGGCGGATATTCCGGGAGAAAATCTGCCCACTCTCTAGGGCTGGCGCCTGCAAAACTTGATGAAGATCTTGGGGGCGGATAATCTGGCCCCCTCCTGGGGCGGATTATCCGGCCAAGCCGGAAAGTCCGGCCGAAACTCCGCCCCCTCTCTGGGGCTTGCGCCTTGGTCGTGAGCAAGGGGGGCGGACTATCCGGCCCCCCTGAGGGGCGGATTATCCGGCGGGGCCGGAAAATCCGGCCGAAACTCCGCCCCCCTTCTGGGGCTTGCGCCAATTTGGGAAGAGGGAGGGGCGGATTATCCGCCCCCCAGATTCAGAATCCTTTTCCTTTGATTCCTAGAGAGAGCTGCAACACTTCAAAACACATTAAATAATCCTTGATATTGTTATCTAACACACAAAACACTAGGGGTTATAAAATGTTCTTTCATGTAGGCTATGGGGATGGTAGCGATTGGATGAGTTCTATCATGTAATCGAATAAGATTGTTAGGTCATGGTGCCTAGTATCTCTATTAGTGGTATTTGACTTTGTTGCAACTTGTTGTGCTTAATGCTTGTCACTAGGGCCCGAGTGCCATGATCTAATATCTGAACTTATTATTGATTCATGATGATAGTATTGTTTGTGATCTTATCTGCAAGTTGTGTACACATATCATTGTCCGGATCCAAAGGCCCCGAAGTGATAGGAATTGGGACAGCCGGAGGGGATGGCTGTGATGTGAGGATCACATGTGTTCACGGAATGTTAATGCTTTGCTCCGGTGCTCTATTAAAAGGAGTACCTTAATTGCCAGTAGTTCCCTAGAAGACCCGCTGCAGCGGGCTGGCAGGACAAAACATGTTGTTGAAGTTCTCATTATGAGCACGCATGACTCTATATGGAGCACATGCCTATGATTGTTTAGTACTTGGATGCTTATTCTTATTTATCTGCAATTTCCCTAGATCTTGAAGTTACATGTTTAGACTTGTCCATGCAACGCCCGTCCATCCATCCCTATGCCTACCGCACTCATATCCTACTGTTTGCTACTACCTCCATCCCAAGGCTTAAGGCATATAACTTTTTTGAAAAGTCAAGCCATGTAAACTTTGACCAAACTTTTAGAAAAAACTATCAAGAACTATTATATTATATAGATACCATGTGAAAATATGTTATATGATGTATGAAAAGGTATGAATTACATATTCTAAATATTAATATTTTTCTCTAAAAATTTGGTCAAACTTTAGTTGCTTTGACTTTTGAAAAAAGTTATATGCCTTAAGCCTTGAAACGGAGGTAGTATTATTGTTACTATTGCTTTCATTTTACTGCTGCTCTTGCTTTTCTATTGCTACTACAAAACTGTTGCTACTGATAAACTACTATGAGCAAGACTATTTCCAGGTGCAGCTGAATTGACAACTCAGTTGTTAAGGCTTGCAAGTATTCTTTGGATCCCCTCGTGTCGAATCAATAAATTGGGTAATACTACCCTCGAAGACTGTTGCGATCCCCTATACTTGTGGGTCATCATAAAGCTAAACCCAAAGGTCTATTATCTTTTGAATACACTAATGTTTCTAATGAAGATTGTGTGAAGTTTTGTATGAAGGAAAATTTTCAGGTGTAAGAATGATGTAATGAGATGAAGAATGGATAAAAGCTCAAGTTTTGGGATTACACCCCATGTCACCCCAAGAAATATTCAAGAGGTACAAGCGTCAAAAGCTTGGGATGCCCAAGGCATCCCCTTCTTCATCAATAAAAATCGCAGGTCTTTCTAGACACTTTTTGTTTTTATTGCTTCATGCATAGTTGTGTTGTTCTTGGAGCGTCTTAGTTTTCGTTTGGTTTGCTTAGTTTTCTTGAATAAAGTAGTTTGGACCCCCGTTCTCGCTATGTTGTTTCAAATAAGTTGATTGGCTTTGGAGAGGAGTAGAAAGTTCTTGCTTGAATAAGTACAAGAGGAGCTTTCTTTGACTATGACTTGGACTTTAGCATGTCATGCTAGGTGTTGTTTTGACCTTATGCTTAGTGATTATTGCTGTAGCATGACTTGTTCCAAACAATTAGGATTGCTTAATGTGCCTTGAAGGAATCATGCGTTGTTTTAGCATACAAAAGCATAGTATTGTGGTATTCTCCTTTGATGCTTTGTTTGGGTTGACTTGGCGCATGCTCACACCATGTTATGACTATGAACAAGTCACCATAGCCTCTATGATCATTTAGTCCTTGAATT
Organism: Avena longiglumis; assembly: GCA_030063025.1. NCBI lineage: Eukaryota > Viridiplantae > Streptophyta > Magnoliopsida > Poales > Poaceae > Avena > Avena longiglumis. The sequence goes on from CP125977.1 coordinate 444,324,607, forward strand.
CTATTACCACTTTATGCTTTGATTAGTAATGTTTTGTCGCTCTGCATGATTATGGGCATTATTGCTCTCTTAGTTGGTCGCTCCTAGTATTTTTCTAGCCTCCACTTGTATGAGTAAGCTCTACTCATGCATCCAACTCCCAAGAAACAAAGTTATTCCAAAGTGTCCACTATAAATTCCAATGCATGGTGTGTTACACCATTCCAAGTATATTCTTGTTTTCATCTATCTTACAATTAAAAAGTGTCTTTGTTATGTGAAAACTTAGTGATTAAAGATCTCATGAACTTGATGGCACACTTTATTTTTCTTTCCCCTAATAAACTTGAACCATTGTGTCATCTATGTTGTATATGCTTGAACTTATACATTGGGATTAGCAGAACCATGTTGTCATGGGGAACACTTTCAACATCGCACTTGTACATTGTACACAGTTGATATCATGCTATTTTGTCTATGGATGTCGTCGGTGTGAAATGAAAGGGGAGCTTGTAAGTCCATGGAGTTATGTATGTGTGTTAGAGAAACGCCTGGGCCGCTAGCCTAAGCCATGCTTAATCATGGTGGAAACTTGCAACATCACCATAGTGACATCTATGAAGCATTCTTCTTATAAAAAAAGAGATTGAGAAAAATAAAAAATATGAGAAAAGAGGAAAGAGAGAAAAAAGAACCATATTCCCATGGTAAAAGAATATTGCTGAGATGCTCATTGTCTGCTTGCCTTGCATTTTGATTATGGGATAGCTCCTGTATCATGTGCAAGGGGTACCCTGTTGGCGGTTCTCTATGATACACATGTACTTACTATGACAAGAACTTGCAAGTAACTAAACTTGAGTAGCATGAGGAGCATCCTTCGTATTCAAGGGACATGAGATTGCCAACTTATACTTTGTCAAGCATATACTCCATAGTTTGTTCACTTTAACCTTAATCACATCAAGATGCTTATGATAGGGGCAATGAGGGCTGAAAGGTAACAAGTACCATAATTTTTGGATCTCTTTTTGAAACTTGAAATCCCTGCTTCCCTATGTGAAGGGCCTTTCTTCCACCATTATATTGAGTCTTCACCTTCTATCCTTAGGCACCAATTAAGAGAGCATATTTGTCATTCTTAGTTTTATGTGCATTGTCCCAAAACTTATTGATTGATGCATATTGTTGATATTGCTTGTTCTTGTGCTATTTGTATCTAGTCACTCTTATGAAATTTGAAGGTGTCCTATGCATCTATTTGCTACTCCATGAGGGAAAAGCTGAATGCCACTATGCTATGTTTTCTATATGTGAAACAAACAAATGTTTTTCAAATGCATGTTATTCATGATATTTGTTTGTAACCTTTCATGTTGCATGCATAGTTACTTTGTCTTATTGTTAGAACTCCATCTTTCATGCTCATGTTTCGAGTTCTTTGATCCCAGCTTTCAATGCTTGCAAATGGTTTGATCTTGATTTTGAGGGTGCATGTCACCTCAAAAATTATTCTTTTTAATCCCTTACCTACTCGAGGACGGGCAGGAGTTAAGCTTGGGGATGCTTGATATGTCGGAAACGTATCTATAATTTTTTGATGTTCCATGCTTGTTCAGTATCTACTTTGCTTTGCTTTGTCTTGTCTACACTTTGAGGTGTTTTATATGTTTTCTGGTACTAACCTATTAACAACATGCCATAGTGCCAGTTGCCTATTTTCTTCTATTTTTTGGTTCCAGAAAGGCACAAAATCAAAATTCTTGGAATTGGACGGGACAAAAGCCAAAGTCAATATTTTACCGTGGGGAACACGAAGCCTGAATACGAGACAAAGGAGAGCCACACCCCCTGGCCGCGCGACTAGGCCCATCCCGCGCCTGGGGGGCGGCCTCCCTGGCTGCCCCTGCCTCTCCTCTTCTCCTATAAATACCCCCCGATGTAGAAACCCTAAGCACCCGATCAATATTCCACGAAACCGTCTGTAGTCGCCGCCACCATCGTCCCTAGATCAGGGGGATCTGAAGCTCTTCCCGGCACCCTGCTAGAGGGGAGATCATCCCGGAGGCCTTCTTCTTCATCATGCCAGCCTCCGGTATGAAGTGTGAGTAGTTCCACCTTGGACTACGGGTCCATGTAGTAGCTAGATGGTTGTATATCCCCCTTTGTGCTACCATTTTTAGAGCTTGTGAGCTCCGTTCATGATCAACATCATCTATTTGTAATCATGCATGTTATGTTTGCGGGGATCCGATGGATATTGAGATTACTATGTCAGATTGATTAATGGTTTTGTCTTATTGATTCTATCATGTCTGTGTTGTTTGTGATCTTGCATGCTCTCCGTTTCTAGTAGCTATCTTGGCCAAGTAGATGCTAGTGACTCGAAGAGGGGGTATTTATGCTCGATAGTGGGTTCATGCCTCTATTTAATCTAAGGGAAGTGACAAAAATCTCTAAGGTTGTAGATGTGATGTTGCCACTAGGGAGAAAACAACAGTCTCTTGTTCATGGAACAAGTGGATTATTTACCTTACACACTTTGCTTAAAGCAGTTATCCGTTGCTTGCTACTTAATAATGGAGGGGGTTCGGATGATAACCTGAAGGTGGATTACTAGTCATAGATGCAGTTGGATGGTGGTCTATGTATCTTGTTGTATTGCCCAATTGAAACTCATAGGATCATGAATGTCTAGTATTGCATTGTTATGCCTTGCTCAGTCCTGTCAATTACCCTGCTGTAATTTGTTTACCTAGCATGCCATGTTTGTTTATCTTAAGGAGAATACCTCTAGTGAACTATGGACCCCGGTACAATCTTTACCATTGATACATCTTCCACTGTTACTGTATACTATTTGCAACCCACTATTACCTTTCACACCATACAATTAATCCTTTGTTTTCAGCAAACCAGTGAGATTGACAACCTCACTATTCATCGGGGCAAAGTCTTGAGTTTGCATTGTGCAGGTTTCCAAGTTGCTAGCAACAACTTTGAGTCGTTTCCTTCCTCCTACTGGTTCGATAACCTCAGTTTTTTACTGAGGGAAAACTTGCTGCTGTGTTCATCATACCTTCCTCTTGGGGTCTCCAATGAAGCTGCTAAGCACCATCAAAGCACTCCTTAAAATTTTCAATCTCTGTCTAGATAACCCCACACTGTCACCTTGAGCGCTAGATGTTTCCTTCAAACACCACAATTTTATAGAGACATCCAACTCAAAATATAACTCATGACAAGTATTTATGTAATCTATAGCCTAAGTGCCACACGGTATGCACGCTGTCACTTTCACACACGCGGGGAGATCCGGAGATCTATTAAAGCACTTGAGTAGCAAAGTAGATCTACTTGATTACAAAGCTCATGATTACAATATGATCACGCATATATATAGAGAGAGAGAGATGAACACATAGATACTGGTAGATCCCTTAGCCTCGAGGAAGAACTCCCTCCTCATCATGGGAATCATCAACGACAATGGAGATGGTGGTGGGGATCGATGGAGATGGCTCCGGGGGCAATTCCCCGTCCCGGCAGGGTGCCGGAACAGAGACTTCTGTCCCCCCGAATCTCCCCTTCGGTGGTGGTGGCGGTGGCGCTGCGAAACTTTTCATGAATGTATGCTGGATGATTTAGGGTTTTTGCCTCGGGGGCTTCTTATAAGCGAAAGGGCAAGGTCGGTGGAGGGCCAGGGGGCCACCCCCTGGTGACGCGCCCAGGGTGGGCCCTCACCACCATAGGGTGTGGCCACCCTAGTGTCCTCCTCCGTCTCTACTTCGTGTTTCCATATTACTCCGGAAAAATAGTAACTTTGGCTTTTTACCCGTCCAATTCTAAGAATATTCATTGCTTTTCTGAAACCAAAAACAACAGAAAACAGGCGACTGACACTGCGACATCTTGTCAATAGATTAGTTCTAAAAAGTGTATAAAAATACCTCAAAGTGTAGACAAAGCATAAAATAAATGATATAAAACAAGCATAGAACATCAAAAATTATAGATACGTTTACGACGTATCACGCCTCGGCCACATGGCCTTCCTTCTCGAAGGCCAACACCTGTGCCTCGCTCATACGCCTGGCCAGCAACGTGGCCTCGAGGTGGACCTTGTCGACCTCCACCTCCAAAAAGCGGGTGCGGCATATCTCTTGGATCTTGGTCCAATTGACGATCTTGCGGCAAGGCATGGCTGCTGGTAGCTGGAGCTTTTCGGCTGGTGGTTTGCTCTTGTTTTGGGCTTGGTGTCTCCACCGCGCCGGCGGTCGTTATTTATAGACCGCGACGAAGGCGGGAAACAGCCGGGGAGGTGTGAGAAGTTTTCTGGCCGTGGGAAGCAAGACGCGGGCGGGAATCGATGGCGGGAAACGCCGGCCATGGGGGAAGCCGCCGATGCCAATAGTCAACGTCTCGTCGTCATTAACGTCCCATCGCGAGGGTGTCAAACAGTGACAGCGGGAGGAAGACAGATAGATGGGTCGGACCGCTGGGCGCGGCTGGCCGGACATGCCAGACCACGACTCCATATCGACTGCGGCCCGATCCAAACGAACATAAACGGGCCGTTTGAAACGACCGGATGGGTCAGCTCGGTGGAGATGCCTTTACCCTGTTGATAGGGGTGGGCACTGCTTGAATGGTTTGACCGGTTTGGATCAGTTCATTCTTTTGAACTAAATTGAAAGTTTGGATTTAGTTTTTGAGGAAAAATGAGCTAGCACCACATCAGCCAGTTTAGACGGGTTTGTCCGGTTTTGGTATTTGCCCACCCCTACCTGTTGGTTGGAGACCTAACCACTTATGGTGATTCTTCTTTAACTATTTAGTTATCAAAATTTGAACATTTTTAAGCAGATATTTTTCAAAATTCGAGGCACCATGCTGGAAATTCGGGAGATACGGAGTTGAATTGAACAAACCATATGCATTTTTCTCGGTGGACATGGCCCATGGGCCTCCGATGCTCCTGAAGTAGGATGGGTGCTGGCCTCGCTGGTTCAAGAAAACACATAGCATATTCCGGCGATTCTTCTCTTACCTATTGGCTGGAGACCTCTAGACTTGTTACACCATTTGGACCACCAATAAAAAGTACACGTTGTACAGAAACTAGTGTATACATATGCAAATATGAAACTTACTCCCTCCGTTTCAAAATATAAGACGTTTTAGGTCTGTGAAGAAAATGAATCTAGACTTGGTTTAGTATGTAGGTTCATTCAACTTTGGAATAAATCTATACACTAAAAAAAAGTCTAGATTCATTTTCTTTACAAACCTAAAACGTCTTATATTTTGAAACAGAGGAAGTATATGAGTTCATGTCCAAACAATTTGAACCTTTTGCGTATGCAACTCGTATCCAGCGTGTACAAATTTTGTTCAACCTTTACAAAACCATCATTATTGCATACTAAATTCACAAGTACACGATGCAAATTCAACACTGGTAACCCATACTCCAATTTCTAACCATAAATTGAACATTATTTGCTCATTGCACTACTATACTAGTCAACCACATGATAGTCCACGGGTGCTGGAGCTTTGTCTACTCGACGACGATGCTTGGGGTCAGAAGAAGGCCCTGAGTGCCACCTGCGCGAGGCGAGCCGCCGCCATGGCGGCCACCGGGAACTGGCGGAGGTGGATGGAGAGCATCGCGAGCGCCACGGCAGCCGCCCACATCACGAAGCCGGCGACGAGGTGGCTTTCCGCCAGGCTTGGAACTGCGGCGCGCAGGACGAAGGAGGCACCGAGCAGCACGTACACCGCGGCGTGGAAGTGGAGCCGCCGCTCCAACTGACCATTGTGGTTGTTGAGAAACGGCTCCGGACGAGCTGCCATTGGGATTATTGGCGTATCTGATCTACTCCCAATGGCGTAGGACTGAAGTATACTCCTTTCACTGAGATGGAGCTCCTGAATCCTGATTAGTCAGACTGTTATGAGCTCACACACCTGCCGTAACTATGGTTTATAAAGAGAAGAGTGGTCATCTAAAAATATAAAAATGAAATGGCAAGTGTGGTGGCGTTGGCGTGGGCCCGATGGAGCTTCGTCAGCCATTGTTGTTACTGTACTACTTTTAGTTACTAGTGAAAGTCCGTTGGAGCTGCATCATCCATTGTTGCTACTTTTAGTTACTAGAGAAAGTGTGATGAGCTTGTCATGAGACCATGATCTTTCTTTTGCGCAAAGTAATCAGGTAACTTGTCACGAGGCGAAGAGTCGTCTAGTGACCGAGTTTGGTTAATTCCTGCAAAGGCGCAACATTCAGTTGCCAGTATTTTCTCTCTCGGTGATTGAGTAGAGGAGTCTCACCACGGCACCCACACCCCCACTTCAATTAGAGATTTTAGGTGTACCAAAATTCTGAAAAAAAAAGTACAGAAGATATGTTGATCTGGAAAGTTTGAGCTTAATATGTTGTGCTATTTGAGATAAAATACGAATTTTGATGAATTTTATACTCACATTACATTTGCTACCATTTGTTACTTTTGTGTAGGCAGGGTAGCAGATTAATAACTTTTTCTTTTCTTGTAACATAACATAATCTTGTACTCCTATACTCCTACTTTTTTTGTCGATTTTTATTGTAATTCAGTACCAAATAAAAAAAAATCAAAAGGTAGTGGGGTGTACGTTGTCATGGTGCTTAGATACAACTTTCTCTTGGAGAAGACATGGTTGTACGTTTAAACTATGTAAATATAATCATAAGAAAATTATAATGGGAGAACGAAATATTAGTACATACATCCTGGTGTATATTATTATGTACTACCTAAATTCCGACCTGTGAAAAGCCATGCGTTGCCGTCGACCTTCAGGTGGTGATATGTATGGCCGTGCTTTCGAGTCATCTCCGGCTCTTTTGTTGTACTCCATCGATCATGGTGTGCTTTTATTTGTTCACTCTAGCTTTTTACCATTTGTTGTCGCCGCCACATTTCCTCTAAAGTAGAAGTGTAGAGCCATCATCCATTATCTACTGACCTTATTTTGAACCTATCTGCTCGAAGCATAATGGAAGCACTGGAACAGCGAACGGTGAGAAAAAAAATCAGTAGAACCTAAACAACGTGTGAACGGAAGGGCTGTGACCGAAAACTTCTGTCACCATTACAGATTGCAGTTGAATGGAAAATCTGCACGAATGCACGGAGTCTGAGCTCTGCTCCTCCCATGTGTCGCGTCCATTGACGGGAGACTGGAGCTAACTGACATGGGGCCGGGCCGGGCTCCCTCCGGCGTGCGTGGCATGGAGGCGGCTTCTGCAATGGAACGGTTTTTCTGATTCCGCACGATGCGATGCACTAAACATTTCTTAGCGCAAGTTCAAGCATCTCCGGTCCCGTTAAAAAAAAAACATCTCCGGTCGCTTTCCCAAGACTGTTCCACAACGATTTTAGGCCACGTCGGACAGAAAAACGCGTCCAAGACCATCCCGGCGCTACATCGGACGCAACACACGGAGGACAACATGGCGTTGGTGGTCCAGACTTATTATTGGCACAAGGGCGGGTTAATTTTATTTACGTCGCGGTCAACCTCTTCGTGGCGCCTTACTGGCCAGCATATAGAGTCACCTCGTCGCCACGTGGTGTGTGGCTTAAGCAGAGAGTCGTCTCGTTGCCGCAATAGTGCAGCGGCGCAACATCCAGTCTATGCCTCTGTGGCAGCGTTAATGTAAGCCAATGGCCTCCAGCATATAGATACCTCTCCATCTTCTATGCTCTATCCACAACTCAAACCCTAGCTGTCAACACCCGGATTTTTCAATCCTAGATGCCTGTTATGTCGTACATCGCAATTCCGGGATTACCATTTTTGCGAGACATAACAGAGGATACCATAGTACTTTATCCATTACAAACGATACATAAGTTCTTATACAAATAGGGATCTCATGATCCAGTTCTTAATACAACATCAAGCAGCGGAATACGTAATAATAACGGTAGAGTAGGCGAAGCTCCATCTTCGGGGTCACAGGCAATGCTGACGATGGGAGATGATCCTAGTTGTCGTAACCTTCCTGTGGTCCATCCTCCAGGTACTTCTCTTCATAGTCTGGACATGGGAATAGCCAGGGACAAAGCCATGAGTACTCTTTAAGTACTCGCAAACTAATACTAACAAGTAAAGGGGGTTTTGGATAATAGGACACTAGGCTCTAGGGTTGTTTTGCAAAAAGCCAGGTTTATCTTTACTAAGTTCCAAAGCTAGTCACAATTTTATAAATTCCTAAATGGGATCTTGTAATTCAGGTCACAACTCTTTTGTGGTCAAGTCAAAGTCGCAATTTATTTCACAAGTCATTTTAAAAGGTCTGACGGGGGAACAGTATGGCCACTCCAACTGTCCTTAACCGCGGACGCGGCTATTCGAATAGTTTGACACTCTGCAGAGATTGTACACTTTCACCACAACATTCGATACATCCGTCAGGAACAAATCCTGAATTCACCATACTCAGTATGCGGATAATCAATCCTAACCTTTCAATTACACTCCCTAGTATAAGCACCTCTCCTGTGAGTTTGGCCTCCCAACCATAACCACTGTCATCTTGGGTACTGCACAGGTGGACAATCTTCACAAGGTAGCCTCAGCTCAGACCTTGGCCGTGAGGGAACTAATACTAAGGTATATAAGTTTCCAGTCAAGCCCTACCCAATATTCGGATATTGTGGTTGCACGCTAAAATTGGAATGGTATTGCATCCAGATAACCATCAGTTTTATAAAGGGCTAAGGCTCATGCCTCAACATTTTCCTCACCAAAATCATCAAGTGTTTGGAAACACATGTCCAAAACATTTCAATAGAATGATCCATCATTCCAAGGTTTTCATAACCATTTTTCCACCAAGTATTCCCATCTAAAAGTTGATCAAGTTTTATGCTTAGCACTAGCATCTACAGGTGGGGGTGGTACTAATGAGGGGTGATACTAGTGGAGTTTCACTAAGTCCAACCTTATATCTTAGGCTGATATCAAGGTTTCTAGCTTAGGCCAAATTTTATGCTCTTTATGCAACCTTCAGCACAACTGTCTAGTATCTACCAAACTCTTAGGTAGACTCTAAGTAAGCTTTGATAAATAAATAGAGTAAGAAGCTTGCCATAAAACTAGGATTGGTTTAGCAAGTGCGTATGATCACATATGCTTAAGGCATAAAGTAGTCATCTCACAAGTATGGGTTTGTGGCATCAGTAGGGTATCTTGCAAGTGTTAGCTTGCATAGGTCAACTTGATTAGTAAGGCTTGCACATTCAACTAGTAGTATTAGGCTTGCCTTGTGCAGAGCAGTGGTTGAAGTTCTCCTCGGCTTCCTCTTCGTAGTATCCTCCTTCCTCTTCGTATCCTTGGTCGGTACTAGCGTCTATGAATAAATACGAGGTACACAATCACCAAACAATACTTAACTACTTGCAATCATCACACATAAGGGTCCTATAGATGATCTAGCATCATCTCTAACATTACAAAGTTAAAGCTTGATTTAAATCCTTTTTATTTTTAGAAAAGTAATTTCTACTCATTGAAAATTTACTTAAGATTTAATATTCTCCAAACTAAACATGGGATCATGTTGACACATGTCATCACCACATATTGTAGTCCATGGGAATGTGATTTAAAGTGGTGTCACAATTTAATAAGGTTTTACCCTTTTATTTTAATTAATTAAAGTGGCTAGAAATGCTTATGAAGCATTCTTTTATTACTTGAACATTATTTCTGCAAGTAAACCTATATATTTTTATATATTCTGAAAGGTATGGTTAAATGTGATTTTTGAGAGTTGGAATCAACTCAAAATCTTTTGTGGTTGAAATTTGAAAAATGTTTGAATGCAGAAAAGCTTCTGCCTTGTTATTTTTACTATGGGTGATCTACAGATCCAAATGACTTGAATCTAACGGGATTGGATTAAGCATTCACAGACCTTTCCAAAAAAATTGGTTTCATCCAATTTGATGCATTGAATCGATCTGGGTTGATTTTTGAAGTTGGGTGCTGAAGTGTTTTTGAAATGAAATAGAAAAAGATTTAATTTGAATTGCTGGGCTGCGCGGGAAATTCTAACGGGCCGGCCTGCTAAGCTGGCTGCTTAAGTGGGTGTCCCGATTAAATGGGTGACACGGGCTGGGCGAAGCGGTATGGGGCAACGTGGATCGTTTGATCTAGTTCTAATCCAACGTGGGGTCATCGTCGATGCGAGACAACTCACGAGAACGAAACCCTAGCGCCAGTGAGGGGTGCTTGGGGCTCACCGGCAGGCGAGGGTCGGCGAGGCGGCGACCATGACGGCGGCGAACCTCCCTGCACGGTGGCTTCTCCTGGGGCGGCTCCAATCGCTGGCTCCCTTCTTCTCCAGAGGCGGCGGGCTCTGGTGAAATTCTGGCGAGGTGGTGCCCGCCTTGCTTTGAGGATGGTGTGGCACGGTCAGTGGGAGAGGGGAGTGAGATGGTATAAAGAAATCGTGCGGGGGTGGCCTCTATTTATAGTCGAGCGAGGGGCCGTCAGGCGACGTGAGCTCGTCGGGGCGACGTTACATGGCTAATGGCATGGGAAAGGGTAGGGTATGCAGTCTTGTGTCTCTGGCGATGCTCAACGACATGTTCGCGAGGCATGGGGCGGTGTGGTTTGGTCAGAACAGGCGGTGCTCTGCAGAGGTGGCGTCTTCGGCGGTGGTGGTGGCTGTATGTACGGCGGCAAGCGGGATGTCTGGCTTTGGGTAGGTGGGGATTGTGTGTGCACGCGGTGAGGGCAGCGCGCGGTCTGTGGACGCTGGTCGAGGGTGGCGCTCTGGCGCATGCTCGGCATGGTTTGGGCGTGTCTCGTGCGCGTGGTCCAGGGCTTGGCAACGCTCGCGGCTGGGACAGGCAGTGGCGGTGGACGGTGGGCTGCCTCCCAGACAAGGTTGGCACGACTAGTTCTTCCTCTAGCCTGCTGTCCATAATGGGGTGACATGGGGGTGCTCGGTTGTTCACCATTAATGACAATAGCAAGCTCACAGGAGTGCTAGTGTTGGGCTAATCTTTCTAGATGATCTACTGAGGTGTGTGTGAGCTAACTAGGGAACAAGTTAGGCAAGAATCACTGCACACTATAGTGTTTGATGTTTTGTTTGATTTGTGTCTACAACCTGTTTGATGAAATGTCCGCATGAAATCAAGTTTTGAATTTGGAAATGAATTTTGGTGAGTTTGCTAGATTGGTTCTGGTGAGTCTGCAGATGCTTGGGTTTTGAAAGTTGATCTTGTTTGAGTGGGTTTTGAAAAAGTGGGTTCTTCCCATATGAAGAAGATTCAATTTTGAATTGTCATTTAAACTATGCATTTGAAAGTTTCTGGATGATCACAAAGTGGGCCTTGATACTTTTTTATGAGTACATTCAAGGGGTGCAAAGATCCAGAAAAGTTTCTGTTAGGTTTTGAAAGTTTGAGACAGCCAAAGTAGGCATGGGAGTTAAATTGGTCAAAATGACCATTCACTTAATATATTTGTTTTGATTTACTTGTCTTTAGGAAAAGTGTGGGAAATGTTTTAGATGATGTTCATTTCACCTAAGAAACATTTTACAAGCAATGGATCACACAAACAAGGTGGTTTTTAAAGAAATTCAAAATCCATGCATACACATATACATGCATTCATGAGTTTATTTAGAAAAGTTTTTGTTAACCCTAATCTTGATGGTTAGTGTTTGTTGATCTAAGTTTGGTATTTTTGGGATGTTACAAACCTTCCCCCCTTAAACAAAATCTCGTCCCGAGATTTGAAAAAGGACGAAAAGATTACCTAGGATTTGAAGAGATCTGGAAACTCCGTTCGGATGTGATCTTCGCGTTCCCAGGTAGCTTCCTCTTCTGTGTGATTGCTCCATTGAATCTTGAGAAACTTGATGCTTCGGGTTCTGGTGGTTCGAAAGGCTTCTTCCAATATACGGATGGGTACTTCGGGATAGGTCAGGTCATCGTTGATCTCTATGGTCCGGTGATCGATATTCTTGAACACTTCGGTCTTCTCGGGGACTTCGAGACATTTGCGAAGTAACGAGATATGGAATACATTGTGCACAGTTGTCATATCTTCAGGTAGTTCCAGTTGATACGATACTTCTCCTCGACGGTTCAAAATTTTGAAAGGTCCGATATATCTGGGGGCTAACTTTCCTTTGAGTTGGAAACGCTGCATTCCCTTCAATGGTGACACTTTCAGATAAACAAAATCTCTGATGTTGAAGGCGAGGTCTCGACGTCTCTTGTAGGCGTAACTCTTCTGTCGGGATTGGGCTGTCTTGAGGTGCTCACGAATCTTGTGAACCTTCTCTTCTGCTTCTCGTAGGATGTCAGGTTCGAAAATATGACTCTCTCCTACTTCCGACCAGTTCAAAGGGGTGCGGCACTTTCTTCCGTACATGAATTCAAATGGGGCCATTTGCAAACTGGCTTGGTAACTATTGTTGTAGGAAAATTCTGCAAACGGCAGATAGTCTTCCCACTTGGATCCATATTCTAGCACACATTCTCTAAGCATATCTTCGAGTATTTGATTTACTCGCTCCGTTTGTCCATCGGTCTGAGGGTGATACGCGGTACTGAAATCTAGGCGGGTTCCTAAACCTTCTTGGACTTTCTTCCAGAATCTCGAGGTAAACTGAGTTCCTCGATCCGATACGATATTCTTGGGGACTCCATGCAAACTAACGATTCTAGCGATGTACAACTCTGCTAGCTTCGAACTCTGATAGGTAGTTTTGACGGGCAAGAAATGGGCGACTTTGGACAATCTGTCCACTATGACCCAAATAGAGTCATTTCCCCTACTAGAAGTAGGTAGCCCAGTGATAAAGTCCATTCCTACAGAATCCCATTTCCATTCCGGAATCTGCAAAGGTTGCAACAATCCAGCGGGTCTTTGATGTCCTGCCTTGACTCGCTGACATATATCACACTTGGCGATATAGCTTCCGATTTCTCTCTTCATCTTATGCCACCAAAATTGCTCTTTCAAATCTTGATACATCTTAGTTCCTCCGGGATGGATAGAATAAAGAGTATCATGAGCCTCCTTCAAGATAACTTCTTTCAACTCAGAATCTGCTGGTACACAAAGGCGTCCTTTGTACCACAAAACTCCTTCTTCGTCCTCGGTGAATCCGGGTACTTTGCCTATACCGATACGATGCTTGATTCCGTCGATACTGGCATTTCCCTTCTGCGCCTCTTTAATTTGACTGATCAAAGTGGGCTGAAGTTCTATGCTAGCCAAAAACCCTTCACTTACTAATTCCATTCGAAAATCTTCCATCTCTTTGTGCAAACTTGGTTGCTCCTTCAAAATTATGGAGTTCAAGCGGCACGGCAATCTGCTAGGGGCATCGGCTACCACGTTGGCTAGCATCTGATAGTGAATGTCCAGGTCGTAATCCTTGATTATCTCAATCCATCTCCTCTGCCTCATATTCAGCTCCTTCTGAGTGAATATATACTTTAGGCTCTTGTGATCCGAATAAATCTCACAACGGTTTCCCATCAGGTAATGTCTCCATGTCTTTAGGGCTAGAACTACGGCTGCGAGTTCGAGGTCATGGGTTGGGTAATTTTGTTCATGTTGCTACATTTGTCGGTCCATTCAAACTTCTTGTCCTTCTTCAGCAATTGGGTCATGGGTCGGGCGATACTCGAGAATCCTTCTACGAATTTGCGGTAATATCCCGCCAATCCGAGAAAAGCACGAACTTGGGTTTGAGTGGTTGGGGCTTGCCAATCTTCTACATCTTTCACTTTGGCAGGGTCAACGACAATTCCTCCGGCTGATACAATGTGACCGAGGAATCCTACCTCCTGTAACCAGAATTCACATTTGCTAAATTTTGCATACAACTGATGCTCTCTAAGGGTTCCAAGAATGGTCCTTAGGTGTAGCTCATGTTCTTCTTCTGATTTGGAATAAATCAGAATGTCATCGATGAAAACAACGACAAACTTATCCATGAAGTCCATAAAAATCTTATTCATGAGGTTCATGAAATAATCGGGGGCATTGGTTAATCCAAAATACATGACTGTATACTCATACAATCCGTATCTGGTGGTAAAGGCAGTCTTTGGAATATCCTCTGCACGAATCTTGAGTTAATGATAGCCAGTTCTAAGATCAATCTTAGAAAACACCTGGGCTCTGGTCAACTGATCAAACAAATCTTCTATCTTAGGCAAGGGGTACTTGTTCTTGATGGTGACATCATTCAACTTCTGATAATCCGTACACAAACGGTTACCTCCATCCTTCTTGTCCACAAACAAGACAGGTGACCTCCATGGGGACGCACTCGGTTGAATCAATCCGATTTCCAACAAGGAATCCAGTTGCTTCTTCAGTTCTTCTAGTTCTGACGGGTTCATACTATAGGGTCTCTGGGCTATGGGTCCAGTTCCGGGGATTAGTTCGATGATAAACTCGATATCCCGATCTGGGGGCATACCGGGCAAAACATCTGAAATACATCGGGTATTCATAGACTATCCGAACTTGGTCAATGGTAGGTTGGGCTATACTCTTGTTACACTTGAATTGGCGGTAAGGTTTGGATATATCTTTGGACTGATATTCCGGTGGTACTGGTCATGGTAATGGCTTTCTTGGCACAGTCAATCAATCCTTTATGCTTGGACATCCAATCCATTCCTAGTACTACTTCCAAACCTTTAGTTCCAAGTACTATTAGATTAGCATAAAAATCTATGCCATGGATTCGGATAGGGACGGCCTTGCAAATTTGCCTAGCCTTGGTGGTTGATCCGGGAATTTGTACAATCATCACATGCTTCAATTTGGTTGGTTGAATTTTACTAGTGCAGGCAAATTCTTCGGTGACAAATGAATGCGATGCACTAGAATCAAACAACACTCTTGCAAGTACTGAATTAACAGAAAACATACCCAACACGACATCTGGCGCTTCCTGAGCTTCTTCAGCATGCATGAGAAAAAGACGGCCATTGCGGTTGAGTGAATTTCCTGGGGCAAATCTTCTCCCTGGCTGGACACGACGTTGCTGCCGAGCTGGGACATTGGTATTAGGGGCTGTAGCATTCTTCTTGTTGGGGCACTCGTTGGAATAGTGTCCTTTATTTCCACAGTCATAACAGGTCACTTGTGACTTGTCCTTGGCTGCGACAGGCACAACATTGCTTCCAGTCCTCGGGGCAGTGTTGGGGTTGGCGGTAGCATTGTTGGTGTTGAACTTGGGTGGGGCGCGGGTGAAATTGCTAGAGTTGTCGGGGTTGTTGTGATTTCCTCCGGGTCTAGGGTTTCCACGGTTGGGGTAGGTCCGACGGGTCATAGGGGGTCTGTTGGTTTTTGGGGAAAATCCTGGAGATGGGTTGGGCGATACTTTGGGGTCTGATGGGTTCCTGGTTGATGCATCATGCGACGCTTGCGGTTCTCATTGGCCTGGTTGATCTTCCCTTCCATCTGGATAGCAGAGTCGACAAGGGCTTCAATATCAGCAAAGGAGATATTGACTAACACTGTCTGCATCTCGTCATGCAGACCATTCGGGAATCTTTCTTTCTTCTTGGCTTCGGTGTCTATCTCGTCCGGGGCATACCTAGCTAATGACAAAAATTTGTCACGGTATTCCACTACAGTCATCCTTCCTTGTTTCAATTCTCTGAACTCGTCTCTCATTCTCTTGATCAAACCTGGTGGCACATGGGTTCTGCTAAACTTGACCTTGAATTCCTCCCAGGTCATCATTTGGCCTCCGGTCATTGCACGCACACTGTTCCACCATGCCCTGGAATCTCCGGCTAGATAATGGGTGGCGAACAAGACTTTCTCGTTGGCTTCTACTCCGGCTACTTCTAAGTTATTTTCCATGGTTTGCAGCCAATCATCGGCATCTAGGGGTTCTTCTGACTTGGTGAAAACGGGTGGGTTGGTATTCTGGAAATTATTGAGCTTAGATCCGTGGTTGTCCTGATTTCCATGGCCTTGGTCAGAAATCAACATTTGCAAGATCTGCAACATCGGGTCCGGGGATGAACTACTTCCTCCGCGAGGGATCTGAAGATTGAGGTAGATCATGAGAAAATAGGGAAATTTCTAAGGTTCGGGGGTTTTGATAAGTTTTTAAAGTTTGACTCAGATTTTTCTAGCAACTTGCTTTTCGTTCATTCATTCATAGCACACGATACAAACACACACCACAACAAAGTAAAACAAATGGTTTTAAGAACCATTCTAGGAAACTACGATACAATGGGACCAAATACAACTCACTAACGCTAGTGCTCAAGTGCTACTACTCCTCGGAGTCAGTGTCCTCATCATCCTCATTGTCGTCATCGATGAAGGCGAAGTCATCCTCATCGGTGAAGAAGTCCATGGCCTGATCCTCCAGAAAGTCATCATCATCGCTGAGATAGGAGTAGGGGTCTCCACGAAGGTCTTCCCCTGCATTCTCCCTCTCCTCCAACTGCATATATCTCTCGTGGACGGTCTCCTACAAATCTGTGATCCGGTGACGAAGACGGGCGATGATGCGCTCCTTCTTGTCGAGTTGACGACGACGAGACTTGCGATCCTTCACTAGCATGGAGATGGTCTGATCCTTCTTGGCGGCGATGGCGTACTTGTGGTTGGAGTATGAACGGGCATTGTCCAACTCCTTCTGACGGTCATACATCATGAAACTGAGGTGGTCCAACTGAGTCTTCATGTCATGGTGGTATGGGGCCTCCAACGGCTGTCCCATAGCATCACGCCTTGGGTAGAACTCAAAGCGGGTACCCTTGATTTGATTGATACTCTGACCACACAGATGGGCAAGAGCTTCCTGCATGGCCCTGGCAAGTCCATCGAGCCATTTGTTCTCTCTTAAGGTGAACTGAATTCCCTCTGTAGTGGGGGGTTCATTCTTTCCTCGGAGACTTGCAACAACTAGCCACTACAGATCTTCTCCTTCCTGATCATTGATCTAAGCTCCGAATAACTCGGGGTGTGGACGCTCCAACATTTCTGCTAGCTGGTCCAAGTCACGCTCAAATATGAGGTCTCCTCGATTCCCCAACTGATAAAACTTGTTGTACTTCACGTCCATCTATAAGAATATAGGATGAGTAAGTTAGTAGAGTGATCAAGTGTGTCAAATTTTATGTAAGTCTACAAGAATTTTTGAGGAACATGATTTTTTATGAAAGAGTCTAAGTGATAAGAATAAGTTTTTGGAAATACTCACTTCTTTTGGTTTTGAAACTAAGTTTTTTGATTCAAACGTCCATTCTAACTAGGGTCTCCTATGGTCAGGATGGCTCTGATACCAACTTGTCAACACCCGGGTTTTTAATTATAGATGCCTGTTATGCCATACATCGCAATCCCAGGATTACCATTTTTGCGAGACATAACAGATTTGGATATCACGTACATCATCCATTACAAACCATACATAAGGTCTTACACAAATAAGGATCGCATGATCCAGTTCCTAATACAAATCAAGCAGCGGAATAACGTAAAGAGCGTGGCGAAGCTCTATCTTCACGGTCACAGGCAATGCTGACGATGGGAGATGATCCTATTTGCCATAACCTTCCTGCGGTCCATCATCCTGATACTCCTCTTCATAGTCTGGCCACGGGAATAGCCAGGGACAAAGCCATGAATACTCTTTAAGTACTCGCAAACTAATACTAACAAGTGAAGTGGTTTTGAATAGGACATACTAAGCTCTAGGGTTGTTTTGCAAAAATCTAGATTTTACCTCTACTAAGTTCATAAGAAAGGAAAACTAGTTGAATGTTTTATAACACCTAAGTGGGAACTTGAATTTCATATCACAACTCTGTTGTGGTCAAGTCAACTTCATAAATCATTTCATAAATCATTTTGAAAACATCTGACGATAGAACAGTATGGCCACTCCAACTGTCCATAACCGCGGACGCGGCTATTCAAATAGTTTGAAACTTTCACCACAACATTCAATACATTCACCACAACATTTGATACATCCATCAGGAACAAATCCTGAATTCACCATACTCAGTATGCAGATAATCAATCCTAACCTTTTGGCTACACGCCCTAGTATAGGCACCTCTCATGTGAGTTTGGCCTCCCAACCATGACCAACTTTCATATTGGGTACTGCATGTTGGAGATACGCCCTAGAGGCAATAATAAATGTAGTTATTATTATATCTTTGTGTTTATGATAAATGTTTGCATTCATTCTATAACAGTATTAACCAGAAACATTAATACTTGTGTGATTTGTAAACTAAATTAGAGTCCCTGGTAAAGCCTCTTTATAATACTAGCTTGTTGATTAATAGATGATCATAGTTTCTTGATCATGAACATTTGAGATGTTGTTAATAACAAGGGCATATCATTAGGAGAATGTTATGATGGACATACTCCTATAGATAAGCGTAGCATAAATATCAAGTCATTTTAAATAGTTCAATTGCTATAAGCTTTCTCATACATAGTAACCTAATTCCTTCGACCATAAGATCATGCTTATGACCATCACCGGAAGGATGCTTTGATGACATCAAACACCGCACCGTAACTGGGTGGCTATAAAGATGGCATTGAGTGTTCGGAAAGTATGGGTTGAGACACATGGATCAAGAGTGGGATTTGTCCATCCATATGACGGATAGATATACTCTAGGCCCTCTCGGTGGAATGTCATCCAATTGGCTTGGAAGCATGTGACTGGCTCACAAGGGATCACATACCATGGGAACGAGAAAAGAGTACTTATCAATAACAAGGTTGAACTAGGTATGCAAAGATACTGACGATCAAAACCTCGGATAAGTAAACTATCGTGAGACAAAGCGAAATTGGTATCGTATGTAAGTGGTTAATTCGATCGCAAAGTAATCGTAGAAATATGTGGGAGCCATATGAATTTCCAGATTCCTCTATTGGTTATTGATCGGAGAAGTGTCTCGATCATGTACGCATAATTCACGAACCGTAGGGAGACACACTTAAGGATTCGATGTTGTGGAGTAGTTATGGAATGACGAGTAAGAGACCGAATGTTGTTCGGAGTCTTGAATGGGATCCGGGATATCACGATGAGATCCGGAATGGTCCGGAGAATAAGATTCATATAAGGAAAGTCCTATTTCGGAGTTGGGGAATGATTCCGGTGTTTTCATCGGGAATGTTCTAGAAGGTTCCGGAAGGTCCGGCACTCCGGAGGGGAAGGGTACATGAATGTTTCATGACAATGTGGAATGGTTGCATCATGTACTAGGTATCATGGCTGGTCAAAATAAAGGGAGAAATCAAATCCTAGTTTGAAAAGTCAAACGCCAATTTGAAAAGTCAAACGGCAAGTTTGCTTGGTGGAGGGAGAGTAGGAAACCTACTTGGGGAGGAAGTCCTCCTCCCTCCACCCGCCGGACAAGGAGGCTGAGTTGGGGGAGTACTCCCTCCTCCCAACCGGCGCCCTCCCACCTATATAAGGAGGGGCAGGGCTGCCCCTCTCCCACATACCTCTCACACCCCAAACCCTAACCCTAAGCCGCCAGCGCCACCACCCCTGCTGCTGCCACCGCCTAGGGCACCACCAACTCGCCAAGTTGGGGTGATCCCAAACTCTAGCCGCCAGCTACACTCTCCCCTTGGTGACTTCTAAACCCTAGATCACCAAGGCCTCTCTCATAGTCCACCATACTCGCTCCGGCTTAAGGCGAAGCCCTGCGAGATCTCCCCGCTACTTCCGGTACCACGCCGTCGCGCTGCCGGAATCACGAGGAGAGTGCTACAACCTCCGTTGCCTGCTGGAACAAGGGAGAGGAAGGTCTTGATTGAGTACCGAACGTGTGACCTACTGCGGAAGCGCTGCCGAAACGCAGCACCGGAAGGATCATCTATGCGATCTTGAGATCGGCAAGAGTACGACTACATCACCCACCAGAATCTGCTCTCGTTAACCACTTTGGAATCTTCGAGGGTGAGTTCCTCTATCGACTCGTTGCTACAATCTAGTAGATAGATCTTGGCTTGTTTGTTTGCATGCGGTAGAAATTTTTTGTTTTCCATGCTACGAACCCCTACACTGCACAGGTGGACAATCTTCACAAGGTAGCCTTAACTCAGACCTTGGCCGCGAGGGAACCCATACTAAGGTATATAAATTTCCAGTCAAGCCCTACCCAAATTTCGGTTATTGTGGTTGTACGGTAAAATTGGAATGATATCGCATCCAAACAACCATCATTTTTATAAAGGGCTAAGGCTCATGCCTTAACATTTTCAACATCAAAATCATCTGGTGTTCGGAAACACATGTCAAAACATTTCAGTAGAATGACTCATCATTCTAAGGTTTTCATAATCATTTTCACCAAGTATTCCCATCTAAAGTTGATCAAGTTTTATGCTTAGCACTAGCATCTACAAGTGGGGGTAAAGACTCATGAGGGGTGGTAAACAAGTGGGGATTAGCTAAGTTCAATCTCATGCCTTAGGATGACATCAAGATTATCTATCTTAGGCCAAATTTTATGCTCTCTATGCTACCTTCAATTATCTTCCTAGAATCTATAAGTCACTAAGTAAACTCTAAGAGAAAGCTTGATAAATACATAGAGTAATAAGCTTGCAAGTAAAACTAGGATGGTGTGTCAAGTGGGTATAATCACATATGCTTAAGGCATATAGTTAGCCTAGTAAAAGCAAGTAGTAGCTTGCATAGGTAGGGTATATTGCAAGTGTTAGCTTGCAAGGTTGCAAGTATAGGCTTGCTAAGATATTAGTATAAGCTTGCTCAGTTAATATCTTGCCTTGTACAGAGCAGTGGTTGAAGTTCTCCTTGGCTTCTTCCTCGTAGTATCCTCCTTCCTCCTTGTATCCTTGGTCGGTACTAGTGTCTATAAATAAATACGAGGTACACAATCACCAAACAATACCTAACTATTTCTAATCATCACACAAAGGTTTACACTAGGTGATCTAGCATCATCACTAACATTACAAGATTAAAGCACTTGTCTTATTTATTTTATTTTAGAAAAATAATTTCTACTCATTGAAAAAGTACTTAAGATTTAATATTCTCCAACTCAAACATGGGATCATGTTGACACATGTCGTCACCACATATTTCAGTACATGGGAATGTGATTTAAAGTGGTGTCACAATTTAATAAGGTTTAACCTTTTTATTTTATTTAATTAAAGTGACTAGAAATTCCTATGTGGCCTTCTTTTATTACTTGAACATTATTTCTGTAATTAAACCTGTATAGTTAAATGTAATTTTTGAGAGATGGAATCAACTCAAAAGCTCTTATGGTTGAATTTTGAAAAATGTTTGAATGCAGAAAAGCTTCTACCTTGTTATTTTTACCATGGTTGATCTATAAATCCAATTGGTTTGAATCCAACGGGAATGGATTAAGCATTTTAGTATCTTTCTATCAAAATTAGTTTCATGCATTTTGGTTCATTGAATCGAGATGGGTTGATTTTTGAATCTAGATACAAAACTGTGTTTGAAATTAAATGAATAAACTTAAGTTTGAATTGTTGGGTCGCGCGGGACGTTTAACTGGGCCGGCCCACTACACACAGCACGTACGCGGGCTGGTTAAGTGAGCGACCCCACTCGTCAGTGAGACAACGAGTGGCGAAGTAGTATGGGGCGATTGGGACCGTAGGATTTAACTCTAATCTAACGACTTGAGTTCATCGTCCACGTCGGGCAGCGCCGGCGAGACAGAACCCTAGCGCGGCAGGTGGGGGTCGTGGGAGGCTCACCGGGGCTTAGGCGATGGTCGGCGAAGCGGCAACGAAGTCGATGGCGATTCTCCGGCAAGCGCTTCTCCTCGGGCGGCTCCAATCAACGGCGCTTCTCCTCCTCTGCAGCGGCGAACTCCGGTGAAATTCCGGTGATGCGCTGCTCGCCTGGTTCTGGGAGTGAGTGGGGGGTATCAGTGAGAGATGGGGAGTGAACTTGTGTGAAGAAAACGAGCGGGGGAGGCCTCCTTTTATAGTGCGACGAGGGGACCGACGGGCGCGGGCTGAGCTCGTCTTGGTCAATGCCACATAGGGCTAATGGCATGGGCAACGATAGGGGGCGGTGCTATGCTCCCTAGCGATGCTCAACGGCGTGGTTGCTAGGCGTGGGGCGGTGCTGATCGGTCGGAACGCGTCGACGCATTAGACGGGTCCGACGGGGATTTTAATGGCGCACAACATGCGTGGTTCGCGTGGCGACAAAAGGAAATGTCTACGGGGTTGCTGGGGCGGTGGTGATCATGTCTGCAAGCGGCAAGGGCGGCACATGGTCTTTGGGCGCTGGTCGAGTGTGGCACACTGGCGCGCTCTCGGCTCGCACGCAGAGAGGTTTGGCATGAGCTTGTCGTGTGGTCCAGGGGTTGGATGTGCTCGAGGCTGAGACCGGGAATGGCGATGGACGGTGGTCAGTGCTCCAGACATGCTTGCTAGGCTTGGTGCTTCTCCTATCTCGTTGTCGACATGAGGGTGGCAAGTTAGGCTCGACATGGTCACCATTAATGGCTAT
Organism: Avena longiglumis; assembly: GCA_030063025.1. Taxonomy (NCBI): domain Eukaryota; kingdom Viridiplantae; phylum Streptophyta; class Magnoliopsida; order Poales; family Poaceae; genus Avena; species Avena longiglumis. The sequence continues at coordinate 444,347,189 of CP125977.1, forward strand.
GCCAAGCTCACAGTGGTGCTAAGGCTTGTTAATTGGGCTAGATCATCTACTAAGAGTGCAGTGAGAGCTAGAGAGGGAACAAGGTTGGCCAAAATTACTGCTCATTATAGTGTTTGTTGTTTGTTTGTTTGCTGCCAGCAAGGTGTTTGATGAAATGGCACAAGAGATTCAAATTTGAATTTTGGATTCAAACTTGGTGGTTTTGTTAGGCACATACTAGAGAGTCTCTGGTTAATTGGATTAGTCAAGGGGCACTGGTTTGGTTGGGTTTTGAAAATGTGTGATCTTCACATATGATAAAGATTCAATTTTGAATTGTGATTTGAATGGGGTTGATAAATGTTTCTGCAAGTTTGAAAGGTGGGCTTTGATTCACTTTTACTTGGTATTGCAAGGGGTGAAAAGAATTGGAAAAGTTTCTGTTTGAAATCTTGGACTAGAAACACCCAAAGTGACCTAGTGAGCAAGATTGGCAAAAATGACCATTTGCATTAGTTGATTTGTTTTTGATTTTTTTTCCTGCATGGAATTGTTTTAGATGATGTTATTTTCATATTTACACCATTTCTTGCTAGTTAGGTTAATCACACAAGTCCATTCATGCATTTATCAAATCATCACATACACACATGGATTCATATGATTTTAATTAATCAAAGTTTTTGTTAACCCTAAGTTTAGTGATTAGAGTTTGATGATTATTGTTTCCTATTTTTGGGATGTTACAAAGATGTATCAATGGTAAAGATTGGACTAGGGTCCATAGTTTACTAGAGGTGTTCCCCTTAGATAAACAAACATGACATGCTGGGTAAACAAATTACAGAAGGGCAATTGACAGGACTGAGCAAGGCATAACAATGCAATACTATAAAAAATATCCTATGAGATTCGATTGGGCAATACAACAATATACATAGAACGCCATCCAACTGCATCTATGACTAGAAGTCCACCTTTGGGTTATCATCCGAACTCCCTCCAGTATTAAGTTGCAAGCAACATACAACTGCTTTAAGCAAAGTGTGTAAGGTAAACAATCCACTTGTTCCATGAATAAGAGACCCATGTTTTCTCCCTAGTGGCAACAGCACATCTACAACCGTAGAGATTTCTGTTACTTCCCTTGATTAAGTAGAGGCATGAACCCACTATTGAGCATAAATACCCCCTCTTGGAATCACTAGCAACTATTTGGCCAAGATAGCTACTAACAACGGAGAGCATGCAATATCACAAACAACACAGACATGATAGAATCAATAAGACAAAACCATTAATCAATCTGACATAGTAATCTCAATATCCATCGGATCCCTGCAAACACAACATGCATGATTACAAATATATTAGATCTTGATCATGAACGGAGCTCACAAGATCTATACATGAAAGCACAAGGAGATACAACCATCTAGATACTACATGGACCCGTAGTCTAAAGTGGAACTACTCACGCTTCATACCGGAGGAGAAGGCCTCTGAGATAATCTCGCCTCCGGCAGGGTGCCGGGAAGAGCTTCAGATCCCCCCGATCTAGGGATGATGGTGGCGGCGGCTACAGACGGTTTGGTGGAATATTGATCGGATACTTAGGGTTTAGGAATCGGTGGCTTCTTATATGCGAAGAGGCGAGGAAGGGGGGCCACCAGGGCGGCTACACCCCCTAGGCGCGGGGTGGACCCACCCGCGCGGCCAGGGGGTGTGGCCCCCTGGTGAGTCTCCTCCGTCTCGTATTCCGGCTTCGTGTTCCCCACGGCAAAATATTAACTTTGGCTTTTGTCCCGTCCAATTCTGAGAATATTGATTTTCTGCCTTTCTGGAACCAAAAACAGAAGAAAACAGACAACTGGTACTGTGGCATCTTGTTAATAGGTTAGTATCAGAAAACATATAAAAACTCCTCAAAGTGTGGACAAAGCAAAGCAAAGTAGATACTAAAACAAGCATGGAACATTAAAAATTATAAATACGTTTCCGACATATTAATGGTTTCAAATGGACAAGCTTCTAATCCCCCACGCTTCTTTTCTTCAAGCAGAATGATCGGCATGGCGGCGGGCCCCCGACACCAGCTAGAAAATAATGTCCCCGACTAGAGTTGATCCTGTGCCGAGGTTCCCTCCAACTCCAGCGACACCCTGCCTCCATGTCGCCGGCACCCGCATTTGTGCCCCCGTCCGCCATAGAGCCATCGCCACTAGTTGCTGCAGCAACAGCGTATTGGACTAGTGGATGAAGTCCTCTCTAGCTCTTGAAGCGAAGAAGAAAGAGGAGGCAAAGATGCAACAGGAGAGACTATCTAAATCATTGCACGTAGAATAAATAGCGACAATGTTCTTATACTCTAAGCGCTGCTGCGAATGTTAGCACAGCCCCTGCCGCCGAGTAGATTCCGACGACACCGACGAGGAAATTCCGACGAGACGACACACACGTATCCGATAACTTCCGCCGAGATGCACGTGCTGCTAGCCGATCGATTCTTTTGATCCAACTAGTACACTCACGCACGCACACGCAAAACAACTTTGATCGCCAAAGGCTCTTGTCGAGCCTTGCTTTTTCTCTATTGCTTCTCAACTCACACGGTGGTGTTTACAAGCCAGGATACATGCATATATATATGCCAAGACTAGACAACCGACTTGGTAGCTAAACCTAGTCTAATACATATACGTATAGTACCTGGACACCTACACCTACTGGATCAATTTCAATACGTGTAGGACACGTGATTATCTAACAATCACCCCCTAATCACGATGTGCTTCTTTACATCGACCTGGATCCCAAATGCGCCAGTTGCTCCTCGCGGGCGTCATCTTCGGCATTGCTTTCGCCGTCCCCTTCCTTGGCACCCATGTCACCGACATTGCTTTCGCCGGCTTCTCCATGGTTTCACATCGACCCTTCTCGTCCGCGTCCTTCTTTTCTGCGTCCTCCTTGTCGATATTGTCCATGAATGTGCCTTCAGTCTTCACTGGTTCCTTGATGAACAAACATTGATTCTCGTACTCCATCTTCACCAGATAATTTACCGTCCAAAATTCTTTCTTCGGATAGTAGTCCAACACGTCTCGCATGCGTGTTTGCATCGGTCGTAGTCGTATCATCTCCAGTGCAGTCGGAGGCTCTGCGACATACTCTTCTGCGTCCGACAACGCGCTTGTTTCTTCGGTTTCTGAACCTTGTGTGCCTCCACGTAGAGCTCCTAGAGTCAACGACTCTACATGCAGCGTATCCTGCATGCCTACTTCTGAGCCAATTTCTTGACTCGCCACCACATCACATGGCCCTTGCACTTCTGGACACTCCTTTGCCCCAAGCTCTTCACGTGGATCATCACCTCCTGTATTAGCGGATGATGAGCTAAACATAAAAACTTCTAGCTCTGTTTTTTCTGACCACGGACTAGCATTTTCTCCGGACACTTTTCCTTCTGGGAGTATCCCTAGTGCTTCTGGCCTGGTGTCCACGCCTAGAGCATCCCCTAGACTTTCAATCTCTTACGGGTCATGTTCTTGACAAAGATAAGCTTGGTTGATCCATATTTTCTTCATACTCAAGATCCCACGTGATGTGAAAAGATGAATATTCCGGTTCCTTGGAGCCCCAATTCCATGATTTCTCTTCCTCAAAGACTACGTCGTCCGTGAAAACCACCTTATTGGTATAGGGGTTGCACAAACGGTATCCCTTCAAGCCTTCATAGCCTGTCATGATCATTGGAGTACTCTGATTCACCTTATGCGCCACACATCCAAAAGTACGAAGATGATCAACCGAGGGCTTCCGTCCGTACCATGCTTCATACGGAGTCATACCAACTCCACTCTCAGTTGGTTCCATGTTCAGCAAATACACAGCCGTATTGACTGCCTCACCCCAGAAGTTTCCTGGCAAACCTTTACTCTTCATCATCCTCCGTGCCATGGTCAACACGGTTTGATGCAGCTCGCCTTCCTGATCAATGCATAGAGCTCTTATCTTCGCCTCCACTTTAAACTCTCCGGCTTCCTTGATCTTCTCGAATGCTTGTTGTGCTTGATACTTACTTTTCAGCAACACAATCCACATGTATTTACTATGATCATCCACCGCAAGCATGAAGAACTTATTTCCGGACGGAGTTGCAGGCGAAATTTCAACGCATAGACCGCCATGATCAGATTCTAAAGCTTCACTCGCCTCAAACGTGACTTCACGTAGAAACCGGACACTCCGTTGCTCGTGATCCACACACGGTAGATCGTGATCCACTTGCTCCACAATCTCCGTACCCGGTGATGGAGGATCCTCCTCATCCTTCAGCTCAGTTACTTCGAGCATCAGCATCATCGGTCCATCATCATCTCCTTCCTGGGCAATGAGAGCCTTCTCCTTCGACGATTTCTTGCAATCCTTCTTGAAGTGACCGAGCTCGCCGCACTTATGACATCTTACTTTCTTGATGTCAAACTTCCTCCGCGGCGGGGCCTCGTCCTCGTCCTCCCCTGCGATATACTTTTTCGCTGGGCGAGAATCTTCTCTATCACTGTGCCGGATGCTTTATCGCTCTTCTTCTCCTTGGCGAACAACGCTCGAGCCATAAGCATGAGATGCTCATCCACTTTCGCGTCGCCATAGGTGATCTTCATACGCTCGTCGTGCGCCTTGAACCATCCAACTAGATCATCCATTGTGAGAGTCTTGAGATCAACGCATTGCTCGATCGCCGAGACAACAGGTGAAATGTGGCGGCGCCACGCGAGGAAACGCCTCACAATAGAGATCTCATCCAGCTTCTCGCCGAGTCCGCGAATCCCATTGACCCGATGTAGCGACCCTTGAAGCAAAGGCATCTAGCGTCTCATCTTCTCCCATCTCCAGTTCTCGTGCTTCTTCGCAAGGTGCGGGGTCGCCTCATGACGCGCCCGTGCCCAAGATTTAGCGTCTTGGCGTATCCCACACCTCCTTTGCAGATTTCTTGAGATCGGTGTTGCATCGATCCGTTGGCACCACCGAGCAGATGGCCGTGAGTGCTAGTCGGTCTAGGTGGTACTTCAACGCCTTCTTGAACTCGTCGCCGCTGGATCGACAGCCTCCCGAGTCCGCACCTTCTAATGCCCACTCCATCTGGACCGCCTGCAGTGTAGTTGTCGCGGCTGTACCGGATATCGCATCGACACCGGCCGCACCGCACCAGAATACTCGCCCACCTCCTTCGCCATGACCTCCGTTACTAGGAGATACTCCACGAGGCTCGATACCAATTGTTAGCACAGCCCCTGCCGAGTAGATTCCGGCGACACCGAGGAAATTCCGGAGACGACACGCACGTATCCGATAACTTCCGCCGAGATGCACGTGCTTCTAGCCGATCGATTCTTTTGATCCAACTAGTACACTCACGCACGCACACGCAAAACAACTTTGATCGCCAAAGGCTCTTGTCGAGCCTTGCTTTTTCTCTATTGCTTCTCAACTCACACGGTGGTGTTTACAAGCCAGGATACACGCATATATATATGCCAAGACTAGACAACCGACTTGGTAGCTAAACCTAGTCTAATACATATACGTATAGTACCTGGACACCTACACCTACTCGGACTGCAATTTCAATACGTGTAGGACACGTGATTATCTAACAGCGAAACCCGTAAGAAGACAAGTGCAGGTCATGGCATAAAAAACACTATCTCATCGCCATAATCCACGACCGGCCAGAGAATACACTACTAGCTTGTTTATAAATGGGACCCATAGTACGATACTGCCGTGAGAACCCGCGGACATCTACGGTCTATACTGCCAACTCGTCTACAAACGATATAGACTACACTGCTAGGTCGGTTGCGAATTGTACCGACTATATGATCTCGCCGCGAGAACCCACCTACGTCTATGGTCCATGCTGCCGGGTAAGCCCTCTGACCGTGAAAACCCACGTCGTCTAAAGCATACGCTGCCATACGACATGAGTTTATAGCACCATGTGGACTGGGAGTGGGCCTCAGAGCCGCGAATAACAGCAGTCGGCTAGAGTCTACCACGCCACGGCGGCTATGGACAGGCCTCGCATCCACCAGAAACCACGGGCGACATGGGCTCGCAATGCCACGTCGGCTCTCGGCGTGTGCCACCACCCGGAGGGTGTGGAGGCGTGTCACGCCGGGAACATCTCCAACAAAGAGCGTTCCTTCTTGTGGATGATAACAGTGGGCCTATGGCGCCGCACACGGCCCACCATCTGACGACTAAAGGCATGATGATGAGAGCACGAACCGTACACGATAGGGAATCTTCTGCCCTGGCCCGTATTAGGGCCCGCCTCATGGTATAGCATGAATCCATTGTGACGGTGTCGTATGTCCTTTCCGGTTTCCATCCCACTGCCGAAAAGAATGGCGTCGACATAGACAACTGTTTGGATCGAAATATTCTAGCGCTATTATTTACTCTGATCTTGTGCTTTTTATTATCCCCAGTTCACTAGCTACGAAATGGGTTTCTCGAGAAGAAAAATACGAGGAGACACTTGCATTCATGATAAAGATGGCTCCTGATGGTGTTGCAACTGCTCGGAAGCACATCTTTGCTAGCCTAGTTGCCTACACATAGAATTCGAGACATACTAGGTCCAAGGGAAATCCTCTATAGCTACTTCAATCTCCAAGTTCTGCACAACGCCCACCAAGACTTCCAAGTCATGCGACTCCTTCGAAAGAAACTCGTAGTGCTCCAAATCCTAATGCCCAAGGCAAGCTTGTCGATACTAGGTCTGACCCCAAGATACATGTTATGTCTTGTTTACTCAACACTCCCACTGTTTGAATTGTAGCATCCCAAGATGAGCTGGCAGCAGGCCAAGCCATAAAGATAGCAGTACACCACAAGCAGGAAGCAGACAAAGGCGAGCAACCGGCTACCCAAGGCAAGCGGGCAGCAGAAGCCTGGAAGAAATCAGTCCAAGACGAGCGGGCAGTAGCCAAAGGCAAGAAATCGGCTTCCCAAGGCGAGAGGGAAGCTTCCCAAGCTGAGCACACATGTCCCCATAGCAGCAGCGCCCTCCACTCCACGCTATCCATGATCACCTCACCATAACATGGGGAAGCAGCTTGAGATGATTTTCAGAGAAAGAAGGCTTCAACTTGTCGTTTCTCCAGAAGAACTAGTCCATAGTCAACAAATTTTATTGCTAAGTTTGCGTCTAATTGTGCAATAATAGTCACGACTTGCATGCCTATCCTCCCCTGTTGTAAAGAGTACAAGGAGAGGCCGAATGTCAAAGCAGATTTCTACGGATGCATTTCCTTAAGTTCTATAACTTAACTGTCCATTTTATTTCCATTATTTTTCATGCAAAGGCTGATGCACCATATTTAATATTAGCAAAAAAAACTATGACTCATCTCAACCTGAGGTGCAGGCTGCTTGCGACAATCAGTTAAAGAAGCACACATGAAATCAATGATATCATCTTAAGAAGCAATTATTTGACCCATTCCCACGACATCAAGTAACATGGATATCTCATGTGGAACACATGAGCAATGAGTATTGGTCTAGGCTTGTCGATACTTGGACTGACCCCAAGAACCGGATGAAGTCTTGTTTACTCAAATTTCCCCTATTTGGATTGATTAATCAGGAGTATCTCTTATACTCTCTAACATCCTAGGTTTAGCACGTAGATATAGAGAGGACTCAGGGATATGCATTGCATTCATGCATTAGAAAATATGGGGAATTTTTGCGCAAAACCAAAAGAAGGTTTAGAGAGATTGAGATCTCTCTTGTTCTAGTAGAAACGCCAACGCAGGTGGTATGGATTTTAACATGGCCTTTGTTGAGTCCTTTGATTTTTAGTAGAGGCAATTTAAAAATTGATAGTTCAAATAATTTATTTGAATTCAAAACAAATGGAAATTGAATAAATAATAATAGAATACAAATAAATTATTATACATAGTATAAATAAAAAATGATTAAAATTCTAATATTTAGTACCAATATTACATTGTCTCTTCAACAAAGAATTAAATTAATATCTTCAAATAAGATACAAATAATTTTAATTTTTGGGATACAACAATAGAGCAAACATTTACTTTGTTCTCAAATAAACAAATTACAATGTTCTTATGTAAAAAGAAGTGAAATCAAAGTATTCAGTCATAAAGTAAAATTACAACCAAGATATGGTGTACAATAATAAATAAAGTAATATATTTATAAAATAAGAATACATCTTACTTTAAGAATGCGTGGGAAGATGCACAGGAAAATCCTAATGGAGAGCATGCAAACTCTAGTCATTTTCAATGGCTAACCTCAACCTAGGTACTTCTAATCAAGAATCCACATCTCATGAATGCTCTTACGCTCTAGAAGGTAGTCATCGGACTTCACGTCATCATGAACGTAACTCCAAGAGGCACTAGGAAGAGGGAAAAAGTAAGAATGAGAAGTGATCCATAAGGTAGAGTCTTTATATGGCCTAAAACAAGCCTCTAAGAAGTGACATGAGAAGTTTGAAAGAACTTTAACTGTTGCAGGCTTTGTTGTAAATGAAGCTGATAAATGTGTGTACCATCGCCATGGTGGGGGTGAGGGAGTCATTCTTTGTTTGTATATTGATGGCATACTGATTTTCGGAACCAACCTTAATGCAATTAAGGAGGTCAAAGATTTCTTGTCTCGTTCCTTTGAGATGAAGGATCTAGGAGTAGCTGATGTTATCCTGAACATCAAGCTATTAAGAGATGATGACAGTGGGTATACTTAACCGAGTCGTTTCGGGTATAGTGACTGCAAGTCTTCTCCTATACCGTATGATCCTAGTGTGTTGCTTCGAAAGAATCGAGGAAATGCTAGAGACCAACTGAGATACTCTCAAATTATTGACTCGCTTATGTATTTAGCTAGTGCCACGAGGCCTGACATCACCTTTACTGTAAGCAAACTCAGTCGATTTGTATCAAATCCAGGAGATGATCACTGTCATGCTCTTGAGAGAGTTATGCACTATCTAAAAGGCACTGCGAGCTATGGTATTCACTATACCAGGTATCCGAGGGTTATAGTGATTCAAATTGGATATCTGATGTTGACGAGATAAAGGCCACGAGTGGATATGTATTCACACTTTATGGTGGTGTTGTTTCTTTGAAGTCTTGCAAGCAGACCATCTTAACGAGGTCAACTATGGAAGCAGAACTCACAGCATTAGACACAACCACTGTTGAAGCAGAGTGGCTTCATGAACTCTTGATGAACTTACATGTGGTTGAAAAATCAATACCCGCAATCCTTATGAACTGCGATAATCAAACTGTGATTTTCAAGATAAATAGTTCTAAGGATAATATGAAGTCATCAAGACATGTGAAGAGGAGAGTGAAATCTGTCAGGAAAATGAGAAACTCCGGAGTTATTGCATTGGACTATATCCTGTTGGGAATATGCCCTAGAGGCAATCATGTATGATGATATTTCCCATTGTATTCATAAAGTTATTAAGTTGTCCTTGTAAAAACATCTGATGTGTATCATTGAATATGTGATTCGGTTGTGGAACTATGCATTCATGTTGTTTGTACTAAATGTCCTTGGTCATCTAGGTTGTGTTGGACACACAACTTAGACCAATATGAAAGTCGGCTTGATGACTCGGTTCCACTTGTCATGGGCATGGAGATGCTATTCCGACTTACACAGATTCAGCTAAAGAGTTTAGCGAGTCAGATTGACCCATATTGAGGTACAACGAACAAGTTGTCATTTGTATATCTCAATCAATGTAATCCTTAGACCTGATGTTATTGCATAGTCCGAGTTAAGGATCACCGACTTAGGTTCTGTCAAACGCTGATCCATAACTGGGCAGTTATAAAGGCAGAGTTCGGGTCGACTGAGAATCATGTTGCGTGATGTGAATAACCAAGATGGGATTTTTCCCCTCCACTTGGAGAGATATTCTCTGGGCCCTCTCGGATGATATGATTCAAAAACCATGGCCATGCACGACTCGGTTAAGTGTTAACCAAGGCGATCGACTAAGAGTTAGTCGGGTGAATCACTTATCTCGGATCGAGAAGAGATTCAGAATATTTAAGGGATGACAATTATTCGCCTATAGTCTAACAAGGTATATCGTGAGGCAAAAGGGACTCAGATGTAAGTCGCATTGAAAAGGCAAGTCGTCATGACTCTTTGATACTTGGGAGTTGGCACGTTCTTCTAGGAGCCGTTACCGACTAATCGATTGAGAGTCGGACTCTAATCGTGTCCAAGTTGCAAAGAGCCTGCGGGGTCACACACTTAAGAGCGGGAGCAAGTTTGGATTGGATCTGAACAGGAAATCTGGTTGGGTTGGACCCAAGCTGGATTAGGACTGAGTTAGTGAGTTGGACTCACGGTGACTAATGTTATATGGGATTTAGTGAATGGGCCACGAGAGTGGAGCCCATGTTCGCTCCCTATATATAGTGGAGAGCCGCAACCCAGAAGGGGTTAATCGTTGTTCAGTTAGATCATTCCATGTGTTGGAAACCCTAGCTCCACACCAGTCCTACCGTCGTAACGAACCTAGCAGTTCGCCGCCGGTGCTCCTCCTTGTACGTGTGGATACCAGCAGAGGTGTTGTACGATCAGCACCAGGACGATCAGATCGCAAAGGACTGCACTGCATCAACTAACGCGCTTTATCAGTAATCCGCAACTGCGCGTCTAGTGGTAAACCTCGTGGCCTTATACCTCAGCTAGATCTTGGGATCACCACGTTAGAGGGAAAAGTTTTGTTTTATCTCTATGTGGCCTCAATAGTGGTATCGGAGCGATAGCTTCTGGTTTTAGGCTCGAGATCTCGCATATGTGATGTGCAGTTGGCTGTAGATAAGATCTATGTGCTATTTTGGTAGTCGATCTATGAGATAGGACGGTTTTGTACGAGGTTGATTGGATCAACTGTACTCGGGGAATGGTAGATCTGATTTTTGTGATCATACTGCTGAGGTCGTGGAACGACATACCCATACCGGTCGGCTTCCGCCATCGGGGTAGACTGTGACACGTAAATCCAGAGGCGGTGATCGAAGATCAAAAAGTTTGATCGAATCGTAATAATGGTCGGAATCCATGTCCGCGAGGGGCGCTGCCCCTTCGATCCCCGCCCGCTATCCGGCTAGTGGGACCGCCGGCTTCGCCCTGTCGTAGTGCGTTAGACGTCGTTGCGAGTTTCACAACGCCGGTAGATATCGTATCTATGCATAACTTGTTTTTGCAGGAAGTTGTGAATGGTATGGTTCATGTACACGTGATGTATGTGTGTAATCCATACGTGATCTGCGAATCACGGTTTTTGTCATCCGGCTGGAGCCTAGGTGCTGTCATATTATTGTATAATGACCTGCGTGTCGGATTCTCCTTGTAATTTACTTTACTAAGCTAGTGTAGCTGTTTGGAGAACCCGGAAGGCATGCAAGGCGTTGTACATGTCGGCGACATGGAGTAAGACGACAAGTGACAAGAGTTGGCACGAGTCGGATTACAGGCTTTGTGGAGATGGAGATCGCCATGAAGGGAGCCATTCTATTTCACATTATAATTGCTTTATTTTGTGTTATTGTTATGTCTCTGTTTTACCTCTATTAGATAGTCGGTAAAATTTAATCCCTCAAAGAAGGTCTAGTCGGTTTTCCCTTGATGTTTGCACCATCACAAGTCGGACATTTTTGGTAGTGGGCTCATAAAATTGAGGTGCTGCTAATTCTTTCCGACTAGGTGGGTTCGAGTCAGACTCTTACTGCAGAAACACTCGGTAAGCTAGACGGGTATATCACAACGGTTGTGGGGCTCGGGGAAAAGTCGGATGTGAGTCGGGGCATGTGATGCCACCCGTCCAACATGAGTCATATGAGATGCGATTGACAAGGAGTTGTCTACCTAGATCACTTGGAGGCTAGCGGTGATGCTAAATCTCACTAGCCGACTTGCTTATTTAGGATCCTGAATCACTAAGTAACCATCGGAGGGGTGTTTGTTCTAGTGGGAGAATTAAAATATTAAAGTGTTTAATATGCTTGCTCTTTTATGAATACATGTCTTAAGTGTTTTGCATATTTTTTGTTGTAGATCATTGCACCAAGTAGCAGTCACTCTTAGATATCCGGTTTTGCATTGAGAACCATTCTTGAGAAAGATAAACTGAATGACACTAATTTTACCAATTGGTATAGAAATTTGAGAATTGTTCTCAAACAAGAAAAGAAGGACCATGTCCTAGACAACCCACTTCCAGATGAGCCGAATGAGAATGCGACTGTCGCTACCACCAATGCCTACCGGCGGGCTAAGGATGAGTCCACGGATATTAGCGGTCTTATGCTTGCTCACATGGAACCGGACTTGCAAAAGCAGTTCAAGAATGTTATGGCCTACGATATGATCGAAAGCCTCAAAAGTATGCTCCAGGGTCAGGCGAAGACTGAGAGGTATCAAGTCTCTCAGGCTTTGCTGAGTTGCAAGCTTAAGGATGGTGATCCACTGAGTCTGCATGTGCTCAAAATGGTTGGTTATGTGCAGTCTTTGGAGAGGCTTGGCTACCCCATTAGCGAAGAGTTCGCTACGGATATAATTCTAAACTCTCTTCCTAGTGCATATGGGCAGTTCATTTCGAACTACCACATGCATGGTATGGATAAGAAGCTCACTGAATTGCATGGGATGCTCAAGCAGGCACATGCGGATCTCAAGAAGGGTGCCAGTCAAGTGTTGATGGTGCAGAATAAGGCTAAGTTCAAGAAGAGTTCTTGGACTAAGAAGAAGGCTAAGTCAGGAGGAAAGCAGGCTCAGGACCCGGTCCCAAGTGCTTCATCAGGGACTAAGCCATCTCCTTCAGCCGGATCCACTTGCTTCTACTGCAAGGCGGATGGCCACTAGAAGAGGAACTGCAGCAAGTATTTGGCCGACAAAGCCAAGAGTGGAGGTATGAATTCCGACTCAGGTACACTTGTTTGCAATGTTATAGACATATATCTTGCTGATGCACCTAATAGTTCTTGGGTATATGATACCGGATCAGTTATTCACATCTGCAACTCGTTGCAAGGACTGGTAAGAACTAGGAGCATAGCAAGAGGCGAGGTTGATATTCAAGTCGGCAACAAATCAAGAGTTGCCGCGTTGGAAGTCGGCACGATGCAGCTTCATTTACCTTCTAGATTCATTATGGAACTGAATAATTGTTATTATGTTCCAGTGCTTAGTCGAAACATTATTTCTGCTTCATGTTTGATGAGGCAAGGCTATGAGTCAAATATCAAGAATAATGGTTGTTCTTTGTATTTGAATGATATGTTTCATGGCTTTGCACCCGTCCAGGGCGGGTTATTTATTTTGAATCTTGATGGTGAGTCGGTTTATAACATAAACGTTAAAAGTTTGAAACCAAATGATTTGAATATGACTTACTTTTGGCACCGTCGGCTTGGTCATATAAGTTGGAAACGCATGAAGAAGCTCCATGATGATGGACTCCTAACTTCATTCGACTTGGAGTCATTCGAGACATGCGAATCTTACCTACTCGGCAAAATGACCATGACACCTTTTGCAAAGAGTTGCGAAAGGGCGTCTGACTTGTTGGGACTAGTACATAGTGATGTATGTGGACCAATGAGCACGATATCCAGGGGTGGTTATGAGTACTTCATTACCTTCATTGATGATTTGAGTAGGTATGGATATATCTACTTGATGAAACATAAGTCGGAAGCCTTTGAAATGTTCAAAGAATTCCAGAATGAAGCACAGAATCAACTCGGCAAGAAAATAAAGTTTATTCGGTCGGACCGAGGAGGCGAGTACATGAGCCATGAGTTTGATGACCATCTAAAAAGTTGTGGAATAGTTCCTCAACTTACTCCGCCAGGAACCCGCAAAGGAAAGGTGTTTCGGAAAGGCGGAATCGGACCTTGTTGGACATGGTACGATCAATGATGAGTCAGACAGATCTGCCTTTATCATTTTGGGGTTATTATCTAGAAACAACGGCGTTCACACTAAACAGAGTACCATCAAAGTCAGTAGAGAATACACCGCATGAGATGTGGACAGGCAAAAATCCAAGTTTGTCTTTTATTAAGATTTGGGGTTGTGAAGCATTTGTCAAGCGACTTCAGTCGGACAAGCTTACGGCCAAGTTGGATAAGTGTATTTTCGTGGGGTATCCGAGGGAAACTTTGGGTTACTACTTCTACAACCGAGAAGAGAGCAAAGTGTTTGTTGCTCGAAACATTGTCTTCCTTGAGAAAGAGTTTCTCAGTCGGGGAGTAAGTGGGAGCACGGTGCAGCTCGAAGAACTTCGAGAGGAGTCGGCCAGTAGCAAGTCAGAAAAAACCTTGGAGGTTGAGCCGGTCGTGGTAGCTGAGCCGGCAGCAGCACCTGTACTACGAAGATCAGCGAGATTACGAAGTGTTCGTGATGTGTTACTGTTAGACAGTGATGAGCCGGCAAATTATTCAGAAGCGATGGTGGGATCTGATTCCGAGTCATGGCTTGGAGCCATGAGATCCGAGTTAAAGTCCATAGATGAAATCAAGTTTGGAACTTGGTTGATCTGCCAGATGGTGCAAGACCCGTCGAGTGCAAATGGGTCTTTAAGAAGAAAACTGATATGGATGGAAATGTTTCTGTCTATAAAGCACGTCTTGTCGCGAAGGGGTTCCGACAAGTTCAAGGAGTTGGACGAGACTTTCTCGCCTGTAGGGATGCTTAAATCAGTTTGGATCATGTTAGCGATAGCAGCCTATTTCGACTATGAGATATGGCAGATGGATGTCAAAACGGCTTTCCTTAACGGAAATTTAACCGAGGACGTGTATATGATACAACCCGAGGGTTTTGTCGATCCGGCTAATGCTGACAAGGTGTGCAAACTTCAGAAATCCATTTATGTGTTGAAGCAAGCATCTCGGAGTTGGAATATTTGCTTTGATGAGGTAGTCAAATCGTTTGGCTTCATCAAGAGTGATCATGATTCTTGTTTATACAAGAAGTTTAGTGGGAGCAAAGTAAACTTTCTAATCTTATATGTGGATGACATATTACTGATTGGAAATGATGTCCAGATGTTGCAAGAAACCAAGGAATCATTGGAAAGGAGTTTCTCAATGAAAGACTTGGGTGAGGCAACATACATCCTCAGAATCCGGATCTATAGAGATAGATCAAGGAGGCTCATTGGATTGAGTCATAGTACTTAGTTGGACAAAGTGTTGAAGAAGTTCAACATGGAATCGTCTAAGAAGGGGTTCTTACCAGTGTCCCATTGTGTAAAACTTAGCAAGACTCAGTGTCCTTTGACAACTGATGAGCGAGGTCGGATGAGTGCGATTTCGTATGCTTCTGCAGTCGGATCCATCATGTATGCCATGATTTGTACTAGGCCGGATGTTTCCTATGCTCTAAGTGTTGTGAGCAGATACCAGGCTGATCCTGCAGAAATCCACTGGACAGCGTCTAAACAAATCCTAAAGTACTTGAGAAGGACTAAGGATATGTTCTTGGTTTATGGTGGTGAAGATGAACTAATTGTAAAGGGTTACACGGATGCGAGTTATCTTACCGACTCTGATGATTCTCGTTCGCAATCCGGATACGTGTTTATTATAAACGGAGGTGCTGTGAGCTGGAAGATTTCTAATCAAGAGGCGTATGCGCATCTACAATGTTGAGTATATTGCCGCCTCGGAGGCAGCAAATGAAGCTGTTTGGATGAGGAATTTCCTCATGGATCTTGGTGTGGTTCAGGGCTCGTCCAATACGTTAAACATGTATTGGGACAACAATGGTGCCATTGCACAAGCCAAGGAACCTAGATAACACCAGAAGAACAAGCACATACTCATGCGGTACCACCTGATTCGCCAGTTCGTGGATCAGGGTGATATCAAGTTATGCAAGGTACACAAGGATGAAAATATTGCGGATCCATTGACAAAGCCGTTGCCACAGCCGAAGCATGAGGCGCACCTGAGAGCCATGGGCATTAGATGCCTAGACATGTGATATCGGAAGATTGACTCTAGTGCAAGTGGGAGACTGTTGGGAATATGCCCTAGAGGCAATCATGTATGATTGATATTTCCCATTGTATTCATAAAGTTATCAAGTTGTCCTTGTAAAAACATCTGATGTGTATCATTGAATATGTGATTCGGTTGTGGAACTATGCATTCATGTTGTTTCTACTAAATGTCCTTGGTCATCGAGGTTGTGCTGGACACACAACTTAGACCAATGTGAAAGTCGGCTTGATGACTCGGTTCCACTTGTCATGGGCATGGAGATGCTATTCCGACTTACACAGATTTGGCTAAAGAGTTTAGCGAGTCGGATTGACACATATTGAGGTACAACGAACAAGTTGTCATTTGTATATCTCAATCAATTTAATCCTTAGGCTTGAGGTTATTGCATAGTCCGAGTTGAGGATCACCGACTTAGGTTCTGTCAAACGCTGATCCTTAACTGGGCAGTTATAAAGACAGAGTTCGGGTTGACTGAGAATCAAGCTGCGTGATGTGAATAACCAAGATGGGATTTTGCCCCTCCACTTTGAGAGATATTCTCTAGGCCCTCTCGGATGATATGATTCGGAAAGCATGGCCATGCACGACTCGGTTAAGTGTTAACCGAGGCGGTCGACTAAGAGTTAGTCAGGTGAATCACTTATCTCGGATCGAGAAGCGAGTCGGACTATTTAAGGGATGACAATTATTCGCCTATAGTCTGACAAGGTATATCGTGAGGCAAAAGGGACTCAGACGTAAGTCTCATTGGAAAGGCAAGTCGTCATGACTCTTTGGTACTTGGGAGTTGGCACGTTCTGCTAGGATCCGCTACCGACTGATCGATTGAGAGTCGGACTCTAATCGTGTCCAAGTTGCCAAGAGCCTATGGTGCCACACACTTAAGAGCGGGAGCAAGTTCGGATTAGATCTGAACATGAAATCTGGTTGGGTTGGACCCAAGATGGATTAGGAATGGGTTAGTGAGACTCACGGTGACTAATGTTATATGGGCTTTAGTGAATGGGCCACGAGAGTGGAGCCCACGTTCGCTCCCTATATATAGTGGAGCGCCGCAACCCAGAAGGGGTTAATCGTTGTTCGGCTAGGTCATTCCAAGTGTTGGAAACCCTAGCTCCACAGCAGTCCTACCATCATAACGAACCTAGCAGTTCGCCGCCGGTTCTCCTCCTTGTACGTGTGGATACCAGCAGAGGTGTTGTACGATCAGCACCAGGACGATCGGATCGCAAAGGACTGCACTGCATCAACTGACGTGCTTCATCAGTAATCCGCAACTGCGCGTCTAGTGGTAAACCTCGTGGCCTTCTACCTCGGCTAGATCTTGGGATCACCACGTTAGAGGGAAAATTTTTGTTTTATCTCTACGTCGCCCCAACATATCCAAACATCTAAAAACTTGGCATATCCCTTCACACAGGGTCTATCACGAAACGTGATAGAAAATGCATCAGAGGAGATGGGTATGAGACCCACAATTTGAGTTTTCCATAGTGGTAAACCACTCTATGTGATCGGAGATCCCATGAATTAGAATTGGGAGACAAGTTGTTGGTTAGCTGAGAGAAAGTATCCCTACTTTAATAAACACCAATCCATAAAGATGCAATACTTTCCTATTCTGCATGGCAGGTTAATTTATTATCTTAATATGTTCTAAGTGGCTTATCCTATGAAGAGATGTTGTCCTATAGAACATATTTTGAAGAACACACCTATATGAGTCTGACTGTTAAAACTTCGCAGTCTATGAGAGTAGGGTGCTCTCTAATAAACTCATGAAAGGTCATGGAGTATGAGGCATAAGATCCACCCGTGGGGAAGTCCCATGGTAGCCTAGTATCGGTCAAGACTTTTTGTGAAGCTAGTTTCGCAGCAAACTTGCAGTTCAAGGCATAGTCCACGGTACAAGTTGCAGCCTAGTATAACATAAAGCTCTAGGTGGAAGTTCAACTTAACAGTCTCCACTACAGTACCGGTATATAAAAAATGTTTTGTAACCACAGGCAAACTTTATGTGCCTCTGGGATCTGGTAGGGGATTTTTGGAATTTTTTCCTAAATAGGCCTACCCCATTTATTATATGCCAACAAATTCCTGAAATCCTAGAGGCCCATTTGGCCCATTCATGCAAGGCAAGATGTTTAGTCCCACATTGCTAGTTGAGTGGAAGTTAGACCAGCTTATAAGGAGAGCTCTTCCACCACCTGTACGAGCTTGAGAAGAGAATACATATACACGCGCACTCCTCCTCCTCTCTCGCCACGCCACGCCTCGCCTCGTCACAATGCGCGCTGCGGGTTGCGGGATCTCGCCAAGCCGAGATTTATTTTGCCATGCATGAGTGGAGGCTATCTGGTTGGCTGTCTCATGTTCTCTTCAACTTCCGCCTATTCATTTCATCTCCTATGCAGCCTGTCTGCCTTTCCTCTGTGCCTATAAGAGAGAGGTCACGCCTCCTCTCAGACATACTGTCGCATATCCCTTTGCGGCTCCAGTTCCGGAGAAATGCGCTACCTAGTCTTCCCCGTCCCGTCTTGTGGCGTGCACTGTGATCCGGGACCGTAGGCCTCCAAGACCCTGCTTCTTTGAGTCATGTACGGGAGAAGAACGATAAGGCTTTTGGGGAGAGCTATTGGCGCGACTACTGGCTTCATCACGGACTCCTTCATGGATAGCGATTGCGCCGACGTCTTTCCCAACAAGGACTTCTTCCCCGATATCAGAAACCTCTTTCTCGATGACAAGGCTGACGACGGTACCAACGTGAATGCTGACGGTTCCTCTACTACTGCTGTCATGTATATCCTCTTTCTCAATCTTGTTCTGATCATATTTCAAGTTCTACGCCTTACAATCCATTTGGTTATCTGCCTTAATTTGCATTCGCTATTTCACATGATTAGTCAAATTTCTATTATTCTATTCATGTTTTATCTAGCGTTTATTATGGTTAATTCTCTTGGTCAATTGCTCTTTTATTCAACAGAAATGTCGTGGTGGTGGCACGGCAGATGCCTGATACGTTGGAAACGTATCTATAATTTTTGATGCTGCATGCTTGTTTAGTATCTACTTTGCTTTACTTGTCCACATTTTGAGGTGTTTTTTACATGTTTTCTGGTACTAACCTATTAACAAGTTGCAACAGTGCCAGATTCCTGTTTTCTGCTGTTTTTGGTTTCATAAAAGTTAGTAAAGAAATATTCTTGGAATTGGACGGGACGAAGGACAAAGTCAATAACTTTCCGTGGGGAACAAGAAGTCCATAGGGGAGCCCGGAAGCCATCCAGGGGGGGCCAGACCCACCCTAGGCGCGAGTGGGCCTAGCCCCGTGCCTGGCTAGGGTTTGGGCACCCTGGCCGCCTCCCGGTCTCGCTCCTTCGCCTATAATAAGCCCCCGATACAGAAACCCTGAGTACCCGATCAGAAATCCAAGAAACCGTCTATAGCCGTCGCCACCATCGTCCCTAGATCGGGGGATCTGAAGTTCTTCCCGGCACCCTGCCGGAGGGGATATCATCCTGGAGGCCTTCTCTCCGGTATGATTCATGAGTAGTTCCACATTGGACTATGGGTCCATGTAGTAGCTAGATGGTTGTATTTCCTCCTTTTTGCTTTCATGTATAGATCTTGTGAGCTCTGTTCATGATCAATATCTAATCTATTTGTAATCATGCATTTTGTGTTTGCGGGGATCCGATGGATACTGAGATTATTATGTTGGTTTGATTAATGGTTTTATCTTTATGATTCTATCATGTCTGTGTTTTTTGTGATCTTGCATGCTCTCCGTTGCTAGTGGTTATCTTGGCCAAGTAGTTGCTAGTGACTCCAAGAGGGAGTATTTATGCTCAATAGTGGGTTCATGCCTCTAGTTTCCAAGGGAAGTGACAGAAATCTCTTCGGTTGTAGATGTGTTGTTGCTACTAGGGAGAAAACAACGGTCTCTTGTTCATGGAACATGTGGACTGTTTACCTTACACACTTTGCTTAAAGCAGTTGTCTGTTGCTTGCAACTTAATACTGGAGGGGGTTCGGATGATAACCTTAAGGTGGACTTCTAGTGATAGATGTAGTTGGATGACGGTCTATATATATTGCTGTATTGCCCAATCAACCTCATAAGATCTTTCTATCTAGTAATTGCAGTGTTATGCCTTGCTCAATTCCTATCAATTGCCCCGCTGTAATTTGTTTACGCTCCATGCCATGTTGTTTATCTAAGGAGAGCACCTCTAGTAAACTATGGACCCCGGTCCAATCTTTACCATTGATACATCTTCCACTGTTACTTGTTTACTTGCTGCAAACCATTATCTTCTACACCATACGTTTAATCCTTTGTTACAGCAAACCGGTGAGCTTGACAACCTCACTGATTCATTGGGGAAAAGTCTTGAGTTTGCGTTGTGCAGGTCTACACGTTGTTTGCAACACCTGTGTGACGTTTCCTTCCTCCTTCTGGTTCGATAACCTCGGTCTCAACTGAGGCAAAACTTGCTGCTTGATCTTCACACACCCTGCACTTGGGGTTACCAACGAAGTGCCATGTCGAGAATCATCAATGCCATGGGTAGGCTTAAGTTGGGGGCCAATGGATGCTAGTGGGATCTGGGGAGGGAAGATTCAGTGATTCCTGCACACAAAAATTAAGTATACAGATCTTTATTCCACCTCCATGAAGTTACAAGTGCTCCTTGAGCTGTATCAGAGAGAGGAGGAAGAAGGTTACAACCCAAACCCTATAGAGTAAAAATGAATCGATCCCCTCTCCAGGATGCTCCTCCTATCCTTATAAAGGAGTACCTTGGTCCTTCCTAGGGCTGACATGGCAAGCATATTCGTGGAATATGCTTGTCCCAAAGTGGTAACTCGGCGGACCTCTTTCCGTGTCCCTCCTCTATACATGGCAAAAACCCAGAGCCCATCACATGTGAGCCTCGAGCCTGAGGACTGTCACCTCCATGACGCTCCTCTGCTGCTCTGCTTCTTGTCTCTAGCGCTTGGCACTGTGCAGATTCCTCACAAACAGTTGCTAGGGTTTGACTTTGGGAACTTCCTTCTTCTGCAAGCCTCGCATAGCTCGGCCCTACCTCGCGTAATTAGGCTTTGCCTCGCGTAACTCGGCTCGACCTTCACCTGCATCCGAGTTACCCAACGGCGCCTGACTGACATGACCCATATGTCGTCTGAGTCATGTTTCAGTTGCGTGATTCAGGACATGTCATGCCTTATTTGGCCGATCTTTGCATAAATTGGCCGAATCGCGCCATGATCTGGCCCTGGATATAAAGGGTTCCTTTCCCTTTCTTAGCTATCATGACCCTACCTGGGGTCATCCCCCCAACATTAGTCCCCGAAGCTGGTGCGGTCCTGCCGTATAGCTCGGCCGGGCCACATCAGTTTCCAAATATTTATTCTCCCTATCTCTATATCCGACGTATTTCTTATCCGGTGTTCCTCTTAATTTATCTTATTTTCGCTCATCTTTTTCTACTAAGATGCGACCCGTTCTCCGGGTCATTCTCTTTTGTCCGGGGTATCCCTTTAGCTTCCTCTGTAAGCCTCATCCTACGTGTACCAATCATTACTTTTCGTCTCGTTTTATTTATTGCTACAACGTACACTGACACACTATAGTAATTACTGCGCCCGTCCCGTCTATGCAGTAAAGCTTCGATCGTCGCAACGGTCATGGCGGCATGATCTCCTCTTGTGTCGTGTGGCACTAGTTGTGGCTCTAGTCATCGTTTGAGGAGGTGTGGTAAACGCGTTCCTGCGGTTACCGTGGCACATCCACGATCCCACTAACATTCACCATATGCGGTTATAAGTAGGGGAGTGGGGATGGGTTGATTCACTTTCCCCTTCCCCACTTCCTTCATCATCCTCCTCGCGTCGCCGCAGTCGTCGTTGCGCTCTAGCATCCGCGTCACTGCACCTCCGACTCGACGACCACGCCGTCATTCTTCCGCTCTCGCGAGTGCACTTCTGCTCTTCCGTTCTCGTGTCCCCGTTGCTGCGCTTCTCCCTCGAGCATGCGCCACCACACCTTGGTACTCGCCCTAGGCGTTCCACCTTCGATTTAATCTCCAGCTGCGGTTTTATTTTTGTTCCACCCTTGTCTTTGTCGTCTTTGTGACGGGGTCTTGGGTCTCTAGGACGCTCCCTGCCACCAGCGACCCCTCTTCAGTTGGCTCCTCCGGCGATCCCATATCAAGCTCAGTCAGCGGCGCCGTCATCGGCGAAGAAGAGCTCATGGTGGGCCTGGAGCGCGGCTCGTGGCAAGGATCCATATTCACTCGTCGGGAAATCGAGTGGTTGCGCAAGACACGACGGGTTCCCGCCGAGGTACAGTGTCGCTTACCTGGCAAGGAATCTTCCCCCGTCCTTCAGGATGGTGAATACATAGTTTTCATGTCGCACTTTGCCAGGGGGTTTGGCCTCCCTCTTAGCTACTTTACTAGAAATTTCCTTGATTACTTCGGCCTTCATCCGCATCATTTGCCGGCTAACGTCGTGGCCTCTCTCTCGGCCTTTATCTCGGCTTCTGAGGGATACTTCGGCCTTTGGCCTTTAGTAGATGTTTGGTCTAAGTTCTTTCAAATCTGAGCTAATGTAGTGATGGATAAGTCTCTTCATCCTTCCGAGAAGTCTTTAACTCAGTGTGTGGCGGTTCTATTACACCCCAGAAAAAGTCCGTGTTCCCCCGAGTTATGGGTCTAGAGTCTTGTAAAAAATGGCACAAGACATTTTTCTATGTTAAGTACACTGGAGCGGAGGACAAGATTCGGCTTCCTGCCTTCTCCATTGGCCCTCCTTCAAAAAAGAACTGGCTCTATTATCCGAAGAAGACCCACGCTCTTGTTGAAGCATTCAAACTTCGGCTAAAGGATTTAACTCGTGCTAGGCTTCGTGGCGACGATCTGATGGCTGCGTTTATCAATAGCCAAATCTGCCCCTTCCAACTCCGCTCTCACAAACTTTGCTATATGAGCGGTCCTTTGGATCCCAACCGAGTTTCCACAGTAGAGCTCGACGATGTCCAAATCCGGAAGCGCGTCCAGGCTATCTTTAAGACTGAGATGCCCGAGGAATGGGTCTAGGGAATGAGACCCTTTTCTCGTGTCAACCCTTCTCCTCGGGTAATTTGGATGTGAATTAGTTTATCCGGGTTATTTCCCATTGAGTATCCTGCTAACTTTTGTTTGCCTTTACTGTAGAGATTTGTCGAGCAAACCAAGGAAGATGCCGAGGTGTTGGCTCTCCCTTGGGTTGCTGATCGCAGTAACCCAGAAAATGGGGAGCCTGACCTTGAGGAATTTATTCCTAAGCCCAAGGTTGCTCCCGCTCGCACCTGAGGTAGAACCTCGGCCCGTACTGACGAAGGTGATTCGGACGATGTCCAAATTATCGAGTTAGTTGTCGTGGTGCATATCTCTTATGCATTTCTGGCTCCTTCTTTCCCAGCTAATCCGGCTGGCCAGGTTCATGAAGCCGTTCCCCTCGCCTCCGAGGCTCCTGCTCAATCGAAGAAGCGTGCCGCCTCGAACGATCCTTCTGATGCAGCTCCTAAAAAGCGAACTAAGAAATCCTCTCAGCATATTCCCAAGCGCAGAACCATGCCGGGAATTTCTGGGTAAGTTTCCCCGCATGTTTTAATTCGTATTTCTTGTTTCTTTCTTTTCCTGAATTAGTTTGTATTTTCCTTTTGGAAGTGCCCCTCTTTCTGTCAAACCCAATGGTCCGAGCATGACATCTCACGTAACTCGCCCACTTTTGCCATCGCGTTCTAAAGATGTTCGTGTTCCTAGTCCTCCCCGTAACAACTCTCCTCCCCTGCCGACTGACATTATTCCTCGGCGGGACGGGAGTGAAGTTCCTCCTGGCGCTGACGCCGATGTAAATATGCCGGATCATTCAGTTGATCCGGCAGTTTTCTCTAAGATCTCCGAAGTTTCTCCTGTCGAGACTCTTTCTACCGAAGTTCCTTTTACTTCGGTTGCCGCTAAAGTTCCCGCTACCTCAGCTGCTGCCAAAGTTCCTGTTACTCCAGCTGCTACCGAAGTTTGTGCTACGTCGACCGCTGTCGAAGCACACACTCCCTCTGCCGCAGCAATTATTGCTCCAAGTGCCATGCCTGGCTCCAAATCTATTCCCATTGCTGAAGTATCTGCCAAGAGCAAGAAGGATGGCGTTGCCAAGGTTGTGCCTTCTCAAAAGGGAAAGTTAGGTACGTATTGGCCGACTGTTACCGACATGCTCCACAAAGGAGCCTCTGTGTCTAAACCCGCGGTTGTTTCTGCTGCCGATACCCGGCTCGTGCTTCACAAGAGTCCGGCTGTCGAGGTTGCAGCGCAACAGGCGCGAGAATCCAAGGGCAAGGTTTTTACACGGAAAGTGGAAATAGCCTTGGATCATTGATAGAGTATGCAAATAACTGGAATACTGCTGATCATATTGAAGGCAACCCTAGTAACCAATCGTTTCAGCTTTCCGATATTAGCAGTTGATTGCACATGGCTGCTAAGGTTGTTCTTGAAAGCGATAAGATGAACGAGGTATGCACTTTAATTAACACTTCGTCTTTTACTTAGAAGATAGTATATTCCCAGTAGTCCCCGAGCTTGCAACTGAATAACTTGTTATTCGTTTGGAAGCTTTCTTTGCTTAAAATATAGCTACTTGCTTGCGCAATAGATAGTTTTTCAATGTGCATGTTTTGAATGTCTAGCCACCTAGATCCGAGTCTAGTTTTTCTTGATTCGGATCTGTTTTAGTTTTAGCTTTGAATATCCAGCCACCTAGATCCGAGTCAAATTTTTCTTGATTTGGATCTGTTTTAGTTTTAGCTTTGAATACCCAGCCACCTAGATCCGAGTCAAGTTTTTCTTGATTCGCATCTATTTTAGTTTTATCTTTGAATACCCAGCCACCTAGATCCCAGTCAACTTTTTCTTGATTCGGATCTGTTTTAGTTTTAGCTTTGAATATCCAGCCACCTAGATCCGAGTCAAGTTTTACTAGATTCGGGTATTTCTTATGGTTTTCTTTGTATAACTTGGTGTTATTTTAGGTTGCTCATAATCGGCGTACGACCGAATTCCAGAAGTTACTTTTCTCGCATAGGAAGCTTCCAGATAAATTCGATAAAATGGTTCATGTTGTGAAGAAGACTGGTAAACTATTCGTCGTTTAGTGCCCTCTATCTACAAGACCTAGTTTCTCGGCTAATTTCTGTTGTATTGTTATGCAGCTAATGTTAATAACCTAAATACCCGGCTTACGAAGAAGGTTGCCACCCTTGAAGGTTAGTTGCCCCTCCATCCTTTATTCGTATATTTTCGTTCCAAGTAAATTTCGAGTGTCTTATGGTATCCCCTCTTCGGCTCAGCCGAGTTACAAAGATTTGTAGCGTCGCATCAAGAGTGCGTACCCATGCCTAATATGATGCTGCATTTTTTAGAGCAAGCGGGCACTAACTCAGTGCAACTTAAGAAAAAGGTGACGAGATAACCCGGCTCCGTGCCAAGGTTGAATCCCTCAAACTTTCTCAGAAATCTGAGCTAGAAAAGGTTGATCAAGAATTTTCCGAGGAGAAGAACCTACTAAGCCTTCAGCTTCAGAAGGACAAGGAACTTCTTGACACTACCGAGCTAAAAAATTAGGCGCTGACTGAGGAAGTGACTCATCTTGAGAAGAAGAGGGTTGGCTGGGCCTTGGATCTCTAGAAGATGCTGCGATACATCCATCGTAAGTTCATTTGTCTGTTTTTTCCTCTTGGTTACTGGAAGAATCATTCATTGTTCATTATTTCTTATGACTCATTTGACGACTTGTCTTACAGATCATTTTCCAGAAGCCGAAGCTGTGAGCACTAAAGCTGTGATTGCCGCCCGTGGCGGCCGAGGTGTTCCCAATATCCCGGGTCAAGAATATTCTCTCGAAGATTTCTTGATTGCCGTGGCTGCTGCTATTGAGCCGATGAAAATCATGGAAAAGGATCAGGTGCAAGCGGCTATTCGGGCCTACCATGTGCTATGGCCGAATGAGTCAAATATTACGAAAGTGCAAGTGCTTGTGCCGAAGTTGATGGAGTCTCAGACTCGCTTGAATCTTTTTAGAGAATCTGTCGAACGAGCCGGAGCTGATATGGCGCTTACTACTGTCTTGTCATGGTATGAGGATATCTCCCTCGATACCCTGATGAATTTGCGCACTGGCTATCCTTGGGTTGAAAATCCGTATTATGTTGCTCGCCGTCAAGCCAGTGCCTATCAAATTATTGAATATGCTGATGTTCATCACTGGAACGACGGGCCGAGTTTCCTCCCTGACGATGCCGAAGATAAGGTTGAGCCTGCGGATGACGACGAATCTGACGGAGATTCTGGTAATGAAGGTGACTCGGATGAAAATTCTGGAAGTTCTGATGAATCCAGTGGCAACTCGGGAGGGAATGCCAAGGCTCGATCCTCCTCCAAGGGGACTGAAGCCTCCCAAGCCCAAGGTGGAGTCTCACAGCGAATAGCCCTTGCCTAAGATAATGTTGCTGCCTCGTTCGATGTCGAAGTAACTTCTGTGGAGGCTCAGGCAAACCTTGCTTCTGAAGCTGTTCCTTCTACCGAAGCCGAGGCACCCTCTGTCGTAGCCGAGATACCGATGCCAGAAACTTCTGCCGTTGCTGTTGTTCCTCCTGAGGATGATTCGGCAACCGCTAATGCCTGATCTGAAAAGACTTTTATTTATTTAAGTCCCCGGTATGCTGGGTGTATGATGTCCTGTAAGATCCCTCCTTTATAAAGGAAAAGGATCCCTGTGATTGCAATGCTAGTCCCTTGATCAATGCTAGCATCCACAGTTTAAGATGAACTACACAGAAACGAAGGTCATTATTACAGTCATTCCAGAGACAAACATAGTCTTTACAACTCCAAGGCCACAGGCCTAGTACAAGAGTTTGAATAAGTAAATAAGTAAAAGTCTTCATCTTCATGTGCCACAGGCAAACATGTTGAGTCTAGACTCATGACTCCTAATCCTCATCAGAGTAACCTGCAACATCACAAGTTACAGCCACAGTGGGTCAATACATTGGAATAGTATTGGCAAGTGATACCTTAGTATAATTTAGGTGGACTAGATACTATATGCAATTTGGCTAAGTGTAGCTTGTCTTGCTTTTCTCAAAATAGGTTTTGCCTATTAGTTGAAATCACTAAGTTTTTCTTTGTCAAAACTTTTCCCAAGGAACCACCAATAGACATTGAGGTCCTTCACCCTTGTTCACCCACAAGTTTTTACTTAGAAATTGGGATGAGGAGATTCTTGATAGCTTCCATGTCTTGATGCTCAAGTTGTCCTTTTCCAGGGACATGGCTAAGTACTTAGATTCTTCCATCTGCAGAGGTTGTGCACTTTCCCCACCAGACTTGATTTTCACCAAGACAGGACCTTTCAGAAGCCTTCCCTTAGACCAAATGGACGCGCCCCATCCTATCATTCCCACTACCACCAACTGTCCAAATGGCTAAGTTCTAGCAACCTATGTGATCCAGGCAGAGCCCATATTGCCAAGTGGCTGCACTAGAAGCTTCTTAACATTTGGCCTCTAAAATCTCTTCGTTCCTGGGTGGTTTTCCACAAGTGAGATACACAAGGTAAACCATAGAAATGGGCCTTGTGTAACCACTCAACATAAACCAATCCTTCCATTCCACCCAGGTGTTTCATTTACTTAGTTGTTTTATTAGGCAAAACACAAGTCCAAAGACTTAGAAATATTTTCATCATAGCATGTATATTTCACCAACCCTTGGTTGCTACTAGCTAGGCTAAGCATGGCATAGATAAGCATCTTAACTTAGAAATTTCTAGCAA
Source organism: Avena longiglumis (assembly GCA_030063025.1). Lineage (NCBI taxonomy): Eukaryota > Viridiplantae > Streptophyta > Magnoliopsida > Poales > Poaceae > Avena > Avena longiglumis. Next base: position 444,375,151 of record CP125977.1, read on the forward strand.
TTCTACAACTACTAGGATTTCCCAACATGGCATATAAGCAAAATATAGCATGCAAGACTAGCAAAATATTTCTAATGCTTAGTAGAAAACATAGGGATAAAAATATTCATGAATCACCACTTTCCTTGGTAGTTTGGAGAGTAGCTACACTCCTCACAATCACAATCACTAGCACCAAAATCTACACAAAGAATCATAGCCACAAATCACATACAAAACATATACAAACAAAAAAATGAATGCATGCAATATGATATGTGATGATTTTTAAAACTCAACAAAGCAAGTCTACATTACTGGTTCATAAACAAGTTAAAAACTTTCCAAACAACATTTATTTAATCCTTAAAACATTTCTTAAATAATTCATATACTCAAAATATCCCTACACATGTTTCTGTAAATAAAACCATTTTAACAGAAGCAAAACATTAAAAACATTGCATATTTAGAAAGGGCTTGTTCTCCTGATTCCATTGATATAAAATTTGTCAAATTCTAACGTGGGGATCAAAAGTTATAGCCAAAACAAATTCAAACATCTAATAAATTCAAATTATGTTTTTAAACCTAAACTGCTGCCACGCGTCTTAACCTGATTGGCTGGTACCGCTTCGCTCAGGATCGCGTCTGTGAGCCGTTAGATCTACTTAATCTGCACGGCCTAGATCTACTCGCAACGATTTGATAAGTGATCTAATTTCACGCGCTGGATCTAGATCCAATGGTCCTGGATCAAACGACCATAGCTGGGCGGCGCTGGCGGTGGCTACTAGCGGCGGCGAGCTCTGCCTATGGCGGCGCGGCGCTACAGGTGGCTCTGGGGTCGTCAGAGATGCTTACCAAGATCATGGCGATACACTGATGCTCAACATGGCGACGGCTTGGCAAGGGGCGCTCTGTAGTGGCCGAGGGAGCTCGTCGGAGTTGCTGGCGGCGTCGGGCTTGGGTGGACGACGACGTTGGCGACGCTCCTGGTCACCCTAGCGCGAATATACGGAATCAGGATACGCACAAAACTACGATGAACGTGCTCGTGTGAAACAGAGGCGAAGGGGAACAAAGGGCTCACCGAATTTGATCGCCGGAGTTGAGGATGTCGTCAGGAGCTTGCAGCGTTTGACGAAGTCGATTACCTGGGAAATGGCCGCGAGGGGGAGGTGTTCTTATAGCCAGAGCGAGGGCGAGGAATGCGCGCGGAATCAAGGGAATTTAAGTGAGGAATCTACGCGGCAGTGAAGGGTGGAGGAAACGGCCGGCGACGTGGTCGTGGGCGCGATTTGGGGAAGATGAGGGTGAGCTGGCGAGGTCCACCAGTCAGCGAGTGAAACAGAGAGGGGGTGGGGTCCTAGCATCAGTCACTCAGTGGGTTCGTCCGCGAGTGATAGAGAGAGAGGGGGAACCCGGGTGGGCTAACTGGGCTGGATTCGTAGTTGGGCCAGATAGGTGGCGCTGGCCTTTTTCCATTTCTTTTCTCCTTTTCTTTTTCTTAAATGATTTTCAAATCCAAATCTAATGAGTTTGAATTCAAATCTTTTCTAGGTTTTTATACTTCAAACCTTGCACTCAAATGTGTGTCAAACACTACTGTTCAATCAAAACACTTTGATCAAATGAAAATAAAAATAAAACCAAGCCTTTATGTGGTATATATAATAGGCATAATATTGGTTTTATTTGCTTATTTTGTTTTGAAACTTTGTTTCAAACTTTTGATGGTGCCTAAGTTTGAATTTCAAACCTTACTGAATCAAAACAAGTACTCTTCTCATTGGAAGATAGCACTAAGTCTAGAGCAACTTACATGAAATGATAAGCATATATGCTTCTGTTTTGAAATGATTTGTTTGAAATGAAACTTATATGATCATGGATGCATGGATGATATGCATGAGTTTAAAACATGATTTTAGGGATGTTACAATCTAACCCCCTTAAGGTGAATCTCGCCCTCGAGATTAGGGTTGGCTAGCAAATAGGTAAGGGTGGTCTTTCCGAAGATCATCTTCTCTTTCCCATGTTGCTTCCTCTTCGGAGTGATGGTTCCACTGCACTTTGCAAAACTTGATAGTCTTAGTCCGTGTGACTCTTTCTGCAGTCTCAAGAATCTTGATAGGCTTCTCCTCATAAGTGAGATCACTTTCCAATTGTACCTCCTCCAAAGGTATAGTATCCTTCAAAGAAGTTTCTTCCATTTCTGGATGACATTTCTTAAGCTGACTCACATGAAAAACATTATGGACAGCTGACAAAGACTCTGGCAGTTCAATTTCATAAGCAACTTCTCCTTTGCGACTCAGAATCTTGAATGGTCCGACATATCTTGGTGCCAACTTTCCTTTGACTCCGAATCTCTTCACTCCACGAAGTGGTGACACTCTAAGCTTTATCACCAACTTCGTAGGTGACTTCTCTACGCTTAGGATCTGCGTAGCTTTTCTGTTGGGACTGTGCTATCTTCAATCTATCCTTAACCAACTTGACCTTCTCTTCGGCTTCTTTGATAAGTTCTGGTCCGAACAAACTTCTTTCTCCCACACCATTCCATAACAATGGGGTGGTACACTTTCTCCCGTAGAGAAACTCAAATGGTGCCATCTCAATGCTGGCTTGATAGCTGTTGTTATAAGAAAATTCTGCGTAAGGCAGACTTTCATCCCAACTGGCTCCATAGTCTAGGGCACATGCCCTCAACATATCTTCAAGAATATGATTAGTCCTTTCTGTCTGTCCATCAGTTTGAGGATGAAAAGCAGTGCTGAATTCCAACCTCGTTCCCAATGACTCATGTAGTTCTCTCCAAAAATGGGAAGTGTATTGAGTTCCCCTATCAGACACAATACTCTTGGGCACTCCATGTAGACATACAATTCTATTCATATAGATTTTGGCCAACTTAGAACTTGTATAAGTTGTCTTCATGGGTATGAAATGAGCCACTTTAGTTAGGCGATCCACTACAACCCAAATAGAATCATATCCTGACTGGGTCCTTGGTAATCCGGTAATGAAATCCATACCAATCTTGTCCCACTTCCAATCAGGAATAGGTAGTGGTTGAAGCAAACCTGCTGGTTTCTGATGTTCCGCTTTCACTCTACTACACACATCACACAAAGCAATATGTTCGGCGATGTCCTTCTTGAGGTTATTCCACCAAAATCTTTCCTTCATGTCCATGTACATTTTGGTGTTGCCCGGATGAATGGAATACGGAGAGTTGTGTGCTTCTTGCAGAATCAGTTTCCGAAGCTCTGGATCTTGTGGAACACAGATACGTTTCCCATGCCATAAAGTACCCTGTTCGTCTTCATGGAATCCTTTGGCTTTTCCTTTGCCAATCTTTTCCTTAATTTCTTCAATTTCCTTATCAACCTTCTAGGCTTCTTTGATCTTGTCCAACAAAGTGGGTTGAACATCCAAAGACATGAGATGTCCTTCAGGCACAATCTCCAATCTGAGGTCTCTAAATTGGGCACACAAATCATCGGGCAATTCTCCCTTGGTAAGGCCATTCACAAAAACCTTACGGCTTAAAGCATCCGCTACAACATTTGCTTTACCGGGATGGTATTGCAAACTTAAGTCATAGTCCTTGATGAGTTATAGCCATCTTCTTTGTCTCATGTTAATTTCTTTCTGGGTGAAGATATAATTCAAACTCTTGTGATCTGTGAACACTTCACAACGCTTTCCCAATATATAATGTCTCCATGTTTTGAGTGCATAGACAACAGATTCTAACTCTAAATCATGAGTAGGGTAGTTCACTTCATGAGTTTTGAGTTGTCTCGAGGAATAAGCCACAACTTTCCCGTCTTGCATAAGTACTGCACCCAAACCATGATGAGATGCATCACAATATACTTGGAAATATTTTTCCAAATCTGGCAAACACAAGACTGGTGTTGTCACAAGTCTCTTCTTCAATTCCTGAAAGCTGAGTTCACAACCTTCAGACCAAGCAAATTTCTTGTCTTTCTTTAGCAATTCTGTCATAGGCTTAGCTACCTTGGAGAAATTCTCAATGAACCTTCTGTAGTAGCCTGCTAAGCCAAGGAAACTACGAACTTCTTTTACTGACTTGGGAGATTCCCATTCAGTTACAGCTGAAACTTTAGCAGGATCAACTGCTACACCATCTCCTGACACAACATGTCCAAGAAATCCCACTTTATTCAACCAGAATTCACACTTGCTGAATTTGGCATAAAGTTTATGCTCTCTAAGCTTCTCAAGTATCAAACTCAAATGTCCTTAATGCTCTTCTTTGCTCTTGGAGTAGACTAAAATGTCATCGATGAAAACGACAACAAACTTATCAAGGAATTCCATGAACACCTTGTTCATCATATTCATAAAGTATGCTGGAGCATTGGTCAAGCCAAATGGCATCACGGTATACTCATACAATCCATACCTTGTAGTGAAAGTTGTCTTAGGTATGTCTTGTTCCCTTATCTTGAGTTGGAAATAACCTGACTGAAGATCAATCTTTGAGAACACACAAGCTCATCTAGCTGATCAAACAAGTCATTGATTCTAGGCAAAGGGTATTTGTTCTTGATAGTCACCTCATTGAGTGAACGGTAATCTATGCATAACCTTTGACTTCTATCTTTATTCTCCACAAACAAAACTGGTGCTCCCCAAGATGAAGAACTTGGTTGAATAAATCCTTTCTGCAACTGTTCTCCAAGTTGTTTCTTGAGTTCTTTCAGTTCATCAACTGACATCTTGTACGGTATCTTTGCTATTGGTCCAGATCCTGGTATCAAATCAATAAGGAACTCCACATCTCTATCTGGTGGCATTCCCGACAATTCTTCCGGAAACACATCCGGATACTCACTCACAATTGGCACACTGTCTATGCTAACCCCCTTAAGAGAATTTAGCTTACTCCCTTTTGATTCAAAGTTAGACTTGAATTTAATCCGTTTTCTTTCCGGGGTGGTTAGTGCAACAGTATGATTAGCACAATCTAGTACTCCTTCATACTTAGCCATCCAATCCATTCCCAATATTACGTCCAGTCCTTGGGAATCTAGGATTATCAGACTCACTGGAAACTTACGCTTTCCAAACTCTATTACTAGATCCCGGCATCCAAGACTTACTATCATATATCCACCTGGAGAACTAACTTTTATTGGACACCCAATTTTTTCAGTTGGAAACCCATTTCTATCAACAAATGCTTTTGATATGAATGAATGCGATGCTCCGGTATCAAAAGGAACAAATGCTGGAATAGAATTGAGTCTGAACTTACCACCAACAGCATTAGGCTCCTCATAAATTTCCTCCACATTGATGTGGTTCACTTATCCCTTCTGAAAAGGGTTGGGCTTGTTGGGTCCTTGTCACATCCCAAGATTTTCCAAATCTTGTTATGTGAAAAATAAATGAATAAAATAAAACTTTGTTGATTTTCAGGGTGAGAAGAAACTTTTTGAATCCAATTGGAAACTTTCAAAACCTATTTGGATCAAATAAAATCCTAAAGGGATTTAAAAAGATAAATAAACAATAAACTTAAAAATATTTAAAATTACTATTTTTGGATCTTTTAATAAAAGATTTAGTTTTCAAATGAAAAGGTGGAAATATAAATAAGGATTATTTTATAGAGCCAAATTTAACCTTGACCAAGCTTTTGAAATAAAATGTTTTGCTTTGATTAAAAGGGTAAAGGTTTATTTAAATAAAATAATGAGGATTTATTAATATCCAAATTTATTAAAAATAAATGTTTTACCATTTTAATTAAACATCAAAAACTTGTTAAATTATTTTAAACAAGTCTTCCAAGTATTTTATAATTTCAAATAAAATCTACTGATTTGGTTTTGAAAATATTTAGATTTCAAATGGAGATTTTAAATAAATCAAAACCCATTTGATTTAATAACTAAGGTCCATTTTATTTAATTATTAATGGACCCTAAAAATAAAAATATTATTTTAATTTGTTTTGGGACTTGGAATATTGTTGTTAAACAGAACCAAAACTCAAGGCAAAGTTTGGAGGAGTTTTGAAAACTTTTGAGTGTTTGATTTGTTGTTTGAATTTCAAAACAGAAAATCAAAAGGGAAAAAGAAAAACAGAATCAGAACAAAAAAAAGGAATCAAACCAACCCAACCCAGCAAGCCCACTAGGCCCAGTTAGCCCACTCCCTCCCTCTCCCGCAGAAAACGATTCACACCCGCATTTGAGCCCACGATGCCGATGAAAGATGGATCCATCGCACCCCTCCTCTCTCTCGCTGCCAGACGACCCCACCTGCCCCGTCAGCGTCTTCAATCCGCGGACCCGTTCCTCCCCCTCACCTCGCTGCCGTTTCTGCCGTGGATTCTCGGTGTCAATTCATGTTACTGCGCCCATAATTCTCCATGCAGCTATGTCGTACTTAATCGCCATGCTCCCCTCTTCCTTTTCCCCCAACCAACACCACCAGAGAACCACAAGGCTGCTCGGAATCATCTCCGAACTGCCCCTATCTCCGACGAACTCCCTAACGAATTCCGGCCAGTCTCCGTCGCCACTCGTATCCTCGACCACACGATCATGTCCCACAGACTCTGGCACATTCCCCAGTACTCCTAGCTTAGCCGCGCAAGCTCCCTAGCGTCGGCAACGTCGACAGCTGAACATCGCCGCCGTCTGCCTCGACACCGGCGAGTCTTCCTGGTAAGCTCGGACCGCCCCGATGCCATTCAGTGATGCTCACATGCTCCCAGGTACCATGCGCGTCTAACGCACCCTTTACTTTGCTTCGGCACGCTCTGTAGCCTCACCCACAATGACGACCAGAGCACGCCCGACGCCGTGTGGACTCCGGTGAGCAATCCACGTCGAACCAGAGCGCCCCTCGACAAACTGACCACACCTTGAGCTTCCCCACGATGTTGCGAACACGCTGAGCATTTTCCCATCCTCTCTCGCTTCCTGCTTCGCCAGCACCGCCACCATCTGACCACGCCACCGCTCGCCGCCGCGCCAGCGCTGCCCATCTGAGGTCGAGCTGCTGTGAGCCACTGGATCCAGATCCGAGCGTCACGATAGAACCTTAGCTGAAGGGGTACGAGTGATCCTGTGCCTCTCGATCTACTTTAATCCAATGCCTCACATCGCTTGATCCGCGCGAACCGGTATTGCCCAGTAGAATCACGCCACGTGGCCAGCCTTTGGATTTAAAAACAGAAGCAAATCTATTAGATGTTCCAATTTGTAAATTTCATAACTTTTGATCCACACGTCCAAATTTTGCAAATTTTATATCAATGGAATCAGTGGAACAAGACCTAGCCAACCATGCAATTCTTTTAGTAAAAAGCTTCTGGTAAAATGTTTGTTTTTGAAGAAACATTTGTATGCTTGTTTAGGTTATAAAAATTATTCAAAAATGATTTTGAAGTTGAAATCTTTGCAAATTGGTTTGTGGTGAACCTACTGACCCTAGGAACCAACTTATGGATCTAAAAATGTATTTGGTGAATATTAGGATTGAATAATTGAATTAGCCCATTTCTAGTCAATTAAAAATATTGGTTTTGCTATGGAAATGATTTTTGAACAAAAACCTTTGGAAAATGTTTTGATTCAAAGCTACTAACCCTAAACACCAAGTTTTGTGAACTAACAACTTATTTGGTGAACAACATGAAATTGTTGCTTTGCTAAAAACATTTTTCACCACATGAAATAATGATTTGATTTAAAAATGATCTATAGGGAAAAAACCCTTTTGCAAATGGTTTTGCCACTTTAGAAAATGACCACTTTGAACCTTACAATGTATAGAGCCTAGTAGAAACCACCTTTACAAATAAAACTATCTGTTGCATGCTTGCATGCATGACTTTGTTTCTATTATTTTATGTGTGATGAATTGCTTGATTGGTAGATTGAGATTGTGCCTTGCTTGCTTGAATTGTAGTGACTTGAAGAGTGTGATTGTTGCAAGTACAAGGAGTGAACTTATACCCTCTACCAAAAAGGCAAGTGATGCTTCATACCTTTGTCCCATTATTTTCACTATGCATTAGTGATTTTTCTAAGTAAAACTTGCATGGAATTTTGCTAAGTATAACCATGCTATGGGAAAACCTAGTAGTTGAAAACCTTAGTAGAATTTCCTAAGTTAAGATTCCTACTACTATCATGCTTAGCTTAGCTAATAGAAAACAAGGGTGGAATATATAAATTCATACTATGGAAAAATTTCTAAGTCTGAGGACTTGTGTTTTTGTTTAATAAAACAACTAAGTTAATGAATCACCTGGGTGGAATGGTAATTGCTTGGTGGTTTTTGGTTGAGTGGTTACACAAGGCCCATGGCTATGGTTTACCTTGTGTATCACACTGGTGGATTGCCACCCAGGAACAAAGAGATTTGAGATGTCAAATGTTGAGAAGCTTCAAGTGCAGCCACTTGGTATTATGGGCTTTGCCTGGATCACATAGGTTGCTAGAACTTAGCCATTTGGACAGTTGGTGGTAGTGGGATGATAGGTTGGAACGCGTCCATTTGGTCTAAGGAAAGGCTTCTGAAAGATCTTGTCTTGGTGAAACCAAGTCTTGTGGGGAAAGTGCACCACCTCTGCAGAGTGTAAAATCTAAGTACTTAGCCATGTCCCTGGCAAAGGACAATTTGAGCATCAAGACATGGAAGCTATCAAGAATCTCATCATCCAAATTTCTAAGTTAAAAACTTGTGGTTGAACAAGGGTTAAAGGATCTTCAATCTTTGATTGGGAGATGCCTTGGGAAAGATTATTTTGTCAAGCAAAAACTTAGTGTTTTCAAATGATAAGGAAAAAAAATCTATTTTGAGCAATGCCAGCCTCAACTCCACTTAGCCATGATAGACTCCACTATACTACCATAGTATCACTTGCCAATACAATTCAAATGTATTGACCCTTATGGCTGTAACTTGTTATGTTGCAGGTTTGATTGATTTTTGTGAAGTGTGTTGATTAGGATTACAAAGCCTACAACCAACATGTGTGCCTGTGTCATTTTGAAGATGAAGGGTCCCATGCTTATAGAAATTCTGTTGCAATGTAATGTAATAGCCAAATGAGCTATGTAAGATGTAATAAATTATGTTATTCCTAGTTATAAAGTTGTATTATGACCTTTGTATCTTGATATTACATCTTAACTGTGGATGCTAGCTATTGATCCAGGGACTAGCATTGTAAACACAGGGATCTCTACCTTATTAAAGGTTGGGAACCTTACAGTCCTTCAACTTTCTTTTCTGGGCATTCATTTGCATAATGCCCCATCTTCTTGCACTTGAAGCATTCAACCTGACTAATGTCCTTCTTGACAGGCTGGCTTCCACTGCCACTTCCATTACCACTGTGGTGGCTCTTATATCCACCCTTGTGGTTCTTGTACTTGTCATTGTCATGACTACGGTGATGCTTGTTGTCATGACGGTTGTGGTTGTGGTGCTTGTTGAATTTCCCATGCTTGTGGGATCCTGAACTTCCACTAACATCATAATGGGAACGTTTGTGAGACCATCCCGAGCTGTGCTTGTCCGAGTGTTTTCTCTTTCTACTCTCAACTTGCTTCATTTTGCTCTCCAAAATAGCAGCCTTATCATAGAGAGACTGATAAGTGGGAACATAGGCCACTGATAGCTGCAAGTTCAGTTCATCATTCAGCCCTTCAAGGAACTTTTCCTTCCTCTTAGCATCAGTGTCAACTTCATCCGGTGCATAACGCGCCAGATTGTTGAACTCCTCAATATATTCTGCCACGCTGCGGTGGCGTTGCTTCAGATTATGGAATTCTTTATTCTTCAGACTCATCACTCCAGATGAGATATGATCAGTGCGAAAGCCATCCTCAAAGATAGCCCATGTCACATCTTCTATGGGAGTGGTGATCTGGAAGTTATCCCACCAAGTGGCGGCTGGTCCTTCCAAAGAAATGTCTTTCAAATCGACCTTTTACGCATCGATTGACCCAGCTTACCAAGTCCTTGTTCATAGAGCGTAGCCAATCATTGGCCACCATGGGATCAGTTGTTCCTAAGAACTTTGCTGGCCTCAATCTCAAGAACTTGGTAAGCATGTCAAAACCCAGTGGGTTGTTGTTGTTGTTATTGTTGTTGTTGTTGTTGTTGTTTTTGTTGTTGTTGTTTTGGTTCTAGATGAACGTCGTCATCATTTGCATCAGCTGAGTCTGAGCTGTCATCATTTGCTGCATTTCTGGAGTGATGTTGTTGTTGTTGGGGTTGGGATTGGCACGACGGGGAGGCATCTGTGGTTTGTTCAATGGAGATAAGAATGAGATACCCATAGATGCTTTCATGCACATTACATCACATAAACAATCACAAAACATGCAGCATAGCAATAATAGTTCAACAAGAAAAACGACAATTTCGCAAAGTAAACACACAAATAACAAGCCATCCACATGTTGGATGGTCATTGTGACACAAATAAAGTATGATAAATAAATGATAAATGAGTAGTCAAATCTACTCCTCGGCATCAACCTCCTCCTCAACAAAGGTAAGACCTGCATTCTCCATTGCGGTCTTGTATTCCTCGACGTTGGCGGTCAAGGTCTCTATTTTGGCTTTGAGAGCCCTCTTCTAAGAACGAAGCCTCTCAATCACCGTCTGCTGATGCTCGAGCTCGAAGTCCTTGGACTGCAGTTCTTCAGTCATGTCTCGAATCCTCTTGTTCCTATCCTGGACTCGCTTCTCCTGACTCTTGAACTTTCTGTCCTGGTTCTCGAACTTTGCCTCCATCTCCTTGACTATCTCATCCTGCTCCGCGAAGAGCTTGTCCTTCTCGCGAAGCTGCACCTGGAGTTCGTCATTGTTGAGCATGACGTTGGTCCTATCAGAGTCCACGTGCCTAATGAGAGCCTCCAAGTCCTGGAGGTATAGGAGAATCGGCTCCGTTGTCTCCCTCGAAGTGTCCTCGAAGTCGCTGGACTCTCCATCCTCATCATGTCTACCGAAGACGTGAAAGTGAGTACCTCTAACCTGTCGAGAGTGTCTCCCTAGCAGACGTCCTATCAGATCCTGCATGAATACCTCAAGGCCTCTCTCCTTGTCATCGTGCATGAGCTTGAAGATGATAGCCTCCGTGGTAGGCTCAGTCTGGCGTCCGGGCTGATTGACCTTGAAACCCCAAAGGTCTTTCCTCTCAAACTTGGTGAGGGGAAGCACCATGATGGTAGGAAGAGGGAGATTGAGCAAAGTAGTGAGCTCAACAATACGAGGCATGTATTTATAAGATAGAAAAAGTTACAACAACACAAATTAAGATAAAACACAAGGCAAAACATCACATACATATCCTTGGAAATCAAAACACACAAGTCATGGGATACATGGATCCATTACAACAACCAAGGTTCAACTTATTTTAAGCAACATTTGGAAAATAAGGTAATAAGTGGTGGTCCAACTAATGAAGTACGCTTACAATCCTATCTCACTAGATATGTTGGCTAACACAATATTTCTAGAAGCAATCTCTCTATCTTGAGCACATGACTCCATCGCTAAGTCTATAATGTCTCCTCTTAAGGTTTGGTTGGTAGCCTCCAACTCTTGGGTATGTTTCTTCTCTTCTTTTAGGCTATTTTGGATGTTGAACATTCTGCACTTGAATCTTTCACCAAGTTCTTTGATGGTCTTCCAAGCTGCATCCCTTGCTGAGTCAAAGAATGTAGGGTGCATCACAGAATTGGTGAACATGCAGAATCTTGATTCCTTGTGGTTGTCTTCCTTGTTTTTATACAAGTGAAGTTGCACCCACCAGTACTCAACTCCTTCATCCATCACAGGAAAGCCTTTGTACACAGCTGCACCATGTATTTCCATTGCAACCATGAGGTCCTTGAGAGCCTTAGGGAATTCTGTCTCACACTCCAAAGTCATTGTCATGAGTGGTCCTTTCCTTATGGCTTCGTTGATGGAGTTCATCTACAATTAGAGATGAGAAAGAAGATTAGAAAAGTTTACGAGAAGAATAGACAAGTGTAGAAGTTGTTGTAAATTTTTTCCTTAGTGGTTTCCAATCCTAGGGTCATAATCCTACAGGCAACACAGTGCTCTAATACCATCTGTAAGATCCCTCCTTTATAAAGGAAAAGGATCTCTGTGATTGCAATGCTAGTCCCTGGATCAATGCTAGCATCCACAGTTTAAGATGAAGTACACAGAAACAAAGTTCATTATTACAGTCATTCCAGAGACAAACATAGTCTTTACAACTCCAAGGCCACAGGCCTAGTACAAGATTTTGAATAAGTAAATAAGTAAAAGTCTTCATCTTCATGTGCCATAGGCAAACATGTTGAGTGTAGACTCATGACTCCTAATCCTCATCAGAGTAACCTGCAACATCACAAGTTACATCCACAGTGGTTCAATACATTGGAATAGTATTGGCAAGTGATACCTTAGTATAATTTAGGTGGACTAGATACTATATGCAATTTGGCTAAGTGTAGCTTGGCTTGCTTTGCTCAAAATAGGTTTTGCCTATTAGTTGAAATCGCTAAGTTTTTATTTGTCAAAACTTTTCCCAAGGAACCACCAATAGAAATTGAGGTCCTTCACCCTTGTTCACCCACAGGTTTTTACTTAGAAATTGGGATGAGGAGATTCTTGATAGCTTCCATGTATTGATGCTCAAGTTGTACTTTTCCAGGGACATGGCTAAGTACTTAGATTCTTCCATCTGCAGAGGTTGTGCACTTTCCCCACCAGACTTGATTTTCACCAAGACAGGACCTTTCAGAAGCCTTCCCTTAGACCAAATGGACGCGCTCCAACCAATCATTCCCACTACCACCAACTGTCCAAATGGCTAAGTTCTAGCAACCTATGTGATCCAGGCAGAGCCCATATTGCCAAGTGGCTACACTAGAAGCTTCTTAACATTTGGCCTCTAAAATCTCTTTGTTCCTGGGTGGCTTTCCACAAGTGAGATACACAAGGTAAACCATAGAAATGGTCCTTGTGTAACCACTCAACATAAACCAATCCTTCCATTCCACCCAGGTGTTTCATTTACTTAGTTGTTTTATTAGGCAAAACACAAGTCCAAAGACTTAGAAATATTTTCATCATAGCATGTATATTTCACCAACCCGTGGTTGCTACTAGCTAGGCTAAGCATGGCATAGATAAGCATCTTAACTTAGAAATTTCTAGCAATTCTACAACTACTAGGATTTCCCAACATGGCATATAAGCAAAATATAGCATGCAAGACTAGCAAAATATTTCTAATGCTTAGTAGAAAACATAGGGATAAAAATATTCATGAAGCACCACTTGCCTTGGTATTTTGGAGAGTAGCTACACTCCTCACAATCACAATCACTAGCACCAAAATCTACACAAAGAATCATAGCCACAAATCACATACAAAACATATACAAACAAAAATATATGAATGCGTGCAATATGATATGTGATGATTTTTAGAACTCAACAAAGCAAGTGTACAGTACTGGTTCATAAACAAGTTAAAAACTTTCCAAACAACATTTATTTAATCCTTAAAACATTTCTTAAATAATTCATATACTCAAAATATCCCTACACATGTTTCTGTAAATAAAACCATTTTAACAGAAGAAAAACATTAAATACATTGCATATTTAGAAAGGGCTTGTTCTCCTGATTCCATTGATATAAAATTTGTCAAATTCTAACGTGGGGATCAAAAGTTAAAGCCAAAACAAATTTAAACATATAATAGATTCAAATTCTGTTTTTAAACCTAAACTGCTGCCACGCGTCTTAACCTGATTGGCTGGTACCGCTTCGCTCAGGATCGCGTCTGTGAGCCGTTAGATCTACTTAATCTGCACGGCCCAGATCTACTCGTAACGTTTCGATAAGTGATCTAATTTCACGCGCTGGATCTAAATCCAATGGTCCTGGATCAAACGACCATAGCTGGGCGGCGCTATCGGGCGGCGAAGCTCGCTTACGGCAGCGCTGCGCTTCTGTGGCTCTGGGGTCGTCGGAGATGCGTACCAAGATCGTGGCGATGCACTGATGCTCAACCTGGCAACAGCTTGGCAAGGGGCGCTCTGTAGTGGCCGAGGGAGCTCGTCGGAGTTGCTAGCGGCATCGGGCTTGGGTAGACGACGACGTTGGCGACGCTCCTGGTCACCCTAGCGCGAATAAACCGCATCAGGAGACGTACAAAACTACGGCGAACATGCTCGTGTGAAACAGAGGCGAAGGGGAACAAAGGGCTCACTGAATTTGATCGCCGGAGTTGAGGATGTTGTCGGGAGCTTGCAGCGTTTGACGAAGTCGACGACCTGGGGCAGTACAGGACGAACCAGTGGGTTCATAAGATGCGCAAGGAAGTTGTGAAGCGGCTCGTATGAACTAGAGGGAGAGGGGCACACGGGGCTCACCGGAATCGGTCGCCGGAGTGAGCTCTGTCTGCGGCGGTGCGAGGATGATTGCGGGCAGCCTTGGGGCATTTCTGTCTGGCTTTGTTGGGGGAAATGGCCGCGAGGGGGAGGTGGTCTTATAGCCAGAGGGGGGCGAGGATAGCGCGTGGAATCAATGGAATTTAAGCGAGGAATCAACGCGGCAGTGAAGGGCGGAGGAAACGGCCGGCGACGTGGTCGTGGGCGCGATTTGGGGAAGATGAGGGTGAGCTGGCGACGTCCACCAGTCAGCGAGTGAAACAGAGAGGGGGTAGGGTCCTGGCGTCAGTCACTCAGTGGGTTCGTCCGCGAGTGAGAGAGAGAGAGAGAGAGGGGAAACCCGGGTGGGATAATTGGGCTGGATTCGTAGTTGGGCCAGATAGGTGGCGCTGGCCTTTTTCCATTTCTTTTCTCCTTTTCTTTTTCTGTTTTGATTTTCTGAAATGATTTTCAAATCCAAATCTAATGAGTTTGAATTCAAATCTTCTCTAGGTTTTTATACTGCAAACCTTGCACTCAAATGTGTGTCAAACACTACTGTTCAATCAAAACACTTTGATCAAATGAAAATAAAAATAAAACCAAGCCTTTATGTGGTATATATAATAGGCATAATATTGGTTTTATTTGCTTATTTTGTTTTGAAACTTTGTTTCAAACTTTTGATGGTGCCTAAGTTTGAATTTCAAACCTTACTGAATCAAAACAAGTACTCTTCTCATTGGAAGATAGCACTAAGGCTAGAGCAACTTACATGAAATGATAAGCATATATGCTTCTGTTTTGAAATGATTTGTTTGAAATGAAACTTATATGATCATGGATGCATGGATGATATGCATGAGTTTAAAACATGATTTTAGGGATGTTACATGTCCTAAGACATTCTGCCTCTTTTGGTACCGTTTGATCAGTATAACTTTGGAACCGTATGCTATAGTAATCGTTATATTATTATTGTTTTGGTTGAGTTTGTGTGATACGTATCCAAGTTTACAAAATTTCGGTTTCATAAGGTTGAATCAAACTTCCATGTGTTTGATTTTTGGTCGGCTCTTACTTCGTCCCTCTTCCTTCTTTCATTCATTATTATTTACAAGATTTTAGTCTCATAAGTTTGAATTAAGGACTATAACTCCTATGTCCATATGTCGGTTGGGATTACAACCCTTCTGAGTTATCGAATATTAAGATAAGAAAAATGGGGTATTTCCCGAGTTACCTCTCGAATTGCCGAGGTTATCATTCGTACGATAGCAGTAAAGATTAAGGGGCAGTCCCCAAGTTATTGCTCGGGTCTCCTAAGTTATCATTCATATTACACATAATTAGTGACAAACAATGCGGGGTAGTCCCCGAGTCAATGTTTGAGCTACCAAGGTTTCATACATAACCATAATGATAAACAATACATGGCAGTCCCCGAGTCACTCCTCGAGTACTGAGGTTTCATTAATTCATGTCTAATACATCAATTTGATACATAATATTACTGGATACGATACACTTCTCCTAAGTGTAAAACGGGCGAAGTAACGCTACGTTCCATGGTCTTTTTGACTCGTCTCCGGATTTATCCGCCTTGTTCTTTTCTGGCGCTTGAGCATCGATTAGGTAGTATGCATCGTTGTGTAATGCTTTTCTCACGATGAATGGCCATTCCCATGGGGGAGAGTTTATGCATGCTGGCCGTGCGTTGCACCAGCCATAGAACTAGATCCTCTTCCTTGAAAACTCTTGGATTTACTTTCTTGCTATGATACCATCTGAGGTCTTGTTGATAAATAGCTGATCTTGATAGTGCCAATTCTCTTGCTTCTTCTAGTAGATCCACATCATCTTGCCGAGATACTTCATTTACCTCGGCGCTCGTATATTGGGTTACTCTTGGCGAGTCATGCATTATGTCGGCTGGAAGTACGGCTTCTGCCCCATATACGATAAAGAACGGGGTGTATCCCGTTGATCTATTTAGGGTAGTCCTCAGACTCCAAAGTACCGCTGGGAGTTCCTCAATCCAACAACATGTCGACCTATGGAGTGGTTCTATCAGCCGAGGTTTTATTTCAGACAGTACTATTCCGTTTGATGTTTCTACTTGCCCATTCGATGCCGGGTGAGCCACTGAAGCAACATCGAGTCTTATGTGCTTTTCTTGGCAGAATCGAGCAAAGGCTCCTTCAGCAAAGTTTGTGACATTATCAGTGATAATATTGTGTGGGTATCCATATCTCAGAATGATATCCTTGAGGAACTTTACGGCTGTGGGTCCGTCATATTTTTTTATCGTTTTTACTTCCATCCACTTTGTGAATTTATCCACCATGACCAAAATGTGAGTCATGCCGCCGCGATCCGGCTTAAATGGACCTACCATATCTAAACACCATACTGAGAATGGCCAAGTAATTGGTATCGTTTTCAACTCGGATGAAGGCATATGTATTTTGTTGGCGTACCTCTGGCAGCCATTACACTTTGTTACCAATTCTTTTGCTTCCTTCAATGTACTTGGCCAGTAAAACTCATGCCTGAATGCTTTGGCCACAGGGGCTCTGGACGAGGCATGCTGCCCACATTCTCCTTAATGTATATCCAAAAGGATCTCTTGTCCCTCTGTCGAATCAACGCATCGTTGTAACACATTTGTCACGCTTCTTTTATAAAGCTCATTATTTATGATTGTGTAATCTTTTGCTCTTGTTATTGTTTGCCTAGCGAGGACCTCATTATCCGGCAGGACCTTATTTTTGAAAAATGAGAATATGGGTTGTGCCCATTCCGGTATGACTTTTTCCGGAAAAATTGTTTTGTCAACCTCTATTACTTCTACCGACATAACGTCCGCCGGCTTATCCCAATCCATTTTTGGGTTAGACGAATCAGTCGCCGAGTAATTCTCCTCTTGCACTTTGTCAATTTCCATTGGGACGCACTCTGATTTCTGATATGGCAAGAGGCGAATTGACTCGGGATTATGGTGAAGGTATGATTGATGGATTTCTTAGGTGTTCTAGGGCGATGCCGAGTGGAATTGACTGTATAGTTGATCCGAGTTTTGACAGTGTATCCGCAGCGTCATTCTCTTCCCGAGGTATGTGATGAAACTCGCATCCGTTAAAATAGCCACTAATTTTCTGTACATGAAACTGATATAAGGCCATGTTTGCATCCAACGCGTCCCAATTCCCTAACACTTGCTGGACTACCAGGTACGAGTCTCCAAAGCATAGAATTCGGCATATGCCAATTTCCTTTGCCATCTTTAAACCATGAACGAGTGCCTATTCAGCTACATTATTTGATGCAGCAAAGTGTATCTGCAACACATATTTCAGTTGATCCTTCTTTGGAGGTTAACACTATTCCTTCTCCTAACCCATTTCTTATCTTGGATCCATCAAAATGCATTGTCCAATAATTCGGATCGGGTAGTGGTGGTTCATACTATATCTCGGCCAGTCGACTAAAAAATCGGCGATTGCCTGAGATTTGATTGCATCTCTTCTATCAAACTGCGGGGCATAAGGGGACAACTCAATCGCCCATTTTGCTATTCGTCCACTCGCATCTTTGTTGCCCAATATCTCGGCTATAGGTGCTTTTGATGACCCACAAGTATAGGGGGTGTATCATAGTACTTTCGATAAATAGGAGTGTCGATCCCAACGAGGAGCAGAAGGTGCTGAATAGTGGTATGGTGCAGGAAATCCCTGTGAATACTTAGCAAACAGATTTTTAGTGGTTTTCTGACAAGGCAACAAAACAAGGAGCAAGTGGCCCAATCCTTTCTTAGCAAAGGACAAGCCGGTGGGAATGCTTATAAAGACCAAACGTTCTCGGGGACACATGGGAATTCTATCAAGTGCTTTCACTTCAAATAGCTGAGTACTCTTCTTTGGTGTTTGTAAGTGTTGTGTGGGTGAACCTATGCTAACATACCGCCCTTCCTAGGACTAATACATACTTGTGATTAAACCCCTTGCAAACATCCGTAACTACAAGAAAGTAATTAAGATATAAATCTAACCACGGCCTTAAACTCTGAGATCCTACGCTCCCTTGTGCAAAGGTGTCCTAACGGGGGTTCAGGTTTCTGTCACTCCGGCAACCCTGCGATTAGTAGACAAATACAAAATGCATTCCCCTAGGCCCATAAATGGTGAAGTATCATGTAGTCGACGTTCACATGACACCATTATAAGAATAGCACCACAACTTAAATACTAAACCATTGAATAATAACTCATCACAGATTCACTACTAACAACATGACTTATCCCATGTTCTCAAGAACAAGACGAACTACTCACAAGACATCATATGGATCAAGATCAAATATTATATGATAATGGATAACAATCTGAACATAAACAATAATCCAATGGTTCCACTCACAATCATCAACTACAATAGTAATCAACACTGGGAAAGTTTCCCCTAAGAACTAAAGCAATATCCAACACAATTGTTACAGCGGGATGGAATGGTGATGATGGTGCTGGTGGAGATGATGGTGTGGATGATGATGATGATCCCGATGAAGCCTAGCTTGATGACGGTGTTGATGGCGACGGTATCCCCTCTTCAGGAAGGAATTCCCCCGGCAGAAATATGTCTACCGGAGAGATCTTTCTCTCTAGGTGTTTTCCACCCCCTAGAGGCGGTGAAAATCTATTTGTGGTCACCCCCCTGGTATTAGGGTTCCGTAGGGAAGATATAGGCAAAGGGGCGGAGTCGAAGGCCGGGCAGGTGGGCCACACCTTCCCTAGGCGCGGGGTTAGGTGGGCCCGCGCCTAGGGGATGTTGGCCCACTGAGGCCCCACTTCTTCCCTCCTTCTGGCTTCCTTCGTCTTCTGGTAAAATAATATGTTTCCATATTTTTTGGTATTTTTCTGATCTTCACGAAATTGCACCAAAATGCCTTCTTTTCCATTAGAATCTAGACTCCAGCAGTCCATCCTCCAGGAATCATCCAACATGCATAAACAGATGAAAATCCATAAGTAATACCTCATAATGACACAAATATCAATGAATAGAGGTAAATTATGATATAGAATGGTGATGCAAATTGGGCGTATCAACTCCCCCAAGCTTAGACTTCGCTTGTCCCCAAGCGAATACTGAGCTCAGTAAACATGTCCACCAGTTTATGGAGTGAAGTGTCAATAAAAGAATACGAACAAGAAGCATCACACTTACCGTTGCATAACTCATAGAAGAAAGCAACTCACCGTTATATAACTTAGCTTGCAACCAAGTACATCAGTCACAATAGAGATGCATAAAGATAAATCATAATTTGAATTGCCAAACTTGTTCTTGGTCAGAGAACACCTGGTAAACAATTTCACAAAGGCTTTTGTAGGAGTTTCAAAACAGGAGCACTCTTTGATCAAAAAGGTTTTTCACAAGTGAAGGCTTTCAAATTAATACTCAATAGATAAGAGTTTTGTGCAAACAAGGAAGATGAAGAAAATGATTGAATAATTCACCATATGAATGCTTGAAACACAATAACTCAAATGCTTGCTGGAGATAGAGAGGAAGTAGGTTTACTGACTCAACTGGTAACTAGGAGAAATTTCCCTTCTTAGGGGTTAACAGGGATTACAAGTCATAAAGAGCTTCCAAAAGATTATGGTACTTACTAGCTTTGCTCCCTCATTGCCGCTATCATAAGCATCTTGAGATTATTAAGGTTAAAGTGAACAAAGATGGAGTATATGCTTGACGAAATATAAGTTAGCAATCTCATGTCCCTTGAATATGAGAGCCACTCCTCATGCATACTCAACTTTGGGCCCAGGTAAGATCTTGTCATTGTAATTATTTGCATATCATTGAGAACCGCCAACGGGGTACCCCTTTCACATGGCTCGAGAGCTTTCCCATAACCAAAATGACAAGGCAAGCAGACAATGAGCATCTCAGCAATCTTTTTATTTACCATATGCATAGCATTTTATTGAGGATGCTTCATAGATGACTCACTATGGTGATGATGCATGTTTCCACCATGATTAATCATGGCTTAGGCTAGCGGCCCAGGCGTTTCTATAACATAGAATACAAACTCCATGGACTTACAAGTTCCCTTTTTATTTCACACCATTGACATCCATAGACAAAAGATCACGATATCAACCGTGTACAGAGTACAAGTGCAATGTTGAAAACGTTCCCTGTGACAGCACGGTTCTACTAATTCCAACGTATAGATGCAAGCATATACAACTTCGATGTTCACAATGGTTCAAGTTTATTAGGGGCAAAGAAATAAAGTGTGCCATCAAGTTCGTGAGAGCTTTACTAACTAGTTTTCACATAACAAAATACTTTTTTATTCGAAAGGTAGATGAAGCTTGATAATTTGATAGGAATAGCAAAAGCTACTAGGTAGATATGGTGGACACAAGTGGCAAAGGTTTTTGTTTCAAAGGATTTTGGAAACATGAGAAGTATGCCTTCTCAAAATAGGTTTTTAGCTAGAAAGGATGGGTAGCAAGCAAGAGAGTTGAAAGAAACAAGCAAACATACAAGTAATAAAGCTCCTTCGGTGGTGGTGGTGTTCTCTTGATAAGCTCCTCAATAAGTTTCTTCAAATCCTCCATATCGAAGGTCAGAGTACGAATTAACTCCAATTATGCTCAATGCAGCACATGATCAAATCAGACTGAGGATCCAGTCCTTGTTATTCTTTCTCCATTCTTCCAATATAGAGTGTTTCTTCCCTGCATGGTTAGAACAAGGGGAACTAGGAGGAAGTGTGCGTGGAGCAAGGATATGACGCGGAGTTCTCCCTCCTGATGATGATACCGATGAATCCTAGCTTGATGACGGTGTTGATGGCGACGGTCTCCCCTCTCCGGGAAGGAATTCCCCCGGCAAAAATCTGTCTGCCAGAGAGATCTTTCTCTCTCAGTGTTTTCTTCCCCTAGAGGCAGCGGAAATCTATCTGTGGTCACCCCCTGGTATTAGGGTTCAGTAGGGAAGATATAGGCGAAGGGGCGGAGTCGGAGGCTAGGCAGGTGGGCCACACCTTGTTGGAGATATGCCCTAGAGGCAATAATAAAAGTGGTTATTATTATATCTTTGTGTTTATGATAAATGTTTACATTCATGCTATAACAGTATTAACCGGAAACATTAATACTTGTGTGATTTGTAAACTAAATTAGAGTCCCTGGTAAAGCCTCTTTATAATACTAGCTTGTTGGTTAATAGATGATCGTGGTTTCTCGATCATGAACATTGATATGTTATTAACAACAAGATCATATCATTAGGAGAATGGTATGATGGACATACTCCTATAGATAATCGTTTGCTATAAGCTTTCTGATACATAGTAACCTAATTCCTTCGACCATGAGATCATGCTAATCATCATCACCGGAAGGATGCTTTGATGACATCAAACACCACACCGTAACTGGGTGGCTATAAAGGTGGCATTGAGTGTTCGGAAAGTATGTGTTGAGGCACATGGATCAAGAGTGGGATTTGTACATCCATATGACGGATAGATATACTCTGGGCCCTCTCGGTGGAATGTCATCCAATTAGCTTGCAAGCATGTGACTGGCTCACAAGGGATCACACATCACGGGAACGAGAAAAGAGTACTTATCGATAACGAGGTTGAACTAGGTATGCAGAAATACCAACGATCAAAACCTCGAATAAGTAAACTATCATGAGACAAAGGGAAATTGGTATCATATGTAAGTGGTTCATTCGATTGCAAAGTAATCGTAGAAATATGTGGGAGCCATATGAATTTCCAGATTCCTCTATTGGTTATTGATCGGAGAAGTGTCTCGTTCATGTCCGCATAATTCACGAACCGTAGGGAGACACACTTAAGGATTCGATGTTGTTTAGTAGATATGGAATGTTAGTAGGGATACCGAATGTTGTTCGGAGTCTCGGATGGGATCCGGGATATCACGAGGAGATCTGGAATGGTCCGGAGAATAAGATTCATATAAGGAAAGTCCGATTCCGGAGTTCGGGAAAGATTCCGATGTTTTCATCGGAGAGGTTCTAGAAGGGTCTAGAAGGTTCACCGGACCGGAAGGGGAATGGTCCATGAATATGTCATGGATAAGTGGAATGATTGGATCATATCCTAGGTCACTTGGTTTGGGCATTTGCAAGAGATAATTAAAGCTCTAAATTGAAAGTCAAACTGGAACAATGGTTTCCTAGTGGAAGAAGGAACGAGTCCTTCTCTCAATCCAACTTGGGTTTGGGTTTGGATTCAAACCCACCCCTCCCAAGGCTGACCCCCTCTCATAAATAGAGGAGGAGGGCTGCCCCCAAAGACTAAGCCCTAGCCCTCCCCACACCCGTGCGCCGCCGCCAAGCCGCCGCCGCCGCACGCCGTCGACCTCCTCCTCCCGGTCTTCTAAACCCTAGATCACCGAGAAACCCTAGATCCACCATAACTCGCACCGGCTTAGGCGAAGCCCTGCGGGATATTCCCTCTACTTCTAACACCACGCCGTCATGCTGCCAGAATCGCGAGGGGAGAACTACAACCTCCGCTGCCTGCTGGAACAAGGGAGAGGAAGGTCTTCATCGAGTACCGAACGTGTGACCAACTATGGAAGCGCTGCCGGAACGCAGCGCCGGAAGGATCGTCTACGCGATCTTGAGATCGGCAAGTGTGCGACTACATCACCCACAAGAATCTGCTCTCATTAACCGCTTTGGTATCTTCGAGGGTGAGTGCTTCTATCGACTCATTGCTATAATCTAGTAGATAGATCTTGGCTTGTTTGTGTGCATGCGGTAGATATTTTTTGTTTTCCATGCTACGAACCCCTACAGTGGTATCAGAGCCGTGTCTATATGTAGATCTGTTGCACGAGTAGAACACAATGGTCATTGTGGGCGGTGGTGCTTTTATTATCAATTGCTTTTTGTGTACTTTGGATCTTGCGGTATGATGGGATGAAGCGGCCCGGGCTAACCTTACATGACATCGTTCATGAGACTTGATCCACGCTTAACATGCAACTTGTATTGCATAAGTGGCTTTGCGGCTGTCTGTCTCTCCCATCATAGTATAGATTCAATTTACAACGGGCACTTGATAGTTCAAACATCAACGTTGTGGTTCTTGTTCGTGTTGGAGATATGCCCAAGAGGCAATAATAAAGTGGTTATTATAATATCTTCACACTTATGATAAATGTTTACATACCATGCTAAAATTGTATTAACCGGAAACATTAATACTTGTGTGATTTGTAAACTAAAATAAGAGTCCCTAGTAAAGCCTCTTGTTAAACTAGCTTGTTGGTTAATATATGATCATGGTTTCCTGATCATGAACATAGAGATGTTATTAACAACAGGATCATATCATCAGGAGAATGATGTGATGGACATACTCCTATAGATAAGCGTAGCATAAAGATCAAGTCATTTCAATAGTTCAATTGCTATATGCTTTCTGATACATAGTTACCTAATTCCTTCGACCATGAGATCATGCATATCACCTTTACCGGATGGATGCTTTGATGACATCAAACACCACACCGTGAATCGGGTGGCTATAAAGGTGGCATTGAGTGTTCAGAAAGTATTGGTTGAAACACATGGATCAAGAGTGGGATTTGTCCATCCATATGACGGATAGATATACTCTGGGCCCTCTCGGTGGAATGTCATCCAATTAGCTTGCAAGCATGTGACTTGGTCACAAGGGATCACATATCACGGGAACGAGAAAAGAGTACTTATCAGTAAACGAGGTTGAACTAGGTATGCAGAGATACCGACGATCATAACCTTGGATAAGTAACATATCGTGAGACAAAGGGAAATTGGTATCGTATGTAAGTGGTTCATTCGATCACAAAGTAATCGTAGAAATATGTGGGAGCCATATGAATTTCCAGATTCCTCTATTGGTTATTGTTCGGAGAAGTGTCTCGATCATGTCCGCATAATTCATGAACCGTAGGGAGACACACTTAAGGATTCGACGTTGTTTGAGTAGTTATGGTATTATGAGAAAGAGACCGAATGTTGTTCGGAGTCTCGGATGGGATCCGGGATATCACGAGGTGATCCGGAATGGTCCGGAGAATAAGATTCATATAAGGAAAGTCCTGCTTGAGTTCGGGAATGATTCGTGTTTTCATCGTGAATGTTCTAGAAGGTTCCGGATTGTCCCAAGACTCCGGGGAGGGTACATGAATGTGTCATTACATATTGGGATGATTGCATCATGTACTAAGTGTTCTTGCTGTCCCAAATAAAGGATTAAATTGAATCAAATGAGAAAAGTCAAATGTCCAGTTTGAAAGTCAAACGCTAAAACAAGAAACTGTGGGAAACAAGCAAGAGGAGTTGGAACCGACTTGGAGGAGGAGTTTCTCCTCCAAGCCGGCCCAGCCCTAGGCGAGTTGGGGAGGGACTCCTCCTCCTCAAGCGCCAGCCCTCCCATCTATATAAGGAGGCAGGGCTCCCTCCTAGAACACACAAGTTCCTATCTTCTACCTCCGGTTTAGAGCCGTTTTGGTTTAGAGCTTCTAATTGCTTTAGCCTCGGTTTAGAGCCTTCTAATTGGTTTAGAGCCTTCTAATTGGTGTGTCTAATTACTAGACCACTAATAGCCTCTCATAAGCTCCACCATACTGCACCGGCTTAAGGCGGCCTCATGATCTCCCTCTAGTTCCGGTACCACAGCCGTTGCCTTGAATCGCGAGGAGAGTGCTACAACCTCCGCCTGCTGGAACAAGGGAGAGGAAGGTCTTCGTCGAGTACCGAACGTGTGACCGATCAAGGAGCGCTGCCGTAACGTGGCCGGAAGGATCGCTCACGCGATCTTGAGATCGGAAGTGTACGACTACATCACCCACGAGAATCGCTCTCGTTAACCGCTTTGGAATCTTCGAGGGTAAGTTATTCCAAACGACTCGTTGCTACAATCTAGTAGATAGATCTTGGCTTGTTTGTTTGTATGATAGAAAATTTTTGTTTTCCATGCTACGAACCCCTACAAAGGGTATCGAGCCGTGTCTATATGTAGATCTGCTGACGAGTAGAACACAATGGTCATTGTGGGCGTTGATGCTTTTATTGTCGATTGCTTCTTGTGTACTTTGCATCTTGCGGTATGTTGGGATGAAGCGCCCGCTAACCTTACATGACATCGTTCATGAGACTTGCTCCACGCTTGACATGCAACTTGTATTGCATAAGTGGCTTTATGGGTGCTTTCTCCTAGCATAGTTAAGATCCAATTTACAACGGGTAATCAACAATGCTAGTATCAATGTTGTGGTTCATGTTCGTAAGTTAGAACGACACTTATTGAAAGCCCCAAACCACGTAAAACATGCAAAGAAAGTAGAGGCGTCTAACTTTGTTTTGCAGGGGTATGCAGTGATGTGATATGGCCATGATTGTGATTATATTTGATGTATGCAATGTTCCTTATTGTAAGTTGGCAACCGACAGGAGCCATATGGTTGTCTTTAATTTATGTTAAGACCAGCGTGTCTATTCAAAGTAGTTGTAATAGTTGAAGCCGGTGGACGACAACCATGGAGAAGCGTCATTGAACTTGATGCAATGCCGATGATGATGGAGATCATGTTCGTGCTAGAAGATGGAGATCGGAAGCACAAAGAAGAAAAGGCCATATCATATCACATATTATGAATTGCATGTGATGTTAATCCTTTATGCATCTTGTATTGCTTAGTAGACGACGGTAGCATTATAAGATGATCCCTCATGCACATGAATTTCAAATCATAAAGTGTTCACCCTTAGTTAGCACCGTTCCTAAAGCTTGCTGTTTCGAAACACCACGTGATGATCGGGTGTGCTAGATTCTGCAAGTGTATACAACGTGAGCAAGCCAGATTTGCTCATGCAGAAACTAAGGTTTGATCTTGACGAGCCTAGCATGTATGCACATGGCCTCAGAACACGGATTACCGAAAGGTAGAGCATGAGTCATATAGTAGATATGATGAACATGTCGATTGTTCGCCATTGAAGCTATATCAACTCTCGTGATGATCGGTTTTGATGTGGTGGATTTGGTTCGTGTGATCACTAAAACAATGTGAGGGATATTGTTTTGAGTGGGAGTTCACCTAGATTAATTTGATTATTAATTAGAACTCAATTTATCATAAACTAAATCAAAGTGAATTTGCATAGTTGTTGTAGTCATTGGCATCCGCTACCACCGTGACGCTTAGTTATAATTGAGATGATAGAACTATATAATTCTGGTTAATTTACTTTACGAACTGGTATCGTATTGTTTTGAAGTGTTAATATAAAGTTTAAAAGTCCTATTGCAAACTTTCAGTAAGTTCCGGTTACTCCATGAAGTTTAATAATTGGTATTAAATCAAGAGTGACAATTCCAAGAGTTAGTATATGAGTATCATGTTTGTCTCCATGATTCTTGATATTCAAAGAATTCTCTTAATATCAAGGTTATCTAGGATCTGAAAGAGTTATTTCAGAAACCATGATGTGTGGAAGATATTGTGATATCTGAAACAAAGTTTTGGTTGCAACATGATAGAGTATAATATGGCAAAAGTCATGTTCTCATATTTGATGAGAATTTGCAAAAAGGTTGGAGACACTAGTTGTCCTAATCCTCCAAAAGGTTGTGGAGAGCAACATTATACTTGCGATTCACCGTTACAAGCTAAAAGTATCTTGATCATGGATAAATCCATAATAAGGGTGAATATTTGATGTAGGTAAAATGTTTACTACACCAAGAAGATTACTAAATAAAGGAATTTGAAAGAACACCAAACATTTGATGATGGTGATCTACTTCAAAGTGCAAGTCCAAAGACATTGGTATTTAACTATACATGTTTTGGGCTATGTGTCATATGAATGGCTCCACTAATTGATGTTGATAGATTCTTTCAAACAGAATAGGAAATACTGAAAGAGAATCTCATAAATATATGGCAGAAAGGAAAAGACTAGAATTGTTCAGTTTAAGTATATAGATGATATACATGTTATGGCTATATTCTTTGCTTATTAAACAATGTGGTTCTCAAGTGTTTGATACTGAATTTGTTGGTATGAATCGTCATACGAAACAACACAATTCATGAACTACAATGGCCTAAGTAACTAGCAAAAGAATATGTGATGATGTTCATCGAGAACAAATAGAGGGTTATTGTGTTGCTCGTTAAACATCTAAGCTTTCCTTCAAAGATTTGTTTTATCAGGTATTATGAGAACAAAAGGGTTGTTCAAATAATTGCCGTAATCTATAAAAGATGGATGATTTGCAAATCTCGTTGGAGATATCACATCCATAAAACTAGTGCTAAAAATGTCGAAAGACAAATTGATTGAAAGATCACTTAGGAAGTGACATCGCCGTTTAAATTATATTGGAAAGAAAACATGAAGAAAATCCATATGGATGGAATTTTGGAGTCTATTTGATTTTGATCAAATGACGCTTGTTAAACTTTCCTAGAGATAATTAAAACTTCGTTCATAGGCCAAAAGGGATCGATAGACTAGCTTATTGGAACTTGTACATATTGTTGTATGAAGTCCATTATGTATAGTCAAGAGCGATGGATTTCAACTTCATGTGCTTTCTCCGAAAATTTGAGTGAATATATGAATATTTACTTAATAAGGATGAAGTGTGAAACATTTGAAAAGTTCAAGGACTTTCAAGATGAAGTGCAAAATCATTGTAACAAGAATATAAATAGTTTATGATAAGATCATAAAGGAAGATATTTGAGTTACAAGTTTAGCATAATACCTAAGATTTAAAGGAATCGCCTTCGGATTTGCATTTTCCGAAACACCATAAGAGTATGGAGTGTTCGAGATATGTAATTAAACCTTGTTTGACATGGTAAGATCGAAGGTGTAATTCATAAACTGCCATTATATTTTAAAGATTAAAAGCTTTAGAGATTACCGTTTTTCCACTGAAAAGAGCTTCATCATAATCCGTTGAAATGACACCATATAAGGTTATGGTTTGGGATAAAACCCAAGTTGTCCTTTCTTAAACATTGGTATGCTATGCATAAGAAAGATGTGTGCAACCAAAGTCGGATGAACCTGTCTTTGTATAAACTGTTAAGTATTCCTCCATAAACACCGGAGACAAAAGTGTTTGTTGCTTAGAACGTCAATTTTCTTTGAGAAGGAATTTTTTCGTGAAAGTTAAGTGGGAGGACAATAGAACTTTGATAAGGTTAAAAGAACCTTATCTATATGTGCAGAGTTGCGCAGCGCCGAAAAGTGTTTCGGAGGCAGCAACAATGCTCATGGCTCACGTACCTCAAAGGTTGTGGTCACGAAGATCTAAGTTCCTATTGAAACAAGTAGATCGGGTAAACAATAAAATACCAAGATTTGAGGGTTGAATCATTATTTGAGAATAATGAACCGACTACATGCAAAGAAGCGATGATGGGCCCTGACTCTGTCAAATGGCTTGAAGCCATAAAATCCGTGATAGTTCCATACACGAGAAATCAAGTTTTGAACTTGAAGGACCCTCGAGAAAGGTGTAAGACCTTACAGTTGTGTTTGGATCTATAAAGAAATAGACATGGATGTTTCACATCTATGAAATAGTCGACATGTTGGGAAAGAGTTCACAACAATGTTCAAAGGTTGTATATGACAAGATTTGATCTTTCATAGCGATGTTTAGTCTAGACGGATTAATGTAGCAACCACTACATATAAATTTTGTTATATGGTAGTTGAATAAACAAAACAAGTTCTTCTAATAGAATTGTTACCTAGGACGTGTGCATGACGGTCCAAAGGGTTTTGTTAAATTCAAGGGATGCTAAAACATATGCAAACTTCAATGGTTGAAGTAAACGTGGCGAGTTGGAATCTTCACTATGATGAAACTGTTAAAGGAGTTTTAAAAGTTCATTAGAGACAATGAAGATGCTTGCATTTGCAAGAAATTAAGTGGGAGCTTAAGACATATTTCTAATACATTATGTGGAGGACATATTGTTGATTAGAAAAGATGTATCTTTATTAACACATATTAAGAATTTCATCCCGATGAAAGACTTAGGCAAAACCCAAATATTTGGCATCAATAGACGCTAATATGGTTGTGCGTAAGTACATAGACAAGATATTGAATGAGTTCAATATAGAAACTACAAGAGAGGTTCTTGTCACACAGAAAGGATTGAATAAGTTCAATGTTGATGATATATTCAAGTGTATTGACATTTGGTAAAGTGAAACAAATAATCAAGTATAGATTGATACTTGATGTATGAAATCACAAAGAGTATTTATATCAATCATACTGTGATATGTACAAATCCAGATATGTCCTATGCTCTAAATGTTGTGAGCATATACCAGAATGATTCGTAAGATGATCATTGGACAATAGTAAGGATATTCTTATGATCTTTTGGAAGAACTGAGAGTATAATATTTGTAGAAGTGACAAATAGATGGTTAGTTCATTGTAAAAGTACTACATTGATACTAGCTTTGTAACAAAGTACAAATTAAGTTTATCTCAATCTAAACTAAGGGTGGCACAATATAATGGAATGTGAGTTCCATAATGGATTTGGATGAGTTCCAAAGTTAAGACATTGTGACAGATACTACAACAAAAGGCTAAGTATATGACTGCTATTATAGCAGCAAAAGAGGGCATTTGTGTCAAGTAGTTTGTTATCAAACTAGGTGTAGTTCACAGTGGGATAATACTATGAAGATATATTGTGCGACAATATTATCAACATGTTTTAACCCCAAAGAGCTAAAGGTCACACCGAAATACCAAATTTATACAAAGCCATCTCATTAGAGAATGAGTGATGCGTAGAGACGCAAAGACATGCAATTACACACGGACCTGGATGTGTCAGATCCGGAGATCAGTTGACCACTATCAATCGTGTACATACAACACCGGAAAGCCATAGGTGTTATATACACAAAGGTTTGAAACTAGATTATTGACTCTAGTGCAAGTGGGAGACTGTTGGAGATATGCCCAAGAGGCAATAATAAAGTGGTTATTATCATATCTTCACATTTATGATAAATGTTTACATACCATGCTAAAATTGTATTAACCGGAAACATTAATACTTGTGTGATTTGTAAACTAAAATAAGAGTCCCTAGTAAAGCCTCTTGTTAAACTAGCTTGTTGGTTAATATATGATCATGGTTTCCTGATCATGAACATAGAGATGTTATTAACAACAGGATCATATCATCAGGAGAATGATGTGATGGACATACTCCTATAGATAAGCGTAGCATAAAGATCATGTCATTTCAATAGTTCAATTGCTATATGCTTTCTGATACGTAGTTACCTAATTCCTTCGACCATGAGATCATGCATATCACCTTTACCGGATGGATGCTTTGATGACATCAAACACCACACAGTAACTGGGTGGCTATAAAGGTGGCATTGAGTGTTCAGAAAGTATTGGTTGAAACACATGGATCAAGAGTGGGATTTGTCCATCCATATGACGGATAGATATACTCTGGGCCCTCTCGGTGGAATGTCATCCAATTAGCTTGCAAGCATGTGACTTGGTCACAAGGGATCACATATCACGGAACGAGAAAAGAGTACTTATCGAAACGAGGTTGAACTAGGTATGCGGAGATACCCGATCATAACCTCGGATAAGTAACATATCGTGAGACAAAGGGAAATTGGTATCGTATGTAAGTGGTTCATTCGATCGCAAAGTAATCGTAGAAATATGTGGAGCCATATGAATTTCAGATTCCTCTATTGGTTATTGTTCGGAGAAGTGTCTCGATCATGTCCGCATAATTCATGAACCGTAGGGAGACACACTTAAGGATTCGACGTTGTTTGAGTAGTTATGGTATTATGAGAAAGAGACCGAATGTTGTTCGGAGTCTCGGATGGGATCCGGGATATCACGAGGTGATCCGGAATGGTCCGGAGAATAAGATTCATATAAGGAAAGTCCCGTTTCGGAGTTCGGGAATGATTCCGGTGTTTTCATCAGGAATGTTCTAGAAGGTTCCGGATTGTCCGGCACTCCGGGGGGGGAGGGTACATGAATGTGTCATTACATATTGGGATGATTGCATCATGTACTAAGTGTTCTTGCTGTCCCAAATAAAGGATTAAATTGAATCCTGAAACAGAAAAGTCAAATGTCCAGTTTGAAAGTCAAACGGCTAAAACAAGAAACTGTGGGAAACAAGCAAGAGGAGTTGGAACCGACTTGGAGGAGGAGTTTCTCTCCTCCAAGCCGGCGGCCAGCCCTAGGCCGAGTTGGGAGGGACTCCTCCCTCCTGGCCAGCCCCTCCCATCTATATAAGGAGGGCAGGGCTCCCTCCTAGAACACACAAGTTCCTATCTTCTACCTCCGGTTGAGAGCCGTTTTGGTTTAGAGCTTCTAATTGCTTTAGCCTGTGGTTTAGAGCCTTCTAATTGGTTTAGAGCCTTCTAATTGGTGTGTCTAATTACTAGACCACTAATATCCTCTCTCATAAGCTCCACCATACTGCACCGGCTTAAGGCGAAGCCTCGGGATCTCCCTCTACTTAGGTACCACGCCGTTGTCTGCGGAATCGCGAGGAGAGTGCTACAACCTCCATTTTCTGGAACAAGGGAGAGGAAGGTCTTCGTCGAGTACCGAACGTGTGACCGACTGCGGGAGCGCTGCCGGAACGTGGCGCCGGAAGGATCGTCTACACGATCTTGAGATCGGAAGTGTACGACTACATCACCCACGAGAATCTGCTCTCGTTAACCGCTTTGGAATCTTCGAGGGTAAGTTATTCCAAACGACTCGTTGCTACAATCTAGTAGATAGATCTTGGCTTGTTTGTTTGTATGCGATAGAAAATTTTTGTTTTCCATGCTACGAACCCCTACAGTTCGTAAGTTAGAACGACACTTATTGAAAGCCCCAAACCATGTAAAATATGCAAAGAAAATTATAGGCGTCTAACTTTGTTTTGCAGGGGTGTGCTGTGATGTGATATGGCCATGATTGTTATTATATATGATGTATGCAATGTTCCTTATTGTAAGTCGGCAATCGACAGGAGGCATATGGTTATATTTTAATTCCGTTAAGACCTGCGTGTCTATTCAAAATAGTTGTAATAGTTGATGCTGATGGAAGACAACCATGAAGCGGTGCCATTGACCTTGACGCCGTACCGGTGATGATGGAAATCATATTCATGCTTGAAGATGGAGATCGGAAGCACAAGAATAAAGGCCATATCATATCACATTTTATGAATTGCATGTTATGTTAATCCTTTTATGCATCTTGTATTGCTTATTTCACGACGGTAGCATTATAAGATGATCCCTCAAGCACAAAATTTCAAGTTTTAAAGTGTTCATCCTTAGTAAGCACCGTTGCTAAATCTCGTTGTTTCGAAGCACCACGTGATGATCGGGTGTGTTAGATTCTGCGAGTGTATACAACGTGAGCAAGCCAGATTTGCTCATGCGTAAGCTAAGGTTTGATCTTGACGAGCCTAGCATGTACATACATGGTCTCGGAACACAGATCACCGAAAGGTAAACCATGAGTCATATAGTAGATATGATGAACATGTTGATTGTTCACCATTGAAGCTACATCAACTCTCGTGATGATCGGTTTTGATGTGGTGGATTTGGTTCGTGTGATCACTAAAACAATGTGAGTTATATTGTTTTGAGTGGGAGTTCACCTAGATTAATTTAACTATTAATTATAACTCAATTTTTCATAAAATTAGTCTAAACTATTGCAAATATGTTGTAGATCAATGGCGGCCCCTACCATTAATTTTAATGCGTTCCTAGAGAAAGAAAAGTTGAAAAACAATGGAAGAAACTTCGCGGATTGGTTCCACAATTTGAGGATTGTCCTCAATGCTAGTAATTTGACCTATGTGCTGGATGCACCGCTGGGTGACCCGCCTGCAGCTGATGCTACCGATGAGGTAAAGAATGTTTTCCTCGCTCGGAACAATCAGTACTCCATAGTTCAGTGTGCTATCTTATATGGTTTGGAATCGGAGCTTCAGAAAGGTTTGAGAACCATGACCCACATGATATTGTCCGTGAACTCAAAATGATTTTTGAGGCTCACACGGCAGTTGAGAGTTATGAGGCTTCTGGAAAGTTCTTTAACTGCAAGATGGAAGAGGGCAGCTCTGTCAGTGAGCACGTGCTTAAGATGTCTGAGCACGCAAGCAAGCTTCAAAGCTTGGGTATAGTGATTCCTAATGATTTGGGGATTCACTATGTCCTCCAATCACTACCACCAAGTTACAAGAACTTTGTGATGAACTACAATATGCAAAACATGGACAAGTCATTGCCTGAACTCTTCTCCATGTTAAAGTCTGCGGAAGTGGAGATCAATAAAGAGCACCAAGTGTTGATGGTCAATAAGACCACCAAATTCCAGAAGCAAGGCAAGTCTAAGAAAAAGGGAAACTTCAAGAAGGGCGGTAAGAAAGTTACTGCGTCGGCGAAGAAGACCAAGGCTAGGCCTAAGGCTGATACTGAGTGCTTTTACTACAAGGGAGAGGGTCACTGGAAGCGGAATTTCCCTAAGTACTTGGCGGATTTGAAGAACGGCAACATCAAGAACAAAGGTATATCCGATATACATGTTATTGATGTGTATATCACTAGTACTCATAGTAGTGCCTAGGTATTTGATACTGGTTCGGTTGCTCATATTTGTAACTCGAAACAGGTGCTGCAGAATAAACAGAAGCTAGCAAAGAACAAGGTGACGATGCGAGTTGGAAATGGATCAAAGGTTGATGTGATCGCGGTCGGCACGCTACCTCTTCATCTACCATCGGGATTAGTTTTATACTTAAATAATTGTTATTTGGTGCCTGCATTGAGCATGAACATTATATCCGGATCATGTTTATTGCGAGACGGTTACTTGTTTAAGTCCGAGAATAATGGTTGTTTGATTTATATGAGTAATATGTTTTATGCACATGCACCTTTGATAGATGGTCTATTCTTATTGAATCTCGATTGTGGAAATACACACATTAATAACATTGAAGCTAAACGTTTGAAATTAAGCGATAATTCGACCTATATGTGGAACTGTCTTCTTGGTCATATTGGAGTGAAGCGTATGAAGAAACTCCATTCCAATGGACTTCTTGAATCACTTGATTTCGAATCACTTGAAAGATGCGAAGCATGTCTGATGGGTAAAATGACTAAGACTCCATTTTCTGGTATGATGGAGCGAGCTACGGACTTATTGGAAATCATACATACCGATGTGTGTGGTCCAATGAGTGTAGCATCGCGCGGTGGTTATCGCTATGTTCTCACCTTCATGGATGACTTGAGTAGATATGGGTATATCTATTTCATGAAACAAAAGTCTGAAACTTTCGAGAAGTTTAAGGAATTTCAAAGTGAGGTTGAGAATTAATGTAACAAGAAGATTAAATTTCTACGATCTGATCGTGGAGGTGAATATCTAAGTTACGAGTTTAGCGAGCATTTGAAGAAATGCGGAATACTTTCACAATTGACACCACTGGGAACACCACAATGTAATGGTGTGTCCGAACGTCGTAATCAAACTCTCTTATATATGGTTCATTCTATGATGTCACTTATAGATTTACCGCTATCATTTTGGGGATATGCATTAGAAACAGCCGCATTCACTTTAAATAGGGCACCATCTAAATCTGTTGAAATGACACTGTATGAATTATGGTTTGGGAAGAAACCTAAATTGTCGTTCCTTAAAGTTTGGGGTTGCGAAGCTTATGTAAAGAAGTTACAGCCCGACAAGCTTGAACCCAAAGCGGAAAATGCGTCTTCACAGGATACCCGAAGGAAACTATTGGGTATACCTTCTATCATAGATCCAAGGGCAAAATCTTCGTTGCCAAGAATGGATCCTTTCTAGAGAAGGAGTTTCTCTTGAAAGACGTGACTGGAAAGAAAGTAGAACTCGACGAGGTTGTTGAACCTTCTCTCGAACTTGCGAGTCGCACATCACCAGAAGTAGTTCCTATGGCACCTACACCAATAAGAGAGGAAGCTAATGATGTTGATCCTGAAACTTCGGTTGAAGTAACTACAGAACCTCGCAGGTCAACGAGAACTTGTACCACTCCTGATTGGTATGATACCGTTATGAGTGTCAAGTTGGTGGACAACACCGATGACCCTGCGACATATGAGGAAGCGATGATGATCCCAGATTCCAATAAATGGCAAGAAGCCATGAAATCCGAGATTGGATCCATGTACGAAAACCAAGTATGGACTTTGATGGACTTACCAGATGGCCGGAAGGCTGTCGAGAACAAATGGATTTTCAAGAAGAAAACAGATGCTGGTTGTAATGTTACTTTCTATAAAGCTCGACTTGTCGCTAAAGGGTTTCGACAAATTCAAGGAGTTGACTACGATGAAACTTTCTCACCAGTAGCGAAGCTAAAGTCTGTGACGATGATGTTAGCAATCGCTGCATATTATGA
Source organism: Avena longiglumis (assembly GCA_030063025.1). Classification (NCBI taxonomy): domain Eukaryota; kingdom Viridiplantae; phylum Streptophyta; class Magnoliopsida; order Poales; family Poaceae; genus Avena; species Avena longiglumis. Next base: position 444,411,171 of record CP125977.1, read on the forward strand.
TTATGAGATATGGCAGATGGATGTCAAAGCATCATTCCTCAATGGAGACATTGATGAAGAGTTGTATATGATGCAACCCAAAGGTTTTGTCGATCCTAAAGATGCTAACAAGGTATGCAAACTTCAACGATCCATTTATGGATTGAAGCAAGCATCCCGAAGTTGGAATCAATGTTTTGATAAGGTAATCAAAAGCTTTGGTTTTATACAAACTTATGGAGAAGCTTGTATTTACAAGAAAGTGAGTGGGCGCTCTGTAGCATTCTTAATACTATATGTAGATGACATATTGTTGATTGGGAATGATGTAGACCTTCTTAATAGTGTCAAGGATTATTTGAATAATAGTTTTTCAGTGAAAGATCTTGGCGAAGTAGCTTACATATTAGGCATAAAGATTTATAGAGATAGATCGAGACGCCTAATATCATTGTCATAGAGTACATATTTGGACAAAGTTCTAAAGAGGTTTGGAATGGAAGATAGCAAGAAAGGGTTCTTGCCCATGTTGCCCAATACGACCTTGAGTAAAACTCAAGGTCCTGCAATGGCAGAAGATAGAGAAAGGATGAGTAAGACTCCCTATGCCTCAGCCATAGGATCTCTTATGTATGCCATGCTATGTACTAGACCCGACTTTGCATATGCTATTAGTTTAACTAGAAGATATCAAAGTGATCCAGGAGTGGATCATTGGATAGCGGTGAAAAACATCCTTAAGTACTTGAGAAGAACTAAGGATATGGTTCTTTCTTATGGAGGTGATGAACAGCTCGTTGTTAATGGTTACACCGATGATAGTTGGAACACTGGTCCGGATCATTCTAAGTCTCAATCTGGATATGTATTTACTTTGAATGTTGCATCAGTTAGCTAGAGGAGTGCAAAGCAAAGCGTTGTGGCAAGATATTCAACTGAATCAGAATACATAGCAGCTTAGGAGGCTTCACAAGAAGGGATATGGATGAAGTAGTTCATCACAGAGCTCGGTGTGGTTCAAAGTGCGCTGGACCCAATGTCTATCTATTGTGATAACATGGGCGCCATAGCCAATGCGCAAGAACCAAGGTCACACAAGAAGCTGAAGCATATCAAGCTACGTTTTCATGCTATTCGAGAGCATGTCCAAGATGGTGACATAAAGATTTGCAAAGTACACACAGATCTGAATGTGGTGGATCCGTTCACTAAACCTCTCCCGAGGGCAAAACATGACCAGCACCAAACTGCCATGGGTGTTCGGTATATTACCATGTAATCTAGATTAGTTGACTCTAGTGCAAGTGGGAGACTGTTGGAGATATGCCCTAGAGGCAATAATAAAAGTGGTTATTATTATATCTTTGTGTTTATGATAAATGTTTACATTCATGCTATAACAATATTAACCGGAAACATTAATACTTGTGTGATTTGTAAACTAAATTAGAGTCCCTGGTAAAGCCTCTTTATAATACTAGCTTGTTGGTTAATAGATGATCGTGGTTTCTCGATCATGAACATTTAGATGTTATTAACAACAAGATCATATCATTAGGAGAATGGCATGATGGACATACTCCTATAGATAAGCGTAGCATAAAGATCAAGTCATTTCAATAGTTCGTTTGCTATGAGATTTCTGTTACATAGTAACCTAATTCCTTTGACCATGAGATCATGTTAATCATCATTGCCGGAAGGATGCTTTGATGACATCAAACACCACACCGTAACTGGGTGGCTATAAAGGTGGCATTGAGTGTTCGGAAAGTATGTGTTGAGGCACATGGATCAAGAGTGGGATTTGTCCATCCATATGACGAATATATATACTCTGGGCCCTATCAGTGGAATGTCATCCAATTAGCTTGCAAGCATGTGACTGGCTCACAAGGGATCACATATCACGGGAACGAGAAAAGAGTACTTATCGGTAACGAGGTTGAACTAGGTATGCAGGGATACCGACGATCAAAACCTCGAATAAGTAAACTATCATGAGACAAAGGGAAATTGGTATCGTATGTAAGTGGTTCATTCGATCGCAAAGTAATCGTAGAAATATGTGGGAGCCATATGAATTTCCAGATTCCTCTCTTGGTTATTGATCGGAGAAGTGTCTCGTTCATGTCTGCATAATTCACGAACCGTAGGGAGACACACTTAAGGATTCGATGTTGTTTAGTAGATATGGAATGTTAGTAAGGATACCGAATGTTGTTCGGAGTCTCGGATGGGATCCGGGATATCACGAGGAGATCTATAATGGTCCGGAGAATAAGATTCATATAAGGAAAGTCCGATTCCGGAGTTCGGGAAAGATTCCGATGTTTTCATCGGAGAGGTTCTAGAAGGGTCTAGAAGGTTCACCGGACCGGAAGGGGAATGGTCCATGAATATTTCATGGATAAGTGGAATGATTGGATCATATCCTAGGTCACTTGGTTTGGGCATTTGCAACAGAGAATTAAATCTCTAAATTGAAAGTCAAATGGGAAGTTTGAAAAGTCAAACTAGAACAATGGTTTCCTAGTGGAAGAAGGAACGAGTCCTTCTCTCAATCCAACTTGGGTTTGGGTTTGGATTCAAACCCACCCCTCCCAAGGCTGCTCCCCTCTCATAAATAGAGGGGGAGGGCTGCCCCAAAGACTAAGCCCTAGCCCTCCCCACACCTGTGAGCCACCGCCGCCGCCAAGCCGTCGTCGCAGCCCGAGCCTCCTTCGACACCTCCTCCACCTCCTAGTCTTCTAAACCCTAGGTCACCGGGAAACCCTAGATCCACCATAACTCGCACCGGCTTAGGCGAAGCCCTACGGGATCTTCCCTCTACTTTCGACACCACGCCGTCGTGCTGCCGGAATCGCGAGGGGAGAACTACAACCTCCGCTGCCTGCTGGAACAAGGGAGAGGAAGGTCTTCATCGAGTACCGAACGTGTGACCGACTACGGAAGCGCTGCCGAAACGCAGCGCCGGAAGGATCGTCTACGCGATCTTGAGATCGGCAAGTGTACGACTACTGTAGGGGTTCGTAGCATGGAAAACAAAAAATTTCTACCGCATACAAAAAAACAAGCCAAGATATATCTACTAGATTGTAGCAACGAGTTGATAGAATAACTCACCCTCGAAGATTCCAAAGTGTTTAACGAGAGCGGATTCTCGTGGGTGATGTAGTCGTACTTTTTCCGATCTCAAGATCGCGTAGACGATCCTTCTGGCGCTGCGTTCCGGCAGCGGTTCCGCAGTCGGTCACACATTCGGTACTCGACGAAGACATTCCTCTCCCTTGTTCCAGCAGGCAGCGGAGGTTGTAGCACTCTCCTCGCGATTCCGGCAGCACGACGGCGTGGTACCAGAAGTAGGGGGGAGATCTCGCAGGGCTTCGCCTTAAGCCGGAGCGAGTATGGTGGGCTATGAGAGAGCCTCGGTGATCTAGGGTTTAGACGCACCAAGGAGAGGGAGCTAGGCCGGCGGCTAGGGCAAGGGGATTGCCCCAACTCGACGACTAGGCAAACCCTAGGAGGCGGCGGCGACAATGGTGGAGGCCGGCGGCTAGGGTTTAGGTTTAGAGGGGCAAGGTGTGTGTTGGAGGGGCAGCCCTGCCCCTCCTTATATAGGTGGAGGGGGCACGCCAAGGGAAGGGTAGTCCCTCCCAACTCGGTCTCCAAGGGCCGGCGGTGGAGGGAGAGGGACTTCCTCCCCAAGTAGGTTTCCTACTCTCCCTCCACCAAACAAAATAGCCGTTTGACTTTTCAAATTGGCGTTTGACTTTTCAAACTAGGATTTGATTTAACCCTTTATTTTGTTCAGCGATGACACCTAGTACATGATTCAACCATTCCATCTTGTTATGACACATTCATGTACCCTTCCTCTCCGGAGTGCCGGACATTCCGGAACCTTCTAGAACATTCCCGATGAAAACACCGAAACCATTCTCCAACCCCGAAACAGGACTTTCCTTATATGAATCTTATTCTCCAGACCATTCCTGATCTCCTCGTGATATCCCGAATCCCATCCGAGACTCCGAACAACATTCGGTCTCTTACTCATTATTCCATAACTACTCAACAACGTCGAATCCTTAAGTGTGTCTCCCTACGGTTCGTGAATTATGCGGACATGATCGAGACACTTCTCCGAACAATGACCAATAGAGGAATCTGGAAATTCATATGGCTCCCACATATTTCAACGATTACTTTGCGATCGAATGAACCACTTACATACGATACCAATTTCCCTTTGTCTCACGATAGTTTACTTATCCGAGGTTTTGATCGTCGGTATCTCTGCATACCTAGTTCAACCTCGTTACTGATAAGTACTATTTTCTCGTTCCCGTGATATGTGATCCCTTGTGAGCCAGTCACATGCTTGCAAGCTAATTGTATGACATTCCACCGAGAGGGCCCAGAGTATATCTATCCGTCATATGGATGGACAAATCCCACTCTTGATCCATGTGTTTCAACCAATACTTTCCGAACACTCAATGCCACCTTTATAGCCACCCAGTTACGGTGTGGTGTTTGATGTCATCAAAGCATCCTTCCGGTGAAGGTGATATGCATGATCTCATGGTCGAAGGAATTAGGTTACTATCTATCAGAAAGCATATAGCAATTGAACTATTAAAATGACTTGATCTTTATGCTACGCTTATCTATAGGAGTATGTTCATCATATCATTCTCCTAACGATATGACCTTGTTGTTAATAACATCTCAATGTTCATGATAGGGAAACCACAATCATTTATTAACCAACAAGCTAGTATTATAAAGAGGCTTTACTAGGGACTCTAATTTAGTTTACTAATCACACAAGTATTAATGTTTCCTTGTTAATACTATTATATCATGAATGTAAACATTTATCATAAACACAAAGATATAATAATAACTACATTTATTATTGCCTCTAGGGCATATCTCCAACAACTACATCACCCACGAGAATCTGCTCTCATTAACCGCTTTGGAATCTTTGAGGGTGAGTGCTTCTATCGACTCGTTTCTACAATCTAGTAGATAGATCTTGGCTTGTTTGTGTACATACGGTAGAAATTTTTTGTTTTCCATTCTACGAACCCCTACACACCTGCCCTAGGCGCGGGGTCAGGTGGGACCGCGCCTAGGGGGGTGTGGGCCCCCTGAGGCCCCCACTTCGTCCCTCCTTCTGGCTTCATTCGTTTTCTGGTAAAATAGTATGTTTCCATATTTTTCTGGTATTTTTATGATCTTCGCGAAATTGCACCGAAACGCCTTCTTTTCCATCAGAATCCAGACTCCGGCAGTCCATCCTCCAGGAATCATCCAACATGCATAAACAGATGAAAAGCCATAAGTAATATGTCATAATGAGACAAATATTAATGAATAGAGGTAAATTATGATATACAATGGTGATGCAAATTGGGCGTATCAGCTTCACAAATCACCTTTATGGGATGTTCCTCGAAATATGTTTGAGCTTCTTTGCCGACATGTACACTCCGTAAAACATTTTTTGGTAGTGCGGATAGTTCTGCTTTAAACCGGATAATACTTCACTTAGGTAATACACCGGTATTTGGACCGACTTACCCCCCTCATCGCGCTCCACGACTATTACTGCACTTACAACTCTATTTGTTGCTGCCACGTAGAGCAACATAGGTTCTTTTGATAATGGAGAAGCTAAGACGGGTGTTGTAGCCAGCATCTTATTCAATTCATGAAAAGCGATGTCAGCCTGAGGCGACCAGGTGAACTTATCGGATTTCTTCATTAATTGATATAAAGGCAATGATTTTTCACCTAGCCGACTCATGAACTGACTTAAGGATGCAAGTCATCCTGTAAATTTTTGAACGTCGTTTAGGCATCTCGGCAGTTCCATTCTTTCAACCGCACGGATCTTAGTAGGATTCCCCTCTATACCTCGGCTAGACACGAGGAAACCGAGTAATTTTCCGGCCGGCACACCAAAGGTACATTTTTCCGGATTAAGCTTCATTCAGAATCTTCTCAGATTCGCAAATGTCTGCCGGATATCTTCCAGGAGCGTATGGATCTCTTTGGTTTTTATAACCACATCATCAACATATACTTGAACATTTTTTCCAATCTGATCATGCATACATTTTTGCATACATCTTTGGTATGTGGCTCTTGTGTTGCGCAGGCCAAATGGCATAGTGCGATAGCAATAAGCCCCGTACGGGGTGATAAATGCGGTCTTTATTTGATCAGCCGGATTTAACGGTATCTGGTGAAATCCAGAGTACGCGTCTACAAATGATAACATCTCACAACCTGCGGTTGAATCAATGACCTGATCTATCCTAGGTAAAGGAAAAGGATCTTTGGGACACGCCTTGTTAAGGTTCGTGTAATAGACACACATTCACCAAACAACAGCTACGTTTGAATCATCCTTTTTTCTTTTCTACCAACACCAGGTTAGATAACCAGTCCGGGTGAAGTACTTCCATGATGAACCTGGCCGCAAGGAGCCGAGCTATCTCATCCCCGACTATTTTTCTCCTGTCTTCGGCGAAGCGGCGGAGAGGTTGCTTCACCGGCCTTGCTTCTGGCCTAACATGCAAAGAGTGCTCAGCCAAATCCCTCGGTACTACTTGCAGGTATTGTGTGGACCTGTAAGATCCCTCTTTTTATAAAGGTAAAGATCCATGTGATTGCAATGCTAGTCCCTGGATCAATGCTAGCATCCACAGTTTAAGATGAAGTACACAGAAACAAAGGTCATTATTACATATCATTCCAAAGACAAACATAGTCTTTTACAAACTCCATGGCCACATGCCTAATAGAAGATTTCAAATATATAATAAGATAAATAATTCTTCATCTTCATGTGCCACAGGCAAGCATGTTGAGTGTAGACTCATAACCCCTAATCATCATCAGAATAACATGCAACATCACAAGTAACAGCCACAGTGGGTCAATACATTGGAATAGTATTGGCAAGTTATACCTTAGTAGAATATTGGTAGACTAGATTCTATATGCATTTTGGCTAAGTGTAGCTTAGGCTTGCTTTTCTCAAAATTGGTTTTACCTATTAGTTGAAAAACACTAAGTTTTTATTTGACAAAACTTTCCCAAGGAATCACCAATAGAAATTGGTGATCCTTCACCCTTGTTCACCCACAAGTTTTAACTTAGAAATTGGGATGAGGAGATTCTTGATAGCTTCCATGTCTTGATGCTCAAGTTGTCCAATACCAGGGACATGGCTAAGTACTTAGATTCTTCCATCTGTAGAGGTTGTTCACTTTCCCCACAAGACTTGATTTTCACCAAGACAGGACCTTTCAGAAGCCTTCCCTTAGACCAAATGGACGCGCTCCAACCTATCATCCCACTACCACCAACTGTCCAAATGGCTAAGTTATTGCAACCTATATGATCCAGGCAGAGCCCATACTGCCAAGTGGCTACACTAGAAGCTTCTTAACATTTGGCATCTCAAATCCCTTTGTTTCTGGGTGGCTTTCCACAAGTGATATACACAAGGTAAACCATAGAAATGGGCCTTGTGTAACCACTCAACACAAACCATTCCTCCTATTCCACCCAGGTGATTCATTCACTTAGTTGTTTTCTTAAGCAAAACACAAGTCCAAAGACTTAGAAATATTTTATCATAGCATGAATATATAACCACCCTTGGTTGCTACTAGCTAGGCTAAGCATGGCATAGATAAGCATCTTAACTTAGAAATTTCTAGCAATTCTACCACTACTAGGATTTCCCAAGCATAGCATATAGATCAAAATATTCATGCAAGTCTAGCAAAATATTTCTAGTGCATAGTTGAAAAACATAGGAATAATATCATGAAGCACCACTTGCCTTGGTAGTTTGGAGAGTAGCAACAATCTCCACAATCACAATCACTATTTGCACCAAAATCTACACATAAAATAATGGCACAAAATCACATACACAAAATATACAAGAAAAAATACATGAATGTATGGAAAATGCCATGTGATGATTTTCTACACCAAACAAGACATGTGCATAGTACTGAATCATAAACAAGTACAAAACAAGCCAAAAAAACTTTATTTGAATAACAAAACATTTTTCAAATAATTACTATACTCAAATTATGCCTACAAATGTTTCTGTAAAAACAATCATTTTAACAGAGGCAAAATATTAAACACATTGCATAAACATAAAGTTCTTTCTCTCCTGATTCCAATGATATAAAATTTGTCAAATTTGGACATGGGAATCAAAAGTTATGAATTAAACAAGTTTAATCATCTAATAGATATAAAATCTGATTTTAAATCTAAGAACTGGCCACGCGGCGCGCTCTGATTGGATGGTACCGCTTCGCGCTGGATCACGCTCGTGCACCATCAGATCTACTTAAAACCAGCGGCTCGGATATGCTCGTACCTCTTCGCCTGGCTTCTAATCTAAACCACTGGATCTAGATCCAGTGGATCAAATCTCTCTGACTCTAAATCCGCAGCGCTCATGGGCACAGCGGCGGCGACGGCTCTGCCGGCGATGGTGCGGCGATTGTAGCGAGGGCTGGGGGCAGTGGTGAAGCTTACCGGCGTCGCAAGGTTGTGAGGAAGTTCCAGATGTTGTTGGTGTGGACAGGAGCAAGCTATTGTGGCCGTGGGAGCTCGTCGGAGTCGGGGACAGCGTCGGGATTAGGTGGACGGCGACGTTGGCGACGTTCTGATCTGCCCAAACACAAACGGAAGGCATCAGCGTGTGCACATCGTTCAGGCTAACATGATAGGGTCAAGGGGAAGGCACGGGGCGGTCGAACCTCACCAAAATTTCTTGTCGGAGTTGGAGACGGCGTCGGGAGTTTGCGGTGCTCGACGGATTCGACGACCTGGGGCAGTACAAGTCGAACCAAAGGTGTCAGAAGAAGCGCAAGATGATTGCGAAGCAGCTCGCTTGAACCAGAAAGAAAGGCGTGCTCGGAACTCACCGTGATGGCTCGCCGGAGTGGTTCGGGACAGCGGCGGCGCGAGCTCGATTGTGGACAGCCTAGCGGCGCTCTGTGGTTGGTGAGTGAGGGGAATGGAGCGGAGTGAGGAGGGGTTTAAGTAGCCGGGGCGAGAGAGGGAGTTATGCCTGCAGTAACACGTAATCAAGCGCGAGATCGTCGGGAAGAAACGGTCGTGGCGGAGCTGGTCGTGGGTGTGATTTGGGGACGAAGGGCTGACATGGAGGTGGGTCTGAGGCGTCAGCGAGAGGGGGGCTGCTCGCGTGGGTGAGAAACAGAGGGAGAGGGAAACCCCGGGTGGGTTGGTTGTTGGGCTGGATCCAGTGTTGGGCCAGATTGGCAACGCTGGCCCTTTTTCTTTTCTTTATTCCTTTTCTATTTCTGTTTGATTTTCCAGGAATCAAATTCAATCAAATTCAAAAGCCATTGATTTTAAATCTTTTCTGGGTTTTTGTAAAGTGAAACTTGTATAATTTTGAGTATAGAATCATACTATCTTGTTGGACTAGCATGGTCCTTTGAAGATTTTTGAAATAACAGTGCCTTAGCACAAGGTTTGATATTGATTTGAAAAATGGTTTTAAATCATATTAGTTTGGGATTTTTTTCCAACTCTAGCATTCAACTAAAACAACAAGGGAGAAAACACAAGCTTGGTTTAAAAATGTTTACACTCTCAATTTAGAGTGGCATTTGATTAATAGTTGCTCACATAAAATAATAGCACTAAGTGCTTCTGTTTTCTTGAAATGAGTTAGAAAATGATCCCTAATGATATGCATGCATGAATGATGTGCAAACTTTGAAAAAATGATTTTAGGGATGTTACAGGACCATGCAAAGATGTCCCGATTTTCACGGAGGAAGTTGGTGAGCTCGCTTTCCTATTTGCCATTCAGGCCTGCACCAATGGTGATGGTGCGTTCTGGGAATTGATCGTCAATCTGGATCTTCTTTGTCTCCTTAGTCGGCTAAAAGGATACACTTCCATGTGGGTTGGCAAGTGTCGGCATGTTAAGTTGCGCTGACTGAGCTAAGGCAACGACCTCTTGAATTCTCCTTTTCTCCCTTGCAATTACCAAAGATTCGGCCAGGTTTGATCCGGCTGAAGCACATTCCATTGATTTCATGTAGTCTCTTGCTATTGTTATTACACCCTGCGGTCCCGACATCTTCATTTTTAAGTAACTAATGTGACAGCTGCTCATAAACTTGGCCAATGTCGGCCGTTCGAGTAAGGCATGATAACAACTTTCCAGATCCACCACCTCAAATTCCAGATTTTCAGCTCTGCAATTCTCTCTTATGCAGAATAATACATCTACTCGGACTTTTCCAATGGGTTCGCAGGACAGTCTCGGCACTATCCCATGGAACATTGTCCTAGTTGATTGCAGCATATTCGGAGTTATTCCGAGCTTATGCATTGTGTATTTGTACATGATATTGATGCTGCTTCCATTATCTATCAGAACTTTTGAGAATTTCACATTAATACTAGGCCCGACAAATGTCGGATCTAGCACTAAAGCATATGACCCTGGGTTCGGCATGATCTTCGGGTGAACTATGATGTTCCAAGTTATCTCCTGATATGACCACCGCATGTACCTCCGCACTGCCGGCATAACTGCATTTACTTCCATCTGTCGGCGATGTATGCTCTTCCTATCTTGTTGTTCTATAGTGAACACACAATATGACTGGTGATGTTCCCTGTAGTCATTGCGTCAATTATTTTCGGGATTTCCTCTACTATCTTGATTTTGATTCATCACTTGGTTAATTGCATCCCTCCGATCCTGATTCTCATACCTCGGAGGTGGTGGAGGTAACATCAGCTGCTGCGCATTTCCCCCCGTCAGCTGTGGCTGCTGTTGGTGATGCGCTTGTTGTTGTGGCGCCTGCATCACTGCCGGGTTTCCCATTGCACTCTTCATCCAGGCGCATTTGCGAGTCGTGTGGTTAGCTGGATTCGCCGGGTTAGGCGTGTGAAACTTACACGGCTGATGTAGCATCGACTCAAATGTGTACTTCGGCCTCTCTTGCCATTGCTTTTTCTGCTCTGGTGTCCACTGTTTCTTTCTGTCATTTCTCGGCGTCCACTGCTGAGGACTGTTCTTCTGATGTTGATTGCTTCCAAGACTCGGCTGATCCTGCACGACTGCTACAACCTGATTTGAATTATATCTGTAATCCGGCCTCTCATCCCTTCTTCTACTTTGGTATTCTTTGCGTCGAGATGAACCAGCACCATATTGAGCGTAATGGTCCTGCTGCTCACCATGCTCAGCCGACATAAGCTCGGGTTGAGTCGGATCACCCAAGGCATATGAATCTGCAACTCTGATAGTTTCTGCCAGCGTGGTCGGCATATCTCTTTATAGCCTTTTCCAGAACACGCTTCCATATCTGCATCCTTGAGCAAACCAGGCAATTGCTTGAGATTCTATAACTCCTTCACATGAATTTCTGAGGTTGCACCACCGAGTTAAGAACTCTCTATCAGTCTCATTCATTTTCTGCTTCCACATTGCGAGCTGTTATGGCCTGTTTGGCCTCTTGTATGTACTGGTGAAGTTAGTGACAAACATTTCCTCAAAATCCAACCAGCAGATGATACTGCCTGTTGGAAAATTGTTCAGCCAAACCCTGACCGGCCCTTCCAACATTTGGGGCACGTATCTCACCGCCCATCTCAAATTTTCTCCTGCTATTTTTACTGTTGTGGCATAATCAATTAGCCAATCTTGTGGTTTTGTGCTTCCATTGTACGTTTTTGTGCCTCTTGCTAACTGGAAGTTCGGAACAGGTGGTTCTCCCATAATCCGAGGTCCAAAACATGCCGGGCCAGGCGGACCCTGCTCTTCCAATAACTTGGACCGATACAGCCTTTTCAGCTTCAATCTTGTGTCAGTTGACAGCACGTTTCTATAGATAATTATTTCATGCATTCCATAACGATTTTTCCCTCCATGCTCTGCATTTTCCATTTCCGAATAACCATTGTTATATCTGTCATTTGCTTGGTTATGCTGAATTTGTCTTGCGTCTCGGTCTTGCCGAGGTTCATGTCTCAGCTAATGATCTTGCGGAAGGTGTCTCCTACCTTTTGCCGGGTTATTGTTCTCTGAGTTTCCCCTTCCGAGATTCCCATGCTCTCTGTTGTCGTGGCCGGGTTTCTGTCACCACTATTACCTCGGCTTCCATTGCCTCTATTTTCATTGACTTTTCCGGCCACTGCCGGGTCATACAGGACAATTTGCTTATTTCTTTTTCCCGAAGTTACTGCTTTATCTTTTCGCGCGCCGTTTCCGGGTGAGGATGCTTCCGCCGCAGCTAATGCGGGGGCAGCTCCTGCCGAATAAACCATGCGCGAAGCTCCTGGCTTTGTCGGGTTAGCCCTGAGTATCTCCTCATTTTGCTGGTTCGCGATGCGTACCAGCTCATTTACTCTTTCTTATTGTCTTTGTCGGGCTACCCCGGTTAGCCCTTCTAGTTCTAAGGCTGCCGCATTCGCTGCCCTGAGGTTCTTTGCTGGGGTGCTGTACCTCGGCAAGCCCGGGTCAGCCGAATCGCCCTGTTGAGCTTCATGCTCTTTATTGATATCATCCATGAGGTTCTTTCCTCTCAGTCTCAGATCATCCGCTCGGCCAGGGGCCATATTTAGCTTGTTTGCTCTGGCATATTCTCGCAGAGTCCTGTTAAAGGACTCCTACAGTGCCGACACTTTCTTTGCCTCTTCTAACTTTTTTAGCCTAGTCTCCTCTAATTCTGCATGTGCGTTTTCCGGGTCAACTATCGGTGCTACAGGTGTTGTTAAGTTATCTATGGCTGCTTCCAGGATATTTTCTGGCCTTTCCAGAGGTGGCCATATTACCCTTGGTGCCTTTGGAGTTACCTCTTGCACCTCGGGTGCTCCAGCTGCTGGCGGATCTGCTACCGCTGGCTTTGCAGCTACCGCCTGACTGGCTGCCGCCGGGTTCTTGCTCTGCCCTACTCCTGCTGCTGGTGCTGGAGCCGTCATCATCACCTCAACACTGCCCGCGGGGCGGGTGCCATGCTAACCGCTGGCAGCATTGAGGGGTGGATCTCCTGCGAGGACGACTCGGAGCGGATAGACGCAGGAAGTGTCGACGCCGACGTAGATCTTGTGAGCTCCCAGGTTGATGAAGACACCATTGTGTGGGGGCGGCTTTGCTCTGAAGCTGCATGCGTTGTCGCTGACGTAGTCCCAGACGTCGAATCTCTGGACTAAGCTGGAGACGACGCGCTCTCCCGTGCCGATGAAGTTTCCCGTCCGGATATTGACTCTAGCTAGCACCACTGCTGGTCCCACGGTGGGCGCCAACTGTCGTGGTGGTGGCACGGCAGATGCCATGGGTAGACTTAAGTTGGGAGACAATGGATGCTAGTGGGATCTGGGGAGGGAAGATGCAGTGATTCCTGCAGACAAAAAGTAAGTATATAGATCTTTATTCCACCTCTATGAAGTTACAAGTGCTCCTTGAGCTGTATCAGAGAGAGGAGGAAGAAGGTTACAACCCAAACCCTATAGAGTAAAAATGAATCGATCCCCTCTCCAGGATGCTCCTCCTCTCCTTATAAAGGAGTATCTTGGTCCTTCCTAGGGCTGACGTGGAATATGCTTGTCCCAAAGTGGTAACTCGGCGGACCTCTTTCCGTATTCCCCCTCTATCCATGGAAAAAACCCAGAGCCCATCACATGTGAGCTTCGGGCCTGAGGACTGTCACCTCCGTGACGCTCCTCTGCTCCTCTGATGCTCTGCTTCTTGTCTCTAGCGCTTGGCACTGTGCAGATTTCTCACATACAGTTGCTAGGTTTGACTTTGGGAACTTCCTTCTTCTGCAAGCCACGCGTAGCTCGGCCCTACCTCGCGTAATTCGACTCTGCCTCGCGTAACTCGGCTCGACCTTCACCTGCATCTGAGTTACCCAACGGAGCCTGACCGACATGACCCATATGTCGGCCGAGTCATGTTTCAATTGCGTGATTCAGGATAGGTCATGCCTTATTCGGCCGATCTTTGCATAACTCGACCGAATCGCGCCATGATCCGGCCCTGGATATAAAGGGTTCCTTTTCCTTTCTCAGCTATCATGACCCTACCTAGGGTCATCCCCCAAACAAGAAAACCTTTAGTCCCGACTCGTGTTACAAACCGGGACTAAATGTTCTCCAGCCCAGCACACTACGCCAGGCTATGTGAAGACCCTCTAATCCCGGTTCATAACAGAACCGGGACAAAAACGGTGCATACAAATACTAGCATATACATCCTACTGTGGGCTATGCTCAAATCACGAAACAAGATGCGCATTGTCGTGACGAAGTGTGTAGGTGTCCTCTTTTTGTAACCATACAGGTAAAAAATTATCTTATAACAAGATCCAATTAATTTCACTATACCATTACCTTCTACTAATTTATAATAAGTGTTATTTAGTACAAATCAATCAACACTTATTATATACATGAAAAGAAACACTTATTATAGATCGGAGCGAGTAATACTCCACTGAATTACGCAAACGGGCCGGCGGTGAGATTTTTCATTAGGTATTTTGCTATTTCATTGATAGGCTGACCCCAATAATTTCAACATTTCTACAACCACGTTGCAGAGCTTGTTGAAACTGAGAGTAAGAATTGTTCTCCCTTTGATCCATATTAATTAATTTGAATTTGTCTAGATTTGAATGTATATAGACATGTTTTAATGCTAGATACATTCAAATATAAACAAATTCAAATCAATTAATTTAGATCAGAGAGAGTAGTACAAGATGTTTAGAAGAAAGCCTTGAGCGCGAGCTGCGCGATGCGAGCGGCAGCCATGGCCGCCACCGGGAAGCGGCGGAGGTGGAAGGAGAGCAGGGCGATGGCCAGGGCGGCCGCCCACAGCACCAAACCAGCGGCGAGGTGGCTGTCGGCAAGGCCAGGCACGGCGGCACGGAGGAGAAAGGAGGCGCCGAGCAGCACGTAGACGGCGGCGTGGAAGTGGAGGCGCCGCTCCAGCTGGTGCGCGGCATTGTCGTCGAGGAATAACGGCGCCGGAGGTGCTGCCATTTGTCTAGATCTTATTAATAGCACCTGCTGTGCCTGTGAGCTTGTAGGTTCTACCGGTGCTCTTTGTTCGAGTGTCTCGGCTCCTATCAACGGATATGAACTCGTGGGTGTATGTTGTTAATTAAGCAAGTGCGCTCTATATATATAGGTAATTAGAGAGTGGACGGGCGGGAGACCTCTCTGATCTCTACAATTAATATCACCTGGTATCAGCATCAGCTCAACAGTCGAAAACCTCACTATTAGCGGGTGACGGCTATACATGGTCGTCGTCGTCGTCGTCTCTACTGGTTGTGGTGGCACCCGTACGCGCTCGCTCGGTGGCGCGTGACGACTCGAAAAGTGAAGGGAGAGGTCATCACTCGTCAGGCCGTGTTGGTAATGCTGGTGCCAATCTGTGGAGGGCGCGACATAAATGGGACAGCGGAGATGGATCAAGGGTCGGAAGGCCGGGGAGCCGATCGAATTGGGGTGGTATGTGGCGGGGACAATTCGAGCGCGACCGGCCGGAACATGTATGTCGGCTCGCGCCATCCGGGAGATGAGAGAGTGCACATTGTGCTGGCATGCATGCACATACAGCACGTGCGCCCAGGCCACACCAATGGAGCGCTGACGGCTGCGCGGACAACTGCTCGGTGCTCGTCCGCAGCTATGCGCGTGTGGATGTACCTAAAGGTTAGGGCATCTCCACCTGGCGAGACCAAACAAACAATTCAAATGGTTTGTTGGTCTGTTTAGGTCGATCCATCGACTTTTTTTTTGTCATGGTCCGATCTGTCAAGCCAGCCGCGTCCAGCAGCGGGACTCAAACGGATAAAAAGGGATAGGTCAGTCCAAGAGAAGAAGGCTCATTTTGTGGCTACAGCTTGGCTAGTTCCGCGTCTGTCCGGATAGATCTATCCAACCATCAGATTTGCGTCATAGATGGATCGGTTCGCCTGAATTAATCTGGATGGGTCGTGCCGCTGGGACGTCGCGAATGTCCGCGTGTTCGGACGGACCGGTTAGGACACGTTTGAACTGTTTGGGTAGACCCGGTGAAGATGCCCTTACAGTGGTTGACAGGGCAATCTTATTTTGTACATGCAACTTTAAGAGTGCATAAAACATGTTATACAGCACATTTCTTCAACAATTAATGTTTGCAGGTTTTGAGAATTAGGATATGATTAAAATAAAAGTAAAACATGTGTGACTAAGAGAAGGTATCTCGAATAATGAAAATACTATTTTTTTTCTTGCTAAGAAAAAAACACACCTTCAGTTCTGAATTATAAGAAGTTTATGGCATTCTTCTAAATCGCATGTACATGTCTTAATATGTCTACTCACTCATTTCGATCGTATGTAGTCTACATTAAAATATCTAAACCTCTTTTTAATTCGCAAACCAAGGGTACAATTTCTCTCTCCTCAACTTAGCAATCATATATATTATACTATGGATTAAGCTTGGTGACATACATAAGCAATGAGGACACTTGCACACCTTGTGTGGGTCGGGAAGCTTTATGGTGGATTTTTTTTTGGAAAATTCAAATTTAAAGATTTAAAAAGTTTTAATAAAAATAACAGGATACAAATAATAATTTCTAATACACGCGTACAAAATCTTATATGAAAATATTTTGTATTCTGACCTCCTAAAAAAGAATAAGCTTAGTGACATGCATAAGCAATGAGGACACTTGCACATCTTGTGTCTGTGGAGTGTGGGTTCGGACAGGCTCCATGGAGAATTTTTTTTGAAAAATTAAAATTTAAAGATTTAAAAAGTTTCAATAAAAATACTAAAATACAGATAATGATTTATAATACACGCGTACAAAATCTTATGTGAAAATATTTTGTATTCTGGTCTCCTAAAAAAGAAAAAAACAGATCTCAACATAAACGGTGCAATTTTGAATGGGCCTTCTTTTTCCCAAAATTTGTCATATTTAACTCTTTTGTTGCGCCTGAAATATAAGGTATTTTCTATTAAATTTTTGTAGGCGTGTATTTCATAATGTTGGCTACACGCTAGGTATCTTTTCTAAAATATTTAAGGAATTTAAATTTTTTTTAGAAAGGGCTCCATGGAGCCCGTGCTCTAAAGCGATTTTCCATGGAGTTGACTCTCTCTATTCGTCTTCCTCAAGGGCTCTGGCTAGGGTTTCTGGCTGCCGCCTATAATTCTTCGACTACTACCACACTAAGCCCGCTTAGTTGCAACTCCTTTAGGATGCTTCCCCTGGCCTCATCTCGACCACCGTGCAGGAATGCGTGAGGTGGGTGCATGGAATCGTTGCTCCAAGCGAAGGTGTCACATAGGAGGATGAGTCGGTGGCGATGAGGTGCTACACGAGGCACTGGTCAGGTGGGGGTCTTTGAGACACATCTCAAGAAAGGGTCTTTGGCGTGGAGTTGAGCCCGCAGAGGAGGCGTGGGACGTTGACTCTAGGGCAGCACCGCGTGGGAGAGGGAGGCGCCTGGATTGGTCACTCTGCCTAAACCTTTTGGCCCGTATTTGCTTAGAGATGAGGAAAGGCGCTTCCTCCTCAGGTCGTCCACCTCTCTCATTTGCTCCTCTCCTTCACTATCAGCTCTCTCTTCTCCTTCAACTTGTGATCAACAAGCAGACGTCCTGAGTAGGCGTTGTTGTGAACCCCCAAGTTGAGTTGTCATTTCCTGTTAGAGTATAGGTCGGCTAGGGCACCGTCCGCCTCTCCTCTTCCTATTTGAATCGTAACTCTATCTCTATTAGTCTTCGAGTCCAAGTCAGTTGTAATCTATATAAACATCCCACTGTTGTTGAAATCAATACAAGTCATTATTCTCTCAAACTATCATGGTATTAGACGCCTAGGTTTTTCGCACCTGGGATGGCGCCTCCACCTCCGCCGCCAAAGCGGCTACCACCCCCAACTCGGCCCCTCTTCTCCATGGCCGAGTTCCGTGCTGCCGGCATTCCTCCCTCCCCTTTTCCTCCTCCACAACTACATCCACCCAACCACCACCTTCCCAAATTCCGAAGATCTCTCTAGCTGACACCATCGCCGATGTCTTCCCCTTCATACCGATCTCGCTCGACCTCGACGCCCACAACTACTACCAATGGCGCCACCTTTTCACCATCCACCTCGCTGCGGCCTCCGTCATCATATAGATCCCTCCTACCCTCCACAGCCTGCCGATCCCCGTTGGATCAAAGATGATCTCACCATCATCCAGTGGATCTACACCCGCATCTCCACGGAGCTCTTCAACCTGGTCTCCTCCGACGACGCCACCGCCGTCGATCTATGGGCCTCTCTCCAGCAGTTGTTCTAGGACAACTCCGACGCGCGCATCAACGCACTCAACACAGAGCTTCGCACGACCACCCAGGGAGATGCCCTGGTCACCCTCTTCTGTCAGCGGATCTAGTCCATCGGCGACAAACTCCATGAGCTTGGTGATCACGTCGACGCCGCACCCTCATCAACGCCCTCCTCGTCGACCTCGGCGATCAGTTCGAGAAACAATAGTCCTTCATCCCCATGCTGAAGCCCTACCCCACCTTCAAGGAGGCGCGTTCCCTTCTCCGGCAAGAAGAAAAGAATCAAGCCCGCAAGGCACAACGGGCTCCACACGTCTTCCACGCCACCGCTCCTGCCGCGGCAGGGGATCCGCCCTCAAGGCTGTCGTGGCAGCCGCCTGCGCACTCACCTCCTGCCGCGCAAGCTGCAGCCCTGACACCGCCTCCTGGATGGCGCCCGAGCCCTAATTACAGGGGCAAGAACCCGAACTAGGCCTCCCATGACGCGCTCCTCCGGCCCTGCACCTGCTTCTTCATCGACTGCTTCTTCGTCGCCTGCGCCACCTTCCGGGCCTCCTCACGACCCTTGGACTGGCCTTGTGCAGGCTTGGTCGATGCCATGGTCGGCCCCGTCTCCGTATGGTTCCCCTCCCGCATACACATGCGCATGGAATCCCGTTCTTCGTCTAGCCACGGGCTCTCCCAGCCTCCTCGGTCCTCGTCCGCCGGCTCATGTCTACACCGCGACTGCTACACCACCCAGCGTGCCCTACTACCACATCCCGGGCTCCTACGGCACCATGCAAACTCCGTACACGTACAACCAGCTACCGCCCCTCCCCTACGTCAACATGCAAGCTCCCGGCTCCTCTGCTCCTCTCCTGCAGCCGAACTGGGACCAAGCCGCCTTCATTAGTGCCATGAACAACTTTACACTAAATAATGAAGGTACGGATTGGATTTTCGATTCTGGTGCATCCTCGCATATGTCTTCAAATATGAATTTGCTGTCAGCTTGTTTCTCCTCTCCCTTTTCCATAATCACTATTGGCGTTGGCTCCATAATTCCCGTCTCTTGCGCCGGAAATTCTCACATCTCTTCATCTTATGCTAATTTTCTTCTATGTAATATTCTTGTTGTTCCTTCCTTATCAAAAATCTTATTTCTGTTCGATAATTCTGTATTGTCAACAAAGTTATTATGGCTTTTGACCCTTTTGGTTTGTCTGTGAAGGATCTGAAAACGGGGGAGGTTCTCGCTCGGTACAATAGCACGGGCGATCTTTATCCACTTCATGGCACACCCATATCCCCCCCCCCCCCCCCGGCGCCATGCTTGCATCTGTTGATTTATGGCATCGTCGTCTAGGCCACCCAAATAAAACTACTTTGTCGTCTTTGCTTCAAGATTTTTGTATACCTAGTTCTAGTTCCTCTCACAATCCCTCTCTTTGTAATGCCTGTCAATGCGGCAAACATGTCAGATTACCTTTTGGCACCTCAACTACTGTTAGTACCTTTCCATTTGAGCTTCTTCATTGTGATTTATGGACATCTCCAGTTCCTAGTATTTCTGGTTACAAATATTATCTTGTGATTCTGGATGACTACTCTCACTATATTTGGACTTTTCCTCTTCGTGCAAAATCTGATGTACATACAGTTTTCATAAATTTTCGGCAGTATGTTCTTACTCACTTTGGCTTGCCTATTCGATTTATTCAATATGATAATGGACGAGAATTTGACAACATTACAAACCGCAGTTTCTTTCTTTCTCAAGGAATTCTTCTTTATTTTTCCTGTCCTTATACTTCTCCCCAAAACTGTAAAACCGAACGTTCTCTTCGTTCTATAAATGACATTCTTCGTATTTTACTTTTGCAAGCCTCTCTTCCTTCTAGTTTTTGTCCTGAAGCTCTTCGCACTGCCACTTTCTTCATCAATGTTCTCCCCACCAAAACGTGTCCACTTTATTCACCCTTTCAATCTTTATTTTTGGTCGGCCCTGTCTTCGTATGGCGCCCCTCCCGCATACACATGCGCATGGAGTCCTGGTCTTCGTCCAGCCACGGGCTCTCCCGACCTCCTCGGTCCTCGCTGCCGGCTCACGTCTACACCGCGACTTCTACACCACCACCCAGCGTTCCCTACTACCACATCCCGGGCACCTACGGCACCATGCAAGCTCCATACGCGTACAACCAGCTATTGCCCCTCCCCTACGTCAACATGCAAGCTCCCAGCTCCTCTGCTCCTCCCCTGTAGCCGAACTGGGACCAAGCCGCCTTCATCAACGCCATGAACAACTTTACACTAAATAACGAAGGTACGGATTGGATTTTCGATTCCGGTGCATCCTCGCATATGTCTTCAAATATGAATTTGTTGTCAGCTTGTTTCCCCTCTCCCTTTTCCACAATCACTATTGGCGATGACTCCACAATTCTTTTCTCTTGCGCCGGAAATTCTCACATCTCTTCATCTTATGCTAATTTTCATCTACGTAATACTCTTGTAGTTCCTTCCTTAATCAAAAATATTATTTCTGTTCGACAATTATGTATTTACAACAAAGTTATTATGGCTTTTGACCCTTTTGGTTTGTCTTTGAAGGATCTGAAAACGGGGGAGGTTCTCGCCCGGTACAATAGCAACGACGATCTTTATCCACTTCATGGCGCACCCATATGCACCATCCGCGCCATGCTTGCATCTATTGATTTATGGCATCTTCATCTAGGTCACCCAAATAAAACTACTCTGTTGTCTTTGCTTCAAGATTTTTGTATACCTAGTTCTAGTTCCTCTCACAATCCCTCTCTTTGTAATGCTTGTCAATGCGGCAAACATGTCAGATTACTTTTTGGCACCTCAACTATTATTAGTACCTATCCATTTGAGCTTCTTCATTGTGATTTATGGACATCTCTAGTTTCTAGTGTTTCTGGTTATAAATATTATCTTGTGATCCTAGATGACTACTCTCACTATATTTGGACTTTTCCTCTTCGTGCAAAATATGATATACATACAGTTTTCATAAATTTTTGGTAGTATGTTCTTACTCACTTTGGCTTGCCTATTAGATTTATTCAATGTGATAATGGACGAGAATTTGACAACACTACAAACCGCAGTTTCTTTGTTTCTCAAGGAATCCTTCTTTGTTTTTCCTGTCCTTATACTTCTCCCTAAAACGGTAAAACTAAACGTTCTCTTTGTTCTATAAATGACATTCTTCGCACTTTACTTTTGCAAGCCTCTCTTACTTCTTGTTTTTGGGTTGAAGCTCTTCGCACTGCCACTTTCCTCATCAATGTGCGCCCCACCAAAACGTGTCCTCTTTATTCACCCTTTCAATATTTATTTTTGGTCGACCCCGTCTCCGTATGGTGCCCCTCCCGCATACACATGCGTATGGAGTCCCGGTCTTCGTCCAGCCACGGGCTCTCCCGGCCTCCTCGGTCCTCGGCCGCCGGCTCACGTCTACATCGCGACTGCTACACCACCACCCAGTGTGCCCTACTACCACATCTCGGGCTCCTACGACACCATGCAAGCTCCGTACGTGTACAACCAGCTACTGCCCCTCCCCTACATGAACATGCAAGCTCCCGGATCCTCTGCTCCTCCCCTGCAGCCGAACTGGGACCAAGCGGCCTTCATCAACGCCATGAACAATTTTACACTAAATAACGAAGGTACGGATTGGATTTTCGATTCCGGTGCATCCTCGCATATGTCTTCAAATATGAATTTGTTGTCAGCTTGTTTCCCCTCTCCCTTTTCCATAATCACTATTGGTGATGGCTCCACAATTCCTGTCTCTTGCGCCGAAAATTCTCACATCTCTTCATCCTATGCTAATTTTCTTCTACGTAATATTCTTGTTGTTCCTTCCTTAATCAAAAATCTTATTTCTGTTCGACAATTCTGTATTGACAACAAAGTTATTCTGGCATTTGACCCTTTTGGTTTGTCTGTGAAGGATCTAAAAACGGGGGAGGTTCTCGCTCGGTATAATAGCACGGGCGATCTTTATCCACTTCGTGGCGCACCCATATCCATCCCCCGCACCATGCTTGCATCTGTTGATTTATGGCATCGTCGTCTAGGCCATCCAAATAAAACTACTCTGTCGTCTTTGCTTCAAGATTTTTGTATACCTAGTTCTAGTTCCTCTCACAATCCCTCTCTTTGTAATGCTTGTCAATGCGACAAACATGTCAGATTACCTTTTGGCACCTCAACTACTGTTAGTACCTTTCCATTTGAGCTTCTTCATTGTGATTTATGGACCTCTCCGGTTCCTAATATTTCTGGTTATAAATATTATCTTGTGATCCTGGATGACTACTCTCACTATATTTGGACTTTTCCTCTTCGTGCAAAATCTAATGTATATACAGTTTTCATAAATTTTCTGCAGTATGTTCTTACTCACTTTGGCTTGCCTATTCGATTTATTCAATGTGATAATGGACGAGAATTTGACAATAGTACAAACCGCAGTTTCTTTCTTTCTCAAGGAATCCTTCTTCGTTTTTCTTTTCCTTATACTTCTCCCCAAAACGGTAAAGTCGAACATTCGCTTTGTTCTATAAATGACATTCTTCGCACTTTACTTTTGCAAGCCTCTCTTCCTTCTCGTTTTTGGGCTGAAGCTCTTCGCACTGCCACTTTACTCATCAATGTTCGCCCCACCAAAACGTGTCCTCTTTATTCACCCTTTCAATTTTTATTTTTATCTCACCCAGACTATTCTTTCTTGCGTATTTTTGGTTGCCTTTGTTTTCCAAACATTGCCTCTACAGCATCCAATAAACTCGAACCACGTTCCTTACCTTGCATTCATCTTGAACTTTCTGATGATCACAAAGGATATCATTGTTTTGATCCCTCTTCTAGTCGTGTTATTGTTTCTCGCCATGTTACTTTTGATGAAAATACTTTTCCTTATGCTGCCACCAAACTCACTCCCTAAGCCAAACCTCCAGTCCCCACCACTACCAAAACACCCTTTGTTCAACCCACTGTCTCCCCTGCCGCGGCAGATTTTTGCCCCGTTTCTCTGCCGCGATAGCCTTCCGTGGCAGACTTTTCGCCTGTTTCTCTGTCGCGGCAGACTGCCATGGCAGAACTTTCACCCAATTCTTTGCCACAGCAGGAACCTGTCACCACCCCCACCACTGTCGTGTCCACCCCTCGTAGCACCACTTCCCCTACCCTACCACTGAACCATCTACCTCCTCACCCGATCCACCAACACCTACTGTCAATTCTTCCTCCACACCCACCTTACCACCTAATGTCGTTCCTATTCAACCACCTACAAATGATCACGTCATGTGCACACGTGGAAAACTTGGCTTTCTTCTCCCCTCTAAAACGTCTCAATCTCACAACCACCACCACAATTTCCCCTATACCCACATCTTACAAACGATGCTCTTCTTGATCCTCTTTGGTTTTCAGCTATGCGTGATTAATTTGATGCTCTTCAACAAAACAATACCTGGGTTCTTTCCCAAACCATCTGGTGTTAATGTTGTTTCTGGTAAATGGGTCTTTCGACACAAATTTAACTCTGATGGCTCTCTTGCTCGTTACAAAGCTCGCTGGGTTTGTCGCGGTTTTTCACAACAATATGGCATTGATTTCGACGAGACTTTTTCCCCCGTTGTCAAACCAAGCACTATTCGCGTCGTTCTTAGTCTTGTCGTTTCTTCTTCATGGCCGATTCATCAACTTGATATTAAAAATGCTTTTCTCCATGGTACTAGCAACCCTCTGGTTTTGAGCATCCCTCTTCTCCCAATCTTGTTTGTTTACTCAAAAAATATCTTTATGGTCTCAAATAGGCTCCTCGTGCCTGGTTTCAATGTTTTGCTACTTTCATTCAAAGCATTGGTTTTATCTTTTCTAAATCTGATTCTTCCCTATTCATTTTTCGTTCCTCCGAAAATACTACATATCTTCTCCTTTATGTTGATGACCTGCATATCTTCTCCTTTATGTTTATGACATTATTCTTACTGCCAGCTCCGACTGTTTTCTCCAACATATTATTTCTTCACTTCATCGTGAATTTTCCATGACTGATCTAGGACCTTCCCATCATTTTCTTGGTATTAATGTTTCTCGCACAAAGTCCTCACTTTTTGTTTCTCAACGACAATATCTTTTGGATTTGCTTTCACGGGCTGGTATGTCCGATTGTCAAACCTCTCGCACTCCGGCCGATATAGGTGCCAAACTGTCGGCCGATGGAGATCCTGTTTCCGATCCCACATTTTATCGTAGCATCACTGGTGCTCTTCAGTACGCCGCTCTCACTCGTCTTGACATTTTTTATTCAGTTCAGCAAGCCTGTCTTTTCATGCATGATCCTCGTGCTCCTCACCTTGCTCATGTAAAACGGATTCTTCGATATTTAAAAGGCACTCTTGATCACGGTCTTCTTCTAAACACTTCTTCTCCTACAAGCTTGACAGTTTATTCTGATGCAGACTGGGCAGGTTGTCCAGATACTCGACAGTCCACATCCGGATTTTGCGTTTATTTAGGAGATAATCTTGTTTCTTGGTGTTCTAAAAGGCAAGTAACAGTTTCCAGGTCTTCTGCTGAGGCTGAGTATAGGTCGGTTGCCCATGCCGTGGCGGAGGCGGTGTGGCCGCGTCAGCTACTCGTCGAGCTTCATCGTCCCCTGGAGCAAGCCACCATTGTTTATTGTGATAATATTTCTGCAGTCTACATGGCGTCCAATCCCGTTTAGCATCGGCGCACGAAGCATATTGAGATTGACATTCACTTTATTCGTGAGAAGGTGGCTCTTGGCGACGTTCGCGTTCTTCATGTTCCTACTAGTGCATAATTTGCTGATATTTTTACTAAAGGACTTCCCACTTTATCATTTACAGACATTCGCTCCAGTCTTAATATCGTTACCCCTGATGTTGAGACTGCGGGGGGATATTAGAGTATAGGTCGGCTAGGGCACCGGCCGCCTCTCCTCTCCCTATTTGAATTATAGCTCTATCTTAGTCTTGGAGTCCAAGTCAGTTGTAATCTATATAAACAGCCCACCGTGGTTGAAATCAATACAAGTCATTATTCTCTCAAACTATCATTTCTTTCTCCCCAACTCTCTTTTTTTCCTTCTTCTTGTCAATTTGCAAATTTGTTACAGATGGACATGATTGTTTCTGAATTTTGTATCACCAATCCTGAAAATAATGTGTTTATTTATTGGTTAGGGAAATCATGTGCTTAGAAAAAGGAAATAAACATTTATTTATTTTTAACCTGAAAATATCCATTTATATCCTAATAATAAGATTGGACTTAAGTGCTAGCAACACTTCACCAATTACGCACACTCTCAGTGTATTAAAAGAGCTAGATATAAAAGAGAAATAAGGACATAACCAACTCGCGTGCTCACTCACGATATTTAACGCAATACAGACGAGACGAAGCTGGCATGGCCACCTAGTATATTATTACCTGTAGTAACTAAGATAGTACCACCGTACATGTCTTAGTTAATGGACATCCATGTGCACTGCAACAATAGTATCGTCCATTGAGGAATTCAAGTAAACAACGTACTCTGTGTCTGAACCACAGCAGTCACGTCGTCTTCTCTCCAACGATGGTGAAGGACCGTCAGGTCTTCTCGGAATGGTGTTTCGAGTTTGAACTTGATTGTTCCGCTTATCTTGAGTGGGCTTAGCCCCGTGGTGAGTGTGTGCGTGGCCCCATACATGGTGTCGGTATTTGTTGTATAGTTTTCGTCCGATTTTTGCTAACGGTGTGGCTGGTTTTTGTTCAAGATTGTGCAACCAAAATTAATTTTGGCTAGTTAAATCTTTTCTTGCACAAATTGGGAAAAATAAACTAGAATTGACGGTGGAGCATTGGCAAGACAAAAGGTTAGCAATTATCCAAACAAAAACCAATTTTTTGATCATGACCAAAAAATTGGTGAGGTACACTTTGGTTACAATCCAGCATGCCCTCTCTTCTCAACTAATGGGTAAGACAAAAGCTTTTATCTTGGTTTAAATGAAAAAGGGATCACGCACAAAACATCTATAAACTGATAATCCCATTTCTTTTAGTCTACATTCTAGACCAAACATCTATTTTATATTAATCTACGAGTTCTTCCTTTTGGGCAACAATAACACAAAAAACGAAGCGGTCCTGCTCCCTCTATCTTGTTATTTCCAGTGTAGCTTGGATTTGCTGTTAGTACCTACTCCCTCCGTTTGGAAATATAAGATGTTTTAGGTTTGTGAATGAGATGTATCTAGAGTAAAATGGAAGCGAAGCTTGTACGTATCCCAACAACACCGTCTTAATTAAAATGGAGTATTTCTTAGAAGTCACGAATAAAATATATCTAAATACATATAAATTTAGATAAATCTGTAACGTCTTATTTGGGATGAAAGGAGTATGAAACTTTTGGCAGACTATGAAACTTTGCCGGTTGGTACCGGACACGATAAAAAAGCATGTTCCCCGTTTTTCGCTGGGCGTGCATGGATGGTGCGCTTACTGCTGACCAGAAGAACGCCCTCCGCCCTGTGTATTCTCGGCGCCAGCTTGCATGACCAAGTATGTGATCAAGTAAGACAGGAATGAAAAGGTTAGACAGGAATCATAACCAAAAAAGATGAGGGGAAAACGATACATGAGCCGGCCGCACCCTTCCGGACATGCGTGTGCACGTTTCGGTACTTTATTTTACCTACGGAAAGCACCTCAGAGATGTGACATCCTCTCTGCAGTTATGAGTCAGCATGGACAGCGACGTACGGCATTGCCGTGAAAACTCGCAAGCCGGCCTCGTTGCCACGGTCCACCGCCGCCGGGAGGGTGGTGCGACTGTTGCACCCGGCCGGCGCCGCATGGTCGACTTGTTAAGTCTCGGTCAATTCTTTCCCACCCTTGAAACACCATCATTCAGGTTCAGTTGATTGTGTACTGGCAAACCGCGACATATAAGCAATACCTTTTCGTATCAAGAGCGCGTGCATGCATGTGACCAGTTCAGTTCAAGGTCGCCCCAAACTCCAACAGAATAACAGGGCTAATTTATGTCATTGTACTGTTGATTATTAAGCATAATTTTCGCAATTAGTTCTAA
Organism: Avena longiglumis; assembly: GCA_030063025.1. Taxonomy (NCBI): domain Eukaryota; kingdom Viridiplantae; phylum Streptophyta; class Magnoliopsida; order Poales; family Poaceae; genus Avena; species Avena longiglumis. Next base: position 444,438,689 of record CP125977.1, read on the forward strand.
AACATAAAACATGACTCCACCAGCTACGATTATCTGAAACTCTAACATACTATATGTATTAATCAATATAAACATGGTATACGTATTGATCGGTTATCGATGAAGTCGTCGTTAGAGCATCGACGACCGCAACTTCTCGAAGGAGACGGCGTTGAAGACGAGTCGCCCGTGGTGCTCCACATCTCCCGGGAAGACGCACAGTGGTAGCGAACTTGGGCAGTCGCGCGGAACGTTTCACAAAAACCTCTCTTCCGTACAGAATCGCAAATACGAGTGGTTTCGGAGACCTGCTCTCCCGTCTGCCGGTGAACGCCGATACGCGGGATGGAGTAGACTATGGTGATTGTGTAAATAGAGAGGTTGGCAAAACCCTTTGATTCCAGTATATTGTGTTAGAGGCCGTATAGGTGCTTATATAGAGCAGCTCGGAAAATCCCATACAAGACCCAACATGGACCAAATTCACATCGCACACGTTTGGGTTGGCTGTAGATAGTCCAGGATCCGGGAGTGACCTGAACCCACTAATTGTTGACACGTCTGTCAAATCATACACATTTTTCTGAGCAATAAAATAATACTCAGCTCGATGAGATTCCTGCAACCCGCGGCGCACGTCGTTACGAGACGAGCGGGCAAGTTGTAACACCTCGGACTCTCCATGCCAGGATGTCACTCCTAGCAGCTTGCTAGAATCTCTAGACTGACTCACAGACCAACACTAGTCTTTTTGTGCACTTTGTCCTTACTCATACGCACCCAGTATCCACTCCCCGTCGGTCACCCATCCTCAAATTGCTCTAGGCCAAACACGCTTAACCTTCAGAGTTCTTTTTACGATGAGCTTCCGAAAAAAAAAGTTATAACTTGTTGGTATGAGTAGTGTTGGCGTGTTATTGAAGCCTCGTTGGGAGACCCCAAGAGCAAGGTATGATGAGCACAACAGCAAGTTTTCCCTCAATAAAAAACCGAGGTTATCGAACCAGTAGAAGGAAGAAAACGACTCAAATGTGTTGCTACCTGTACAACACAAACTCAATACTTTGCCCCCAACGAATAGTGAAGTTGTCAATCTCACTGGTTTGTTGAAAACAAAGGATTAACTGTACGGTGTGGGAGGTAATAGTGGTTTGCAACAAGTAAACAGTAATAGTGGAAGATGTATCAATGATAAAGATTGGACCGGGGTCCATAGTTCACTAGAGGTTTTTTTCTTAGATAAACAAACATGGCATTTATGACTAGAAATTACAGCAGGACAATTGATAGGACTGAGCAAGGCATAACAATGCAATACTAGACATTCATGATCCTATGAAATTCGATTGGGCAATACAACAAGATACATAGACCGCCATCCAACTGCATCTATGACTAGAAATCCACCTTCGGATTATCATCCGAACCCCCTCCAGTATTAAGTTGCAAGCAACAGATAACTGCTTTAAGCAAAGTGTGTACGGTAAAAAAATCCACTTGTTCCATGAACAAGAGACTGTTGTTTTCTCCCTAGTGGCAACAGCACATCTACAACCTTAGAGATTTCTGTTATTTCCCTTAGATTAAATAGAGGCATGAACACACTATCGAGCATAAATACTCCTCTTGGAGTCACTAGCATCTACTTGGCCAAGATAGCTTCTAGAAACGGAGAGCATTCAAGATCTCAAACAACACAGACATGATAGGATCAATAAGACAAAACCATTAATCAATCTGACATAGTAATCTCAATATCCATCGGATCCCCGCAAACACAAAATGCATGATTACAAATAGATAAGATCTTGATTATGAATGGAGCTCACAAGATCTAAACATGATAGCACAAAGGAGGAAATACAACCATCTAGCTACTACATGGACTTGTAGTCCAAGGTGGAACTACTCATGCTTCATACTGAAGGCTGGCATGTTGAAAAAGAAGGCCTCCGGGATTATCTCCCCTCCGGCAGGGTGCCGGGAAGAGCTTCAGATCCGCCCCGATCTAGGGACGATGGTGGCGGTGGCTACAGATGGTTTCATGGAATATTGATTGGGTAATTAGGGTTTAGGCATCGGGGGGTCTTTATAGGCGAAGAGGCGAGGCAGGGGGTCGCCAGGGTGGTCGCACCCTCCCAGGCTCAGGCCCTCCTTGGACGCGCGGCCAGGGGGTGTGGCCCCCTGCTGGCTCTCCTTCGTCTCGTATTCAGGCTTCGTGTTCCCCACGGTAAAATATTGACTTTGGTTTTGTCCCGTCCAATTCCGATAATATTGATTTTCTGCCTTTCTAGAACCAAAAATGTAATAAATGCATAACCTTTGTGGCATCTTGTTAATAGGTTAGTACCAGAAAACATATAAAAACACCTCAAAGTATAGACAAAGCAAAGCAAAGTATATACTAAACAAGCATGAAACATCAAAAATTATAGATACGTTTCCGACGTATCAAGTAGCATATTAATCCTATTAAGACAGGATATCACATACACTTACCCTTAGAAGATCGACCCTCTCGTCGATCAACCACAAGCCAGGAACGTCCTCTTTTGGCACACGTATGTGCATCCAGTGCCGGCACATGTGCCATGCCGTGTCACTCTGGGCCACACGCGCCATACTCATCATGTCATCCACTGACCCGCACAAGCCCGTGTAACCGCGAGGATCAACTCTAATAGCACTTGTAACACCCTAGACTCTTCGTGCCGGGCTGTCACTCCTGACAGCTTACTAGGATCTCTGGACTGACCCCACAGACCAATACTAGTCTTTTTATGCACATTTTCCTTACTCGTGCGCAACCGGTACCATTTCTTCGCCTGTCACCCATCCTCAAATTTCTCTAGGCCAAATACGCTTAACCTTTAGAGTTCTTTTAGGATGAGCTTTCAAAAAAGATGTTGCAACTTGTTGGTACGAGTAGCATATTAATCCTATTAAGCCATGCGCCACCATCTCACATGAGCGAGTTGTTGATACGTCGTAAATGTATCTATAATTATTTATGCTCCATGCTTGTTTTGTACCAACTATCATATGTTTTGTCTACACTTTGAGGTACTTTTATACATTTTCTGGAACTAACCTATTAAAAAGATATCGTAGTGTCAGTTTTCTATTTTCTGCTATTTTTGGTTTTAGAAAAGCTAGTAAAAAATATTCTTGGAAATGGATGGAACAAAAGCGGAAGTCAATATTTTACTGTGACGAAGACGAAGTCTAGAGGGGGATGAAGAGGCGCCATAGGGCGGCCACACCACCCCATGGTGCGGGTCCACCCTAGGCCACGCCAGGGCATGGTGTGGCCCCCCTGGCCCTCAACCGACCTTGCCCCTTCGCCTATATAAACCCCCCTGAAAGGATCATATGGGAACCTAGAGGGGGTGAATAGGTGCTACTTCAAATTTTATTCTTTTTCAAATTAAGTTTTGACAATAAGGTAAATTCTCTAGATAATGCAACTATGGTGAATTTACCTATATGACACTTATGCAAGGGCTACCTCAACACAAAGTAGTAGCAAGTACGTAAGGTGCGGTAAAGGATAGAAGTAACCGAAAAGTGGACGCGGAGGCACAAGGATTTGTTTCCCGTAGTTCCTTCCTTTTGAGGGGAAGTAAGTCTACGTTTGGAGAGGGGGTGGTTTCAAACCACCAACGCCACGAGAGTCCTCCCTTGTTCTCCGATGAATCTCACCCCAACGGGATCGATTCACCTTCCACTATATCGGCAACCTTCAAGGTGGAAGCCGACACCGTTACAAGTTTGGGGCACACATCCATAACTTAATCGGAGGCTCCCAAATACAAGCAAGCTGTCAAAGCAATCAAAGACAAGCTTGTAAGAACAAAAACAAGAACTAGGGTTTCCAAAAAAACACTAGAGCAAAGGGGCCCTCAATGAAATGAGGGGGAAATGAAGATCTCTTTTGGTGAAGTAGTAGATCGGGGACTCCTCCTTCGATTCCCCAAAGATCAAGGACTTTGGGTGGTGGGATGAGAAGATCTTGAGGATTTGGGTGGCTCCAATGGACTCCAATGGTTAATGCACTGAGCAACTTGTCCCAAGGTAGGTGGAGGGGTATTTATACCCCTCCACAAAATCTGACCGTTGATGCATTTATTGCAGCGGTAGTACCAGAAGTTCAAGCGGTACTACCGGAGAACTCCGGTACTACCGGACCTGGTACCGGACCACCTTTCTTTCAAACTGCATCAAGTCTTTCCCCCAGCGTTACTACTATTGCTGCTACCGGAAAGCGGTAGTACCGCTTGTGGCAACCGGTACTACCGGACATAGAGAAAATAGTAGCTTTCAAACAAAGAAAAACTCTCTATCACGCCAGGTAGTAAAATGCGGTACTACCGCATTTTGCTACCGGCGCAGACAGAGGCTTTTTGCAACGTAAAAAGTCTACGTTGAAGCGATACTAAAATGCGGTACTACCGCATTTTAGTCTGAGAAGGCGTGCTTTTTGCAACGTGCAAAGTCTCTGCCCAATACTACTAAAAGCAAAGTGTGACTTTTGACAAACTGTAAAAATTTTCTGTCTGGTCCGGTAGCAAAAAGCGGTATTGGTACCGCTCCAGGCAGACAGTTTTTGAACGTTCGTAGATCTTTTTAATGTACCTGTGACACACTTAGCAAAACATTAGTCCAATATGTGTGTTGTTATCAAACACCAAAATCACTAGGGATAGCAAATGCTCTTTCAATCTCCCCCTTTTTGGTGTTTGATGACAACACACATTTTGCAGGGAAATCTAGTGATGACAAGATGTAGATGGGGCTCCCCCTAGATATGTAGAAACAAGCCCCATACATTCTAACAAGCTACCTGGGAGTAGAAGTCGCACATAGAAGACATACCTTTGCTAAGTAACATGTGATGACCAATATTGATAAGGAATGGGGAAGGTCGTCACATAGGATGGATCCAAACAAGAATAGCCATATTACACACAAGATGGATCCATATGATAACCACATAGTCTTATCATACATAGCACAAATAGTTAGTTCACACATAGTAAGTCACACATAATAAGAGGCAACCAAATAAAGTTCACAAGCGAATAAAATCAACGGCAAGAACGAGCTTGTGACTTTCCCTCGCAAATCCCGCATACCTAATGTGCAACTTCTCCCCCTTTGGCATCAAGACGCCAAAAAGGGACAAGAGCAACACTAACGCCCCAGAGATCACTCATCATCATCATCAACAAAGTTGTCCCATGCGTCATCTTGAGGTGGAGGGGCACGGAACAAGGAGGTGACATCATCGTCCCAGTTGCTGTGCTTGGAGATCCATTGGTCTTCTGGGGTAATGTTGTTCTCGGAGCCCTTGGAAGTAGTCAAGCCTTGAGCCTCCATCATTTCCTTCTGACGAGCACATGCCTTCTTGGCATAGACATGGGCCTCGTACATGCGTTTTTGATTGTCCACTTGAAAGCAGAATATCTTCTTGAGTTTGTCATCAAACCTCTTGGCCCAAGATGGCTGAGCGGTCTTGCGACGAGAGACCACAAAAGCAGCATCCTGCGGTGCATCAGCAGCATCTCCTGAGTCCTCCTCAACCGGGTTCCCATCCTCATCAACAATCTGACCATCCGCATTGCGTGGTTTGAGATGGGTCTTGATCAGCAGATTCTTGTGGCGGTGAGTGGCAAGACGAAGATTAGACAAGTTATGGGCAATCACAGGGCACTTGCTAATGATGAGAGCCATGATGTATGGAGCAAAAGGAGGCACCCTCCTCTGAAAAGTGGCGCAGACCATCTCATTCCAAATAACATCCATCACATCCATAGGTAGGCCAGAGTCACGGTGGTGATAGGTGGCCATCATAATATCCACCATGAAAGCATGTATCTCATCAACATTCCCAGCACGAGGGGCGACGGTCTCACGAAAAATGCGATGCAATATGTCATATGTAGGGAGGAGCCCTTTGATCTTTCCAGGGATTCCGCGCCCTCGGATGTACAGTGGGGCAAGCACATATTTCTTCATGGGACGATCATTGGCATGACACCGAAAACCAATGGGAATGTCCTTGCCATGGTCTTCGTACCCAAGGGTATCCCCAAACTCAGCCAATGTTACTTGCTTGACAACACCCTCGGTCATCCAGGTGAGAGTCCGAGTATCATTCTTGGCAAAGTGAACGGTTGCATAGAACTGAGCAATGAGCATAGGATCATAGTTGCATCGGAACTCCATAATGGGAAGCAAGCCAATGTTGGTGCAAATGTCAATGGCCTCACCAAAGTAGTCCAGATGCTTCCTCACATGATTCATCTCGATCCATTTCTGAGGAACCACAATTTTATCATCTTTCATGAGAATCTCATGGAACACCCGCTCCTAAAAATCCGTATAGAAGAGGCTGTTTTCTCGAGCATGAGAGCGAGCTGCCCCATATGGACTGACCACCCGCAGAGCATGAAATTATGTCTTAGATATATCAAACAACAGCTTGGGCCCAGATGGCCCGGAACTTTGACTCTTGCGAGGACCTGAAGGAGGAGGAGGTGGAGGAGCTTTACCACGACCAGCACTTTGCTTGACCCCCCCACCCCGACGACCACGAGTTGTTTGCAGTTTCAGACGGGCACTAGGTTGTGGCATGACCTCCTCTTCTGACTCAGTCTCGGATTCTGACTCAAAGTCCTCTATATCATAGTGAGCTTTGGAGCGCTTGCGTGATCCCCAGGAACCCCCTGCACCTGTGAAAGAACGAGGGAGATAGCATAGGGGTAAGGGCACAAGAACCTGAGACAACACAGAGGATGGAGCTTGGTGTTTTTTTAAAAAAATTGCTGCCAGTACTGGGCGGTAGTACCGGACCTGCACTGGCGGTAGTACCGCCAAGCGGTAGTACCGGAAAAAGATTCCCGGTACTACCGGCCCGCGACTATAGTGCAGATCTGGACTAGAGATCCAAGTACGGGCAATAAATTTGTTGTAAAACACGATTTCCATCGGACCAAGTGATAGATCGGGTAAATAGCACACGATACAACCTCAAGAATGCGAGTTTTAACCAAGAATCGAAGTTACCCTAGATTCAATGGAGAAAACAAGGAAGAAGATGAGGAGGGTGGTAGTATCGGTGTCCATGACGGTGGGGAAGAGAGAGGAGCCCGCAGGGAGGCCGAATCCGGTGTGGATCCGGGAGAGGGAGGGAAGGGAGGGCTTCCTCCGACATCGTCTTGCACTGGTGGTGGCGTTGGTGAGGAGTGGAGATAGGGGATGAATGAGGCACTGAGGGGTGCCTCTCCCCCGTCTCCAGTCTTAACCGACGCGCACAAGCGGTAGTACCGGTTCCATGGGCGGTAGTATCGCTAAGCGGTAGTACCGGAGGTACAGGCCGGTAGTACCGCACCTGGGAAGTTTTCAGGCAGGAACCTGGAAACACAACCAGGGGCGTTAGTACCGCGAGTAACGTCCGGTAGTACTCAAGAAGCGTAGTACCGCCAGACAGATCTGGTAGTACCGTTACCATCAGGACAGAGAGCCAAGATACAGAAAAATGGAAGGTTCTTGTGCAGAGTAGATGGGTTTTGTTGGGGGATAAGAGTGGCATGGGTTTAGAGAGTCACGCGGATATGGGCCAATGCACTCAAAGAAAAATTACTAAAAACATATGGAGAGCCAAATATGAGTGCATGACAAAAAGAACAACACCAACTAGAGGATGAAAAACATGAGTAAGAACCAACTTAAAAAGTGACAAACACGAGTAAGCACGTCAACCTCTCGATTGAGAGGGGCGGTGGCCTAGGCCACCATATTTGAGTATACTCGGCTTGGCACCACGAAGATATATCTTGGGTCCAATACCGAAACTCATCATTAAGCTCACATATCACAAAATGATATTAAGAGGAATGATTTTGTTTACTTTGCGCATAATGGGGGGAAGGATAGTCCAATCAATTAGGACCGCACTCCCCCTATGTCCATGCCTACACCTAAACCAAACTTGGGTCGAGTATTAGGTGAGAGTGCAAGATAATCAAGTCAAACTCCTAGAATCTACGATATTTAGTTCATTCCTCAAGTAGCAAAACCTTGCTTCATCAAGTGGCTTCGTGAAGATATCGGCAATTTGATCTTTGGTTGATACATAGGATAGATCAATATCACCTCTAGCAACATGATCTCTAATGAAGTGATGTCGAATCTCAATATGCTTTGTTCTTGTGTGATCCACTGGGTTGTACGCAATCTTGATGGCACTTTCATTGTCACATAGAAGAGGCACTTTGTCACAATGGACACCGTATTCCTTTAAAGTTTGCCTCATCCATAGCAATTGGGTGCAAGCACTAGCGGCAGCAACATACTCGGCTTCGGCGGTGGAGAGAGATATACAATTTTGCTTCTTAGAAGACCAACATACCAAGGACCTACCAAGGAATTGGCAAGCCCCGGATGTTGATTTTCTATCATCCTTGTCTCCCGCCCAATCCGAATCCGTGTATCCACAAGGACCGAATGTTGAGCCTTGAGGGTACCAAAGACCATAAAATGGGGTATGAACTAAATATCGAAAGATTCTCTTGACCGCCATTAAATGGCTTTCCTTAGGAGCCGCTTGATATCTTGCACACACACCTACACTCAACACAATATTGGGTCTAGATGCACAAAGGTAAAGCAAAGAACCAATCATAGACCGGTATACCTTTTGATCCACCTCTTTACCATTTGGATTTTGTTCTAGATGAGTCTTTGTGGCCATGGGAGTTGGAGCTCCATTTAAATCTTGCATTTTGAATCTCTTGAGCATATCTTGAGTATACTTGGCTTGATTGAAGAATGTTCTTCCTCTAACTTGCTTGATCTCAAAGCCAAGAAATACTTTCAACTCCCCCATCAAGGACATCCGGAACCTACTAGTCATAAGCTTCGAGAATTCATCATTAAAAGCTTTATTAGATGAGCCAAAGATAATATCATCAACATATATTTGGCATACAAAAAGCTCCCCATTGACCCTCTTAGTAAAAAGAGTGGGATCGATTTTCCCAACCTCAAAGCCACGGTCAAACAATAACTCTCTAAGGTGCTCATACCACGTGCGTGGGGCTTGATTGAGCCCATAGAGCGCCTTATCAAGTTTGTAGACATGGTTTGGGAAGTTGGGGTCCTCAAATCCTGGGGGTTGCTTAACATATACCAATTCATTTAAAGGACCATAAAGGAATGCACTTTCTACATCCATTTGTTTCAACTTAAAGTTATGATGTTCCGCATAAGCAAGAAGGATACAGATGGACTCAAGGCGAGCCACGGGTGCATAAGTCTCTCCATAATCAATGCCTTCAATCTGGGAATAACCTTGTGCAACCAATCTAGCCTTGTTCCTTACAATAATCCCATGCTTATCTTGTTTGTTCTTGAATATCCACTTTGTTCCAATAACATTGCGGCAATCCTTTGTCTTCTCAACTAACTTCCACACTTTGTTTCTCTCAAAGTTGTTGATCTCTTTGTGCATAGCTTCTAACCAATCCGAATCTTTGAGAGCTTCCCACACTTTCTTTGGTTCAATCATGGAAATGTGAGCTTGATGTTCACTGAACCTCTTCAATTGTGCTCTTGTGGAAATTCCTTTCCTTAGATCTCCAACAACATTTTGGAGGGTGTGGTCTCTTATTTCCAACATTCTTTCCTTTCTAGCTTCGCGACGAGCGTGGATCTCTTCATTGTTCCTTGGGGGACCCTCTTCATCATTTTGATCCTCGTCTTGACCATCAACTTGACCTTGATCATCATTGGAGTCATCCTCTATATTGGGAGGCAAGGATTGACCTTGGTCTTGATCAAGTGCTCTTCTAGCATCAATTTGAGCACGTCTCAAAACAGCTTGGATGGATCTACCTTGACAAATTGACTTGGCACCACTTGACACCCCATCGAATGGACCAAGCTCCCTTACACATTGATCACTATGTTGAGGGTCCACTTCTTGTCTTTGGCTTGAGTTAATGTCCTCTTCGGTAGATGGAGCATGTTGAGGTTGTGAAGATGAGGGCTCCACTCGAGTGGAGCATAGTTCTTCTCGATCCGCCATAAGGGGTTCCTCAACGGGGCGGATATAACACACACCCATTCTTCCTATGGCATCCTGAGGCATTTCATCATCTGCATCACAAGCATCAACACGCCCCCCTTGGGGACCATCATATTCTTCGAAGGTCACACTACAAGATTCTATGACGGCTCCGAAGAGCTTGTCATAGATTCTATAAGTGTGAGACTCGAGACCATAGCCAACAAAATACCCTCTAATGCTTTAGACTCAAATTTAGACAAACGAACACCTTTGATGAGATAGAAACACTTACAACCGAACACCCGGAAATAAGATATGTTGGGCTTGTTACCGGTAAGTATCTCATATGGAGTCTTGTTGATTTTCTTGCGAAGGTAGAGCCGGTTTAAAGAATGGCAAGCGGTGGAGACGGCTTCGGCCCAGAAGTTGTATGGAGATTTAAACTCTGCCAACATGGTCCTAGCCATCTCAATAAGAGTCCGGTTCTTCCTTTAGGCCACACCATTTTCTTGAGGGGTGTATGCAGCGGAATATTGATGTTTAATCCCCTCATCAGTAAGGAAATCATTCAAGGTGTAGTTCTTGAACTCGGTGCCGTTGTCACTTCTTATAATCAATACGAGAACATTGTGTTGCCGTTGAACCAAGTTGATGAAGTCGATAAAAGTCTTTTGAGTTTCACTCTTCAACTTGAAGAAATAAACCCAAGAGTATGTTGAAAAGTCGTCAACAATCACCAATCAATATTTCTTCCCTCCAAGACTTGCATAAGATGGAGGACCAAATAGATCCACATGAAGGAGTTCCAAGATCTTGTTAGACTTGATTTGGTTCGTGGGCTTGTGTGGAGCATCATGCATCTTCCCTAGAACACATGCCCTGCAGACACAATCTTTGGCAAAGGAAACATTTTCTTTTAGTCCAACAATATGGCCCTCTTTATGGAGACTTTGCAAAGTTCTCATATTGACATGGGCTAGTCGGCGGTGCCATAGCCAACCCACATCGGCCTTTCCGTAAAAGCACATCGGACCTACAGTGGCTTGCCCCGAAAAGTCCACCACATACAAGTCATTTTCGACGTACCCAACGAAAGCGACCTTGAGAGACTTGCTCCACATGAGGACCACAATATCATCATCAATAAAGACGGCAAAGCCCATATTTCCAAGAGCACGGACAGAAAGTAAATTATAACCAAGGGTTTCAACAAGCATGACGTTCACGAGTGTAATGTCGTGAGCCACCACTACCTTGCCGAAACCCATTACCTTAGACTTTGACTTGTCGGCATATGTGACGGTGATTTGATCTTCATTTGACACCAAGTCCTTGAGAATAGACGAGCTTCCGGTCATATGACTTGTGCAACCACTATCGATCACCCATTTTGACCATCCGGAAGCATAAGTCTACAAAAGATCAAGCTAGTTTTTAGGTACCCATTTTTCAATGGGTCCTCTTTTGTTAGCAACAAGGGTCTTGGGAACCCAAATAGACCAAGCAATATAACCATCATAAGGGCCAACATATTGTGCATACACATCACCATAATAATCACGCATTAGAACATAGTGAGGGTTAGCACTTCCCGCAAAATCATCATGAGACATAGTTTTACCAATTGTGGTCTTACTCTCCACAATAGTCTTGTTGGTCTCTTGTGCGGGCTTGTCCTTCTTCTTCTTGTTGTTCTTCTTCTTTGTTTTGGAGACAAAACCAATGCCCCCTTTATCACCACTACGCCTTTTCTTGCTCAAAATATCATCAGTAGACTTGTTGCCTTGTGGAAATGTGGCCTTAGAAAGCTCCCCCTTCAACCTAGCATTCTCTTCAAGGATAGTTGTGCTACTAGATGGAATGAAGTTACTAGGTGAAGGAATATTGTCCAATTGAGTTTGAAGCGTTTCATGGGACTTTGTGAGTGACAAGAGTTCACTCTCCAAGGATTTGTGGGCCTTGTTAAGCAAGCTAAAGTCCTCGGCAAGTTTTTCATGAACCACACCAAACTAAACCTTGTCCTTTTTAGCTCTTTTATATTTAGCAATAGCATTATCACGCTCTTTGATGAGTTTGTTAACAATAATGTCATTGGCCTCATCAAGCCCTTCAAGTTTTAATTCAAGTGACAACCTAGTTTCTTGTTCTTCTTCTAGAGCATTGTTTAGGGCCTCTAGCTCAATCATATGTTCATGCCCTAGTTTACATCTTACATCTAGAAGCTCTTGAGTATGTGATAGTTGATCTAAGATGTTTCCAAAATGTAGCTTAGCATCACCTTCTAGGTTAGTCATAAACTCATCAAAGGCAATTAATTCCTTTTTAACATCAAGAGACATCTCATCATCAATTTCATCATTATCTAAGTGAGTAGAGCGGGATGATGAAGATACCTCTGTTCCTCTTCCCATAAGGCAAGTGGTGTTCTTGGTGGAGGAGTTCTCATTTGGAGAATCGAAGAGTGAGAATGTCGGAGTATATGTGGTGGCAAGAGCATCCACACCATGAGAAGTTTCCTCTTCGTCATCTTCATCATCTTCATTGTCGGAGGAGTACTCTTCATGAGTGATCAAGACAATTTCTCCCGGCTTCTTGTTGATGGGATTCCTTTTGATGAAAGGTTTCTTGTACGGTCCCTTGAGAGTCTTCTTCAACACAAGCTTTCCACCATGATCTTCTCTCTTCTCATAGGGGCAACTAGCCACAAAGTGGTAGCGGTCACCACAATTGAAGCAAGTTCTCAATCTTGTGGTATTCTCTCTTTTCCCATTTGGATTGCTTCTCCGTTCCATTTCCATCTTGGCCTTGGCAGGGTTCTTCCAAAAGTTTTTTGCATAGAAAGCCATATATTGACCATGAGCAATCTTCACTTCATCGGGATGGTCCATGGAAATCCCTTCATCACTATCATCTTCATCCCCATGGTCCACAACTTTGGCCTTCAAAGCAACATTGACAACATTACTCATACCAAGGGCACAAGCACGGGCATCTTTGGCATTCTTGGCGGCAACCTTGAAAGCAGCCATCTCTTGCATAACTTCATTTGAGGTCATGAGATGGTAGTTGTGTCTTCCTTGTAGACTCTTCAAGTCGGTGGGCTCAAAAGGCATGAGTGCACTCACATACTTCCTTTTTATCCATGCATCATCCACATGTGAGGCACCCACATTTCTAAAGGCAGTGGCGGTGGTCTTGAGCCTTCGGTACATGTCTTCATGATCTTCACCTTCTTTCATGTAGGCAAGGTCACCACTTCGCATATCTATTTCGATTTCCTATTTTGATAGATAATGGAAGAATTAAAATAAGCAAAACTATTTGTTCTATTCTCGTGCAGGGTCGCCGATACTCATCGGGCTTAATTTCTTAGAGCATCATATCGATTCCTCCTCATACTCTCATTGCCAACAAACAACACAGTGAGAGCATCCCAAGCTTCCTTGGCAATGCTAAAGTGCTCAATGTGTGGATAATCCTTTGTCCCCAAACCTTGTTGAATCATATGCAGAGCAGTGGCATTGAGTTGACTATTAACAATCTCTCTTCTTGTCAAGTTGTTTGGATCCCCAATAAAGAGTCCATGCTTGATGATGTTCCATAGTTCAATGCAAGAGCTGCGCATATGAGTTCTCATTAGTGACTGCCATTGAGCAAAAGTAGCGGATTCTTCAAGATTAGGTGGGTCACCTCTATTGTATACATGAGGGTGAGGGATTGGAGGGTCGGGAGAGTACCATGAGTCATGGTGCTCACCCTTCCCACCATTATTGTGTGTGGAGGAATTAGCGTTTTCTGGTTTATCCCCTACCAATGCACCCTCGGGGGATACTGACGTATTCCCCTTAGGTAAAATGGATGGTTGATCCTCTTGAGGAGATGGTGGTGGTGAGCCTTCTTTGTATTTAAGAAGTTGCTCAAGCATCTTCTTGACTTTGTTGACAAAGGAAGAGCTCAATCTTGTTTCCAAGTTTTTGAGATCTTCCATGGTCACCGTGGTCGGCTCACCATCACCATCCCCTTCGCGGCTACCCATATTCTCTTAGGCGGTAAAGCCCAAATAAAGAGCCGAGTCTCTGATACCAATTGAAAGGATCGTATGGGCACCTGGAGGGGGGGTGAATAGGTGCTACTTCAAATTTTCTTCTTTTTCAAATTAAGGTTTGACAATAAGGTAAATTCTCTAGATAATGCAACTATGGTGAATTTACCTATATGACACTTATGCACGGGCTACCTCAACACAAAGTAGTAAAAAGTACGTAAGGTGCGGTAAAGGATAGAAGTAACCGAAAAGTGGACGTGGAGGCACAAGGATTTGTTTCCCGTAGTTCCTTCCTTTTGAGGGGAAGTACGTCTATGTTTCGAGAGGGGGTGGTTTCAAACCACCAACGCCACGAGAGGCCTCCCTTGTTCTCCGATGAATCTCACCCCAACGGGATCGATTCACCTTCCACTATATCGGCAACCTTCAAGGTGGAAGCCGGCACCGTTACAAGTTTGGGGCACACATCCACAACTTAATCGGAGGCTCCCAAATACAAGCAAGTTGTCAAAGCAATCAAAGACAAGCTTGTAAGAACAAAAAAAGAACTAGGGTTTCCAACAAAAAACTAGAGCAAAGGGGCCCTCAATGAAATGAGGGGGAAATGAAGATCTCTTTTGGTGAAGTACTAGATCGGGGACTCCTCCTTCGATTCCCCAAAGATCAAGGACTTTGGGTGGTGGGATGAGAAGGTCTTGAGGATTTGGGTGGCTCCAATGGACTCCAATGGTGTTCTTTGACTTTAATGCACTGAGCAACTTGTCCCAAGGTAGGTGGAGGGGTATTTATACCCCTCCACAAAATCTGACCGTTGATGCATTTATTGCAGCGGTAGTACCGGAAGTTCAAGCGGTACTACCGGAGAACTCCGGTACTACCGGACCTGGTACCAGACCACCTTTCTTTCAAACTACATCAAGTCCTTCCCCCAGCGGTACTACTGTTGCTGCTACCGGAAAGCGGTAGTACCACTTGTGGCAACCGGTACTACCGGACATAGAGAAAACACCAGCTTTCAAACGAAGAAAACTCTCTGTCACGCCAGGTAGTAAAATGCGGTACTACCGCATTTTGCTACCGGCGCAGACAGAGGCTTTTTGCAACGTACAAAAAGTCTCTGCCCTGAGCGGTACTAAAATGCGGTACTACCGCATTTTAGTACCGGAGAAGGCAGAAGCTTTTTGCAACATGCAAAAAGTCTCTGCCCCGTGCGGTACTAAATCGGAGCAGGCAGAAGCTTTTGACAAACTATAAAAATTTTCTGTCTGGTCCGGTAGCAAAAAGCGGTACTACCGCTTTTTGGTACCGCTCCAGGCAGACAGTTTTTGAACGTTCGCAGATCTTTTTAATGTACGTGTGACACACTTAGCAAAACATTAGTCTGATATGTGTGTTGTTATCAAAAACCAAAATCACTAGGGATAGCAAATGCTCTTTCACCCCCGAGGCAAAAACCCTAAGCACCCGATCAGAAATCCACGAAAAAGTCCGTAGCCGCCACCATCATCCCTAGATCGGGAGGGATCTAAAGCTCTTCCCGGCACCATGCCGGAGAGGGGAGATCACCCTGGAGGCCTTCTTCATCACCATGCCAGCCTCCAGAGTGATGCGTGAGTAGTTCATCCTTGGACTATGGGTCCATAGCAGTAGCGAGATAGTCGTTTCTTCTCCTTTTGTGATATCATGTTTAGATATTGTGAGGTTCCTATCATGATGAAGATCATCTATTTGTAATCCTACATGTTGTGTTTGTTGGGATCCGATGGATATTGAGTACTACGTCAAGATTGATTATTAATTCTATCATGTCTATGTTAATTTGTGATCTTACATGCTCTCTGTTTCTAGTGGTTACTCTGGCCAAGTAGTTGCTTGTGACTCCAAGAGGGAGTATTTATGCTCGATAGTAGGTTCATGTCTCTAGTAATCTGGGGGAGTGACAGAAACCTCTAAGGTTGTAGATGTGTTGTTGCTACTAGGGAGAAAACAACAATCCTTTCTCCAAGGGCAATTGTATTGTTTACTTTACACACTTTTCTTAATGCAATTATCTGTTGCTTGCAACTTAATACTGGAAGGGGTTCGGATGATAACATGAAGGTGGATTATTAGTCATAGATGCAGTTGGATTACGGTCTATGTATTATGTTGTAATGCCCAAACGAATCTCATAGAAATCATCATGGCATGTACATGCATTATTATGCATTCTCAATCTGTCAATTGCCCAACTATAATTTTTTCACCCAACATGCTATTTATCTTATGGAGAAACACCTCTAGTGAACTGTGGACCCCGGTCCATTCTTTCCACTGATATTCAATCTACAGTCTAATGTTTACTTTCTGCAATTTTTTAAAGCAACTACTTTCTTCCACACTATACGTTTAATCTTTTGTTTTCAGCAAACCGGTGAACTTGACAACCTCGTTGTAAGTTGGGGAAAAGTAATGTGGTTGTGTTGTGCAGGTTCCACATTGCTAGCAACACCTTGGGAGCTTGTTCTTTCTCCTACTGGTTCAATAACCTTGGTTTCATAACTGAGAGAAACTTGTTTCTATGCTCATCATACCTTCCACTTGGGGTTTTCAACAACCTCTACATCATTTGAGCCATTAGTTGTATCATCGGAGAAGGATTGCAAGTGTATCTCTCTTATTATCACTCACTTACAAAGTGGTAAAACACTCCACCTTATAAGATGGTGAAACTCTCATTCGACTTCCCATGTGGGACTAAACCTTATCTCCCATTTCTCTTGTCGCACACACATGTGAGTTGCCATCAACTTAGACCAAATCACACATATATGGGCTTCCACACATATGTGCTCTGAGATTTAGGAAAAAACTGAAATCTGCATGGGCCAAAAGTATTTAGCCAATTATTTCTAACAATCCCCACTAGATCTCAAATGCCAATTTAAAGATTTAGCAACTCTCTTTACTTGTTTATATACTAGTGTTTCAATAGAGACTGTTAAGTTATACTTCTGCCTATTCTTGGTTTATCTATCTTCCAAATTAAACTTGTTATGTGAAAATTAGTGATTAAAGCTCTCACAAACTTGATGGCACACTTTATTTTTCTTGACCCTAATAAACTTGAACCATCGTGTCATCTATGTTGTATATGCTTGCACTTATACGTTGGAATTAGCAGAACCGTGCTATCACGGGGAACGCTTTCAACATTGCACTTTTACTTTATACACAGTTGATATCATGCTCTTTTGTCTATGGAT
Source organism: Avena longiglumis (assembly GCA_030063025.1). Classification (NCBI taxonomy): domain Eukaryota; kingdom Viridiplantae; phylum Streptophyta; class Magnoliopsida; order Poales; family Poaceae; genus Avena; species Avena longiglumis. Next base: position 444,456,030 of record CP125977.1, read on the forward strand.
GTCGTTGGTGTGAAATAAAAGTGGAGCTTGTAAGTCCATGGAGTTATGTATGTGTGTTAGATAAACGCCTGGGCCACTAGCTCAGCCATGCCTAATCATGGTCGAAACTTGTAGCATCACCATAATGACATCTATGAAGCTTTCTTCTTATAAAAAAAGAGACATGTTGAAAAGAGGAAAGAGAGAAAAAGCACCATTTTCCCATGGTAAATAAGAAGATTGTTGAGATGCTCATTATCTGCTTGCCTTGTCATTTTGATTATGGGATAGCCCATGTATCATGTGCAAGGGGTACCCCGTTGGCGGTTCTCTATGATACACATGTACTTACTATGACAAGAACTTACAAGTAACTAAACTTGAGTAGCATGAGGAGCGGCCCTCGTATTCAAGGGGCATGAGATTGCCAACTTATACATTTTCAAGCATATACTCCATAGTTTGTTCACTTTAACCTTAATCACTTCAAGATGCTTATGATAGGGGCAATGAGGGTTGAAAGCTAACAAGTACCACAATTTTTGGAAGGTATTTTTGAAACTTGAAATCCCTGCTTCCCTTTATGAAGGGCCTTTCTTCCACTATTATATTGAGTCTCCACCTTCTACCTTTAGGCACCAGTTAAGAGAGCATAGTTGCCATTCTTAGTTCTATGTGCATTGTACCAAAACTTATTGATTGAAGCACATTGTTGTATTACTTGTTCTTGTGCTATTTGTATCTAGTCACTCTTATGAACTTTGAAGGTGTCTTATGCATCTATTTGCTACTCTATGAGGGACAAGCTGAATGCCACTATGCCATGTTTTCTGTATGTGAAGCAAACAAATGTTTTTCAATGCATGTTATTCATGATCTTTGTTTGTAGCCTTTCATGTTGCATGCATAGTTACTTTGTCTTATTGTTAGAACTACATCTTTCATTAACATGTTTAGAGATCTTTGATCCCAGCTTTCAATGCTTGCAAATGGTTTGATCTTGGTTTCGATGGCACATGTCACCTCAAAAATTATTCTTTTTATCACTTGCCTACTCGAGGACGAGTAGGAGTTAATCTTGGGGATGCTTGATACGTCGTAAAAGTATCTATAATTTTTATGTTCCATGCTTGTTTAGTATCCACTTTGCTATGTTTTGTCTATACTTTGAGGTATTTTTATACACTTTCTGGAAATAACCTATTGAGAAGATGCCACAGTGCCAGTTGCATGTTTTCTGCTGTTTTTGGTTTCAAAAAGGTAAAAAATGAATATTCTCAGAATTGGATGGGACAAAAGCCAAAGTTCATATTTTTTCCTGAACGATACGGAAATCGAAGACGAGACGGAGGAGGACACCAGGGTGGCCACACCCTAGGGTGGCGTGGTCCCACCCTGGCCACGCCACTAGGGAGTGTGGGCCCCCTAGGCCTCCACCGACCTTGCCTCCTTCTCCTATAAGAAGCCCCAGACACAGAAACTCTAAATAATTGGAGAGAAAGCCATGAAAACCTCTGTAGCACTGCCTCCACCGAAGGGGAGATTCGGGAGATAGAAAGTCTTTGTTCCGGCACCCTGCCGGGACGGGGAAGTGCCCCCGGATCCATCTCCATCGATCTCCACCACCATCTCCATTGTCGTTGCTGATTCCCATGATGAGGAGGGAGTAGTTCTTCCTCGAGGCTAAGGGCTCTACCGGTAGCTATGTGTTCATCTCCATCTCTCTATGCATAATCATGTTGTGGTCATGAGCTTTGTAATCAAGTAGATCTACTTTGCAACTCAAGTGCTTCAATAGATCTCTGCTCTCCTGATACGTCGGAAACGTATCTATAATTTTTGATGCTCCATGCTTGTTTAGTATCTACTTTGCTTTGTCTACACTTTGAGGTGTTTTTATATGTTTTCTGGAACTAAACTATTAACAAGTTGCTGCAGTGCCAGTTGCCTGTTTTCTTCTGTTTTTGGTTCTAGAAAGGCAGAAAATCAATATTCTCGGAATTGGACGGGACAAAAGCCAAAGTTAATATTTTACCGTGGGCAACACAAAGCCAGAGTACGAGACGGAGGAGGGCCTAGAGGGGGCCACACCCCCTGGCCGCACGGGTGAGCCTACCCCGCGCCTGGGGTGTGCAGCCGCATCGGGCACCCCCTCGGCCTCCCTGTTCGCCTATAAGAAGCCCTGATGCAGAAACCCTAGGCACCCGATCAAAACTCCACAAAACCGTTTGTAGCCTCCGCCACCATCGTCCCTAGATCGAGGGGATCTGAAGTTCTTCCCGGCACCCTACTGATACGTCGGAAACGTATCTATAATTTTTTATGTTCCATGCTTGTTTAGTATCTACTTTGTTTTGATTTGTCTACACTTTTAGCTGTTTTTATATCTTTTCGGGAACTAACCTATTAACAAGTTGCCACAGTGCCAGTTGCCTGTTTTCTTCTGTTTTTGGTTCTAGAAAGGCAGAAAATCAATATTATTGGAATTGGACGGGACAAAAGCCAAAGTCAATATTTTACCGTGGGGGACACGAATCTAGAAGACGAGACAGAGAAGCAAACCAGGGAAGCCAGACCCCCCTTGGTGCGGGTGGGCCCACCCCGCGCCTAGGTAGGGTGTGGGGCCCATGGCCGCCTCCCAGCCTCGCCTCTTCACCTATAAGAAGCCCCCGATGCAGAAACCCTGAGTACCCGATCAAAACTCCACAAAACCGTTTGTAGCCGCCGCCACCATCATCCCTAGATTGGGGGGATCTGAAGTTCTTCCCGGCACCCTGCCAGAGGGGAGATCATTTCGGAGGCATTTTGTCAACACACGTATTTTTAATCCTAGATGCATGTTATGCCATACATCGCAATCCCAGGATTACCATTTTTGCGAGACATAACAGAATTGGATACCATAGTACATCATCCATTACAAACCGTACATAAGTTCTTACACAAATAGGGATCTCATGATCCAGTTCTTAATACAACTTCAAGCAGCGGAATACGTAATAATAACGGTAGCGTAGGCGAAGCTCCATCTTCGAGGTCATAGGCAATGCTGACGATGGGAGATGATCCTAGTTGTCGTAACCTTTCTGGGGTCCATCCTCCAGGTACTCCTCTTTATAGTCTAGCCACGGGAATGGCCAGGGACAAAGCCATGAGTACTCTTTAAGTACTCGCAAACTAATACTAACAAGTGAAAGGGTTTTTTGATAATAGGACACTAGGCCCTAGGGTTGTTTTGCAAAAGCCAAATTTATCTCTACTAATTTTGGAAACCATGAATGCTAGTTAAGGTCTTATAACACCTAAGTGGGAACTTGTATCTCATGCCACAACCCTTTTGTGGTCAAGTCAAAGTCTCAATTCATTTCACAAGTCTTTTGAAAACATCTGACGGGGGAACAGTATGGCCACTCCAACTGTCCATAACCGCGGACGCGGCTATTCGAATAGTTTGACACTCTGCAGAGATTGTACACTTTCACCACAACATTCGATACATCCGTCAGGAATAAATCCTGAATTCACCATACTCAGTATGCGGATAATCAATCCTAACCTTTCAATTACACGCCCTAGTATAAGCACCTCTCTTGTGAGTTTGGCCTCCCAACCATGACCAACTGTCATCTTGGGTACTGCACAGGTGGACAATCTTCACAAGGTAGCCTCAGCTCAGACCTTGGCCGTGAGGGAACCAATACTAAGGTATATAAGTTTCCAGTCAAGCCCTACCCAATCTTCGGGTATTGTTGTTGTACGATATATTGGAATAGTATCGCATCTAGACAACCATCAGTTTTATAAAGGGCTAAGGCTCCTGCCTTGACATTTTCATCACCAAAATCATCAGGTGTTCGGAAACACATGTCAAAACATCTCAGTAGAATGATCCATCATTATAAGGTTTATATAGTCATTTTCACCAAGTATTCCCACCTAAAGTTGATCAATTTTTATCCTTAGCACTAGCATCTACAAGTGGGGGTAACCACTAATGAGGGGTGGTAAACTATTGGAGTGTAGCTGAGTTTAATCTCATGCCTTAGGATGACATCAAGATTATCTATCTTAGGCCAAATTTTATGCTCTTTATGTAACCTTCAATTATCCTTCTAATATCTACCATTTATTCCAGTAAACTCTAAGTAAGAGCTTTGATAAATAAATAAATTAATAAACTTGCAAGTAAAACTAGGATTGGTTTATCAAGGGGTTATGATCATATATGCTTTAAGGCATATAGTGGGCATGGTAGCAAGTATTGGCTTGCAAGGTTAACTGGTATGGTAAGGCTTGCTAAGGTAGAGTATCTTGCAAGTGTTAGCTTGCATAGGTAAACTTGATTAGTAAAGCTTGCCTTGTGCAGAGTAGTGGTTGAAGTTCTCCTCGGCTTCTTCTTCGTAGTATCCTCCTTCCTCCTCGTATCCTTGGTCGGTACTAGCGTCTATAAATAAATACGATGTACTCAATCACCAAACAATACTTAACTACTTGCAATCATCACACCAAAGGGTCCTATAGATGATCTAGCATCATCACTAACATTACAAGATTAAAGCTTGGTTTAATTCCTTTTATTTTTTTATAAAAGTAATTTCTACTCACTGAAAAATTACTTAAGATTTAATATTCTCCAAACCAAACATGGGATCATGTTGACACATGTCAACACCACATATTTTAGTCCATGAGAATGTGATTTAAAGTTGTGTCACAATTTAATAAGGTTTTACCTTTTTATTTTAATTAATTAAAGTGGCTAGAAATGCCTATGTAGCATTCTTTTATTACTTGACAATTATTTCTGTAAGTAAACCTATATATTTTTATATATTCTGAAAGGTATGGCTAAATGTGATTTTTGAGAGTTGGAATCAACTCAAAAGCTATTATTGTTTTAATTTGAAAAATGTTTGAATGCATAAAAGCTTCTTCCTTGTTATTTTTACCAAGGATGATCTACAGATCCAAATGACTTGCATCCAACAGGCTTGGATTCAGCATTTTTCAAGACCTTTCTAACAAAATTAGTGTCATTTAATTTGGTGCACTGAATCGATCTGGGTTGATTTTTGAAACTGGATACAGAAGTATGTTTGAAATAAAATGGAAAAGGTTTAATTCAAATAACTGGGCTGCGTGCGAAAGTTTAACGGGCCGGCCTGCTACGCATAGCGCTTTCGCGGGCTGCGTAAGTGGTTGTCCCCACGCGTCAGTGAGACAGGGGTGCGAAGCGGTATGGGGCGATGTGGTGCGTTCGATCTGGTTCTAATCCAACGGCTGAGGGTCATCGTCGACGTTGGGCAACGCCGGCGAGACAGAAACCTAAGCGGCGGTGGGGGTCCTTGGGGCTCACTGGGTTCAGGCGGTCGACGAGGCGAGCAGCGAAGTCGGCGAACCTCCTGGTACCGACAGCTTCTCCTGGGGCGGCTCCAATCGCTGGCTCCCTTCTTCTCCAGTAGCGGTGGGCTCCGGTGAAATTCCGGCGATGCGCTGTGCGCCTTGCTCCGGGAACGGTGTGGCACGATCAGTGAGGAGAGGAGAGTGAGATGGTGTGCTCAATTCGGATAGGGGTGGCCTCTATTTATAGTGGAGCGAGGGGACTGACGGGGCGCAAGGTGAGCTCGTCGTGGTCGACGGTACAGACGGCTATCGGCGTGGGTGACGGTAGGGGGCGGTGCGGTGCTCCCTGGTGATGCTCAACGACACGGTGGCGAGATGTGGGGCGGTGCGGTTTGGTCGGAACGCGACGGTGCTCTACGCGTGCTCGACGGAGAATTTAATGGTGCACAGCACGCGTGGTCCACACGGCGGCGAACGAGCGTGTCTGCGGGGTTGCTGGGAGGGTGGTGATCACGTATGCACGCGGCGAGGGCGGCGCGCGGTCTGTGGGCGTCGGTCGAGCGTGGCTCACGGGGCGTGCTCTCGGCATGGTTGCTGGCGAGGTTGGCATGGTTCGTGCGCGTGGTCCAGTGGCTGGAAACGTTCGAGCGCTGGACAGGGAGTGGCGGTGGTATGTTGGCTTGCTCCCAGACATGCTGGCTAGGCTTGTTTCTCCTCCTAGCTTGCTGTCGACATGGGGGTGACAAGTGTACATTCGGCGTGCTCACCATTGATGGCAATGCCAAGCTTACAGTGATGCTAAGGGTGTGCAATTGAGCTAGATGATCTACTAAAACCTAGTTGTAACAAGAGAGGGACCAAGTTAGGCTTCAATCACTGCTCACAATAGTGTTTGGATTTTGTTTGATTTGTGTCTGCCAAGTGTTTGATGAAATGGCCGCAAGAACTCAAGTTTTGAATTTTGAAAAGATTTTTGGTGGGTGTGCTAGGTTGGTGCTAGTGAGTCTGCAGATGCTTGGATTTTGAAAGTTGAGCTTGTTTGAGTGGTTTTTGAAGAAGTGGGATCTTCCCATATGATAAAGATTCAATTTTGAGTTGTCATTTAAACTATGCATTTGAAAGTTTCTGGATGATCACAAAGCGGGCCTTGATACTTTGTTATGAGTACAATCAAGGGGTGTAAAGATCCAGAAAAGTTTCTGTTAAGTTCTGAAAGTTTGAGACAGCCAAAGTAGGCATGGGAGTTAAATTGGTCAAAATGACCACTCACTCATTTAGCTTTGTTTTGATTTATTTGTCTTTAAGAAAAGTTTGGGAATTGTTTAGATGATGTTTATTTCACCTAAGAAACATTTTACAAGCAAATAAACACATAAACATGGCAATTCAAAAGAATTCAAAATGGGATGCATACACACATGCATGCTTTCATATTTTTATTTAGAAAAGTTTTTGTTAACCCTAAATTTGATGATTAGAGTTTGATGGTCCAAGTTTAGTATTTTTGGGATGTTACAAACCTTCCCCCCTTAAACAAAATCTCGTCTCGAGAAAGGACGAAAAAGATTACCTAGGATTTGAAGAGATCGGGAAACTCCGTCCTGATGTGATCTTCGCGCTCCCAGGTAGCTTTCTCTTCTGTGTGGTTGCTCCACTGAATCTTGAGAAACTTGATGCTTCGGGTTCGGGTAGTTCTGAAAGCTTCTTCCAAAATACGGATGGGTACTTCAGGATAGGTCAGGTCATCGTTGATCTCTATGGTCCGGTGATCGATATTCTTGAACACTTCGGTCTTCTCTGGGACTGTGAGACACTTGTGAAGTAAAGAGATATGGAACACATTGTGCACTGCGGACATCTCTTCGGGTAGTTCCAATTGATATGATACTTCTCCTCGATGGTTCAAAATCTTGAAAGGTCTGATATATCTAGGGGCTAACTTTCCTTTGAGTTGGAAACGCTGCATTCCCTTTAATGGCGACACTTTTAGATATACAAAATCTCCTATGTTGAAGGCGAGGTCTCTACGTCTCTTGTCGGCGTAACTCTTCTGTCTGGACTGGGCTGTCTTGAGGTGCTCACGAATCTTGTGAACCTTCTCTTCTGCTTCTCGTAGGATGTCGGGTCCGAAAATCTGACTCTCTCCTACTTCCGACCAGTTCAAAGGGGTGCGACACTTCCTTCCGTACATGAATTCAAATGGAGCCATTTGCAAACTGGCTTGATAACTGTTGTTTTATGAAAATTCTGCAAACGGCAGACAGTCTTCCCACTTGGATCCATATTCTGACACACATGCTCTCAGCATATCTTCGAGTATTTGATTTACTCGCTCCATTTGTCCATCGGTCTGAGGGTGATATGCGGTGCTGAAATCTAGTCGGGTTCCTAAACCTTCTTGGACTTTCTTCCAGAATCTCGAGGTAAACTGAGTTCCTCGATCCGATACGATGTTCTTGGGGACTCCATGCAAACTAACTATTCTAGCGATGTACAACTCCGCTAGCTTCGAACTCTGATATATGGACTTGACGGGCAAGAAATGGGCGACTTTGGACAATCTGTCCACTATGACCCAGATAGAGTCATTTCCCCTACTAGAAGGCAGTCCGGTGATAAAGTCCATTCCAACGGAATCCCATTTCCATTCCGGAATCTGCAGGGGTTGCAACAATCCAGCGGGTCTTTGATGTCCTGCCTTGACTCGCTAACAAATATCACACTTGGCGATATAACTTCCGATTTCTCTCTTCATCTTATGCCACCAAAATTGCTCTTTTAAATCTTGATACATCTTAGTTCCTCCGGGATGGATAGAATAAAGAGTATCATGAGCCTCCTTCATAATCACTTCTTTCAACTCAGAATCTGCTGGTACACAAAGGCGTCCTTTGTACCACAGAACTCCTTCTTTGTCTTCGGTGAATCCAGGCACTTTGCATGTACCGATACGATGCTTGATTCCGTCGATACTAGCATTTCCCTTCTGCACCTCTTTAATCTGACTGATCAAAGTGGGTTGAAGTTCTATGCTAGCCAAAAATCCTTCACTTACTAATTCTATTCGAAAATCTTCCATCGCTTTGTGCAGGCTTGGTGCTCCTTCAAAATCATGGAGTTCAAGCGGAACGGCAATCTGCTAAGGGCATCTGCTACCACGTTGTCTTTACCAGGGTGATAGTGAATGTCCAGATCGTAACCCTTGATTAGTTCAGTCCACCTTCTCTGTCTCATATTCAGCTCCTTCTGAGTGAATATATACTTCAGACTCTTGTGATCCGTATAGATCTCACAACGGTTTCCCATCATGTAATGCCTCCATGTCTTCAGGGCTAGAACTACGGCTGCAAGTTTGAGGTCATGGGTTGGGTAATTTTGCTCATGTTGCTTCAATTGTCGAGATAAATAAGATATAACTTTGCCTTCTTGCATTAGCACACATCCGAGACCGATCTTGGATGCATAACAATACACATCGAAGGGCTTCGTGATGTCTGGCATGATCAAGATTGGGGCTGAAATCAATCTCCTCTTGAGTTCTTGAAAACTCGCTTCACATTTGTCGTTCCATTCAACCTTCTTGTCCTTCTTCAGCAATTGGGTCATAGGTCTGGCGATACTCGAGAATCCTTCTACGAATTTGTGGTAGTATCCCGCCAATCCGAGAAATGCACGAACTTGGGTTTGAGTGGTTGGGGCTTGTCAATCTTCTACATCTTTCACTTTGGCAGGATCAACGGCAATTCCTCCGGCTGATACAATGTGACCGAGGAATCCTACCTCCTGTAACCAGAATTCACATTTGCTAAACTTTGCATACAGCTGATGCTCTCTAAGGGTTGCAAGAATGGTCCTTAGGTGTAGCTCATGTTCTTTTTCTGATTTGGAATAAATCAGAATGTCATCGATGAAAACAATGACAAACTTATCCAGGAAGTCCATAAAAATATTATTCATGAGATTCCTGAAATAAGCGGGGGCATTGGTTAATCCAAAAGACATGACTGTATACTCATACAATCCATATCTGGTGGTAAATGCAGTCTTTGGAATATCCTCTACACGAATTTTGAGTTGATGATAGCCAGTTCTAAGATCAATCTTAGAAAACACTTTGGCACCGGTCAACTGATCAAACAAATCTTCTATCTTGGGCAAGGGGTACTTGTTCTTGATGGTGACATCGTTCAACTTCTGATAATCCGTACACAAAGGGTTGCCTCCATCCTTCTTGTGCACAGACAAGACAGGTGATCTCCATGGTGACGCACTTGGTTGAATCAATCCAATTTCCAGCATGGCATCTAGTTGCTTCTTCATTTCTACTAGCTCAGACGGGTTCATACTATATGGTCTCTGGGCTATGGGTCCGGTTCCGGGGATTAGTTTAATGATAAACTCGATATCCCGATCTGGGGGCATACCGGGCAAAACATCTGGAAATACATCGGGGTATTCACAGACTATCTGGACTTGGTCAATGGTAGGTTGGGCTATACTCTTGTTACACTTGAATTGGCAAGGTAAGGTTTCAGATATATGCTCGACTGATATTCCATGATCTTGGTCATGGTTATGGCTTTCTTGGCACAGTCAATCAATCCTTTATGTTTGGACATCCAATCCATTCCTAGTACTACTTCCAAACCTTTAGTTCCGAGCACTATCAGATTAGCATAAAAATCTATGCCATGTATTCGGATAGGGAGGGCTTTGCAAATTTGCCTAGCCTTGGTGGTTGATCCGAGAATTTGAACAATCATGACATGCTTCAGTTTGGTTGGTTGAATTTTACTAGTGCATGCAAATTCTTCGGTGACAAATGAGTGCGATGCACCATAATCAAAAAACACTCTTGCAAGTACTGAATTAATAGAAAACATACCCAGCACGACGTCTAGCACTTCCTGAGATTCTTCAGCATGCATGAGAAAAAGACGGTTGTTGCGGTTGAGCGAATTCCCTGGGGCAAACCTTCTTCCGGGCTGAACACGACGCTGCTGCTGAGCTGGGACATTGGCATTGGGTGTTGCGGCATTCTTCTTGTTGGGGCATTCATTGGAGTAGTGACCCTTATTTCCACAATCATAACAAGTCACTTGTGACTTGTCCTTTGCTGCTATAGGCACAACATTGCTTCCAGTACTAGGGGCAGTGTTGGTGTTGGTGGCAGCATTGTTGTTGTTAAACTTGGGTGGGGCACGGTTGAAATTGCTAGCGTTGCCGAGGTTGTTGTGATTTCCTCCGGGTCTAGGGTTTCCACGGTTGGGATAGGTCAGACGGTTCATCGGGGGTCTGTTGGTTCTTGGGGCAAATCCGGGAGATGGGTTAGGACGATACTTTGGGGTCTAATGGGTTCCTGGCTGATGCATCATGCGACGCTTGCGGTTCTCATTGGCTTGGTTGATCTTTCCTTCCATCTGGATAGCAAAGTCGACAAGGGCTTCAATATCAGCAAAGGGGATATTGACTAACACATCGCATCTCATCATGCGCACCATTCAAGAATCTCTCTTTCTTCTTGGCTTCGTGTCAATCTCATCCGGCATACCTAGCTAATGACAAGAATTTGTCATGGTATTCCCTCTGATCATCCTTCCTTGCTTCAGTTCCCTGAACTCGTCTCTCATTCTCTTGATCAAACCTGGTGGCACATGGGTTCTGCTAAACTTGACCTTGAATTCCTCCCAGGTCATCATCTGGCCTCCGGTCATTGCGCGAACACTGTTCCACCATGCCCTGGCATCTTCGGCTAGATAGTGGGTGGCGAACAGAACTTTCTCGTTGGCTTCCACACCGACGACTTTCTAGGTTATTTTCCATGGTCTGCAACCAATCATCGGCGTCTAGGGGCTCTTCTGACTTAGTGAAAACAGGTGGGTTGGTATTCTGGAAATTCTTGAGCTTAGATCCATGGTTGTCCTGATTTCTGTGGCCTTGGTTATTGTGGGCTAGCTGGGCTATCTGCTGCAGGGTGGCTAGGTTGGCTTGACGTTCCGCTCTTTCAGCTTCACGGTCAGAAGTCAACATTTGGAGAATCTGCAACATCGGGTCCGGGGATGAACCACTTCCTCCACGTGGCATCTGAAGATTGAGATAGATCATGAGAAAAGAGGGAAATTTCTAAGGTTCTGGGACTTTGAGAAGTTTTTAAATTCAGATTTTTATAGCAACTTGCTTTTCATTCATTCATTTATTCATAGCACACGGTACAACACACACCACAACAAAGGGAAACAGATGGTTTTAAGAACCATTCTGGAAATTACGATACAGTGGGACCGAATACTACTCACTACGCTAGTGCTCAAGTGCTACTACTCCTCGGAATCTGTGGCTTCATCATCGTCATCATCATCGATGAAGGCGAAATCATCCTCATCGGTGAAGAAGTCCATAGCCTAATCCTCTAGAAAATCATCTTCATCGCGGAGATAGGAGTAGGGGTCTCCACGAAGATCCACTCCTGCATTCTCCCTTTCTTCCAATTGCATGTCTCTCTCGTGGATGGTCTCCTCCAAAGATGAGATGCGGTGGCGAAGACGGGCAAGGATACGCTCCTCCTTGTCGAGCTGACGGCGGCGAGACTTGCGATCCTTTGCTAGCATCGCGATGGTTTGATCCTTCGTCTTGATGATGGCAGACTTATGGTTGGAGTAGTCACGGCAGTTGTCCAACTCTTGATGACGATCGTACATCATGAAGCTAAGGTGGTCCAATTGAGTCTTCAGCTCAAGGTGGTATGGTGCTTCCAGCGGTTGTCCATTTGCATCACGCCTTGGGCAAAACTCAAAGCGGGTTCCCTTGATCTGATTGATGCTCTGCCCACACAGACGGGAAAGAGCTTCCTGCATGGCCCTGGTAAGTCCATCGAGCTAGTTGTTCTCTCTTAAGGTAAACTGAATTCCTTCAGCAGTGGGAGGTTCAATCTTTCCTCGGAGACTTGCAACAATTAGCCACTGCAGATCTTCTCCTCCTTGATCATTGAGCTGAGCTCGGAAGAACTCGGGGTGCGGACGCTCCAGAAGTTCCGAAAGCTGGTCCAAATCCCTCTCAAAGATAAGGTCTCCTCCATTTCCCAACTGATAAAACTTGTTGTACTTCACGTCCATCTATAAGAATATAAGATGAATAAGTTAGTAGAGTGATCAAGTGTGTCAAAATTTTAGGTATTTTGCAAGAGTTTTTGAGGAACATGAATTTTCATGAAAGAATCAAAGGGATAAGAATGAGAATAAGTTTTTGTAAATATTTGTTTTCTTTGGTTTTGAAACTAAGTTTTTGATTCAAACGCCCAGTCTAACTAGGGTCTCCTAGGGTCAGGATGGCTCTGATACCAACTTCTCAACACCCGGATTTTTAATCCTAGATGCCTGTTATGCCATACATCGCAATCCCAGGATTACCATTTTTGTGACACATAACAGAATTAGATACCATAGTACATCATCCATTACAAACCATACATAAGTTCTTACACAAATAGGGATATCATGATCCAGTTCTTAATACAACTTCAAGCAGCGGAATACGTAATAATAACGGTAGCGTAGGCGAAGCTCCATCTTCGAGGTCACAGGCAATGCTGACGATGGGAGATGATCCTAGTTGTCGTAACCTTTCTGGGGTCCATCCTCCAGGTACTCCTCTTTATAGTCTGGCCACGGGAATAGCCAGGGACAAAGCCATGAGTACTCTTTAAGTACTCGCAAACTAATACTAACAAGTGAAAGGGTTTTTTGATAATAGGACACTAGGCTCTAGGGTTGTTTTGCAAAAGCCAGATTTATCTCTACTAATTTTGGAAACCACGAATGCTAGTTAAGGTCTTATAATACCTAAGTGGGAACTTGTATGTCATGCCACAACCCTTTTGTGGTCAAGTCAAAGTCTCAATTCATTTCACAAGTATTTTGAAAACATCTGACGGGGGAATAGTATGGCCACTCCAACTGTCCATAACCGCGGACGCGGCTATTCGAATAGTTTGACACTCTGCAGAGATTGTACACTTTCACCACAACATTCGATACATCTGTCAAGAATAAATCCTGAATTCACCATACTCAGTATGCGGATAATCAATCCTAACCTTTCAATAACACGCCCTAGTATAAGCACCTCTCTTGTGAGTTTGGCCTCCCAACCATGACCAACTGTCATCTTGGGTACTGCACAGGTGGACAATCTTCACAAGGTAGCCTCAGCTCAGACCTTGGCCGTGAGGGAACCAATACTAAGGTATATAATTTTCCAGTCAAGCCCTACCCAATCTTCGGGTATTGTGGTTGTACGATAAAATTGGAATGGTATCGCATCCAGACAACCATCAGTTTTATAAAGGGCTAAGGCTCCTTCCTTGACATTTTCATCACCAAAATCATCAGGTGTTCGGAAACACATGTCAAAACATCTCAGTAGAATGATCCATCATTCTAAGGTTTTTATAATCATTTTCACCAAGTATTCCCACCTAATGTTGATCAAGTTTTATGCTTAGCACTAGCATCTACAAGTGGGGGTAAGCAATAATGAGGGGTGGTAAATTATTGGAGTGTAGCTGAGTTTAATCTCATGCCTTAGGATGACATCAAGATTATCTATCTTAGGCCAAATTTTATGCTCTTTATGCAACCTTCAATTATCCTTCTAATATCTACCATTTATTCCAGTAAACTCTAAGTAAGAGCTTTGATAAAGAAATAGAGTAATAAACTTGCAAGTAAAACTAGGATTTGTTTATCAAGGGGTTATGATCATATATGCTTTAAGGCATATAGTGGGCATGGTAGCAAGTATTGGCTTGCAAGGTTAACTAGTATGGTAAGGCTTGCTAAGGTAGAGTATCTTGCAAGTGTTAGCTTGCATAGGTCAACTTGATTAGTAAAGCTTGCCTTGTGCAGATGTAACATCCCTAAAATCATGATTTCAAAGATTGCATATCATTCATGCATGCATATAGTTTTGAGATCAATTTCAAACCAATTTCAAGAAAACAGAAGCACATAGTGCTATCATTTTATGTGAGCAAACTTAAATCAAATGGCCATCCCCATTTGAGAGATTAAGTGTTTAAAACCAAGTTTGTTTGTTTGCTTCCTTGTTGATTGGATTGAGTGTGGAATTTGAACAAAATTATACAAAATAAAAATGGTTCAAAACCATTTCCAAAACATTTTCAAATTAAGTGCTATAGCACTGTTTATTTTGTTTAATCAAAAGGACCAAGCTTGAACAGAGAGACCACATGTTTCTATGCCTAGAAATATGAATGTTGCACCCTACAAAATTCCTGAAAAGATTTGATTTCAATTTGAGTTTGAAATCATTTGAAAATCATTCGAGAAAATCAAATCAGAAATAGAAAAGGAATAAAGAAAAAGAAAAGGGCCGGCGCCAGACTTTGGGCCCAACAGTGAAACCAGCCCAGCTAGCCCACCCGGGTCCCCTCTCTCTCTCACGCGCAGACGCACCCAGCGAGCCGCTGAAACTCGGACCCCACTCCCCCTCTGTTCTATTCGCTGACAAGCAGGCCATCTCCACATCGACTCCTTCTTCCCCATATCTCACGCGCAGACGCCGTCACTGTGGCATCCCGCAAAAACCACTACTAGAAAATCGCGTTGAATTTGCGCATTGCATCGTCATCATCATGCATTGTTTGCCAAAACTAGTTTTCGCAAACCCCGATTTATTTTCCCAAACGCCCCATCATTATTCAAACGCCAAACCCTGGGACTCCGGAGTATTTTTGTTTTGTCGCTATCGGTTTGCGAATGGTCCAATTAACGCAAATAAAATTTATATTATTTTAGTAGGCGATCGAGCAGGCCAACCCGACCCGAACGACCGCCCCAGATTTTCTAAACGGTCCAACCTGCCTACCCCATCTAAACTCCTAAACCCACCCAAAACTCTACCCACACACCCCTCCACATCACCCCCTCCAATCCTGGAGCGCCACATCAGCATACCCCTCTTCCTAGCCAATCAAAACCGGCCACGTGGCCCACCTGCACCCAACCACTCCCATCCACCGAGCCAGACCCACCACACGCGCCACCAGCGCGCCTGGGCCCCACCCCTGGCCGCTCTGCCCTCCACCCAGCCACCCCTGACCCCCGGGTCCCACCAACCGCTGGCCCACCCCCGGTCCCTCTCTCTCTCTCTCCCCTCACCCGCGTGCTCTCCCCTTTTCCCCTGCTCATCTTCTCCGCCGCTCCCCGGCCCGGCACACCCCCCTCCTCCGGCCATCCTCCTCTCTGGCGCCTCCCCACCCCAACGCTGCGCCGCCTCTCCTCCCTAGCCGCGGTCCTCGACCGCCCGCCCGCCTGCCTCCCTCATGAGCCGCCTGCCTCCTCAGAACCGCCCCGCCGCCGTGCGTCGCCTCGCCACCTTCCTCCGCTGCGTCTCTGCCACCGCCCGCCGCCCAGAGCTCCGCCCGCGCCTCCTCGCGCCTCGCTCGCGCCACCACCAACCTCCGTCCCTTGGTGACCCCACCTCCGGCGGCGCTGCCCTCCCGCCTCGCGCCTCCGTCTGCGCCCGGGTGCGACCGAGCCGCCCGCGTCGCCCTTCCCCTGACGCCGGAGACGCCAGCGCCCGCCGGCGCTCGAGCCCGCCGGCAGCGTGCCGGCGTCCGCCTCGCAGAGCCTCCGCACCTCCGCCGTTCAAGCCCTGGTCCAGGCCGCCCGCGGAGACGCCGCCCGCCGCGCGGCACACGCCTCCTCCGTCGTGCCAGCGGCCCCTCTCTGCGAGCTTCAGTGCCGGTGTCGCGCCTCTGCTCGTCTCCATCGCTGGCCGCAAGCCCCGTCTTCCCCGAGCCCGGCCGCGTCCCTGCCAGCCCTCCGCCGTCCGCGAGCCCCGGCCGTCCTTTGCTCCATGTGTGCGACGCCGTGAACCTCTGACCTCGTTCCAGTCGTCTCCGTGGCTTTTGGTAGCTCGGGTGCTGCTACTGTTCGAGTGCATGACGAGTTGGCCACGCCTCCGGTGCAGTGTGTTTCGCAAGATCCAGCTCATGCCGACCTCTGCAAGATCTACATCGACCCAAAATAAAACCGAAGGTAGCCTACATGGAACGACAAGAACTCCGACTGGACCGGAGAAGCGGGCTCCTCAAGATCTCCCACGCGGACTCAAGTACCCCGCGGTACCTGGAGGACTACATCGAACCGAAGCGCCAAGACCGCCACACGGACGCCGAGACCCCTGAACCCTGAGGCCGAACCCGACGCGCCAAGTTCTTCCTCCCGGATCCGAAGACGCCAAGACCGATAAGAGCTACCCCGATCCGAAGACCCTAACCCCGGACGCCAAGCACTGCACCCCAACACCGAGGCCCCGGCGCGACAAGTGCCTCGTCCCGAACGCCAGTACCGTCGACATTACCCCAAGTCCCGCACCCGGATGCGCCAAGACCTACCCCGATACCGAGAACGGAACCGTCGAACCCTGGACCCCGAGACCAACCCCGAACCCTCGGAACCCCAAGATCTGCCGAACCCTAAATGTGTGACCCCTTTTCCTCGAACCCTATTTTATAACATAACAACAACTTGTTGCATATTTAATTGTCATCTCGCATGCATCTTGTGTGGTTTGGGGGCCTTATGCCGATTCACCTAATAATTAAATATGGGGCCCATATGCGGGCAAATCTAGTCTCATATCGGCCTCATTTAAACCTGTGTAGCGAACCGGTGCTATCTTTTGCCATGTTAAAACAACATGTAAATTGCGGGGGTTCTAAACAACTTGAACCGTTTATTAATTGACGGGACCCCGGTTCCACCTAATATGACCTAATTGCAACGCACCTTTTGCCATGTCATACATCATGCATGCATCATGCCGATCTTTCGCCTTAGTATTAAATATTGCATCCGGTGTTTATTCTAGTGTTTTGCTTCTTCGCGGATAAGGCCGTTGAGTTGATGTGAGCTTCGCCCCGATCTTCGGGGGAAAACCTTCGACAACGTTTTCAGGCGAGCATCTCCCCCTTTCTACCCATCTTACTTTTATAGTAATTTACTCCTTCCTGTTGATCTACTTGCTATCTGTGTTGCGATGCTCTAGTTTTCGTACCCGTGAAATCCCGTGCAGCCCTATATTGCCTTGGACACACCCTATTACCTGTTGTTTGGTAGATAGTTGGACTTGCGCGTCGTAGTTGCTTGCTCAAGTGCTGATATGTGTCGCCATATGCCACAGTTGCTGATGTATTGCCGCATGTTGATGTTGGAGATGATTCTAGTTTTACTTATCGTCACTTTACTTTCTGTTTAACAACTAAAATTGAATAAGCAGAGGCATCGGTGGGTGACAGATAATATTTGGTTTCCGAACGCCCACTTGTGTCCCGTAAGACCCCGAGTACTTGATACCTGTTCCTTGATTTTTCGCGCTATCCACATCCGGGAGGTATATGGGACCCCCAGCGAGCTTGATTCATCTTATTTCTTGGGGCCACAAACTAGTTTGAGGTGTTTTACTATCTGTACTTATGCCATGTTTACCGCTTTATTTACGATTGTGCGACGGATAGCACACCATCTTAGTCTTTGTTTAGGATCGGGTTCGTTTTGTCGGTGGTCGACAAAGCCCGTTGGGGTCGCCCACTGACCGTCTACCCAGACCTTGAGGCCGTCTCGAGCTTGCCTACTCCGTTGCGGATTCTACTTAAGGGTGGCCCTGAAATATTTCTGAATCCTGTGATTGTTCAGTCGTGAAAGCCTCGTTGGGTTTTGATTTGGTTTTTCCGAGGTTGATCGAGCGTGTGTTGCTATTGGTGCACCCCGGCCGGGTAAAACTTTCTGAAAGCCGTGTCCGCGGATATGGACGACTTGGAGCACAGTATCTCGATCATAGACAAGCATAACTAAAGTTTACCGCTATAAATTTGACTTATAATGACTAGTAATCAGCTCCACTACAACGGAATGGCTAATTAATACTGCCCACAATTGCTTGTTTGGTTGTCGCTTGCGACAGTTGTATCTGACTAGTAAGTATGGCAACTACAACGAAATGGCTGAATAAAAGTACCAACAAGCTTTGGGTTTTGGGTCTATCTCATGCTATCTGTATCTGATTAGTAATTGCTGCAACTATCACGGAATGATCAATTAAAAGTGCCCACTGCTTATTTTATCAGGACGATTATCTAAACCTGACTAGTAAAGTGCCACAACTATAATCGTAAGTAAAACTCACACCAATGCGAGTTCCTCGGTTGACTTCCTCGTTGGTCTCGAGAAACACGGGATGGGTTTGTTTGGTGTTAGCTTCAGTTGGATCCGAATAGGTCTATCTTACCCCTCTCGATAACCGCCAGTTGTATCGAGTCTCTATAGGTTGTTTAGTGCATCTTGCGCTGCCGCTTGATCCACCATACCTATGTAGGCGAGGACCGCCAATTCTAGCCTCGCCGTGTCTGGCCTCGATCGACGCTCCTCTTTTTCCTTTGCCCTTTGTCGGCACCCTTTTGTTTGAGCAGGTTTTGAGATCGGCGTCGTTAGCGGGGTTACCCTTCCGCTTGGCTTACAGGCGGGGTATGGGGGCGCCATGGTTATTCTTGGGGGCTCTAGCCATTTATGAATTGAGTCGGACGCCTACCGCTTTCAAGGTGATTTGGATCTTGTATATTATATCATATTCTTGACTCATGGAGTCTCTGTTATATATATCTCATTCCGTGGGTCCCATCGAGGACTGTTGTGTAATGTTATTACTTGTTTTCCACCCTTGAAAGTGCCTGGTGGGCACCTTTGAATCGTTTCTATGCGGGTTTTGGCGAATTTTGCTCAAACTTGCATAGGTCCGATTCTGAGGGTGTTACAGAGTGGTATCAGAGCTCAGCAGTTGCGATACCCCACAAGTCCAACCTGTAGGATAACCTAGCTAACGGCCGAAGTAGAGTGTCCAAAACTATTTTTGCAAAATCGGTTGGATAGTTCTGAATAGGTCTGATTTTACTCCTTACCCCTCTGCTATTCTCCTCTTATCTCGACGTGTTTTGAATCCGCTCTCTTCTCTTTTCTTCGAGTCCAGGAATTCTCGTGGTTGGGTTTCCGTCGTACCTTTAGGGTTTCCGCGTCCTCCTTTGATAACGGTGTTCTACCATCCGGTGTTCAAGCTGCCTGATGAATCCGTCTGCCGTGGTATCATTCTTTGTTCCTTGTTTGTGCTACCCGGTGTTTTCCGACGCGACAACATCCTCTACGCCAGATCCGATGCAGATTCTGCATCACTCCATGCTCCGAACCTCTCCTGTCGAGCTCTTCAGTCTGAATCCGAAGGTTGGTTGCATAATCTGTCTATTCGTGTACATAGTAATGCTTTGAGTGCGGGATGGAGTCGCGACCATACCACTACTTTTATCGTTCGCTTATGTACATTGAATGGTGGATCGATGCAATTTACTCCTTCCATGGAAGTTGGAGGTGGCCTTACCTTTAACTTCGTCCGTTGTCTATCCGGAGTGTTCTTTTGACGAACGGGATCAACGAACCTTTGATGGTGGTGTCGCCGATTTCAAGATGGAGAAAGGAACCCTCGTTAGGGGTGTCGCGAGGATCTACACGAAGCGCTAAGTATCGGACCGCCGACCTTCCTTCCGGAACCATGGGGCGGATCTCGAGGGCGAGATCCCTTGTTAGTGGTGTCGAATTGTGGCATCCCGCAAAAACCACTACTAGAAAATCGCGTTGAATTTGCGCATTGCATCGTCATCATCATGCATTGTTTGCCAAAACTAGTTTTCGCAAACCCCGATTTATTTTCCCAAACGCCCCATCATTATTCAAACGCCAAACCCCGGGACTCCGGAGTATTTTTGTTTTGTCGCTATCGGTTTGCGAATGGTCCAATTAACGCAAATAAAATTTATATTATTTTTAGTAGGGGCAGTCGAACGGGCCAACCCGACCCGAACGACCGCCCCAGATTTTCTAAACGGTCCAACCTGCCTACCCCATCTAAACTCCTAAACCCACCCAAAACTCTACCCACACACCCCTCCACATCACCCCCTCCAATCCTGGAGCGCCACATCAGCATACCCCTCTTCCTAGCCAATCAAAACCGGCCACGTGGCCCACCTGCACCCAACCACTCCCATCCACCGAGCCAGACCCACCACACGCGCCACCAGCGCGCCTGGGCCCCACCCCTGGCCGCTCTGCCCTCCACCCAGCCACCCCTGACCCCCGGGTCCCACCAACCGCTGGCCCACCCCCGGTCCCTCTCTCTCTCTCCCCTCACCCGCGTGCTCTCCCCTTTTCCCCTGCTCATCTTCTCCGCCGCTCCCCGGCCCGGCACACCCCCCCTCCTCCGGCCATCCTCCTCTCTGGCGCCTCCCCACCCCAACGCTGCGCCTCTCCTCCCTAGCGCGGTCCTCGACCGCCCGCCCCGCCTGCCTCGCCTCCTCCATGAGCCCGCCTCGGCTCCTCCTCAGACCACCGCCCGCCCGCCGCCGTTGTCGCCTCGCCACCTTCCTCCGCCGCGTCTCACGCCACCGCCGCCCGGCAGAGCTCCGCCCGCGCCTCCTCCGCGCCTCGCTCCGCGCCACCACCAACCTCCGTCCCGCCTGAGCCCCACCTCCGGCCTGCAGCCCTCCAGCGCCTCCCGCCTCCGTCTGCGCCCGGTGCGGACCCGAGCCGCCAGCGTCGCTTCTTCCCCGCCGGCGCGGAGGCGCCGCCCGCGCCGCAGCGCCTCGACCCCGCCCGGCAGCGTACCAGCGTCGCCTCCCAGAGCCTCCGCACCTCCGCCGTTCAAGCCCTGGCGCCGCCCCGCCCGGCGCTGCCGCCGCCCGCGCGCGGCACCCCGCCTCCTCCGTCGTGCCAGCGCCGACCCTCCTCTGCGAAGCTTCGGTCGCCCCAGGTCGGCCTCGCGCGCGCCTCTGCTCGTCTCCATCGCTGGCCCGCAAGCCCCGTCTTCCCCGAGCCCGGCCGCGTCCCTGCCAGCCCTCCGCCGTCCGCGAGCCCCGGCCGTCCTTTGCTCCATGTGCGGCGCGTGAACCTCGACCTCGTTCGGTCGTCTCCGTGGCTTTTGGTAGCTCGGGTGCCATCGTTCGAGTGCATGACGAGTTGGCCACTCCCGGTGCAGTGTGTTCAGAAGATCCAGCTCATGCCGACCTCTGCAAGATCTACATCGACCCAAAATAAAACCGAAGGTAGCCTACATGGAACGACAAGAACTCCGACTGGACCGGAGAAGCGGGCGCCTCAAGATCTCCCACGCGGACTCAAGTACCCCGCGGTACCTGGAGGACTACATCGAACCGAAGCGCCAAGACCGCCACACGGACGCCGAGACCCCTGAACCCTGAGGCCGAACCCGACGCGCCAAGTTCTTCCTCCCGGATCCGAAGACGCCAAGACCGATAAGAGCTACCCCGATCCGAAGACCCTAACCCCGGACGCCAAGCACTGCACCCCAACACCGAGGCCCCGGCGCGACAAGTGCCTCGTCCCGAACGCCAGTACCGTCGACATTACCCCAAGTCCCGCACCCGGATGCGCCAAGACCTACCCCGATACCGAGAACGGAACCGTCGAACCCTGGACCCCGAGACCAACCCCGAACCCTCGGAACCCCAAGATCTGCCGAACCCTAAATGTGTGACCCCTTTTCCTCGAACCCTATTTTATAACATAACAACAACTTGTTGCATATTTAATTGTCATCTCGCATGCATCTTGTGTGGTTTGGGGGCCTTATGCCGATTCACCTAATAATTAAATATGGGGCCCATATGCGGGCAAATCTAGTCTCATATCGGCCTCATTTAAACCTGTGTAGCGAACCGGTGCTATCTTTTGCCATGTTAAAACAACATGTAAATTGCGGGGGTTCTAAACAACTTGAACCGTTTATTAATTGACGGGACCCCGGTTCCACCTAATATGACCTAATTGCAACGCACCTTTTGCCATGTCATACATCATGCATGCATCATGCCGATCTTTCGCCTT
Source organism: Avena longiglumis (assembly GCA_030063025.1). Classification (NCBI taxonomy): domain Eukaryota; kingdom Viridiplantae; phylum Streptophyta; class Magnoliopsida; order Poales; family Poaceae; genus Avena; species Avena longiglumis. The sequence continues at coordinate 444,478,322 of CP125977.1, forward strand.
AGTATTAAATATTGCATCCGGTGTTTATTCTAGTGTTTTGCTTCTTCGCGGATAAGGCCGTTGAGTTGATGTGAGCTTCGCCCTGATCTTCGGGGGAAAACCTTCGACAACGTTTTCAGGCGAGCATCTCCCCCTTTCTACCCATCTTACTTTTATAGTAATTTACTCCTTCCTGTTGATCTACTTGCTATCTGTGTTGCGATGCTCTAGTTTTCGTACCCGTGAAATCCCGTGCAGCCCTATATTGCCTTGGACACACCCTATTACCTGTTGTTTGGTAGATAGTTGGACTTGCGCGTCGTAGTTGCTTGCTCAAGTGCTGATATGTGTCGCCATATGCCACAGTTGCTGATGTATTGCCGCATGTTGATGTTGGAGATGATTCTAGTTTTACTTATCGTCACTTTACTTTCTGTTTAACAACTAAAATTGAATAAGCAGAGGCATCGGTGGGTGATAGATAATATTTGGTTTCCGAACGCCCACTTGTGTCCCGTAAGACCCCGAGTACTTGATACCTGTTCCTTGATTTTGCGCGCTATCCACATCCGGGAGGTATATGGGACCCCCCTGAGCCAGAGCTTGATTCAGTCTTATTTCTTGGGGCCACAAACTAGTTTGAGGTGTTTTTACTATCCTGTACTTATGCCATGTTTACCGCTTTATTTACGATTGTGCGAGGTACTGCACACTGTACTGTTTAGGATCGGGACACGTTTACGCGGTGTCGACAAGCCCCGTTTGGGGTTCCCAGTCGCTCACAGCCGTCTACCCAGACCTTGAGGCCGTCTCGGAGCTTGCCTACTCCGTTGCGGATTCTACTTAAGGGGTGGCCCCCTGAAATATTTCTGAATCCTGTGATTGTTCAGTCGTGAAAGCCTCGTTGGGTTTTGATTTGGTTTTTCCGAGGTTGATCGAGCGTGTGTTGCTATTGGTGCACCCCGGCCGGGTAAAACTTTCTGAAAGCCGTGTCCGCGGATATGGACGACTTGGAGCACAGTATCTCGATCATAGACAAGCATAACTAAAGTTTACTGCTATAAATTTGACTTATAATGACTAGTAATCAGCTCCACTACAACGGAATGGCTAATTAATACTGCCCACAATTGCTTGTTTGGTTGTCGCTTGCGACAATTGTATCTGACTAGTAAGTATTGCAACTACAACGAAATGGCTGCTTCAAAGTACCAACAACTGCTGGGTTTTGGGTCTATCTCATGCTATCTGTATCTGATTAGTAATTGCTGCAACTATCACGGAATGATCAATTAAAAGTGCCCACTGCTTATTTTATCAGGACGATTATCTAAACCTGACTAGTAAAGTGCCACAACTATAACTGTATAAGTAAAACTGTCAACCGTGCGAGTTCCTCGGTTGACTTCCTCGTTTGGTCTCGAGGGGGAAACACCAGGATGGGTTTGTTTGGTGTTAGCTTCAGGTTGGATCCGAATAGGTCTATCTTACCCCTCTCTGATAACCGCCAGTTGTATCGAGTCTCTATAGGTTGTTTAGTGCATGCTGCCGCTGCCGCTTCAGTCCACCATACCTATGTAGGCGAGGACCGCCGAATTCTAGCCTCGCCGTGTACTGGCCTCAGTACTGACGCTCCTCTTTTTCCTTTGCCCTTTTGTCGGCACCCCTTTTGTTTAAGCAGGTTTTGAGATCGACGTCGTTAGCAGGGTTACCCTTCCGGCTTGGCCTGGGCAGGGTTATGGACGCCATTGGTTATTCTTCAGGGCTCTTAGCCCCATTTGCTTCTTGTCCGTAGTCGGACGCTCTACCGTTTTCAAGGTGATTTGGATCTTGTATATTATATCTGTATTCTTGACTCATGGAGTCGCTGTTATATATATCTGTTCTGTGGGTCCCATCGAGGACTGTTGTGTAATGTTATTACTTCGTTTTCCACCCGCACGAAAGTGCCTGGTGGGCACCTTTGAATCGTTTCTATGCGGGTTTTGGCGAATTTTGCTCAAACTTGCATAGGTCCGATTCTGAGGGTGTTACAGTCACCGCTGGCCGTTGTTGCGTTGATTCCGCGGCGTAATTTCCATTGATTCGCTGAGCGTTTCCTGTCGAGCCTCTGCCTACTTAAGCCCCTCCCCACTCCGCTCCATTCCCCTCACTCAATTTTCTCTCCACGCCACCAGGCTGCTCGCAACTCGCCAAACACCGCCGCAGCTCCGACGACCTCCGGCAGGTAATTCCGGTGAGTTCCGACTGCCCCTGATCCTCTGATTCAAACGAGTGTGTCCAACATGATCTCATGCATCTTCTGATGCCCTTTACTTGCATGCTTGTGACCCAGGACGCCGTCCCCGTTCGTGCCCGCAACCGACCGAGCCGCCACTCAACTCCGGCGACCAATTACAGTAAGCATAGCGTGCCCCTTGATCTCTCACGCGTACGAGGTTGTTCGCCACCGTCTTGCGCATATTCTAAACCATCTGGTTTGTGCTAGGGCAACGCGGAACCTCGGCAACGACCTCGACAGCAACTACCTGACGCTGTGCACGACTCCGACGAGCTCCAGCAGCCCATACCGTGCGCCCCTTGCAAAGCCACCGCCACCTTGACCTTCAGCAACTCTCTGCGGTTCTGGTAAGCACCCTCTCCCCTCCCCGGGCGACCTAGAACTCCAGCGCCGCCAGCAGACGTACGCGCTTGCCGCCCGCTAGCACCGCTAGGCTATGGTCAGAGCAACGGTAGCCGTTAGATCTGTATCGTAAGGACCAGATTAGATCTGAGCGAAACGTTTTCTTTGAATCTGGCGCGTTGGATATGACTTGATCTGACGGCGCGGAAGGGTGATCCTGAGTGAAACGGTATCGGCCAATAGGATAGCGCCGTGTGGCTAGGGTTTGGTTTAAAAACAGAATTTGAAATCTGATTTATATCCAAATTTGATTTAGCTATAACTTTTGATTTCCACGTTAGATTTTGGCAAATTTTATACCGTTGGAATCAGGAGAGCAAGCCCTTTCCATTTATGCAATGTGTTTAAAGTTTTGCTTCTGTTAAAATAGTTTTATTTGCAGAAACATGTGTAGGGCTTATTTGAGCATATGAAATGTTTAGGAATTGTTTTTAGTGTCAAATAAATTTGGTTTGGCAAAGTTTTGACTTGTTAGAATTCAGTACTATGCACTTTCTTGGTTGAGTTTTAAAAATCATCACTTAGCATCTTGCATGCATGCATATATTTTTTTTTTGATTGTATATGTTTTGTATGTGATTGTGGCTATATTCTATGTGTAGATTTTGGTGCTAGTGATTGTGATTGTGAAGAGTGCTACTCTCCCAACTACCAAGGCAAGTGGTACTTCATGAATATTTCTATACCTATATTTTGTACTAAGCATTAGAACTATTTTGCTAAGTCTTGCATGTTACTATTTTGCTTATATGCCATGTGGGAAATCCTAAGTAGTTGTAGAATTGCTAGGAAATTTTCTAAGTTAAGTTACTATCTATGCCATGCTTAGCCTAGCTAGTAGCAAACAAGGGTTGGTGAAATATACATGCTATGATGAAAATATTTCTAAGTCTTTGGACTTGTTTTACCTAATAAAAAAACTAAGTAAATGAATCACCTGGGTGGAAAGGGACTTGATTGGTGGTTTTGGTTGAGTGGTTACACAAGGCCCATGGATATGGTTTACCTTGTGTATCTCACTTGTGGTAAGCCACCCAGGGACAAAGAGATTTTAGAGGCCAAGTGTTGAGAAGCTTCTAGTGCATCCACTTGGCAATATGGGCTCTGCCTGGATCACATAGGTTGCTAGAACTTAGCCATTTGGACAGTTGGTGGTAGTGGGAATGATAGGTTGGAGCGCGTCCATTTGGTCTAAGGAAAGGCTTCTGAAAGGTCCTGTCTTGGGAAACCAAGTCTGGTGGGGAAAGTGCACACCCTCTGCAGATGGAAAAATCTAAGTACTTAGCCAAGTCCATGGCAATGGACAACTTGAGCATCAAGGCATGGAAGCTATCAAGAATCTCATCGTTCCAACTTCTAAGTAAAAACTTGTGGGTGAACAAGGGTGAAGGACCTCAATGTTTATTGGTGGCTCCTTGGGTAAAGTTTTGACAAAGAAAAACTTAGTGATTTCAACTAATAGGAAAAACCTATTTTTGAGCAAAGAAAGCCAAGCTACACTTAGCAAAATTGCATATAGTAATATAGTCCACCTAAATTTTACTTACTATTCCAAAGTATTGACCCACTGTGGCTGTAACTTGTGATGTTGCAGGTTACTCTGATGAGGATTAGGTGTCATGAGTCTACACTCAACATGTTTGCCTGTGGCACATGAAGATGAAGACTTATATTTATTTACTTATTCAAACTCTTGTAATAGGCCTGTGGCCTTTGAGTTGTAAAGACTATGTTATCTCTGGAATGGATGTAATAAATGACCTTTGTATTTGTGTACTTCATCTTAAACTGTGGATGCTAGCATTGATCCAGGGACTAGCATTGCAATCACAGGGATCTTTTTCCTTTACAAAGGAGGGATCTTACAGCAGAGCAGTGGTTGAAGTTCTCCTCGGCTTCTTCTTTGTAGTATCCTCCTTCCTCCTCGTATCCTTGGTCGGTACTAGCGTCTATAAATAAATATGATGTACTCAATCACCAAACAATACTTAACTACTTGCAATCATCACACCAAAGGGTCCTATAGATGATCTAGCATCATCACTAACATTACAAGATTAAAGCTTGGTTTAATTCCTTTTATTTTTTTATAAAAGTAATTTCTACTCACTGAAAAATTACTTAAGATTTAATATTCTCCAAACCAAACATGGGATCATGTTGACACATGTCAACACCACATATTTTAGTCCATGAGAATGTGATTTAAAGTTGTGTCACAATTTAATAAGGTTTTACCTTTTTATTTTAATTAATTAAAGTGGCTAGAAATGCCTATGTAGCATTCTTTTATTACTTGACAATTATTTCTGTAAGTAAACCTATATATTTTTATATATTCTGAAAGGTATGGCTAAATGTGATTTTTGAGAGTTGGAATCAACTCAAAAGCTATTATTGTTTTAATTTGAAAAATGTTTGAATGCATAAAAGCTTCTTCCTTGTTATTTTTACCAAGGATGATCTACAGATCCAAATGACTTGCATCCAACAGGCTTGGATTCACCATTTCAAGACCTTTCTAACAAAATTAGTTTCATTCAATTTCGTGCACTGAATCAATCTGGGTTGATTTTTGAAACTGGGTACAGAAGTGTGTTTGAAATAAAATGGAAAAGGTTTAATTCAAATAAATGGGCTGCGCGGGAAAGGTTAACGGGCCGGCCTGCTACGCACAGCGCTTCCGTGGGCTGCGTAAATGGATGTCCCCACCCGTCAGTGAGACAGGGGGTGCGAAGCGGTATGGGGCGATGTGGTGCGTTCGATCTGGTTCTAATCCAACGGCTGAGGGTCATCGTCGATGTTGGGCAACGTCGACGAGACAGAAACCTAGCGCGACCAGTGGGGGTCGTTGGAGGCTCACCGGGGTTTAGGCGAGGGTCAGCGAGGCGGGCGAACGACGAAGTCGACGACGGCGAACCTCCTGGTACCTGCAGCTTCTCTTGGGGCGGCTTCAATCGCTGGCTCTCTTCTTCTCTAGTAGCGGCAGGCTCCGGTGAAATTCCGGCGATGCGCTGCTCGCCTTGCTCCGAGAACGGTGTGGCACAATCAGTGAGGAGAGGGGAGTGAGATGGTGTGCTCAATTCGGCTGGGGGTGGCCTCTATTTATAGTGGAGCGAGAGGACCGACGGGGCGCAAGGTGAGCTCGTCGTGGTCGACGGTACAGACGGCTATCGGCGTGGGCGACGGTAGGGGCGGTGCGGTGCTCCCTGGTGATGCTCAACTACACGGTGGCGACACGTGGGGCGGTGGGGTTTGGTCGGAATGCGACGGTGCTCTGTGCGTGATCGACAAAGAATTTAATGGCTCACAGCGCGCGTGGTCCGTGCGGCGGCGAACGAGCATGTCTGTGGGCGTCGGTCGAGCATGGCGCATGGGGCGTGCTCTCGGCATAGTTGCTGGCGAGGTTGGCATGGTTCGAGCGCGTGGTCCAGTGGCTGGCAACGTTCGAGTGCTGGACAGGGAGTGGCGGTGGGATGTTGGATTGCTCCCAGACATGCTGGCTAGGCTTGTTTCTCCTCCTAGCTTGCTGTCGACATGGGGGTGACAAGTGTGCATTCGGCCTGCTCACCATTGATGGCAATGCCAAGCTTACAGTGATGCTAAGGGTGTGCAATTGAGCTAGATGATCTACTAAAACCTAGTTGTAATCAGAGAGGGACCAAGTTAGGCTTCAATCACTGCTCACAATAGTGTTTGGATTTTTTTTGATTTGTGTCTGCCAAGTGTTTGATGAAATGGCCGCAAGAACTCAAGTTTTGAATTTTGAAAAGATTTTTGGTGGGTGTGCTAGGTTGGTGCTGGTGAGTCTGCAGATGCTTGGATTTTGAAAGTTGAGCTTGTTTGAGTGGTTTTTGAAAACGTGGGATCTTCCCATATGATAAAGATTCAATTTTGAGTTGTCATTTAAACTATGCATTTGAAAGTTTCTGTATGATCACAAAGTGAGCCTTGATACTTTGTTATGAGTATAATCAAGGGGTGTAAAGATCCAGAAAAGTTTATGTTAAGTTCTGAAAGTTTGAGACAACCAAAGTAGGCATGGGAGTTAAATTGGTCAAAATGACCATTCACTCATTTAGCTTTGTTTTGATTTATTTGTCTTTAAGAAAAGTTTGGGAATTGTTTAGATGATGTTTATTTCACCTAAGAAACATTTTACAAGCAAAGAAACACATAAACATGGAAATTCAAAAGAATTCAAAATGGGATGCATACACACATGCATGCTTTCATATTTTTATTTAGAAAAGTTTTTGTTAACCCTAAATTTGATGATTAGAGTTTGATGATCCAAGTTTAGTATTTTTGGATGTTACACATTCTTCTCATGTATGATGCATGAGTAGTTCCACCTTGGACTATGGGTCCATGTAGTAGCTAGATGGTTGTATCTCCTCCTTGTGCTTTCATGTATTGATCTTGTGAGCTCCGTTCATGATGAAGATCTAATCTATTTGTAATCATGCATGTTATGTTTGCGGGGATCCGATGGATATTGAGATTACTATGTCAGATTGATTAATGGTTTTGTCTTTATGATTCTATCATGTCTGTGTTGTTTGTGATCTTGCATGCTCTCCGTTGTTAGTAGCTATCTTGGCCAAGTAGTTGCTAGTGACTCCAAGAAGGGGTATTTATGCTCGATAGTGGGTTCATGCCTCTAGTTTCCAAGGGAAGTGACATAAATCTCTTCGGTTGTAGATGTGTTGTTGCTACTAGGGAGAAAACAATGGTCTCTTGTTCATGGAACAAGTGGATTGTTTACCTTACACACTTTGCTTAAAGCACTTGTCTGTTGCTTGAAACATAATACTGGAGGGGGGTCGGATGATAACCTGAAGGTGGACTTATAGTCATAGATGCAGTTGGATGGCGGTCTATGTATCTTGTTGTATTGACCAATCGAATCTCATAGGATCTTTTTGTCTGGTATTGCATTGTTATGCCTTGCTCAGTTCCTATCAATTGCCCTGCTGTAATTTGTTTACCCTTCATGCCATGTTGTTTATCTAAGGAGAGCACCTCTAGTAAACTATGGACCTCGGTCCAATCTTTACCATTGATACATCTTCCACTGTTACTTGCTTATTTGCTGCAAACCATTATCTTCCACACCATATGTTTAATCCTTTGTTACAGCAAACCGGTGAGCTTGACAACCTCACTGATTCGTTGGGGCAAAGTATTGAGTCTGTGTTGTGCATGTTTGCACGTTGCTTGCAACACCTGTGTGACGTTTCCATCCTCCTGTTGGTTCGATAACCTCGGTTCCTTACTAAGGGAAAACTTGCTGTTGTGCTGCTTCACACCCTTCTCTTGGGGTTCCCAACAGGCTCCACGTTAGCCATCAAGATTTTCTGGCGCTGTTGCCAGGGAGGCTAAGGACGTATTCACAAGGGGAGTCCTCCACTTCCTTTCTCTTTACTTTGTTTTTAGTTTGCTTAGTTTCTTTTGGTTGGTATTGTTTGCCTCTTTTCAAAAACTCCAAAAGAAATTAGTTTAGTTTGGTTTGCTTTCTTTATTCAAAAACACAAAAAAAAATTAGTTCCTATTCTAGTTGTTGGTCTGTATTTTCCTTGCTTGGTCATGCTTTCTATCAATGGATGGTTTCTTTGAAACTACTTCTTATTGTCAAGGTGGGTTCATGGAAGAACAAAAGTATTATTATAAGGAACACCATTTTTCACAAAAAGGGAAACACTTATGGGAACAAATTGATAAGTTGAATAATATTGCTAGAGATGTGTGCTCTACTTATAATGTTACTTATTGCTTTGATAAGTCTTGCTGCTGTAGGAGGTATAAACACCTACCTTTTCAATGTGAGTATAATGATAATGTTACCATATCCTCTTATGTTAAAGGAAATTATGACTCTTATGATGTGGAACAAATTCAAGAACTTATTGCCTTCAAGGGTGCATTTTAACTTGCCAGTTTGCTTGAAAATACTGATGATGCACCTTATGAATATGAGGTTTATGAGATACTTAAATTTTGCTTTGATAATTACAAGGGAGAAAATGGCTATATTCTTGAATATTTTAATAGGTGCTCTCCATAAATGGAAGAGACTAATGCCTTGCAGGAGCCTATGGAAGAACACATTATTGAAGCTGAAAGCTCATTAGATGAAAAAGAGGAGGAGAGTGATGGTCAAGAGGAGGAAGAATGGATCTACCCATGTCTACCTTCTAATGAGAGTAACTCTTTACCTCTTACATTATTTGAATGTCCCCCATGCTTACCAAAGGAGGATGAAAGTTATGTTCCTGTGGATCCTTTTGAAATATCTACTTTGGGTAAGACCTGTGAAGGTTTTAATCCCACTATTTTTGAGCTTGATAGAAATTACTCCCTCTGTTTCAAAATATAAGATGTTTTAGCTTTGTGAAGCAAAGGTATCTAGACTTCTTTTAGTATATAGGTTCACTTAGGCTTGGAGTGAATCTATATACTAAAAGTAGTCTAGATACATCATCTTCACAAATCTAAAACATCTTATATTTTGAAACGGAGGGAGTATGTGTTTGTAGATCATGAAAAGCATGCTTTATGTGATAGTTATATTGTTGAGTTTATTCATGATGCTACTGAAAGTTATTATGAGAGAGGGAAACATGGTTTTATGTATCTCATTAATATTAAGTTTCCCCTCTTTATGTTGAAAATTTTGAAGTTGCACTTGTTTTGCTTTCCTATGCTTGTTGCTTTGTGCTTTCATGACTTGTTTCTTTACAAGATTCCTATGCATAGGAAGAGGTTTATACTGAAATGTGTTTTTAATTTGCTTCTCGATGCTCTCTTTTACTTCAATTCATATTTCTTATGAGAGCGTCTTCTCAAACTATCATGCCTAACTTAAAGGCGTTAAAGAAAAGTACTTGTTGGGAGATAACCCAAGAGTTTACTTAAGTCTTGGAGGTTATTACTTCAGTAATGACCTCTCCTTATCCTTTTTGTTTGCGTTTTGTGCCAAGAATGACCTCTAATGAGAGGGAAGTAAGATTTGGAGAGTTGTTGTCCCGAAACAGATTTTTGTCCTCCACTATAAAAATGCGTGAGGAGTCTATTCAAGTCCGATTGATCTGAAAATTAACGAATAAATACCCCAGTATGTTAGCTAACTTTCGTTAGTTCAACACTTTTTGATTGGAGCAACAGAAGATTTTCTAAAAAATCGGTTTCTACATACTGGTCAGTTTTGACAGATTTTTTGCCATTATTTGCATTTGCTTCTTATTGATTCCTTTTTGAGTTCTCTTTTGGGGAATTGAGCTTTTTGAAGGATTTGCTACAGTATCTTGTGTTTTTAGTGAAAAGTCTTGCTATTCCAAAGATTTTCCTAAAGGTATAGTATCTTTTGAATACACTAATGTTGCTAATGAAGATTGTGTGAAGTTTTGTATGAAGGAAAATTTTCAGGTGTAGAGGAGAGAATGGTGCAATCAGATGAATAATGGACAAAAGCTCAATCTTGGGGATGCCACCATGGTATAACCCCAAGAAATATCCAAGAAGTACAAGCGTCAAAGCTTGGAGATGCCCAAGGCATCCCCTTCTTCATCAATAAAAAGCTTAGGTCTGTCTAGACACTTCGTTTTTATTGTTTCATGCACTATTGTGTTGTTCTTGGAGCGTCTTAGTTTTTGTTTTCTTTGCTTATATTTGTTTAGTTTGCTTGAATAAAGTAGTTTGGACCCCCGTTCTCGCTGTGTTTTTTCAAATAAGTTGCTTGGTGTTGGAAAGGAGTACGAAGTTCCTGCTTGAAAGTGCAAGAGGAGCTTGCATTGACTGTGACTTAGACTTTAGCATGACATGCTAGGTGTTGTTTTGGCCTTATGCTTAGTGATTATTGTTGTATCATGTCTTGTTACAAACAATTGGGATTTCTTAGTGTGCCTTGAAGAAATTATGCATTGTTTTAGCATGCAAAAGCATGGTGTTGTGGTATTCTCCTTTGATGCTTTGTTTGGGTTGACTTGGCACATGCTCACACCATGTTATGACTATGACAAGTCACCATACCCTCTATGGTCATTTATTCCTTGACTTGTAGTACCACTCTATGCTTTGATTAGTAATGTTTTGTCGCTCTGCATGATTATGGCCACTATTGCTCTCTTAGTTGGTTGCTCCCAGTCTTTTGCTAGCCTCCACTTGTATGAGTAAGTTATACCCATGCTTCCAACTCCCAAGAAACCATGTTTTTTCCAAAGTGTCCACTATAAACTCCTATGCATGGTGTGTTACACCATTCCAAGTATATTCTTGTTTTCAGCTAACTTCCAATTAAAAATAAAAAACTATTTTGTTATGAGAAAACTTAGTGATTAAAGCCCTCACAAACTTGATGGCACGCTTTTTATTCTTTACCCCAAATAAACTTGAACCATTGTGTCGTCTATGTTGTATATGCTTGCACTTATACGTTGGAATTAGCAGAACCATGCTGTCATGGGGAACGTTTTCAACATTGCATTTGTACTTTGTACGCAGTTGATATCATGCTCTTTTGTCTATGGATGTCATAGGTGTGAAATAAAGAGGGAGCTTGTAAGTCCATGGAGTTTTTGTTTTGTGTTAGATAAATGCCTGGGCCGCTAGCCCAAGCTATGCCTAATCATGGTGGAAACTTGCAGCATCACCATAATGAGCTATCTATGCATATAGTAAATAAAAAGATCGCTGAGATGCTCATTGTCTACTTGCCTAGTCATTTTGGTTATGGGATAGCTCCTGTACCATGTGCAAGGGGTACCCTGTTCGCGGTTCTCTATGATACACATGTACTTACAATGACAAGAACTTACAGGTGACTGAAGTTGAGTAGCATGAGGTGTGGCCCTCGTATTCAAGGGACTTGAGATTGCCAACTTATACTTTGTCAAGCATATACTCCATAGTTTGTTCACTTTCACCTTAATCACTTCAGGATGCTTATGATAGGGGCAATGAGGGCTGAAATCTAACAAGTACCATAATTTTCGTAAGCTCTTTTTGAAACTTGAAATCCCTGCTTCCCTTTATGAAGGTCCTTTCTTCCACTACTACTGAGTCTCCACCTTCTACCTTTAGGCACCATTAAGAGAGAATAGTTATCATTCTGTGTGCAGTGTCCCAAAACTTATTGATTGATGCATATTGTGATATTACTTGTACTTGTGCTATTTTTTTCTAGTCACCCTTGTGAACTTTGAAGGTGTCATATGCATCTATTTGCTACTCTATGAGGAACAAGTTGATTCCACTATGCCATGTTTTCTGTATGTGAAACAAACAAACATTTTTCAATGCATGTTATTCATGATATTTGTTTGTAGCCTTTCATGTTGCATGCATAGTTACATTGTCTTATTGTTAGAACTCCCATCTTTCATGCACATGTTTAGAGTTCTTTGATCCCATCTTTCAATGCTTGCAAATGGTTTGATCTTGGTTTTGATGGTGCATGTCACGTCAAAAATTATTCTTTTTATCACTTACCTACTCGAGCACGAGCAGGAGTTAAGCTTGGGGATGCTTGATACGTCAGAAACGTATCTATAATTTTTGATATTCCATGCTTGTTTAGTATCTACTTTTTTTGCTTTATCTACACTTTGAGGTGTTTTTATATATTTTCTGGAACTAACCTATTAACAAGTTGCCATAGTGTCAGTTGCATGTTTTCTTCTATTTTTGGTTCCAGAAAGGCAGAAAATCAATATTCTCGGAATTGGACGGGACAAAAGCCAAAGTCAATAGATCATCCCGGAGGCCTTCTTCTCCGGTATGATGCGTGAGTAGTTCCACCTTGGACTATGGGTCCATGTAGTTGCTAGATGGTTGTATCTCCTCCTTGTGATTTCATGTATAGATCTTGTGAGCACTGTTCATGATCAAGATCTAATCTATTTGTAATCATGCATGTTGTGTTTGCGGGAATCCGATGGATATTAAGATTACTATGTCATATTGATTAATGGTTTTGTCTTTATGATTCTATCATGTCTGTGTTGTTTGTGATCTTGCATGCTCTCCGTTGTTAGTAGCTATCTTGGCCAAGTAGTTGCTAGTAACTCCAAGAGGGGGTATTTATGCTCGATAGTGGGTTCATGCCTCTAGTTTCCAAGGAAAGTGACAGAAATCTCTTTGGTTGTAGATGTGTTGTTGCTACTAGGGAGAAATCAGCAGTCTCTTGTTCATGGAACAAGTGGATTGTTTACCTTACACACTTTGCTTAAAGAAGTTGTATGTTGCTTGCAACTTAATACTGGAGGGGAGTCGGATGATAACCTGAAGGTGGACTTCTAGTCATAGATGAAGTTGGATGGCGGTCTATGTATCTTGTTGTATTGCCCAATCGAATCTCATAGGATCTTTTTGTCTGGTATTGCATTGTTATGCCTTGCTCAGTTCCTGTCAATTGCCCTGCTGTAATTTGTTTACCCTTCATGCCATGTTGTTTATCTAAGGAAAGCACCTCTAGTGAACTATGGACTCCGGTCCAATCTTTACCATTGATACATCTTCCACTATTACTTGCTTACTTGCAGCAAAGCATTAGCTTCCACACCATACGTTGGGGCAAAGTCTTGAGTCTGTGTTGTGGAGGTTTCCGCGTTGCTTGCAACACCTGTGTGACATTTCCTTCCTCCTTCTGGTTCGATAACCTCGGGTTCTTACTGAGGGAAAACTTGTTGTTGTGCTGCTTCACACCCTGATCTTGGGGTTCCCAATAGGCTCCACGTTAGCCATCGCCTGCCGAAGGTGAGATCATCCTGGAGGCCTTCTTCCTCATCATGTCAGCCTCCGGTATGAAGCGTGAGTAGTTCCACCTTGGAATACGGGTCAGTTCCTGCCGAAGGTATTGCATTGTTATGCCTTGCTCAGTTCCTGTCAATTGCCCTGTTGTAATTTGTTTACCCTTCATGCCATGTTGTTTATCTAAGGAGAGCACCTCTAGTGAACTATGGACCCCGGTCCAATCTTTACCATTGATACATCTTCCAATGTTACTGTTTACTTGCTGCAAACCATCATCACCTTCCATAACATACAGTTAATCCTTTGTTACAGCAACCGGTGAGATTGACAACCTCACTGTTAGTTGGGGCAAAGTCTTGAGTTTCTGTTGTGCAGGTTTCCACGTTGCTTGCAACACCTTTGAGGAATTTCCTTCCTCCTACTGGTTCGATAACCTCGGTTTCTTACTAAGGGAAAACTTGCTGTTGTGTTGCATCATACCTTGCTCTTGGGGTTTCCCAACGGGGCGTTCAACATGCATCAAGACATTTCTGGCGCCATTGCCGGGGAGGCTAAGGATGTCTTCACAAGGGGAGTCCTCCTCAACCTTTCTCTTTACTTTGTTTTTAGTTTGCTTAGTTTCTTTTGCTTGGTTTTGTTTGCCTCTTTTTATCAAAAACTCAAAAACAAACTAGTTTAGTTTGGTTTGCTTTCTCTATTCAAAAACAAAAAAAATAGTTCCTACTCTAGTTGCCACCTTACTCTAGCTCACTATGTTGTTCCCCAAGTTCACCCTAAAGGACCTTTCGATAGGTAGTGGCTCTATAATTAGGAAAGAAAATATTGAAGAATTCTTCAATCATGTTAGCAAATATGAGGATATTGAGTATAGATATATAGCAGAACTTGCTCCCATTTATGAAATTTCTGCAGCTTCTTTAGTTCATATGTTGGAGTCTAGGTTTGTTAGCCTTAACCCCATGATGAAAATTTTGTTCCTAAAACTAAAAGAAGAAAAGAATGCTAAAAAGAGAGAATTTATTCTTGAGACTTTACTCAAAGAGTTCCATGATGTAGCTAAGGAAGCCAAGAAAGTCTTTGAGCGTTTCAATATGCTAGGCTCATGTGTATATGTTATGGGTACTTCTGATAAAACTAAGCCTAGAGAGGAATTTAAGATACCCATACCCTTTAAGCTTGTTGGGATGCATGAGGCCTTTGAAAAGAATTTTGATTGGATTGTTCCTGAAAATCCTTTTGATGAAAGTAGTAAACCAAAGAGAGATGAGAATGGATCCTCCAAAACTCATTTGGATGAGATACCTTTCATAGTTGAAGACTTTGCAAGTTTTGATGTTAATGCTTTCTCATTTGAAAATACTTGATTTCTTGCTTCTTGTGCCTAAATTAAAGGCGTTAAAGAAAAGTACTTGTTGGGAGATAACCTAAGAGTTCCTTGAGTCTTGGAAGTTATTACTTCAGTAATGACCTCTCCTTATCATTTTTGTTTGCTTTTTTTTGCCAAGAATGACCTCTAATGAGAGGGAAGTAAGATTTGGGGAGTTGCTATCCCAAAACAGATTTCTTTCCTCCACCATAAAAATTCGTGAGGAGTCTCTGTATGTTAGATAACTTTTGTTAGTTCAACATTTTTTTATTTGAGCAACATAAGGTCTTCGGACAAATCGGTTTCTACCCGCTGGTCTGTTTTGATAGATTTCTGCCATTATTTGCATTTGCTTCTTATTGATTCCTTTTTGAGTTCTCTTTTGGGGAATTGAGCTTTTTGAAGGAGTTGCTACAGTAGATTGTGTTTTTAGTGAAAAGTTTTGCTCTTCCAAAGCTAAGCCCAAGGGTCTATTATCTTTTGAATACACTAATGTTGCTAATGAAGATTGTGTGAAGTTTTGTATGAAGGAAAAATTTCAGGTGTAGATAGAGAATGATGTAATGAGATAAAGAATGGAAAAAATCTAAATCTTGGCGATTCCACCCCGGTGTCACCCCAAGAAATATCCAAGAGGTACAAGCGTCAAAGCTTGGGGATGCCCAAGGCATCCCCTTCTTCATCAATAAAAAGCTCAGGTATGTCTAGACACTTCGTTTCTATTGTTTCATGCACTGTTGTGTTGTTCTTGGAGCATCTTAGTTTTCGTTTTCTTTGCTTAGCTTTGTTTAGTTTGCTTGAATAAAGTAGTTTGGACCCACGTTCTCGTTGTGTTGTTTCAAATAAGTCGATTGGTGTTGGAAATGAGTAGAAAGTTCTTGCTTGGAAGTGCAAGAGGAGCTTGCATTGACTGTGACTTAGACTTTAGCATGACATGCTAGGTGTTGTTTTGACCTTATGCTTAGTGATTATTATTGTAGCATGTATTGTTCCAAACAATTGGGATTTCTTAGTGTGCCTTGCAAGAATCATGCGTTGTTTTAGCATAGAAAGGTATAGTATTGTGGTATTCTCCTTTGATGTTTTGTTTGGGTTGACTTGGCACATGCTCACACCATGTTATCACTATGAACAAGTCACCATAGCCTCTATGATCATTTAGTCATTGACTTGTAGTACTACTCTATGCTTTAATTAGTAATGTTTTATCGCTCTACATGATTATGGCCATTACTGCTCTCTTAGTTGATTGCTACCAGTCTTTTGCTAGCCTCCACTTGTATGAGTAAGCTCTACTCATGCTTCCAACTCCCAAGAAACCAAGTTATTCCAAAGTGTCCACTATAAATTCCTATGCATGGTGTGTTACACCATTCCAAGTATATTCTTGTTTTCAGCTATCTTCCAATTAAAAAGTATTTTGTTATATGAAAACTTAGTGATTAAAGCCCTCACGTACTTGATGGCACACTTTATATTCTTTGCCCCTAATAAACTTGAACCATTATGTCTACTATGTTGTATATGCTTGCACTTATACGTTAGAATTAGCAGAACCATGCTGTCATGGGGAACGTTTTCAACATTGCATGTATACTTTGTACACAGTTGATATCATGCTCTTTTGTCTATGGATGTTGCCAGTGTTAAATAAAGACGGAGCTTGTAAGTCCATGGAGTTATGTATTTTGTGTTAGAGAAACGCCTAGGCCGCTAGCCTAAGCCATGTCTAATCATGGTGGAAACTTGGAGCGTCACCATAATGAGCATTCTGTGAAGCATCCTTAATAAAAAGGTATGCACATAGTAAATAAAAATATCGTTGAGGTGCTCATTGTCTGCTTGCCTTGTCATTTTGGTTATGGGATAGCTCCTGTACCATGTGCAAGGGGTACCCCATTGGCGGTTCTCTATGATACGCATGTACTTAATAAGACAAGAACTTACAGGTGACTAAAGTTGAGGAGCATGAGGTGTGGCCCTCGTATTCAAGGGACATGAGATTTCCAACTTATACTTTGTCAAGCATATACTCCATAGTTTTTTCACTTTAACCTTAATCACTTCAAGATGCTTATGATAGGGGCAATGAGGGCTGAAAGCTAACAAGTACCATAATTTTTGGAAGCTCTTTTTGAAACTTGAAATCCCTGCTTCCCTTTATGAAGGGCCTTTCTTCCACTATTATATTGAGTCTCCACCTTCTACCTTTAGGCGCCATTAAGAGAGCATAGTTGCCATTCTTAGTTCTATATGCAGTGTCCCAAAACTTATTGATTGATGCATATTGTTGATATTGCTTGTTCTTCTGCTATTTGTATCTAGTCACTCTTATGAAATTTGAAGGTGTCATATGCATCTATTTGCTACTCTATGAGGGACAAGCTGATGCCACTATGCCATGTTTTCTATATGTGAAACAAATAAACGTTTTTCAATGCATGTTATTCATGATCTTTGTTTGTAGCCTTTCATGTTGCATGCATAGTTACTTTGTCTTATTGTTAGAACTACATCTTTCATGAACATGTTTAGAGTTCTTTGATCCTAGCTTTCAATGCTTGCAAATGGTTTGATCTTGGTTTTGATGGTGCATGTCACCTCAAAAATTATTCTTTTATCATTTACCTACTCGAGGACGAGAAGGAGTTAAGCTTGGGGATGCTTGATACGTCGGAAATGTATCTATAATTTTTGATGCTCCATGCTTGTTTAGTATCTACTTTGCTTTGCTTTGTCTACACTTTGAGGTGTTTTTATATGTTTTCTGGAACTAACCTATTAACAAGTTGCCACATTGCCGCTTACTGCTTTTCTGCTTTTGGTTCCGTAGCGCGAAAATCAATATTCTCGGAATTTGACGGGACAAAAGCCAAAGTTAATATTTTACCGTGGGCAACACGAAGCCAGAGTATGAGAAGGAGGAGGGCCTCGAGGGGGGCCACACCCCTTGGCCGTGCGGGTGGGCCCACCCCGCGCCTGGGGGTGCTGCTGCCTCGGGCACCCCCTCGGCCTCCCTCTTCGCCTATAAGAAGCCCCCGATGCAGAAACCCTAGGCACCCGATCAAAACTCCACGAAATCGTCTGTAGCTGCCGCCACCATCGTCCCTAGATCGGGGGATCTGAAGTTCTTCCTGGCACCCTGCCGGAGGGGAAATCATCCCGGAGGCCTTCTTCTTCATCATGCCAGCCTTCGGTATGAAGCGTGAGTAGTTCCACCTTGGACTACGGGTCCATGTAGTAGCTAGATGGTTGTATCTCCTCCTTTGTGCTTTCACGTATAGATCTTGTGAGCTCCATTCATGATCAAGATCTAATCTATTTGTAATCATGCATGTTGTGTTTGCGGGGATCCGATGGATATTGAGATTAGTTGCTAGTGACTCCAAGAGGGGGTATTTATGCTCGATAGTGGGTTCATGCCTGTAGTTTCCAAGGGAAGTGACTGAAATCTCTTCGGTTGTAGATGTGTTGTTGCCACTAGGGAGAAAACAACGGTCTCTTGTTCATGGAACAAGTGATTGTTTACCTTACACACTTTGCTTAAAGCAGTTGTCTGTTGCTTGCAACTTAATACTGGAGGGGGTTAGGATGATAACCTAAAGGTGGACTTCTAGTCATAGATGCAGTTGGATGGTGGTCTATGCATATTGTTGTATTGCCCAATCGAATCTCATAGGATCTTTTTGTCTAGTATTGCATTGTTATGCCTTTCTTAGTTCCTGTCAATTACCCTACTGTAATTTGTTTACCCTTCATGCCATGTTGTTTATCTAAGGAGAGCACCTCTAGTGAACTATGGACCTCGGTCCAATCTTTACCATTGGTACATCTTGCACTGTTACTGTTTACTTGTTGTAAACCATCATCACCTTCCACACCATACAGTTAATCCTTTGTTACAGCAACCGGTGAGATTGACAACCTCACTGTTAGTTGGGGCAATGTCTTGAGTTTGTGTTGTGTAGGTTTCCACGTTGCTTGCAACACCTTTGAGGCGTTTCCTTCCTCCTACTGGTTCGATAACCTCGGTTTCTTACTGAGGGAAAACTAGCTGTTGTGTTGCATCATACCTTGCTCTTGGGGTTTCCCAACGGGACGTTCAACACGCATCATCTCCCCACGTGTGTGAAACTGGCAGTGTGCACGCCGTGGTGGCACTTAGGCTAGAGTTCATAAATTCTTATTATGATTATATTTTGAGTTGGTTGCCTCTATAAAATTGTGGTGTTTGTTGGAACCATCTAGCGCTCAAGGTGACAGTGTGTGGTTATCTAGATGGGGAAGGCGGACTTTGAGGTGTGTTGTTATAGCCCTACCGTGGATTAGAGTATCCAACCAGAGAGTAGTTCAGGATAGTATTATGAAGAGAATATATATATATTGAGAGTGTTCACTAGTGAAAGTATGATCCCTAGGCCTTGATTCTAAACATTGAAACACCGTTTGCATCTAGATCGTTTGCATGTTTGCTTGCTTTCATCTTTATTTCAGTTTGCCTTTAGTCTCTCCCACGTCAACAACAAGTAAGAAGCTCTTTTATGGCACCGTTACCACTTGTATTTCACTATCTCTTCACCGAACTAGTGCACCTATACACCTGACAAGTGTATTGGGTGTGTTGGGGACACGAGAGACTTCTTGTATATTGATTTCATGGTTGCTTGAGAGGGATACCTTTGACCACTTCCTCCCTGAGTTCGATAAACCTTGGGTAATCCACTTAAGAGAAACTTGTTGCTGTTCTACAAACCTCTGCACTTGGAGGCCCAACAACTGTCTACAAGAATATAAGTGCGTAGACATCATCCCAATCCTTTCTTAGCAAAGGACAAGCCGGTGGAAATACTAATGAGAACCAAACGTTCTCGAGGACACATGGGAATATTGTCAAGTCCTTTCGTTTCATATAGCTAATTAATCTTCTTTGGTTTTATAAGTGTTGTGTGGGTGAACCTGGGCTAATGTACCGACCTTACTTGGACTAATACGTACTTGTGATTAAACCCCTTGCAAGCATCCGCAACTACAAGAAAGAAATTAAGATATAAACCTAACCACGGCCTTAAACTCTGAGATCCTACACTCCCTTGTGCAATGCTTTCCTAACGGGGGTTCAGGTTTCTGTCACTCCGGCAACCCCACAATTAGTAGCCAAATACACAATGCATTCTCCTAGGCCCATAAATGGTGAAGTATCATGTAGTTGACGTTCACATGACACCACTAGAAGAATAGCACCACAACTTAAATATTAAACCATTGAATAATACCTCAACACAATTCCACTACTAAGAACATGACTTCTCTCATGTCCTCAAGAACTAAACGAACTACTTACGAGACATCATATGGATCAAGATCAGAGATGATATGGTGATGGATAACAATCTGAATATAAACAATAATTCAATGGTTCCACTCACAAGCATCAACTACAATAGTAATCAACACCAAGAAAGTTTCCCCTAAGAAATATGAAAGATTCAACACAATTGTTACAGCGGGATGGAGTGGAGATGATGGTGCTGGTGGATATGATGGTGTGGATGATGATGATGATCCCGGTGAAGACTAGCTTGATGAGGTGGGCCAGGGTGGCCACACCCCCTGTAGGCGTGGCCCAGGGTGGCCCACGACTAGGGATGTGGGCCCCCTGTGGCCCAACTCCGCCTCCCCTTCTGGCTTCCTTCGTCTTCTGGGAAAATATAATTTCCTGTAGTTTTTCTGATATTTTTATGATCTTCGCGAAATTGCATCAAAACACCGCTTTTTCCATCAGAATCCTGACTCCGGCAGTTCATCCTCCAAGAATCATCCAACATGCAAAAGTATATGAAAACACATAAGTAACATCTCTTAATATAAAATATATCAATGAATAGAGGCAAATTATGATATAGAATTGTGATGCAAATTGGACGTATCAGTGCCATGTAGGACAACATCTTTGCTAGTTATAGCCAACAAAAACACATTAAGGCATGTCGCCAACCTGCGTTACAGATTATGAGAGTTGTCCATCTTCACATAAAGAGGGTTACAGAATACTCTCCTCAGTCAAACCACTAGCTTGTTTTTCTCAGATCCTAACTCATGGAATCCCCGATCACATAAGTTTGGTTACCACTATGATGTGACATCCATGGGTCTCAACCTCATATCCCTCGATGCACTTTCTATCACATTTCGTGATAGTCCCTTTGTAAAGGGATCTACGAGATTTTCTGTTTGAATATACGTAATAGCTATTACTACAGAGTTCCTCAATTTCCTAACAGATTTCAAACGTATCTTCACGTGTCTTGATGACTTCGTGTTATCCTTAGAATTGTTCACTTTAACAATAACAGTTTGGTTGTCATGGTTCAAAAGGATTGTCGGCATATGTTTTTCAACCATAGGTAAGTCCATCAAGAGCTCACACAGCCAGTCTAACTCAACAATGCTACTTCCATGGTTGGCCTCGTCAATATGGTCTATATCTCAAAGTACGCACATAATAGGGTAGAAGCGATGACCTTGTTCTCGATCTCGTTTATGTGTTAAATAGGCCAAATAGGCAATGGTTACAACAAGATCAGGGAGGGTAACGGTCCATTACCGTGATTGACTCAATCATGACATAATGGTCGGTTTATTCCTTGACCTTTATACCCAATATGACTTATAGCACTGCCATATTTGGTTTACAATTTATTGGCAAGGATTTATTCCTAACACCCTCACTTAACCAAAATTTGTACAAGTTTAGACTATACTTAAAATTTTCGAATTCCCTAAAAGGCAGGGCCTTCGTGAATCCGTGTGCGACTTGATCATGTGTTGAGATATACTGTATATCAAGAAGTTTTTGTGCCACTCTTTCTCTGACAAAGTGAAAATCAATTTCTATGTGTTTGGTTTTTTCATGAAAAATAGGATTTGCAGATAAGTATGTTGCGCCCATATTGTCACACCATAAACATGGTACTTCTTTGATTTTAATGCCCAATTCCTTGAGAAGAGTCTCTACCCATATAACTTCTTCTGTTGCATTTTCTAGAGATTTTTATTTAACCTTTGTACTTGATCTGGACATGGTTGGTTGCTTCTTAGCACTCCATGATATGAGGTTTGGTCCAAAAATATAGCAAAGCCACCAGTGGACCTTCTATCATCAATACAACCTGCCCAATCTGCATCTGAGTATGCACTAATAAGACAAGACATTGATTTTTTAAATGTGAGTCCTGTAGTGAGAGTATCTTTGATGTATCGTAAGATTCTCTTGACAGCTGTCCAATGGACTGTAGTGGGGCGTGTAGGTACTGGAAAACTTTGTTGACTGAAAAAGAAATATCAGGTTGAGTTAGTGTCAAGTACTATAGGGCACCTACCACACTCCTGTACCTGGTAGTATATTCGGGACCTAGTGCATCTCCTTCATGAGCAGACAGTTTTTATGATGTTGATAGAGGTGTAGGGGACGACTTGCATTTGTTCATACCAACCTTTACCAGAAGTTTGAGGCATACTTTTCTTAAGTAAGGACAAGACCATCTTGTATTTTCCTTACTTCTATGCCCAAAAAGAAATGTAAGTCTCCCAAATCTTTAATGGCAAAGTGCATATTTAAATCACGAACTAGAGTAGAGATAGCTTGTTGTGATGAGCTTGTGACAATAATATCATCCACATATATGAGGACAAATACCATGATACCTGACTTATCATAGATGAACAAAGATGTGTCTCCTTGTGATGGACGGAAACCAAGCTGCTGAAGTTTGGTGCTCAAACGTGCATACCATGCTCTCGGCGCCTGTTTGAGACCATACAAAGCTTTGTCCAATTTGCATATGTGATGAGGGGCATTGACATCTTCATACCCAGGAGGTTGTTTCATGTATACTTATCTCTCTCCGCCTTGAAATCGGCGACACCACCAATAGGGGTTGTTGCTCATGTTTGATGAGGGGACACTCTGAAAGACAAAGATGAAAGTAAAGGTCTCAAAAGTTTAGGCCACCTCTACCTTTTGTGGAAGGAGTAAAGTTGCATCGATCCACCATTCAATGTACAATAGAAAATGATAAGAGTAGTGGTATGGTCGCGACTCTATCTTGCACTCAAAGCATTACTCTGTACACAAATAGAATAATTATACAACCAACTCTCAGAATTCAGACTGAAGATCTTGACAAACAGCGTTTGGAAAACAAAGGAGTGATGCAGACTCTTCATCAGATTTGATGCATATGATGTCGTCCCATCGAAAAACACCGGAAGATACAAAGAAAAAATTAGTGGATGTTTGGTCCACCGAAAGGTATAAAGAGTAGACTTCCTAAGATAGCATGAAGAGAAGATGTCGAAGCACCGTTACAAGAGGATGGAAGCGAAACCTTGAAGGTACGACAGAACCCAAACACGAGAATTCCTGGACTTGGAGAAAAGATAAGAGGGAAGATTCAAAACACGTAGAGGTAATAAGAGAATAGCACAGGGGTAAGTCATAAAATCATACCTAATCAGATCTATCCAACTGATTTTGAAAAATAGTTTTAACACTCTAGATCGGTCATTACCTAGGTTATCCTATAGGATGTACTAGTGGAGTATCATAACTGCTGAGCTTTGATACCACTTTGTAACACCCTCGAATCGGCCCTATGCAAGTTTCAGTGCTTCCCGCCAAACCGCATAGAAAAGATTCAACAATGCCCACCAGGCACTTGCGTGCGGGTAGAAAATGAAGTAATACCATTGCACAATATTCCATGATGGAACCCGCAGAACAGATACACACAACAATGACTCCATGAGTCAATAATACAGATATACAATACAAAGATCCAAATCACAGTGAAAACAATACAACATCCGAGTATGGATAAGAAGAAAATGGGGCTAAGAGCCCTAAAGAATAACCAATGGCGTCCATAACCCTTCCCAGGGCAAGCCGGAAGGGTAACCCTACTAAAAACATCAATCTCAAACCTTCTACAACAAAAGGTGTCCCAACAAAGGGCAAAGGAAAAAAGAGAGCGGTCAGTACCGAGGCCAGTACACGGCGAGTCTTAGAATTCGGCGTCTCTTGCCTACATAGGTATGGTGGACTGAAGCGGCAATGCAGCATGCACTAAACAACCTATAGATACTCGATACAACTGGCCACTATAAGAGAGAGATAATAAAGACATATTCGAAACCAACCTGGTAATAACATGAAACATACCCATCCTGGTATTTCCCCCTTGATACCAAACGAGGACGTCATTCCGAGTAAACCACATGGTTGGCAGTTTCATTCGTTCTTTACATGGTGGTTATCCAACTTACTAGTCATATCAGATACAAGTCAAACTAGAATAGTAAACTTTAATTGTAGTTGTCTATGATCGAGAAACTATGCTCCAAGTCGACCATCATCGCGGACATGGCTTTTCGAAAAGATTTAACCATGTAGGGGTGAACCAAAGTTTCCACACGCACTTTCACCCTTTTTTCCAGATCAATTAACATAGACCCATCGGTATGTCGGCGGGGCTTCGGACATGATGCTTTCTTAGACCCAAAGCAATTACATGGGGGCCACCAGTAAGCTACTCATAACGAAGACATCCAAGCTTCAAAGACAGACCCAGAGGTTGCGGGATCGGCCAAGAGATCAGGGGCCATAGGTATAATCCTCAACATAACGACCCACATCCTAAACAATGCAGTAGTATACTCTCATCGAGCAACAGATAATAAACATGGCATACATGGCATGAAAACTTCAAACTAGTTTGTGTCCCCTAGAATAGTACTTTGAAATCAGGGCTATGCTAACGCGTGCAGACAGGGTTGAGGTAGACTCGGGGAGAACGGCGACGGGGTCGCGGCAGAGGATGGAGGTGAGACGACCGGAGCTCTACGGGGCGGTCGTGCTTGTCCTAGGCGGTGGCGCAGAAGAGGACACCGACGATAGTCGGGAGGCAAAGTGGAGGGAGGCGACGGGAGACAGCGACGACGCGATGGTTGTAGGCGAGCGGGCACACATGATACGTCGTCGTTGCTTGCCCGTGGCAAGCGTCGGCGCCTAGAACAGGCTGGCGGCAGGCGCATGTAGGGAAGGCTTGAGCGGGGGCGCGGGGGAGACCGGTGAGGGACGGCGCAGCGACGACTGGTGGGAGTTGGCCACGGGGATAGCAGTTTGGGGTGGGGTCACGAGGGCAGACACGGTTGTTGACGAGAGGGAGAGAGGCGGTGACCGTGATAGGGCAAGGAGCTATGAGGCGACGAGGAAGGTGGAGTACGAGGGAAACAAGCGGGGTTGAGGCGAGGAACGTGGGCGTGGTGAGGGTTGGTGGCGCCCCACTATCACGTGTGTGGTTGTCGCGGTGTGGGGTGGGGCCAGGGTGTGGAGCAAGTACGCGGGGGAGGGTTAGGGTCCTGGTGAGTGCGCGAGCGGGAGGGTGTGGCCGGTTAGGTGTACCGTAGGCAGGCGGTGTGGCGTGTAGCGCATGATAGGGTGGTGTGCCATGCTCGGGAGTGGGGAGAATTGACCGCGAGGCAGGGAGGCAGTCGATATTGGTGAGCATGAAAAAGGGGCGCGGGCGACGCTTGGCGCGCGGGACAGCATGCTTTCGGCAGGTTGCAGCGCGACTAGGAGTAGGTGGGGTCTAGCGTTAGGGTAGTTAGGGTTTTAGGGTTAAGCGGTGTGGTAGGCTGGCTGGTTGGATCTTTGAGCCTGGCCGGCTGCATCCCTGTTTAACAAAAACAGTTTATTATAAGATATTATAGTTTTGTTTTAAAAGATCTTTATATATAGTTTTAGACAAAACAAAATATCTGGACGGGTTCGGTTTTATAATTTGAAAATAAGACGGGGGATATTTAGAAAACAAAGATATGCTTTTATAAAGTAGTTTTAGGAAAAATATGCATGATGACATGACGATGCTCAAATGCAATGTGGCATGATGTGTAGGGGTTCGTAGCATGGAAAACAAAAAAAATCTACCACATGCAAACAAACAAGCCAAGATCTATCAACTAGATTGTAGCAACGAGTCGATTAGAGTACTCACCCTCGAAGATTCCAAAGCGGTTAACGAGAGCAGATTCTCATGGGTGATGTAGTCGTACACTTGCCGATCTCAAGATCGCGTAGACGATCCTTCTAGCGCTGCGTTCCAGCAGCGCTTCCGCAGTCGTTCACACGTTCGGTACTCGATGAAGACCTTCATCTCCCTTGTTCCATCATGCAGCAGAGGTTATAGTTCTCCCCTCGTAATTCCGGCAGCACGACGGCATGGTGTCGGAGGTAGAGGCAAGATCCCGCAGGGCTTCGCCTAAACCGATGCGAGTTATGGTGGATCTAGGGTTTCCTGGTGATCTAGGGTTTAGAAGACCGGGAGGAGGAGGAGGTGTCGGCGGCGGCTAGGGCGACGGCGACGGACGGCGGCGAGGCTACTGGCGGCGGCGGCGCAGGGCGGCGGGCGGTGACGAGGTGCGGCGGCGGCTTGGCATGGCGGCAACGGCTTGGCGCGGGAGGGCTAGGGCTTGTGTGTTTGCGGCAGCCCTCACCCTCTATTTATGAGAGGGGGGCAGCCTTGGGAGGGGTGGGTTTGAATCCAAACCCAAACCCAAGTTGGATTGAGAGAAGGACTCTTTCCTTCTTCCACTAGGAAACCATTGTTCCAGTTTGACTTTTCAAACTTCCCGTTTGACTTTCAATTTAGAGCTTTAATTCTCTCTTGCAAATGTCCACACCAAGTGACCTAAGATATGATCCAATCATTCCACTTACCCATGACACATTCATGTACCATTCCCCTTCCGGACCGGTGAACCTTCTAGACCCTTCTAGAACCCCTCCGATTTAAACATCGAAATCTTTCGCGAACTCCGGAATCGGACTTTCCTTATATGAATCTTATTCTCCGGACCATTCCAGATCTCCTTGTGATATCCCGGATCCCATCCGAGACTCCTAACAACATTCGGTATCCCTACTAACATTCCATATCTACTAAACAACATCGAATCCTTAAGTGTGTCTCCCTATGGTTCGTGAATTATGCGGACATGACCGAGATACTTCTCCGATCAATAACCAATAGAGGAATCTGTAAATTCATATGGCTCCCACATATTTCAAAGATTACTTTGCGATCGAATGAACCACTTACATACGATACCAATTTCCCTTTGTCTCACGATAGTTTACTCATCCGAGGTTTTGATCGTTCGGTATCTCTGCATACCTAGTTCAACCTCGTTACCGATAAGTACTCTTTTCTCGTTCCCGTGATATGTGATCCCTTGTGAGCCAGTAACATGCTTGCAAGCCAATTGGATGACATCCCACCAAGACGGCCCAGAGTATATCTATCGGATCATATGGATGGACAAATCCCACTCTTGATCCATGTGCCTCAACACATACTTTCCGAACACTCAATGCCACCTTTATAGCCACCCATTTATGGTGTGGCGTTTGATGTCATCAAAGTATCCTTCTGGTGATGGTGATTAACATGATCTCATGGTCGAATGAATTAGGTTACTATGTATTAGAAAGATTATAGCAAATGAACTATTGAAATGACTTGATCTTTATGCAACGCTTATCTATAGGAGTATGTCCATCATACCATTCTCCTAATGATATGATCTCGTTGTTAACAACATCTCAATGTTCATGATCGGGAAACCACGATCATCTATTAACCAACAAGCTAGTATTACAAAGAGGATTTACTAGGGACTTTAATTTAGTTTACAAATCACACAAGTATTAATGTTTCTGGTTAATACTGTTATAGCATGAATGTAAACATTTATCATAAACACAAAGATATAATAATAACCACTTTTATTATTGCCTCTAGGGCATATCTCCAACAGTCTCCCACTTGCACTAGAGTCAACTAATCTAGATTACATGGTAATATACCGAACACCCATGGCGGTTTGGTGCTGGTCATGTTTTGCCCTCGGGAGAGATTTAGTCAACGGATCCGCCACATTCAGATATGTGTGTACTTTGCAAATATTTATGTCACCATCTTGTACATGCTCTCGAATAGCGTGAAAATGTAGCTTGATGTGCTTCAGCTTCTTGTGTGACCTTGGTTCTTGCGCATTGGCTATGGCGCCCATGTTATCACAGTAGATAGACATTGGTTCCAGCGCACTTGGAACCACACCGAGCTCTGTAATGAACTCCTTCATCCATATCGCCTCTTGTGAAGCCTCCGACGCAGCTATGTATTCCGACTCAGTTGAAGATCTCGCCACAACTCTTTGCTTTGCACTCCTCTAGCTAACTGCTGCACCATTCAAAGTAAATACGTATCCAGATTGAGATTTAGAATCATCTGGATCGGTGTTCCAACTAGCATCGGTGTAACCATTAACAACGAGTTGTTCATCACCTCCATCAGAAAGAACCATATCCTTAGTTCTTATCAAGTACTTAAGGATGTTTTTTACAGCTGTCCAATGATCCACTCCTGGATCACTTTGATATCTACTAGTTAAACTAACAGCATATGCAATGTCGGGTCTAGTACATAGCATGGCATACATGAGAGATCCTATGGCTGAGGCATAGGGAATCTTACTCATCCTTTCTCTATCTTCTATCGTTGCAGGACTTTGAGTTTTACTCAAGGTCGTATTTGGCAACATGGGCAAGAACCCTTTCTTGTTATCTTCCATTCCAAACCTCTTTAGAACTTTGTCCAAATATGTACTCTGTGACAATGATATTTGGCGTCTCGATCTATCTCTATAAATCTTTATGCCTAATATGTAAGCTCCTTCGCCAAGATCTTTCATTGAAAAACTATTATTCAAATGATCCTTGACACTATTAAGAAGGTCTACATCATTCCCAATCAACAATATGTCATCTACATATAGTATTAAGAATGCTACAAAGCTCCCACTCACTTTCTTGTAAATACAAGCTTCTCCATAAGTTTGTATAAAACCAAAGCTTTTGATTACCTTATCAAAACGTTGATTCCAACTTCGGGATGCTTGCTTCAATCCATATATGGACCGTTGAAGTTTGCATACCTTGTTAGCATCTTTAGATTGACAAAACCTTTGGGTTGCATCATATACAACTCTTCATCAATGTCTCCATTGAGGAATGTTGTTTTGACATCCATCTGCCATATCTCATAATCATAATATGCAGC
This sequence comes from Avena longiglumis, assembly GCA_030063025.1. Classification (NCBI taxonomy): domain Eukaryota; kingdom Viridiplantae; phylum Streptophyta; class Magnoliopsida; order Poales; family Poaceae; genus Avena; species Avena longiglumis. The sequence continues at coordinate 444,507,285 of CP125977.1, forward strand.
GATTGCTAACATAATCCTCACACACTTTAGCTTTGCTACTGGTGAGAAGTCTCATCGCAGTCAACTCCTTGAATTTGTCGAAACCCTTTTGCGACAAGTCGAGCTTTATAGACAGTAACATTACCATCATCATTTGTTTTCTTCTTGAAAATCCATTTGTTCTCGACAGCCTTTCGGCCATCCGGTAAGTCCACCAAAGTCCATACTTGGTTTTCGTACATGGATCCAATCTCGGATTTCATGGCTTCTTGCCATTTATTGGAATATGGGCTCATCATCGCTTCCTCATATGTCGCAGGGTCATCGGTGTTGTCCACCAACATGACACTCATAACGGGATCATACCAATCAGGAATGGTACGATTTCTCGTTGACCTGCGAGGTTCCGTAGTAACTTCAACCGAAGTTTCATGATCAACATCATTAGCTTCCTCTCTTATTGGTGTAGGCGCCACGGGAACTACTTCCGGTGCTGCGCTACTCGCAAGTTCGAGAGAAGGTTTCAATAACTTCGTCGAGTTCTACTTTCCTTCCAGTCACTTCTTTTGAGAGAAACTCCTTCTCTATAAAGGATCCATTCTTGGCAACGAAGATTTTGCCCTCGGATCTATGATAGAAGGTATACCCAATAGTTTCCTTCGGGTATCCTATGAAGACGCATTTTTCTGCTTTGGGTTCAAGCTTGTCGGGCTGTAACTTTTTTACATAAGCTTCACAACCCCAAACATATAAAGAACGACAATTTAGGTTTCTTCCCAAACCACAATTCATACGGTGTCGTTTCAACAGATTTAGATGGTGCCCTATTTAAAGTGAATGCGTCTGTTTCTAATGCATAACCCCAAAACGATAGCGGTAAATCTGTAAGTGACATAGAACGAACCATATCTAAGAGAGTTCGATTACGACGTTCGGACACACCCTTACGTTGTGGTGTTCCCGGCGGTGTCAATTGTGAAAGTATTCAGTATTTCTTCAAATGCTTGCCAAACTCGTAACTTAGATATTCACCTCCACGATCAGATCGTAGAAATTTAATCTTCTTGTTACGTTGATTCTCTACCTCACTTTGAAATTCCTTAAACTTCTCGAAAGTTTCGGACTTATGTTTCATGAAATAGATATACTCATATCTACTCAAGTCATCCGTGAAGGTAAGAACATAGCGATAACCACCGCGCGATGCTACACTCATTGGACCACACACATCGGTTTGTATGATTAATAAGTCCGTAGCTCGCTCCATCATACCAGAAAATGGAGTCTTAGTCATTTTTCCCATCAGACATGCTTCGCATCTTTCAAGTGATTCAAAATCAAGTGATTCAAGAAGTCCATCGGAATGGAGTTTCTTCATACGCTTCACTCCAATATGACCAAGACGACAGTGCCACATATAGGTCGAGTTATCACTCAATTTCAAACGTTTAGCTTCAATGTTATTAATGTGTGTATTACCACAATCGAGATTCAATAATAATAGACCATCTATCAAAGGTGCATGTGCATAAAACATATTACTCATATAAATCAAACAACCATTATTCTCGGACTTAAACAAGTAACCGTCTCGCAATAAACATGATCCGAATATAATGTTCATGCTCAACGCAGGCACCAAATAACAATTATTTAAGTATAAAACTAATCTCGATGGTAGATGAAGAGGTAGCGTGCCGACCGCGATCACATCAACCTTTGATCCATTTCCAACGTGCATCGCCACCTCGTTCTTCGATAGCTTCCGTTTATTCTGCAGCACCTGTTTCGAGTTAACAATATGAGCAACTGAACTAGTATCAAATACCTAGGCACTACTACGAGTACTAGTGAGATACACATCAATAACATGTATATCAGATATACCTTTCTTCTTGATGTAGTCGTTCTTCAAATCCGCCAAGTACTTAGGGAAATTCCGCTTCCAGTGACCTTCTTCCTTGCAGTAAAAGCACTCAGTATCAGGCTTAGGACCAGCCTTGGTCTTCTTCGCCGGCGCGGTAACTTTCTTACCGCCCTTCTTGAAGTTTCCCTTTTTCTTAGACTTGTGTTGCTTCTTGAATTTGGTGGTCTTATTGACCAACAACACTTGATGCTCTTTCTTGATCTCCACTTCTGCAGACTTTCACATGGAGAAGAGTTCGGGCAACGACTTGTCCATGTTTTGCATATTGTAGTTCATCACAAAGTTCTTATAACTTGGTGGTAGTGATTGGAGGACAAAGTGAATCCCCAAAGCATTAGGAATTAATATACCTAAGATTTGAAGCTTGCTTGCGTGCCCAGACATCTTAAGAACGTGCTCACTAACGGAGCTGCCCTCTTCCATCTTGCAGTTAAAGAACTTTTCAGAAGCCTCATAACTCTCAACTGCTGTGTGAGCCTCAAATATCATTTTGAGTTCACGGACAATATCATGTGGGTCATGGTTCTCAAACCTTTTCTGAAGCTTCGATTCCAAACCATAAAAGATAGCACACTGAACTGTGGAGTACTGATTCTTCCGAGCGAGGAAAACATTCTTTACCTCATCGGTAGCATCAGCTGCAGGCGGGTCACCCAGCGGTGCATCCAACACATAGGTCAAATTACCAGCATTGAGGACAATCCTCAAATTTCGGAACCAATCCGTGAAGTTTCTTCCATTGTTTTTCAACTTTTCTTTCTCTAGGAACGCATTAAAATTGATGGTAGGGGCCGCCATTGATCTAAAACATATTTGCAATAGTTTAGACTAAGTTTATGACAAATTGAGTTCTAATTTATATATAAATTAATCTAGGTGAACTCCCACTCAAAACAATATCCCTCACATTGCTTTAGTGATCACACGAACCAAATCCACCACATCAAAACCGATCATCACGAGAGTTGATGCAGCTTCAATGGTGAACAATCAACATGTTCATCATATCTACTATATGACTCATGCTTTAACTTTCGGAGATCCGTGTTCCGAGACCATGTCTATACATGCTAGGCTCGTCAAGATCAAACCTTAGCTTCCGCATGAGCAAATCTGACTTGCTCACGTTGTATACAATCGCAGAATCTAACACACCCGATCATCACGTGGTGCTTCGAAACAACGAGCTTTAGCAATGGTGCTTGCTAAGGATGAACACTTTATAACTTGAAATTTTTGTGCTTGAGGGATCATCTTATAATGCTACCATCGCAAACTAAGCAATACAAGATGCATAAAAGGATTAACATCACATGCAATTCATAATATGTGATATGATATGGCCTTTCTTATTGTGCTTCCGATCTCCATCTTCAAGCACGAACATGATCTCCATCATCACCGTTATGGCATCAAGGTCAATGGCGCCGCTTCATTGTTGTCGTCCACCAGCATCAACTATTACAACTACTTTGAATAGACACACGGGTCTTAACGGAATTAAAAAACAACCATATGGCTCGTGTCGGTTGCCGACTTACAATAAGGAACATTGCATACATCATATATAATCACAAACATGGCCATATCACATCATAGCACACCCCTGCAAAACAAAGTTAGACGCCTCTAATTTTCTTTGCATATTTTACGTGGTTTGGGGCTTTCAATAAGTGTCGTTCTAACTTACGAACAAGAACCACAACGTTGATTTGAACTATCAAGTGCCCGTTGTAAATTGAATCTATACTATGATGGGAGAGACAGACACCCGCAAAGCCACTTATGCAATACAAGTTGCATGTTAAACGTGGAGCAAGTCTCATGAACGATGTCATGTAAGGTTAGCCCGGGCCGCTTCATCCCATCATATCGCAAGATGCAAAGTACACAAAAAACAATTGATAATAAAAGCATCACCGCCCATAATGACCATTGTGTTCTACTCGTGCAACAGATCTACATATAGACACTGCTCTGATACCACTGTAGGGGTTCGTAGCATGGAAAACAAAAAAGTTCTACCGCATGCAAACAAACAAGCCAAGATCTATCTACTAGATTGTAGCAACGAGTCGATTAGAGTACTCACCCTCGAAGATTCCAAAGCGGTTAATGAGAGCAGATTCTCATGGGTGATGTAGTTGTACACTTGCCGATCTCAAGATCGCGTAGACGATCCTTCCGGCGTTGCGTTCCGGCAGCGCTTCCGCAGTCGGTCACACGTTCGGTACTTGATGAAGACCTTCCTCTCCCTTGTTCCAGCAGGTATCGGAGGTTGTAGTTCTACCCTCGCGATTCCGGCAGCACGGCGGCATGGTGTCTGAGGTAGAGGGAAGATCCCACAGGGCTTCGCCTAAACCGGTGCGAGTTATGGTGGATCTAGGGTTTCCCAGTGATCTAGGGTTTACAAGACCGGGAGGAGGAGGTGTCGGCGATGGCTAGGGCGGCGGCGACGGACCAGCGCAGCGGCCTTGGCGGCGTCTCTGGCGGGCGGTGGCGAGGCACGACGGCGGCTTGGCGGCAACGGCTGCGGCTTGAGAGGCTAGGGCTTGTGTGTTTGGGGCAGCCCTCCCCCTCTATTTATGAGAGGGGGCAGCATTGGGAGGGGTGGGTTTGAATCCAAACCCAAACCCAAGTTGGATTGAGAGAAGGACTCTTTCCTTCTTCCACTAGGAAACCATTGTTCCAGTTTGACTTTTCAAACTTCCCGTTTGACTTTCAATTTAGAGCTTTAGTTCTCTCTTGCAAATGTCCACACCAAGTGACCTAAGATATGATCCAATCATTCCACTTACCCATGACACATCCATGGACCATTCCCTTTCTGGACCGGTGAACCTTCTAGACCCTTCTAGAACCTCTCAGATGAAAACATCGGAATCTTTCCCGAACTCCGGAATCGGACTTTCCTTATATGAATCTTATTCTCCGGACCATTCCGTATCTCCTCGTGATATCCCGGATCCCATCTGAGACTCCGAACAACATCCGGTATCCCTACTTACATTCCATATCTACTAAAACAATATCGAATCCTTAAGTGTGTCTCCCTACGGTTCGTGAATTATGCGGACATGACCGAGACACTTCTCTGATCAATAACCAATAGAGGAATCTGGAAATTCATATGGCTCCCACATATTTCAACGATTACTTTGCGATCGAATGAACCACTTACATACGATACCAATTTCCCTTTGTCTCACGATAGTTTACTCATCCGAGGTTTTGATCGTCGATATCTCTACATACCTAGTTCAACCTCGTTACCGATAAGTACTCTTTTCTTGTTCCCGTGATATGTGATCCCTTGTGAGCCAGTCACATGCTTGCAAGCCAATTGGATGACATTCCACCGAGAGGTCCTAGAGTATATTTATCAGTCATATGGATGGAAAAATCCCACTCTTGAGCCATGTGCCTCAACACACACTTTCCGAACACTCAATGCCACCTTTATAGCCACCCAGTTACGGTGTGGCATTTGATGCCATCAAAGTATCCTTCCGGTGATGGTGATTAACATGATCTCATGGTTGAAGGAATTAGGTTACTATGTATCAGAAAGCTTATAGCAAATGAACTATTGAAATGACTTGATCTTTATGCTACGCTTATCTATAGGAGTATGTCCATCATAACATTCTCCTAATGATATGATCTCGTTGTTAACAACATCTCAATGTTCATGATCGGTAAACCACGAGCATCTATTAACCAACAAGCTAGTATTACAAAGAGGCTTTACTAGGGACTCTAATTTAGTTTACAAATCACACAAGTATTAATGTTTCCGATTAATACTGTTATAGCATGAATGTAAACATTTATCATAAACACAAAGATATAATAATAACCACTTATTATTGCCTCTAGGGCATATCTCCAACATCATGACATGAGCATGTTATCATGATGATGCATAAAATAAAAACAACAAACGATTTTCTAGTAGTGGTTTTTCCCGGGGTGCTACATATAAGCTTAGTAGAGTTAAGTCACTTTCTATGCATGCAAGCATATGGTTTACTTTATCTCATGGATTATCTCCATATTGTAGTCTTAGGGTTCCGTAATAGACAAGACACTGTGTATCAACCATAAGATCATGATATGAATGGCTTGATAGAGATGACTCACAACTATGCATGGAAACATAGAGTTGAACTTCTCTCCAGATTACTATGACATGTTAAGTATATTCCCTATCTTGACATAGAGTATGAGTCATTCACTTAATTCCCCTTAGCATTAAGTAGGAATTGTACTCATCAAAATAATTGGATACATGAGATGGCCTCATGGTTGATGGAATTGATGGAATAGTCAAAGGTTAATCCAATGACTTGAATAAGATGATTTGTTGACTAGCTTTAAGTACTTAAAGTTTCACTGCCCTATTACTAATGAGTTGTCAACAAGGTTTACTCCAACTAAGGTGTAGTTAAAGTTACAGGTTTTCCCAACTAAGTTGGTACTAACTTTTGGTATAGAAGTTCAAGTATTATCTTTCTTAAGATCAACTAGGATCCACAATCAACCTTGGATACTATCAAAGTCAAACGTCATCAACTCCCAAAGTGAATTGATGGTGATAATAGTCTTGACAATTGGTCAACTTGATAGAGCTTTGGAATGGATACAGATGTATCCAGGATACTCACCAAGAATCTATTCATAAGATGATATTTAAGACATATTAAGTACATATCTCATCCTTGATTATCAAGATTGATAAGTTTGAATAGAGAAGAATAGATAAGACAGGATTTAGATAAATCAAGGTTTGGAGTATAGACTTGGATAATTAACTTGCTACATGACACTTCTCAATCACAAGTGTTGGTAGAATGAATAAGGTTTAAGATAAGTTAAGAATTATTTTATATTGTTTTGATGGTGTGATCATGTGGCAAGAATTATTCGGCAAATGTATTAAATGAGGTTTAGAGAAGGTAAGTTAAGCATCAAGTTTTACTTGCTCTCTGAGGTTGTGGGTGTGTTGATTCACTTTTATTTACGAATTCTACGTCTACCCTTCCTAATATAGAGGTTTACCAAAGGTTATTTCAAAGTTTTAACACTCAACATGATGAACTAGTCCTAAATCACCAACTCAAGTGGGACTTCAATCACTTCGACAAGTTCTATCAAAAAGTTTTTAGGTCCTGGGGATTTTATATGCATGGATATAATGCACACAACTATATTCTACTTTTTTTAGCCTCTCAATTCTACGGGAAATTACAAACGCGAAAGATGTGCCGCCGAGGATTGTGCGCAGAAAACCGTGTTTTCTGTCATGTCTGTCAGCCAGATCTCGTGCCAGGGACACAGGCGGCGTATGCACGCGGTGTGTCAAGGTTACAACCCCGTTTTATGTGTACGCACGTCTACAACACACCGAGTGGTGCATGTCCCGTCGTACCTTTGGTCCAAATCTAGCGCCCGAGATCGCGCGCGAGAAGTCGCATGCTCAATCTACAAATGTATCCAGACAAGCGCGTCTTTTCACTATGCTTCTTGGTTGTATTGTCATTCTCTAACCTTTTATCCTTTGTTTCTCCATCTTAGATAGGAGATGATGGACAATGCGCGACACGTGAATGACGGTCGTCTGATCGGACGATTATCCGTTTTGGGATTGCAATCGCCCTCGGTGGCATAGCGTGTCATGCGTTTGGATGACAATTCATCCCAAGAGTAGCAGCTTCATGCGCACCAAATGTCGATCTATATGTTGTTTTTCCTCCTATATTGTAGGATAGGACAGTGATCTCTTTCAGAAACATAGAGATGTTCTTCATGCATACATGGTTGACCAAACATCTATGAATGCGCCAACTGCTTCTGATGTGGCTGCTAAAGGTAGTTCTGAGGCCGTCGGTGATCTTCCTACAGAGGACGAAGGGCCGATGATCATGGTAGCAGCCTACGCCACGAGAGAAGCTTTACACATAGTGATGGACACGACAACAGGTACGCACACAACGATTATTGCGACGTCACCTACTGCTGAGTCAACTAGAGCTTCTTGGAATGACGTGGGAGATCCTATTACGGAGGACTTACGCGACGAGAAAGGAAGGCAATTTTCCTAGGGAGTAATTGTCGTTACACTCTTGTCGACGATGTAATAGTTGTTGTTATATGTAAAAGAGTCTGCAGTTTATAACGAATCAGATATCGTTGGTTCATAATTTTCTGTTTCAGACTTGTTGTGTACTTTGTTCATGTTGAGCTAAATGTAACTTCTATTCGCATATGTTAGATTATTATTCTCTTCTTCTCACGTGTGTTTTGTGTGTTGTTTGTATTGAGTTAAAACGTACATTCTATCCTCATCTGTTAGACTATCCTCTTTAACTTTTGACAGTCGAGTTGCGCAGACATTCTTTTCTTATCGTTCCTTTCGGTTCGACATTACAATTGCAGTACACGCATGATGTGTGCGGTGCTAGAAAGTCTTAATGTGCTTGTTTAGGACGGTGCTTTATTATCTGTGCACTATCCATCATCTCCTTTTTAGGTGGTTTGCTTAACTATAATCACACACGCGCCAGAACGCACTTATTATCTTCGCGTGGTATCTTTTTACGTAACGATTCTTAGCTGCGCCCCAGGGACACAAATAGAAGTCTAGTTTTTGTTAGAAGCCATAAGAACTTTGCATTCGATCACTATGTTTTAATGAAAAATGTTGCATCCACCTATTTTTTTAAAAAAATACATGTTTTTCTATCACTAACCAAACAACTTCTATTGAGTATTCACTCAATTTGAATTTTTGCAGGATTCAACACTGGCTTGACACCCAATTCTATATTTTCCCTATGCTTGCATATCTTTAATCATGCTAACCAAAGAGGTCCCAACTCCCGTTCAAAAAAAAAAGAGGTACCAACTACATCCATTCTTCAAACATACAACTTTGACCATTATGGAATGCTAACAAAATTTCAATAGTACTTAAACAATCCAATATTATGTCTTTTCGTGCTCAACATAAATGTTTTCATACATTGCGAGTCAAAGTAATGTACTCCCTCCGAGTCAAAGTATGCACCATTTATGACTTAACTATTAGGAATTGCGTGATGGAACGTTCCGTTCAACAACCTTTCCTTTGGTTAAATTTATTTTAAAACTAACCTAGTTATCGAGCCTAGCTAATATCTCAGGGGCGTCGCCCTCCTCCTGGCGACCGAGGGGGACTTTCCCTTGCGCCGCCGCCACCTCCCCCCTCCTTGCCCCTTCCTCCTCGTCGCCCCCGGAGGTCCGCTGGCCTAAGAGCGTGGCGCCGGTGATGGGGCGGCGGGGATCTGGCCTCCCGGCCCCAGCGTGGTGGAAGGGAGGGATTCCCTGGCGTTGGACGGGTCCTGCGTATGGAGCTGGTGCCATGGTCGCTCTTGGTGAGGTGGAGGGGCGGCGGTTGGGGTGGAACGGCTATGCGGCGGCCTCAGGTCCGGTTTGCGGCGCGGCGGACTTGTGGACCATCTGATCCGATCTGGGATGGTGGGCTGTGGATCGGTGCTCGTTCATCTAGTCTCCACCTGCGGTGTTGTCTCTTCGTCGAGCTAGCGGTTATGGCGGCCTGGGTCACCATGGATCTACCGTTTTCCGGTGGGTCTTGGTGACCGGTGAAGACCGGCGGTGTGGGGGCTTTCGGTCTGGCTTTGAATAAAGGGGGTTGGTCCTAGGATCCCTCTCGCGCGAGGACGATGATCTACCTGCCCCATGACTTCATCGATCTGGTCGGAGTGTTGTGTTCCGGAAGATACCGCTGATGAACTCCAATGGACGACATGCCGGAGTTCGCCAGATTGGATGGATCTCGGTCGCGCGCAACCATGTTTTATCTGACCGTTTGGTTTCAGAGGAAGTGTTGTAAAGCTTTGCAGACTGTTGCCATCAAGGACATGTCATTAGTCTCATGGTGAAGTCAGTCGTGGAGAATGACATAAAAGCCAAGGTCTGAAGAATAGTAATGGTGGTGTCAATCCTGTTTGCGATGAGGTTTTGGCTTGGTGTTCCAGGTCTTGGAGCAGCGACATTGGAAAGTGGGGGCGACAGTACAAGAGATTTCCAGGGTTCAAGCTGCAGGGTGAAAATCCAAGGTCTGGCCTTAATTGGTTGTGCCTGGCAATGACCTTGTTGAAGGCATTGTTTTGTCGGCGCGGACTTTCTCCAGGGTGAAAACCTGTGATCGATGATCAGGGCGATGACGGCGCTGGTGCACTGTTTCCTTCTTGGAGGCGTCTCTTTTGGAGGGGATGGATTTCTGGTGCCGCCTTGGTGGTGTTTGGTCATTGTTGTAGGGCATAGATCACTAAAGCGGGACTTTTTTTCCTGTAATTCTTCTTTTATTTTTTGGCTGTGTGCATCCGTAGTGCCAATAGGGTAATGCGTTGTTGCAGAGGCTAGGTGTAATTGGTATCTTGCGATATTAATACGATATTAATATATGCTCCTTTCCAAAAAAAAAAAACTAATATCTCAGGATTTTTTTCTTACATTACCAGTACATTATGCTTTTACCAAGAACACATAACAACATGACATGTTTCTTTACCTAATTTGAGGTTTTCTTACAGTGTACCATATTTAAACACCTACTATTCCAGATTTAATCTGAGGTTCACGCACTCGTGTTGTGCAAATTGTGGCGTCGTGAATGTTCATTTGCACGGGCAATATATCAGCTACTTGCAAATGTCGTGTTCCGCTTTGTCTGATGCAGAAGGCTGGCAAGCCAAGATACACTTTAATCCCCATGCTAGAGCCTAGCAGTGGCATGAGCGTAGTCAAATAATATTGTTTCTATAAATGCTTGTTGAGAAATCTTTTTTTATTGTCAAAATGTTGAAAAACCTGACACGTCCTTATTCTACTATCAAGGTTTCAGTTCTATTTCGTCTACAGGTACAGGGAAAGGTAAGAAATGTTAGAATAACATATACTGAACATATCTTTTTCGTATCAGAAATTGATGACGATAGGAAGGAAAGAAACACCCTATAGGGCCGTAAACATACCCGAATATTGTTGGTCAATTTCGAAGGGAATACAACCGATTGTGATTGCATTTCCTACCTTTTACAACAGCAATGTCATTTATAACATTCCAATTTCTAGGGGGATAGACCAAGTTATTTGCGTCAACAGATCTTTACCTTTCTTTTGCATCCCATAATCTGAACAGTCACGAACATAATCAGCTATATAATCGTCCAAAGGTTCATCCAGCGAACAAACAAATACTCCCATCTTATTCTAGGTCCCCTAGCGTACCACCGCATCCCCTTCTCCACAACTTTGTCAAATCTTGTCTTTGCAATGGAGGAAGTCGGCGTCCTGATTGTCGGTGCTGGACCGGCAGGCCTCGCGACAGCGGCATGCCTTACTCAATTCTCCATTCCCTATGTCATCGTCGAGCGTGAGAGCTGCAGTGCGTCACTTTGGAGGAACCGTGCGTATGATCGCCTGAAGCTGCATCTTGCAAAGGAATTCTGTGAGTTACCGCACATGTCATACCCGGCACATGCACCAACATACATACCAAAATCTCTATTTGTCAAGTACTTGGATGACTATATTGAGCATTTCAATATTCAACCCAAGTATCTCACCAGCGTGGAGTCATCCGCATATGACAATGATAAAAAGTGTTGGTCCATAGTGGCTCATGACATGGTGGGGTGCACAACAATCAATTTCATTGCAAAGTTTCTTGTTGTGGCAAGTGGTGAAAATAGTGCAGAGAACATACCGGTAATCCCTGGACTTCATAGTTTTCCGGGTGAGGCCATACACTCGTCAAGATACAAGTCAGGTAAGAGCTTCTCCGGTAAGAGTGTGCTGGTCATTGGATCTGGTAACTCCGGGATGGAAATCGCTTACGACCTTGCGACCCATGGTGCCAATACTTCGATTGTTATACGAAGCCCGGTATGTGCATTATGTATTTTATCTCGTAATAGGGATACAATTTCTTAATATTATTACCACTAGACTTGATCTTGCATGCTCAAAAGATGTGTGACCCGTTCTGTGGTTGCAGATTCATGTAATGACAAAGGCACTAATTCGGTTGGGGATGACACTAGCCCACCGCGTTCCACTGAATTTAGTGGACAACCTCCTTGTTGCGGCAGCAAACTTCGTATTTGGAGATCTATCAAGGCATGGCATCACAATGCCAAAAGTGGGACCAATGATACTCAAGTCAAAAACAGGCCGATCTGCTGTGATTGATGTTGGCACTGTTGGGTTAATAAAACAAGGCATTATCCAAGTAAGCATATTATCAGACATGATATAAACCTATATATAACAGTTTTGTATCTACTATCTCAGGTCATTAATATTTTCTTTACCTCTCATAGGTTCGAGGAAGCATTAGTAAGATCATGGGCAATATTGTTAAATTTCAGTGTGGGGAGGAAATCTCATTTGACGCAATTGTGTTTGCAACTGGATATAAAAGCACAGCAAATATGTGGCTCGAGGTACTAACATTGATTTCTGAATTTTCCCAAGTTGGATTATCTTTTTTGCATGCTAAATCATCTAACCAAGCTATATGTTGTTTATGAACGCAGAATGGTGAGAGCATGTTAAATGACAATGGACTGCCGACCAAAGAATATCCCAACCATTGGAAAGGTGAAAACAGGCTCTACTGTGCTGGGTTGGCGAGGAGAGGATTGGCTAGTATTGCTGTGGATGCAAAGAACATCGCCAACGACATTAAATCTGTGATAGCCTCTATATCAGGCTAAATTAGCTTCTCCATGTAGTTTAATAAGTCCAGGTGTGTTAAGACTATAGATATATTAAGAGCATCTTCAAGGCTCATATATATGTGCTAGGGGAGTAAGCTCAGCTCTTGTATACAGTCAACAAGGGCCTTCTAGTTCTACTCCTATTGTGCAAAAGAGCTTCGTAATTTTTGTTGAACTTATCGTTGTCTACAGACTACATTGTTCTACTTACTTCAGTTTATATATGGAAAAATCCTGGTACCAGTAGACAGTAGTGTACTAGAGCCAGTCCAGCCTAGCTATCTTGGTTGCCAAATCGAAATTAGATGACTATGTCTATATATGTATGGGGAATAGGCCCCTCCAACCCAGTCACCAACGCACAATGAAAAACTAGAGAACCACCATATTCCTCCCCGTGTGAGCCAGATTTGCGAACCTTGGGGAAGAGTAACCAAATCGCGAAGCTGGTCTCGCCGCTTGGAAGAAAAAGATCGTGAGCGTTTCCTCTTCTTACCGTACTGCGCCGCCGCCGGGAGGAAAACTCTTCCATCCATGTATTTCTTCCTTGCTCTGCCACACCGCGCCGCGTCCGATCTGGAAAAAAAACGGAGCACAGTGAGGCGGAGGTTGCCTGATGGCCGCTCGTTTCGGTGGTGTGTGTGGGCAGGCGAGGAGACAGGACAGGAGAGGGGAGGTGGCCGGCTCGTGCTAGCCCCTGGCCGCAGCCTGCAAACTAGTCGAGTTCGAGTTAGATTTGACTCAACTCACCTTATACGAGCGAGCTTCTACCGAGTCGAGTTAAAGATCAAGCTGTAAAAGTTGGTTTATACTTGGCTTGTCACGATCTCGAGCTAGTTTCGACCTAAGAAACACAATAAATTTTTCAATATTGCTTGCATATAGAAGGAGAAAATCACATCTACAGTATAAAAGAATAAAATTTACCTTCCAAAGTCACTTAATTCAATCACATGGACAATACAAGGAAGTAATCTCATCCACAACATATAAGTTAATAAATTATTATATTTTCTTTTAATATATAACATAATTATTGTAAATAATTATATATTTCAAGCTCTCGAGCTAAATCGAACGATCTAGGGTTGGCTCAAGATCAACTCGTCTTCCAATCGAGCTATATATGACACTCATACTCGGCTCACTTTTTTTTAATCAATCTCGGGTCAAGCTAAAATTCTAGTTGATCTCGAGCGCTCATAAGTCTCGAGCTTTTCTTACAGCCCTTAGTTCTGTTGTTGCTAGAAAGGGAGAGACGAGAGGTGTTTCAATTGATCGCTAGCTTCTGATTCGGTGGGAGGTGAGGACATAAGAGAGGTCAGGAGATTGAGAGAGAAACGAGAGCATCTCCAACCGTCCCTAAAGATGAGCAGAGAAGAGAAGTTGGGAGATTAGAGAGAAATTAGAGCATCTCCAACCGTCCCCTCGTATAGCGTCTCCTTTTATTAGCCATACGGGAGGGGGACGCCAACACGTTTTGTGCCTATTAGGGGGTGTCTCTCAGCTGTGTCCCCCATACGTTACATTTTTTTAACAAATCTGAAAAGGAAACGGCGAAATTCATTCATTACTAGGCAATTTTTTTACAAATTTAAACAAAAATTGACAAAAATTGAAATTAAACCTAATCTAAAGGGCCATATGACGGTAGAAGACAATGTAGTCCCGCCAATCAGTGGCTCGTCCTGTAGGGGCCAACTGGTACTCTTGTCGTCATCGCCCAATCCGCTCGGGCCGGTACGATCTCGTCATCGTTGGCGCTAAGGTCGACGAAGTTGCGCATGCGGTGCTCCTTCACCGGTAGCACCATCTCGAAGGAGACGTGCCCCGCCATCCTCTGCCCCAGGAACTCCTCCGAGTCGTCATCGGCCTTGAGATGGAACTACTGACGCTCGTACTCCTACCACGTCGGTGGCGCAGAGATCCCATGTGGGCACCACATCGGGACATGCTGAGGCACCACATCATGGGGTGCTTCTTGACGCACGCCGGGTGGAACTCCACACTAGAGTGCGTTGTCAAGGGTATGAAACTTTCCTATTTACATACCTATGGAAAAAATTATCACATACCTGTATTTTTAATGGGCTTTTACCAACAGGTATCTCTAATCCGATGGGTATCTCTAATGAGCTTTTACACGACGGGTACATGGGCCATGGTACCGATTGCCATCCTATTCATGGGCGCCGTGTGGCCCACAAATAGTGAGGGGACCAGGAGCTGGACATGAAGGACGTGTGCGATAGGGCCGTCGTGAAACGGATGGTGAGGCAGGCCATGGAGTCCGGTGAGTTAAGGAGGTCGACTCTGGAACCGGCGCGAGAGGTGAGGCGGGGTATCGCCCAGGGGGGCTCGTCGGCCACGGAGTTCAAGCGGCTCGTGGGATCATCAATGAACTCAGCCTCAGCACGCCGGGCAGTACACCAAAATCCGGATAAAGAATAGCATACGGCATTCGTACCATGTCTGAATCTTGCCAAAAGTCAACCTGGTACCAAGAAAGAAGCCGGTATGAGTATAACCCAAGCACAGAGAGAGTCCAAGACCTCTTTCCATCCTGAACATCAACACTTCCCTGCTCACATTGGAAGTTCAAGCAAAGGAATAAGGCCTGGACTGGCCTTTGGTTCCTTTGTTTGTAATCTACTAGGGAATTAGGCGCGGCGACACGCCGCGCCCGTGTTGTTGCTTCAATGGTGTACACTAATAAGTGAACTGTCGTCTTGTATTTAATCAGGTTTTGTTGAGCCGATGCGTGTGAAAAGGGGGCACAGTTCTTTTGTCAACAGAGTTCTATAGCAGCTTTGTACCTGTTTTTAGTGGTCGCGACGTGGACATAAGCGCTATACTGGTTTACCTAATAGAAGAGATGTTAAGAAAAAAGACAGTACTTATTTTTCGCTCAAAGCTATCAGGACAGTACAATCAGCAAGACAGTCGGAAAGATTTTAGGCTTAGAACACCTTACCAATCTGTTTATGGCAACAACAAAAAATATTATGGCAATCTACACTACAAAGAGTTAATTTGGGAAGGAAAAAGGCCAACTGATAATATAGTAAGTATTTCACAAGAGTATCACAAAAACATGAGGGGGCTAAGTATCACAAAAACATTCATGCATATAAAGAATAGTTATTTAGTTGGAAAAAAGTATTGTACAGTAGAATGCAAACATGTAATACCTGATATAAATAATTGAACTAAATGATAGGCAAGAAAACAGATGTGGGCAATATCAAGATGGCCATAACATGAGAAGAAAAATAACAGACATGACTCACGGTACCTAGCATCGCTACTGATTGCAATTAGCATTTGAAACAGATGCATGTTTCAACCCTATCTACACCAGCATCATCTCATCTCTAGGCTGTTGTGGCTAAGAAGCTTCCCATATAGGAACCAAGTTTCTTTATAGACTACTCGGTATTGTCTTTAGAGGCAGCGGCTACATCCATCTTCAACACCTCAAGTCAGTGTGTCATCATGCCCCTTCTTGCAGCTATTCAAGAATCCTGAACTTTGCATTGAAGCAGAACATCTCATGTCAATAGGTGCTTCAATGCAAAGACTTGCCATCTGGCCCTGCTAGATCTCAAAATCCAGTGTAGGTCTCTAGATATTAGCCGTGTTTCTTTAGATACATGTCCATGTCCTGAGAGAGATGTTCTCTCATTGATCAGTGTGTACCCCTCCGCACTTCTCTCCGTAAAATATTCCTACATAAATAAAATGCTTTCATGTTATCATGTTCCAGAAAAGTTTGCTTTGCCTTAAAAATAGAGTGGCCAGGAAAATGAACTGCTCATCTAAATTCAAACTTCTATTTTTTGAAGAAGAAAAATATCTATCAACAAACCCCGCTGAAATCTCCAATACATATTCACTACAGCTTGACGACAATGCAAATTATCTTATCTTACCAACATGAACACCAAAAGAAGTAAAGGCGAACACAAAATTGTACTCACGAATCAATTGCACGGACCTATTAGATTCAGCATCACCATCAAAGCGAAGTAGCTCGGCCAAAGAAAAAGGCCAATGAGGATAAATCCAAAGTGATACCCTTCCGTCACTTCAACAACCAGTATAACCAATTCGAATCCACCTATTCAAGCGCCTGGAACCCTCCTGAGACCAAAAATATTCAGCGCAATGCCTACATACATGGCGAGGATCACCATAATAAGACCTCCCAGGCCAAGAACCTGCAAAAATAATCAAAACCGAAAACAAAAGCCCCAGGCAAAATTGATCCATGCAAGAATCATATGCGAGAATCACTGAACTATGAAAATAGCTGAACATAGTTAAACAACACAGTCCATAACTCCACATGGAAGAATAAGGAATTAACACATGTGCAAATTCATTATTTGGTAAAGGAATATAAGGCGAGCCTTGGGGTTAAACAAACATCAAGGACGTCAAAAATTATCATCTAAAGGATTTCTCACCGAGAACGCCTATTGATTGAGAGAAGAAAGAACTAAATCTCACCGAGAACACATATAGCAGATCCAAATCATACCAGTCTTTGTTCTCACGCGAAGCATTGTGTTTGTACCTGAAAAAGAGAAAAACTTGTGATTATGTTGGACAGAGAGAAGCCTGAGTGGCAACAACCGCCAGCAGCACACAGAGAAGGCATGGAGATGAAGAAAAAGCTGCTCGCCGCGCCGCGCACTATCCTCTTCTCGCCGGAGTCGAACACTGCTGCTCCACCGTTAGCATCGATGCCGCCCGTCCCGACGGGCTTCGGCGGATGCGCGCTCCACGGAGGACATCAGGCGTGACCTACATCTCCAATAGAAAGATCTCTTACCAAGTAGATGGCATCGTAGCATGGTCGCCTCATCAATTGCGGGATGAGATAGCATAGAAACCACGCGCAACGCACAACGTGTCAATCCCTGCACCACCACCACGCGTGACCGCGGCCTCCTCTCTGGGAACGGCGGCAGCCATGGCACATCTTCCATGGCCCGCCTCCTGTCGCTCCAGCCTAACGCGAAGGTGCCCCAAATTTGACGAACCGGCGGAGGCGACTCCGGTGATTAGGCACAACCTGACCGTCGGCCAGGTGGTGAGGAAGAGGGGGAGGGGAAGCACCTGGTGCGGTGGGGTGAGGGAGATGAGAGGGCGGAGCGGGAGAGAGATGGAAAGGCGGTGGGATAAGGCCTCCTTCATGCGGAGAGGTCCTATGCTGGACACGCGTGCCGTCCCTCGACATGCTGGGCACCGCTCTGATCAGAAGGGATGAGAAATGAGAAGGCAGGTGCCTGCTAGATATTTCTAGTATGTGGACACGGACATGTAGCGTGTTCGATTGGGAGTTGAACCAGATGAAAAAAAAAACAATGTAGAGACGGGTTACTGTAGATCGCATCTACAGTGCAATGTCTGACTTGGACGAACGGATGGATTGTTGAAACGCTTGGCTTTCATATATGTAGGTATTTTCGTGCTGTAACCTGAGCTTCGTTCATCAAGTTGAACAAGCACAAAACATTCACTAGATCTTAATAAAATTCTGAAGCCTGATTATTTCTCAAGTAAGGCCTTCGTCAGTTGTATCCCAAAAACATCTTTCTTTGTGTAACAGAGAATTCTGGAGAACAAAGATTCTTCTATATGGCATGGATTTCCTAAAACTAAAAACAAATGATCCGCGGGCCTTACAATTACGAAGAAGAATTCATAGATACACATCACATTTATAACTGTAAATTAGCAGTGTCAATTAATTTCGATCGGAGGGAGTACAAAATATGATCCTATACTGTTCCTATACATATGGATTCATGGATGTGTTTATCAGGACATCTCTATTTACTGGATGCAGTATATTCGACATATGTTGAGATGAAAAAGAATCAGTTATTTGTACGGAGACACAAAATGGGTTCAAACAAGACTATCAATTTCTGAAAAGTAAATACCATACAAATAAGACTACTGGGGATCAAATATTCATGTATACCGAAATACCAGATTGCAACTTAAAAGCAAAATGAACTGATTTTACTAAGGTACTGGTATTCCTTTGGATGGGAAAACCCCAAATATTCCTTCCCTGCTCTAGTACGCCTATTGACACTGCTAATGCAGATTTTGATGAGGTACTGATATTCGTAATAGGTCAATATGGGAGCTCAACTACAAAAATCAATAACTTATGGAGTACGTGCGTGGAAGAAACAATATATAGGAAGATGGGAATTAAATTATAAATCTGCAGAAAGGAAGAGAGCAACAAAAAAAAAGAACCAGGGTAGGGAAGAAATATATTTCCCAGAGAAACTATCATTAAGATGGCCAAACCAAATAGTTTGCTGTCAGCTTGTTGCGGTCATGTAACGCTGCTATGTTACTACCAGTGAGGTGAGGTGATAAGACCTCGTGATCCTATGAGTCTGGCAGGTTATCTATACACAGGTTAAAATTTGAAAACAAGTTGCAAATTTAATACAATATGGTTGCTCAAAGCCCTAAAGTATATGAGGTTTCACAGTGACAAAATAAAGAAGGTTTACTACAAGAAAGCAAGAACAGAAAAATGAATAAGTGAAGTGTAGCACACAACGGAAATTGCATGAGATACAAAGACGGAAAATGCGTCTAGACGCACAGGTAGGGAAAAGGCCTCTGGGGAAGAAAGCCAAGAAAGAAGTATCCATGGTTGGTTTTCGAGGTTCATCACAAACTGTGGGAAAATCTAACCATGATCAGTCATAAAACTGGTCCTAGGGTAGCTGCCAGTATCAAATGTATACCCCAAAATGAGAGAGCTGAAGACATTCATCACTTCCTGAACATCAAAATTTGTCACAGGAAATTCATAGAGAGCAAGGTCTGGAATGACCTTTGATTCCTCGGTTTTTTATTCTATTTTCATTTCAACCTAAGCTTCATTCATCAAGTTAAGTTTGACACAAACAGTTGTTAAATCTTAATAAAATTTGAAGCTTGATTGTTTCTCATGTAAGGCCATCACCAGTTCTATTCATAATGGATATTTCTTTGTATAACTATAATAGATAAGATGTTTGGAAAAAGGAGCTTCAGAGAGACATTATCCCACCGAATGCAGTTAAAAGGAAAATTGGGTCCCAAGCTCAACCTAAGACACAAGTCATGCAACAGTGCAAGATATTTGAAGGAGCAACGTGGGTTGGGTACTCTAACCACGTTGCTCAAGAAGAAGCAAGTTCGCTCAGATGAGCAAACTCTTGGGATTATATCTTATATGATCATGTTAATACACATTTCTGGATAATTTCTAGGATGCATCCACACACTACATACCAGATATTTTTTATGAAGGACATCTGTTTGAGAAAAAAATTATTTCATCCTAAACATCATCACTTGGCACATGGAAAGTTCATAGAGAGAGCAGGGACTAGACTGACCTTGTGTTCCTCTGTTCTTGATTCTATTTGTATATTCTTTTAATGTGAATCTAGGATGCATCAACACACTGCATGCAGTATATTTTCAATGAAGGATATAATCACGGCATGCTATGGAGAAGTATATCAGTTCCTGAAAAGCATACACATCCTACAAAAAAGACTACTGGGAGTCATACATTCATATGGACCAATACTAGACTGCGACTTAAAATGAAAGTATACAGAAGTCTTTGGATTAGGATGAGAAAGACCAAACTATCCCTATCCATGCTCTAGTCGGCCTATAGCCATAGTTAATACAAGCTTAAATCAGGTATTTGTATTTCCAACAGTCCAATTTGGGCCGCTCAACCAGTCAAAGAAAATCAAGAACTTGAGGAGCATATGCATAGCGCGCAAACTATATAAAAAACCAAATCATATGGTGAAGCTACAGAAAAGAAGAAACCGAATACAAAGTAACAAGATAGAGAAAATAATTGCATCAAGATGGCCAAAACAATAAGCAGTGTTGCCTCCGTGTTGTAATGCTGGTGTCTTACTGCTACCATTCACTTGGAGACAGTCGAGGGCACCAGGGGTACCAGTCTTTTAGTTAGATGAAGTGATGGACCGCATGCTCCTATTAATGTGTGGCAGGTTACTTATTCACGGGGTGAAATCCACAAGCAAGTACAAGTTTTACTCACACCACAATTTGGTAGCTCAAAGCATTTTAAACCATATGAGAATTTATAGTAAAAAGATAAAAAAGATTTACCAGAAGAAAGAAAGCCAAGAACAGCAAAAAAGGCTATACAAAGAGTAGCACAATTGAAATTACATGAGATACACAAATCAAAATCTTTCCCAGATCACACAATGTGTGGGAGCTCTCAGTACTGAGTAAGCCATTTTTACATAGATTGAAAAAAATGTGCTATCAATAAGAGTATAGATAGGGAAAAGGCCTACGGAAAGAAAGCCAATCACAGAAGTTCACATTGAAAATATCAGCAATAGTTGCTATCTAACTCTCCATGCAGCTACAATTGTTTATCAGAGATACTTACCAGTTGCAAATCAAAATACCAGAAACCTAAAAAGGCATAACAGACCAACTTTATTCTGAATGCTGATCATGTCTTGATTACTCAAGTGAGAGACAGAAGGCCTAAGGAAAGAAAGACAAGAGAAGCAAAAAGTTTTCACTGAAAGTATCAGGATTAGATAAAGAGGTATCAGCTTATCTGAATCTCAATGCAGCATCAACTTACCGCCAGAGATACATACCAGTTACAAACAAAACAGACAAAGCCAACAAGGCATAACACAACCACTTTATTCAGCATGCCCGTTATCTGCTCATGACTCATGGGAAGTGCGAAAAAGAAACACCTAAAACTTGACACATGGTTTCTGCTTGCTTCTTCTGCATTTTT
This sequence comes from Avena longiglumis, assembly GCA_030063025.1. Lineage (NCBI taxonomy): Eukaryota > Viridiplantae > Streptophyta > Magnoliopsida > Poales > Poaceae > Avena > Avena longiglumis. The sequence continues at coordinate 444,528,829 of CP125977.1, forward strand.
GTTGCTTATTGAACAATTTGCCCCCTACCACTGCTTACATAGCAAACAAATACTAAACATTAACGAAAATTCAAAATCATCATGAGTGACTCACTCCTGCAACGGGCTTGGCCATCATGGATTCCTCAAGCGGCTCAGAATTATCATAAAGAGGCACCGTCGCAATTGACAACCCATCAAACAGTGGTTTTTCATCCAGACTACCATCATTATTACCTTCCATTGAAAAGAAGGAGTGCCGAACAAGACTTTCTTTGAACCTAAGCTTCCTAAGCTTCAGGAAAATGTTCCATTCATACCGCCTTGACGAACTGCCATCTGTACCAGAAATGTGCTGCAAACATTCCGATCGAAGACTTGTTTCCCCTTCCTGAGAAAGGACGATCATATCACCGTTGGTGTCTGGCACCAGGAAAAACGCCATCACCTCCAGTTTGACCCGGTGCTTGACCGACCAGACCCATCGCTCATGATCCTCTAGCACCCAAAGATCAGCCGTACTGCCACCGTAGTAGTACAATCCAAGAGTGCCATTTGTCTCAAACAGCTCAATAAAAGGGCCCGCCACGGGCGACAGCACATGCCGGAAGGACTCGGCTATGGTGTCGAACACCAGCATGCTGTTGACCTTGCCGGTGCCACCGACAGGCAACTTCAGAGGATTCCAGTAAAGCCTGCCGCCCGCCAGGACGTGTGGCTGAAAGAACTCCATCATGGGCATCACCTTCACCATATCCCCGGACGCCCATTCCTCGGGGGGCTCCCCAATGCACCTTAGGTCGTCGGACCCGACGGTGTGCACGTGGTACACGGCGTGGCCGTCCGTCTTCACGCAGTAGAGCACCCGGTACGACCCGGACGGGGGGTGAGGGTACAGCCCGGAGATGCAGTAGACGTTGAACAGCGGGAGGGGCGCGAGCTGGCGATTCGTCGGGTTGCAGATGTAGAGGCCGCCATAGGCGATGAGGATGAGCAGGCCGTCGCAGGAGGCGAGCACGTCGAGGTCCTCGGCGGTGGTAGTCCGGTCTGTCCGCGCGACGGGGCGGCGCTCGCCGGTGCGGTGGTCCAGCGCGTCGATCCTTCTCTCCTGATCGTTGCTGGTGGTGACGAGCGGGAACGAGGGCTGGCGGCGGTGCTGGGCGAGGAGGAATTTGGCGTCGGAGGTGAGGCAGCGGCGCCAGGAGCGGCAGACAGCGCGGCAGCGGAGCACGGGCTTCGCGGGCAGGCGCGTCAGGATCTCCCAGATGATGAGCTCTTCGGGGAGCGGGGGCCCGCCGCCGGCCGCTTCCGCCATGGTTGTCAACAGACAGGGGATCTGGAGAAATCGATGGGTAGAACACAGCCAGAATGAACAAAAATAACCTCTTTTCCTAAGGCCTTGTTTGGCAGCCTGGTATACAAGTGTAACCACGTGTGTTTTACCAGCCCAGAATGTTACATGAAAATACACTCAGTGGCCCATTTAGCAGCCTGGTTTGGTGTTACGTAAGTCTGGATAAAACCTAATAAACACGTTGGATTGACAAGTTTTCCAGACGCTAGGACCTCGCGTTTTATACGCTCGGGAATTAGTCGTCGGGTATATACTCATCCAAAACACAGTGGATCTTGCACTAAAAAACACCGGAATCCACTATTACCAAACGAAGCCTAAGGATTTTACAAAATAAACTCTCGCCGAAACAATTTCACAAAACTAACTCTTTGGATAACACCTAAAAGCATGTATAATGGGAGGTGCTTAGAGAAGTGCTTACAAAAATGAACCAACCATTTTGCTAAGCATTGGTGCTTATTTCTATGGAATAGGTGCTTAGGTAGGCATCTATCTAGTATAAATAAGCACCGGTGCTAAAAGAAAAACCGGTTTTTTTTCTAAGCATCGTCCTAAGCACCTTGTATTGTATATGCTCTAATAGAAAGGCGTTATGCTCTACTAGCGTAGCGCCTTCCTGTTAGGTGTTATGCCCTTGCCAGCATGGCGCCCACCTGGCCCGTCTCTGCCCCACCCGGCCGTGTGACGCCTAGGCGCTATGCTCGATGTGTAGCGTTTTCTGATAAGCGCTATGCTCTAATGTGTAGCGCCTATCAGAAAGGCGCTACACATCGAGACTTAGCTGCCACGCGCGAGCCCCCCTCCCCACCCTGACCCATTCAGTTCACCGGCCTCAAGAAGAACAGCAAGGAGGCACCGGCGGTTCCTTCTCCCCTCTCTCTCTCAAACCCCTTACAAAAAAGCAACAGATCTGAAGGTTTTGGCGGTGGATTTGCTCCCCAAGCTCTTTCTCAAGGTAATCTCCTCCTTTCCCCTCTATTTCATCCAATAAATAGTACACATTCTTGTCTAGTTTGTTTGAAACCCTAGGTCAAGTTTGATTCATATGGATTTGTATGAATGTTTGAAGTGTGGATTGCATATGGATTTGTGGATTGCATATGGATTTGTATGAATGTTTGAAACCCTAGGTCTACTAATTTGCATTGTATATGATTTGAAACCCTAGGGTTGCATATGGATTTGAAACCCTTAGGTCTACTTATTTGCATTGTATATGATATGAATGTTTGAAACCCTAGGATTGCATATGGATTCCATATGAATGGATTTGTATGAATGTGTTAATAATAATTTCCCATATCCTTTTAGTTTCTTGTAGAAATTGAAACAATGGCCACATAGGATGAACCACTCACATATTTATTGACGTTTATGGATTTGTATGTAGGATGGTGTGGCTACTTGAGGATTATTATGATCATGAACACCGGGCATACTTGATGGCGGAGAAGCATATGGTAATAAAACCATGGTTGAACTTGTTTGCTTTTATTTTCTATTGATTCAATTGTGTTGGAAGAAGCATAATGTTTTATCTTGTATGCTGATACGTCGTAAACGTATCTATAATTTTTGATGTTTCATGCTTGTTTAGTATCCACTTTGCTATGTTTTGTCTATACTTTGAGGTATTTTTATACACTTTCTGGAACTAACCTATTAGCAAGATGCCACAGTGCCAGTTGCCTGTTTTCTGCTGTTTTTGGTTTCAGAAAGCTAAAAAATGAATATTCTCGGAATTGGACGGGACAAAAGCCAAAGTTCATATTTTCCCTGAACGATACGAAAAATCGAAGACGAGACGGAGGAGGACACCAGGATGGCCACACCCTAGGGTGCCGCGAACCCACCCTGGCCGCGCCACCAAGGGTGTGGGCCCCCTGGGCATCCACCAACCTTGCCTCCTTCGCCTATAAAAAGCTCTCGACTCAAAAACCCTAAGTAATTTGGGAGAAAGCCACGAAAACCTCTGTAATGCCGCCGCCACTGAAGGGGAGATTCGGGGGACAGAAAGTCTCTGTTTCGGCACCCTGCTGGGACGGGAAAGTGCCCCCGAAGCCATCTCCATCGATCTCCACCACCATCTCCATCTCCGTTGCTAATTCCCATGATGAGGAGGGAGTAGTTCTTACTCGAGGCTAAGGGCTCTACCGGTAGCTATGTGTTCATCTCTCTCTCTATGCATGATCATATTGTGATCATAAGCTTTGTAATCAAGTAGATCTACTATGTTGCTCAAGTGCTTCAATAGATCTCTCCTCTCCCCACGTGTGTGAAAGTGACAGCGTGTGTACCGTGCACCAGCGGTAGCATGGCCATGAATGAAACTGCTGTGGGCTGACGATGCGAGTGAGTTGCGGGGCCGCGACGGGATCGAGTAGGCAGCGGCAGGCCCATCTTGGCGTCTTGTGTCAACGCCATGAGGCAAAGCGCAATGACGAAAGCAACAAGGCTAGAAAAACTAGATCTAGATCTGGGCGAATCTGGGAAAAGCGGGCGGCCGGTACTACGGGCAGCCACGGGCCGGCCGGTAGTACAGTTTTAGGTACCTAGCGAGGCGTAAGAAAAGCGGGCGCTTTTAGGCCCGGGTACTACTCGCCCGTTCGGCGGTACTACCGCCCGAAAAAGCAGTTGATGGCGGATATTCAAACGACAATAACTTTTGACTGGAAGCTCCGATTGACCCGATTCAAATTGCGTTGGATAGAGGACGACAATATTGTTATCACCAAGTGAGAAAGTATCAAGTAGAATAATGTGATATACCTCACTTGGTGAGAAACCGAAAAGCCGTATAAATCAAAATCGCAACAAGATACATATGGGAGATCCGATTTTGATGAACAAGAGCTTGTTATGGAGATTACCACAAGCTCTATATCCTCACATGGATAAGACCAAATAACAACCAAATATGATGATGCAAGTATGCAAAGGTTTGAGCTCTCTCTGAATGATGTGACCGAATTACTCATACGAGAGTCCCTCTTGATAGTACGGTTATCTATCCTAAGCCTGGTCTTCCACTAACAATATAAGACCGGCAAAGGGAAAACCTATCAAGATTATACCTTTTCCTTGAGCATTCCACTTGAGCTCGATGTAGACGATCTTTACCTTCTCAAGATGGAACGCCTTTCTTGATTCCTCATCATCGATCCATGATCACCGAGGATGGCAAGCATCAAACATGAGATCTTCTAAAGATTGCGCATTTTGAGCTTGCACACCATATATTCTTCGCATTTCATCGACCTTGAAGCCAACACATGATCCAAGCGATGCCAATGGACAAATCCTACAAGTATAACTCAATACACACATTAGTCCATAAAGATTGTCATTAATTACCAAAACCACACATGGGGGCCCAACATGTTCTTTCAATTGTTCTGCAACCAATTGTGTACAAATTTCACTTTATAAAAATCCAAAAGTGGTTTAAATTCAAACCTATTTGAAACTCATTTGAAATGTTTCCTGGAAATCGAATTAGAAATAGAAAAAAAATTAAAGATTAAGAAATGGGCCAGGCGCCACCCTTTCGGCACAGTAACCAAAACAACCCACCCAGGGTTTTCCTTTCCCCTCTTGTTTCACCGGAACATCGCCGGCAGACGCGCAGCCGCCGCGGCAACCATTTGCGTCGCCTGTTGTTGGTCAAAGCAACGTGGTCCGCTGGATCTGGATCCAGCGGATGCGATTAGATCAACCGCGAAGGGGTATGCACAAATCTGGGCCGTGCGTAGTAAGTTAGATCCAACGGCCGCGAGTGTGATCCAGCGCGAACCGGTACCGTCCAATCAGACGCTGCCGCGTGGCCTATGTTAGATTTAAAAACAGAATTTAGATCTATTAGATATTCAAACTTGCAAAATTCATAACTTTTGATCCCCACGTTCAAATTTTGCAAATTTTATATCATTGGAATCAGGAGAAATAATTCTATCCATTTATGCAATGTGTTTAATGTTTTGCTTCTGTAAAACTGTTTATTTTTGCAGAGACATTTATAGGCTTATTTTTAGTATAGAAATTATTTGAAAAATGATTTAGAGACTAAATAAATTTTGTTTAGTGTGTATTTGTCTTGTTTATGATTCAGTACTATTTCACTTGTCTTGTTTGATTTATAAAAATCATCACATAGCAATTGCATGCATTCATATATTTTTGTTTGTATATTTTGATATGTGAATTTGGTGCCAATATTTCATGTGTAGATTTTGGTGCTAGTGGTGGTTGTGATTGTGAAGATTGTTGTTGCTACTCCCCCAACTACCAAGGCAAGTGGTGCTTCATGTTTTTATCCCAATATTTTTACCTATACATTAGAAATATTTTGTATATGACTTGCATGATTATTTTGCTAAGTATCTATATGCTATGCTTGGGAAATCCTAGTAGTTGTAGAAATGTTAGAATTTCCTTTAAGTTAGGATACTTGTTATTTCCATGCTTAGCCTAGCTAATAGCAACCAAGGGTGGAATATAATCATGCTACGGAAAATATTGTTAAGTCTTTTGACTTATGGTTTTGCTTAATAAAACACCTAAGTGAATGAAACACCTGGGTGGAATGGTAATTGCTTGGTGGTTTTTGGTTGAGTGGTTACACAAGGCCCATTTCTATGGTTTACCTTGTGTATCTCACTTGTGGATTGCCACCCAGGAACAAAGAGATTTGAGATGCCAAATGTTAAGAAGCTTCTAGTGCAGCTACATGGCATTATGGGCTCTGCCTGGATCATATAGGTTGCAATAACTTAGCCAAATGGACAGTTGGTGGTAGGGGAATGATAGGTTCGGAACGCGTCCATTTTGTTCTAAGGGAAGGCTTCTGAAAGGTCCTGTCTTGGTGAAAATCAAGACTTGTGGGGAAAGTGCACAACCTCTGCAGATGGAATAAACTAAGTACTTAGCCGTGTCCCCGGTAAAGGACAACTTGAACATCAAGACATGGAAGCTATCCAGAATCTCCTCATCCCAATTTTCTAAGTAAAAACTTGTGGTTGAACAAGGGTGAAGGTTCACCAATTTCTATTGGTGGTTCATTGGGAAAGTTTTGCCAAAGAAAAACTTAGTGTTTTCAACTAATAGGTAAAACCTATTTTGAGAAAAGCAAGCCTAAGCTACACTTAGCCAAAATTCATGTAGTAACTAGATGTTAATATTCTACTAAGGTATCACTTGCCAATACTATTCCAATGTATTGACCCACTGTGGCTGTAACTTGTGATGTTGCAGGTTACTCTGATGATGATTAGGGGTTATAAGTCTACACTCAACATGCTTGCCTGTGGCACATGAAGATGAAGACTTTATTTATATTGTTATGAATGAACTCTTGTATTAGGCCTATGGCCATGGAGTTGTAAAAGACTATGTTATCTCTGGAATGACGATGTAATAATGACCTTTGTTTCTGTGTACTTCATCTTAAACTGTGGATGCTAGCAATTGATCCAGGGACTAGCATTGCAATCACAGGGATCCTTACCTTTATAAGGGAGGGATCTTACAGATGGTATCAGAGCACTGTGTTTCCTGTAGGATTATGACCCTAGGATTGGATTAGAAACCACTAAGGAAAAAATTTCAACAATTTCCACACTTGTATTTTTCTTCTCATAAACTTTTCTAATCTTCTTTCTCATCTCTATTTTTAGATGAACTCCATCAACGAAGCCGTGAGGAAGGGGCCACTCATGACTATGACCTTGGAGTGTGAGACAGAGTTCCCCAAAGCCCTCAAGGACCTCATGGTTGCCATGGGAATACATGGTGCAGCTGTGTACAAAGGATTTCCCGTGATGGATGAAGGAGTAGAATACTGGTGGGTGCAACTTCACTTGTATAAAAGCAAGGAAGACAACCACAAGGAATCAGGGTTCTGCATGGTCACCAACTCAGTGATGCACACCACATTCTTTGACTCTGCAAGAGATGCAGCTTGGAAGGCCATCAAGGAGCTTGATGATAGACTCAAGTGAAGAATGCTTAACACCCAAAATGACCTTAGGGAAGAAAATAAGCATACCCAAGAGTTAGAGGCTACCAACCAACGTTTAACAGAGGACATCATAGACTTAGCAATGGAGTCATGTGATCAGGATCGGCAGATTGCCTCTAGGGATGCCCTGTTAGCCAACTTGGCAAGTGAGATGTGATTGTAATGTACTTCGTTAGTTGGACCACCACACTTATCGTTTTATTTCCAAATTTTTTGTCTAAGTTATGTTGAACCTTGGATGCTTGTAATGGATTTATGTATGCCATGACTTGTGTGTTTGTTTGCCAATGATATGCTTGTGATACTTTGTCTTGTGATTTTCTATTGATGTTGATTCTAACTTTTCTCTATCTTATAAAATAGATGCCTAATGTTACTATCAGCACGGTTGAAGAGTTCAAGGGAACTCGTTTTGTCACTCGTCTTATTGATCTCACTAGTGTGCTCAATCTTCCGCTTCCTAGCATCATGATGCTTCCCCTCACCAAGTTTGAGAGGAAGGACCTTTGGGGCTTCAAAGTTACTCAGCCAGGACGCCAGACTGAGCTAGCCACGGAGGCTGTCACCTTCAAGATAATGCATGACGACAAAGAGAGAGGCTTAGAGGTAGTCATGCAGGATTTACTTGGGCGCATGTTAGGAAGGCATTCCAGGGAGCTTAGAGGTACTCACTTTCACGCCTTCGGGAGACGCGACGAGGAGGGTGAGGCTATTGAGTTCGAGGATGCTGCTAGAGAGACGGTAGAGCCGATTCATCTGTACCTTCAGGACCTAGAGGTTTTCTTAGGCACCTAGATACTGATAGGACCAACGTCATGCTTAGCAATGACGAGCTCCAGGTGCAGCTTCGTGAGAAGTACAAGCTCTTCGCAGATCAAGACGAGATAGTCAAGGAAATGGAGGCCAAGTTTGAGAGCCAGGACAGGAAGTTCAAGAGCCAAGATAAAAGAGTCCAAGATAGGAACAAGAGGATTCGAGAGATGAATGTAGAACTAGAGGCCAAGGACTTCGAGCTCGAGCATCAGCAGGGTGTGATTGAGAGACTTCGTTCACAGAAGAGGGCTCTCAAAGCCAAGATAGAGGCCTTGACTACCAATGTTGAGGAATACAAGACCGCTATGGAGAATGCAGGTCTTACACTTGTTGATGAGGAGGTTGATGCAGAGGAGTAGTGATGACTACTCATTCATCTTTCATTTACCATGCTTATGATTATTGAGTCGCAATGACCATCCAACATGTGGATGGCTTGCTATGGTGTGTTTACCTTTTCAAACTTGTTGTTTATGTCGTTGAACTTTATCTTATTTTGATGTTGATTTGGTGATTGTCTATGTGATGTTTTGTGCATAATAAGCATCTATGGGTATCTCATTTTTATCCTTATGAAAACCACAGATGCCTCCTCGACGTGCCAACCCCAACCCAGACAACAACAATGCCACCCCCGAGATGCAGCAGCTGATGACAGCACATGCATAGCTGATGCAGATGATGACCACTTTCATGCAGAATCAGAATAACAACAACAACAACAATCCACCAGGATTTGACATGCTCACCAGATTCCTAAGACTGAGGCCTGCAAAGTTCTCAGGAACTACTGATCCCATGGTGGCCAATGATTGGCTACGTTCGGTGAACAAGGATTTGGTAACTGTCGGCTGCACCGACGAGGAGAAGGTGAGGTTTGCAGCACACCTGTTGGAAGGACCAGCAGCTACTTGGTGGGATAACTTCCAGATCACCACTCCCGTTGAGGATGTGACATGGGCTATCTTTGAAGATGGTTTCCGTACCGCTCACATCTTATCTGGAGTGATGAGTTTAAAGAAGAAGGAGTTCCATAAACTGAAGCAGCGCCACCGCAGCGTGGCTGAATATATTGAGGAGTTCAACAATCTGGCGCGTTATGCACCGGATGAAGTGGATACCGATGCCAAGAGGAAAGAGAAGTTCCTCGAAGGATTGAACGATGAACTGAATTTGCAGCTATCTGTTGCCTATGTCCCTACCTACCAATCCCTTTGTGACAAGGCTACCATCTTGGAGAACAAGATGAAAAAGGTTGAAAGCAGAAAGAGGAAGCACAGCTCTGACAAACATAGCCCAGGATCGTCTCACAAACGTTCCCATCATGATTATAGTGGGAGTTCTGGATCCCACAAACATGGAAAATACAACAATCACCACATCCACAACCGCCATCATGATAACAAGCATCACCGTAGTCATGATAATGACAAGTACAAGAACCACAAGGGTGGACACAAGAGTCACCACAGTGGAGGTGGAAGTGGAAGTGGCAGTCAGCCTGCAAAGAGAGATATCAGTCAGGTTGAATTTTTCAAGTGTAAGAAACTGGGGCATTATGCAAATGAATGCCCAGAAAAGAAAGTTGAAGGACCCAACAAGCCCAACCCTTTCCAGAAGGGACAAGTGAACCACATCAATGTGGAAGAGATTTATGAGGAGTCCGATGCTGTGGCTGGTAAGTTCAAACTCAATTCTATTCCAGCACTTGTTCTTTTTGATACGGATGCATCACATTCATTCATATAAAAAGCATTTGTTGATAGAAATGGGTTTCCAACTGAAAATATTGGGTGTCCAATAAAATTAAGTTCTCCCGATGGAGATATGATAGTAAGTCTTGGATGTCGTGATCTAGTGATAGAATTTGGAAATCATAAATTTCTAGTGAGTCTGATAATCCTAGATTCCCAAGGACTGGATGTAATTTTGGGAATGGACTGGATGACCAAGTATGAATGAGTACTAGATTGTGCCAATCGTACTATCGCACTCACAACCCCGGAAAAGAAACGGATAAGATTCAAGTCTAACTTTGAATCAAAAGGGAGTAAACTAAATTCTCTTAAGCAGGTTAGCATAGACAGTGTGCCAATTGTGAGTGAATATCCGATGTGTTTCCGGAAGAATTGCTGGGAATGCCACCAGATAGAGATGTGGAATTTCTGATTGACTTGCTGCCAGGATCAGGACCAATAGCAAAGAGACCTTACAAGATGTCAGTTGATGAGTTGAAAGAACTCAAGAAACAACTTGGAGAACAGTTGCAGAAAGGATTTATTCAACCAAGTTATTCATCTTGGGGAGCACCAGTCTTGTTTGTAGAAAAGAAAGATAGAAGTCAAAGGTTATGCATAGATTACCGTTCACTCAATGAGGTGACTATCAAGAACAAATATCCTTTGCCCATAATTAATGACTTGTTTGATCAGCTAGAAGGAGCCTGTGTGTTCTCAAAGATTTATCTCCGGTCAGGTTATTTTCAGCTTAAGATAAGAGAACAAGACATACCTAAGACAACTTTCACCACTAGGTATGGATTGTATGAGTACACCGTGATGCCATTTGGTTTGACCAATGCACCAGCTTACTTCATGAATATGATGAGCAAAGTATTCATGGAGTTCCTTGACAAGTTTGTTGTCGTTTTCATCGATGACATTTTGATCTACTCCAAAAGCAAAGAGGAGCATGAAGGACATTTGCGTTTGATACTTGAGAAGCTTAGAGAGCATAAGCTGTATGCCAAATTCAGCAAGTGTGAATTCTGGTTAAATGAAGTTGGATTTCTTGGACACGTTGTGTCAGGAGATGGTGTAGCAGTTGATCCTGCAAAAGTGTCAGCTGTAACTTGGGAATCTCCTAAGTCAGTGAAGGAAGTTCGTAGTTTCCTTGGCTTGGCAGGATACTATAGAAGATTCATTGAGAATTTCTCCAAGGTAGCTAAGCCAATGACGGAGTTACTAAAGAAAGACAAGAAATTTGATTGGACTGAAGGATGTGAACTCAGTTTCCAAGAATTGAAGAAGAGACTAGTGACAGCACCAGTCCTATGTCTGCCAGATTTGGAGAAATATTTCCAAGTGTATTGTGATGCATCTCATCATGGATTAGGTGCAGTTCTAATGCAAGAAGGGAAAGTTGTGGCTTATGCCTCGAGACAACTCAAAACTCATGAGTTAAATTACCATACTCATGATTTGGAGTTAGCCTCTGTTGTCCATGCACTAAAAACATGGAGACATTATCTTTTGGGAAAGCGATGTGAAGTGTTCACAGATCACAAAAGTTTGAAGTATATCTTCACTCAGAAAGAAATCAACATGAGACAAAGAATATGGCTAGAACTCATCAAGGACTATGACTTGAGTTTGCAATACCATCTCGGTAAAGCAAATGTTGTAGCTGATGCACTAAGCCGTAAAGTATTTGTGAATGGACTTACTAAGGGAGAGTTGTCAGATGATCTGTGTGACCAATTTAGAGACCTCAGATTAGAGATTGTGCCTGAAGGACATCTCATGTAATTGGATGTTCAACCCAATTTGTTGGACAAAATCAAGGAATCCCAAAAGACGGACAAGAAAATTGAAGAGATTAAGGAAAATATTGGCAAGGGAAAAGCCAAAGGATTCCATGAAGACGAACAAGGTACTTTAAGGTATGGAAAACGTATCTACATTCCACAAGATCCGGAGCTTCGGAAAATGATTCTACAGGAAGCACACAACTCACCATATTCCATTCATCCGGGTAACACAAAAATGTACATGGATATGAAGGAAAGATTTTGGTGGAATAATCTCAAGAAAGACATCGCCGAACATATTGCTTTGTGTGATGTATGTAGTAGAGTGAAAGCAGAATATCAGAAACCGGCAGGATTGCTACAACCACTACCTATTCCTGATTGGAAGTGGGACAAGATTGGCATGGACTTCATCACCGGATTGCCAAGGACCAGGTCAGGATATGATTCTGTTTGGGTAGTAGTGGATCATCTAACTAAAGTGGCTCATTTCATACCCGTGAAGACAACCTACACAAGTGCTAAGTTGGCCAAGATCTATATGAATAGGATTGTATGTCTGCATGGAGTACCCAAGAGTATCGTGTCTGATAGGGGAACTCAATTCACTTCTCATTTGTGGAGGCAACTACATTAGTCATTGGGAACAAGATTGGAATTCAACACTGCTTTTCATCCTCATACTGATGGACAGACAAAAAGGACCAACTAGATTCTAGAAGATATGTTGAGAGCATGTGCCCTAGACTATGGAGCTAGTTGGGATGAAAGTCTGCCTTACGCAGAATTCTCTTACAATAACAGCTATCAATCAAGTATTGAGATGGCACCATTTGAGTTTCTCTATGGGAGAAAGTGTACTACCCCATTGCTATGGAATGGTGTGGGAGAAAGAAATTTGTTCGGACCAGAACTAATCAAAGAGGCTGAAGAGAAAGTCAAGCTAGTAAAGGACAGATTGAAGATAGCATAGTCCCGACAGAAGAGCTACACAGATCCTAAGCGTAGAGAAGTCACTTATGAAGTAGGTGATAGAGCTTATCTTAGAGTGTCACCACTTCGTGGAGTGAAGAGATTTGGAGTCAAAGGAAAATTGGCCCCAAGATATGTTGGACCATTCAAGATTCTGAGTCGTAAAGGAGAGGTAGCTTATGAGATTGAATTGCCAGAATCATTGTCTGCCGTTCACAATGTGTTTCATGTGAGTCAGCTAAAGAAATGCCATCCAGAGATGGAAGAGACTTCTTTGAAGGATACTATACCTTTGGAGGAGGTCCAATTGGAAAGTGATCTCACTTATGAAGAAAAACCTATCAAGATTACCGAGACTGCAGAAAGAGTTACTCGGACAAAGACTATCAAATTCTGCAAAGTACAGTGGAACTATCATTCCGAAGAAGAAGCAACATGGGAAAGAGAAGACGATCTTCGGAAAGACCACCCTCACCTATTTGCTAGCCAATACGAATCTCGAGGGCGAGATTCACCTTAAGGGGGTTAGATTTGTAACATCCCTAAAATCATGTTTTCAAAGCTTGCATATCATTCATGCATGCATAATCATTTTAGGATCATTTGCAAAGTCATTACAAAAACAGGAGCATTTGAATGCCTATTATTTTATGTAAGCAAGGCATTGATCCAATGCTACTCTTTAGTAAGAGATTATTTGTTTTAAACCAAAGATGCTTGATCATGGGTTTGTTTAATAATTTCCAAAGCTTGGACAAAGATTTCAAAAGAAAGAAACAAATTTAAACCATTTCAATGTCTTTATTAAGAAATGGGTAAAAACATTGTTTATTTTAAAATTCCAAAGTGCCAAATTATTTTAAAGTGTACAACATTGTTCTGCAACTTATTGTGTACAAATTTCACTTTATAAAAATCCAGAAGTGGTTTAAATTCAAACCTATTTGAAACTCATTTGAAATGTTTCCTGGAAATCGAATTAGAAATAGAAAAAATTTAAAGATTAAGAAATGGGCCAGGGGCCACCCTTTCGGCCCAGTAACCAAAACAGCCCACCCGGGGTTTTCCTTTCCCCTCTGGTTTCGCTGGAACATCGCCGGCAGACGCGCAGCCGCCGCGGCAACCATTTGCACCGCCCGTTGTTGGTCAAAGCAACGTGGTCCGCTGGATCTGGATCCAGCGGATGCGATTAGATCAACCGCGAAGGGGTATGCGCAGATCTAGGTCGTGTGCAGTAAGTTAGATCAAACGGCCGCGAGTGTGATCCAGCACGAACCGGTACCGTTCAATCAGACGCTGCCGCGTGGTCTGTGTTAGATTTAAAAACAGAATTTAGATCTATTAGATATTCAAACTTGCAAAATTCATAACTTTTGATCCCCACGTTCAAATTTTACAAATTTTATATCATTGGAATCAGGAGAAAGAATTCTATACATTTATGCAATGTGTTTAATGTTTTGCTTCTGTAAAACTGTTTATTTTTGCAGAGACATTTATAGGCTTATTTTGAGTATAGAAATTATTTGAAAAATGATTTAGAGACTAAATAAAGTTTGTTTAGTGTGTATTTGTCTTGTTTATGATTCAGTACTGTTTCACTTATCTTGTTTGATTTATAAAAATCATCACATAGCAATTGCATGCATTCATATATTTTTGTTTGTATATTTTGATATGTGAATTTGGTGCCAGTATTTCATGTGTAGATTTTGGTGCTAGTGGTGGTTGTGATTGTGAAGATTGTTGTTGCTACTCCCCCAACTACCAAGGCAAGTGGTGCTTCATGTTTTTATCCCAATATTTTTACCTATGCATTAGAAATATTTTGTATAGGACTTGCATGATTATTTTGCTAAGTATCTATATGCTATGCTTGGGAAATCCTAGTAGTTGTAGAAATGTTAGAATTTCCTTTAAGTTAGGATACTTGTTATTTCCATGCTTAGCCTAGCTAATAGCAACCAAGGGTGGAATATAATCATGCTACGGAAAATATTGTTAAGTCTTTTGACTTATGGTTTTGCTTAATAAAACACCTAAGTGAATGAAACACCTGGGTGGAATGGTAATTGCTTGGTGGTTTTTGGTTGAGTGGTTACACAAGGCCCATTTCTATGGTTTACCTTGTGTATCTCACTTGTGGATTGCCACCCAGGAACAAAGGTATTTGAGATGCCAAATGTTAAGAAGCTTCTAGTGCAGCTACATGGCATTATGGGCTCTGCCTGGATCATATAGGTTGCAATAACTTAGCCAAATGGACAGTTGGTGGTAGGGGAATGATAGGTTCGGAACGCGTCCATTTTGTTCTAAGGGAAGGCTTCTGAAAGGTCCTGTCTTGGTGAAAATCAAGACTTGTGGGGAAAGTGCACAACCTCTGCAGATGGAATAAACTAAGTACTTAGCCGTGTCCCCGGTAAAGGACAACTTGAACATCAAGACATGGAAGCTATCAAGAATCTCCTCATCCCAATTTTCTAAGTAAAAACTTGTGGTTGAACATGTTGGAATTATGCCCTAGAGGCAATAATAAAGATGTTATTATTATAATTCTTGTTCATGATAAAGTTTATGTTCCATGCTAGAATTGTATTAAGCGGAAACTTTAATACTTGTGTGGTTTGTAAACAACACCGTGTCCCTAGTACGCCTCTATGGACTATCTCATTGATCAATGATGGTTAAGGTTTCCTAACCATAGACATGAGTTGTCAATTGATAATGAGATCATATCATTGGGAGAATGATATGATGGACAGACCCAAACTAAGCGAAGCAATTAGATCGTTTCATCGTGTTCATCTTTGCGAAGCTTTTCCTATGTCAAATATTGTATTCCTTAGACCATGAGATAATGCAACTCCCTGGTACCGGAAGAAAGCTTTGAGGTCATCAAACGTCATCCTATGAGAGGGTGATCATAAAGGTGTCTCTCAGGTGATCGGAAAGTATCTGTTGGGTTGTATGTATCGAGATGGAATTTGTCCATCCCAAGTCGGAGAGATACTTGGGCCCACTCGTGTCGATATCAACACCGCTTGCAAGAATGTGGTTAAGGAGTTAATCACAAAGTGATATCGGATTACGGAACGAGTAAAGTACTTGCTGTGAATGAGATTGAACTAGGTATGACGGTACCGACGATCGAATCTCGGGCAAGTAAAATATCGCGAGACGAAGGGAATATATATATGGGATTGATTGAATCCTGGCATCGTGGTTCATCCGATATGATCATCGATGAATGTGGGAGTCAATATGGGTGCCTGCACCCGCTGTTGATTATTGATAGAAGATCATGTCGCATATTCTCGAACCCGCAGGTCACACACTTAACGATCTCGACGCTAGGATAGATTGGATAATTGGTTTATGAATTTTTGTTCGAGTCTCGGATGGGATCCGGATATCACGAGGTTCCAATGGTCCGAGAATAAGATTCATACAAGGCGGTGCAGTTTTTGGAGTTCGAATTGTTCCGGTTAATCGGTATTGTACCGAAGCTTCTAGAACCTTCCGGAAGGGGACCAACGTGGCCCCACCTTCCGGGAGGGGCATGGGCCTATGAGGGAGTGTCCTGGCCGCATTGGGCCGGGACACAAGGCCCCATAGGGCCCAGATCCTAGATAAGTTTAAACTCGTTTAAACTAGAGATAGGATTTCTAGATAAGGAGAGTTTAAATCGCTTAAACTAGAGATAGGATTTCTAGATAAGGGAGAGTTTAAATTGTTTAAACTAGAGATAGTCTTGGAGGAGGGCAGGGCTGGCCGCCTCTATATATAGAGGGTGGTGCGCCTCCCCTACTACACCTTCCTCCAAGCCCTAGCTGCCTTGCTACCTTCCTCCCTCCCGACTGCTTGTAGGCGAAACCCTGCAGCGAAATTCTCCACCATATACACCACGCCGTGTTGTAGATCCAATCTATCTCTCCACCATACTCACTAGTCCGAGGAAGGAGGAGACGTCGAGGTGTTGCACGTGTGCATCTCACGTAGGCACCGCCACTTGTGGTGCTAGATCGGATCGGATCACGAGGAGGAGAAGCGAGTACGACTACATCACCCACGCCCGGTTAACGTTCACTGCGTAATCTTCAAGGGTATGAAGATCTAATCCAATCTCTCTCGTTGATTGCATCTCCTAGATTAGATCTTGGCTTTCCTCTGCTCGCATCCGAGAAAATTTTGATTTACTATGCCGCGAAACCCTTCATGGTATCGAGCTAGATCTATGCGTAGATGTGTTTTACGAGTAGAACACAACATGGTTGTTCGAGCGTTAATGTTTTCGCTGCAAGCCTCTTGTTTGTGTTCTTCTTATGACGCGGGATAGTGAGATTGAAGCGGTCCAGCCAACCTTACGCGACGTCGTTAGCGACCGGCTCCACTTCTTGTGTGTGTGGTGTACCACACATGCGGTGGTGGATGCCGCTCTCTCACTATAGTTGTCATGGGATTAACACCGAGTTTGGCAACCATAATATCACCGCTGTGGTTTCCGTAGGTAAGAATCGTTCTTAGCATCTACTCCCATAAGCCACGTAAAACATGCAACAACAAAGTAGAGGCGTCTAACTTGTTTTTGCAGGAGTGTTTTCTGTGATATGGTATGGCCCAATGATGTGATATGTATATCATGATGATCATGTTTTGTAATGTTTCACGACTTGCATGTCGATGAGTACACAACCGACCGTAAGGAGCCATATGGTTGTCTTTATAATTGTGTATGACCTGCAGTCAACTTCTTATGTAATAGCTTTACTTTATCGCTAAGTAGTTAGAAATAGTTGTAGTTGCTATTCGTGGTGGAGGAAATCATGGTGGAGATATGATGGAGAATCGCGCACAAGATGGAGATCATTGCGCGAGGATTGGCTATACCATGTCACATAAAGTTATATGCATGTGATGTTTATCCCTTTATGTATCTTATTATGCTTAGATCGTTACGGTAGCATTATAAGATGATTCCTCACTTAAAGATCAAGATAAAAATTGTGTTCTCCCCAAGTATGCACCGTTGCGAAAGTTCGTCGTTTCCAAGCATCACGTGATGATCGGGTGCTATAGACTCTACGCTCACATACAACGGGTGCAAGCCAGTTTTTGCACACGCGGAAATACTTGGGTCTAGCTTGACGAGCCTAGCATGTACAGACATGGCCTCGGAACACAAGAACCGAAAGGTTAAGCATGAGTCATATGAATGATATGATCGACACTTGGTTGTCCACCATTGAAACTACATCTCTTCTCGTGATGATCGGATTAGGTGTGGTGAATTTGGATCGTGTTCACTAAACAACTTGAGGGATGTTGAATTTAGTGGGAGTTCATCTAGTAATTTGATTAAGTTGAACTATTTATCATGAACATAGTCTAAATTGTACTTGCAAATACTGTAGATCCAATGGCCAAGTCCAACTTCAACTTCAACGTTTTTGCTGAGAAGGAAAAGCTTAGAAACAATGGGTCTAACTTCACCAATTGGTTCCGCAATCTAAGAATCATTCTGTCTGGCGGACAAAAGGACTATGTCCTTGGTAAAGCGTTAGGTGACCCCCCTGCAAGCTGCGCTACCGATGAGAAAGCTGTCTATCAGTCGCGCAAAGATGATTATGGTGTGATTAAGAGCACCATGTTGTTTGCTATGGAACCGAATCTTCAAAATCGTTTTGAAACCTATCCCGGTCCCTTTGAGATTCTCGAGGAGCTGAAAACCATGTTTCAGACTCAAGCCCGTTCTGAGAGATATGAGATCTCTGAGAAGTTCTTTAACTGCAAGATGGAGGAAGCGAGTTCCGTTAGTGAGCACGCCATAAAGATGTCGGGCTACACTCAACGCCTTGAGCAACTGCAATGCATGATTCCAGAGGAGCTCAATATTGATGTGGTTCGCAATCACTCCTCCCGCCTACAAAAGTTTTGTAGTGACTCATATTCGATTGGTTCCATCGATACGATCACCGAGCTCTTCGCAAAGTCAAGGCTGCGGAAGTGGACATCAAGAAGGATAATCATGTGTTGATGGTCAACAAGCCTCCTTTAAGAAAGGTAAGGAGCAAAGAAGCCCTTCAAGAAGGGCGGCGAAGCGCAATGCCCTGCCGAGAAGAAGCTCGTGTCCGGTCCTAAGCCGGACGAGTGCTTCTATTGCAAGGACAAGGGTCATCGAAGCGAATCGTCAAGTACTTAGGACAAGAAGGTCACCATCAAAGGTATATTTGATATACATGTTATTGATGTTTTCCTTACTAGCCCTCGTTGTAGTGCACAGGTATTTGATACCGGTTCGGTTGCTAATATTTGTAACTCAAACAGAGCTACGGAATGACGCGGCCATAGGGATGAGGTAACGATGCGCTGGCAACGGATCAAGAGTTGATGTGATGGTCGTCAGACGCTCTCCTTAGTTTTACCTTCGGGATTAGTTTTAAACCTTAATAAATGTTATTATGTGCCCGTTGAGCATGAACATTATTTCGGATCATGTTTATTGCAAGGCGGTTATTCATTTAAATCGGAGAATAATGGTTGTTCTATTTATATGAGTAACATCTTTTATGGTCATGCACCTCTTGTGAATGGTTTATTTCTTCTAAATCTCTAAAGGGATGAAACACACATCCATAACATTGAGGCTAAGAGATGCAAAGTAGATAGTGATAATACTACTTATTTGTGGCAATCGTCGTCTAGGTCATATTGGTGTAAAGCGCATGAAGAAACTCCATTCGATGGACTTTGGAGTCTCTTGATTTTGAATCATTTGACACATGCGAACCATGCCTCATGGGCAAGATGATCAAAACCCGTTCTCGGTATGATGGAGCGAAACGGACTTGTTGGAAATCATACATACCGATGTATGCGACCGATGAGTGTTTCGCCGATGGATATCGCTATTTTCTCACTTTTACCGATGACTTAAGTAGATATGGGTATATCTATTTAATGAAACATAAATCTGAAACATTTGAAAAGTTCAAAGAATTTCGAATGAAGTGGAGAGCCATCGTAATGTAAAGATTAAGTTTCTACGATCCGATCGTGGAGGTGAATATTTGAGTTATGATTTTCTCACGCATCTTAAAGCAAGTGGAATCGTTTCACAACTCACGCCACCCTAACACCACAATGAATGGTGTGTCTGAGCATGAATCGAACCCTATTAGATATGGTCCGATCAATGATGTCTCTTGCTGATTTGCCGTTATCATTTTGGGGTTATGCATTAGAAACCGCTGCATTCACTTTAAATAGGGCTCCATCTAAATCCGTTGAGACGACACCGTATGAACTGCGGTTTGGTGCTAAACCTAAGTTGTTGTTTCTTAAAGTTTGGGGATGCGGCTTACGTCAAGAAGTTGATGCCGACAAGCTCGAACCCAAAGCGGAGAAATGCGTCTTCATAGGATACCCTAAGGAAACCATTGGGTATACCTTCTATCACGTAACCAAGGCAAAGTGTTTGTCAGAAGAACGGTTCCTTTCTTGAGAAGGAGTTTCTCTCGAAAGGAGTGAGTGGGAGGAAAGTAGAGCTAGACGAGGTTATTGAACCTTCTCTTGAATTGGAGAGTAGCAAGACCTGAAATTGTTCCAGGTCACCGCACCAACAATAGAGGAAGCTAATGACAAGGATCATGAAGCTTGGACGATGTCACATCGAACGTCGCAGGTCGACAAGGTCGCGTGCCTCCCGAGTGGTACGACAACCGCCTTGACCGTCATGTTGGTAGAAGACGGGAACCTACGAACTATGAGGAAGCGATGATGAGCCCAGACTCGAGAAATGGTGGAAGCCATGAACCAATTGGGATCCATGAGCGAAAACCAAGTATGGACTTTGGTGGATCCTCCTAGCGACCGAAAGGACGTTGAGTGCAAATGGATATTCAAGAAGAAAACGGACGGATGGTAATGTTACCATCTATAGCACGCTTGTCGCAAAAGGTTTTCGACAAGTTCAAGGTGTTGACTACGATGAGACTTTCTCTCCGTAGCGATGTTTAACTCCATTCGGATTTTATTAGCAATTGCTGCGTTTCATGATTATGAAATATGGTAGATGGATGTCAAGATCGCTTTCCTCAATGGGAACATTGATGAAGAGTTGTATATGATGCAACCCAAGGTTTTGTCGATCCTAAGGATGCGATAAAGTATGCAAACTTCAGCTCCATTTATGGATGAAGCAAGCATCTCGGAGTTGGAACCTTCGCTTTGATCAAGTGATCAAGAGTTTTGGATTTGTTCCAAATTGCTACAAGCTTGTATCTACAAGAAAGTGAGGGAGCTCGGTGACGCTTACGGTACTATATGTGGATGACATATTGATTATCGGAAATGACATCAACATGCTTAACGATGTGAAGAGTTATTTGAACAAGTGTTTTTCAATGAAAGACCTAGGTGAAGTCGCTTATATATTGGGCATCAAAATCTATAGAGATAGACAAAGACGCTGATAGCTTTAAGCCGAGTACATACCTAGACAAAGTTCAAAAGGTTCGTAATGGATAAGGCAAAGAAAGGTTCAGGCCTATGTTGTCGTAAGATATTGAGCAAGGCTCGGTGTCCATTCTACGGAAATGATAGGGAAGCTATGAGCAAAGTGCCTTATGCCTCGGCCATAGGTTCGACCATGTATGCCATGTTGTGTACTAGACCGGATGTGTCCAATGCTCTTAGTTTGACGAGCAGACATCAAAGTGATCCAGGAGTGGAACACTGGACAGCCGTGAAGAACATCCTAAAGTACCTAAATAGAACTAAAGAAATGTTCTTAGTCTATGGGGGTGATGAACAGCTTGTCGTAAAAGGTTACGTCGATGCTAGTTTCGACACCAACAAGGATGATTCCAAATCTCAGACAGGATACGTTTATATTTTGAATGGAGGAGCTGGAGTCGAGAAGCCGCAAGCAAAGCGTGATCGCGGGATCTACAGAGAAGCGGAATACATGGCTGCCGCAGCGTCAAGTGAAGGAGTTTGGATCGAAACTTCATCGAGCTTGGTGGTTCCAAGTGCATTGAACCCACCGAGATATTGTGTGACAACATCGGCGCCATAGCACTCGCTAAGGAACCAAGATATCATCCAAAGACCAAGCATATCAACTGCAAGTTTCATATAATCCGAGATTATATAGCGATGGAGATCCAAGATTAGCAAAGTACATACGGATCTGAATGTCGCAGATCCATTGACTAAACCTCTTCCACGTGTAAAACATGATCAACACCTCGGTGCCATGGGTGTGAGATTGTTGCCGATGTAAACTAGATTATTGACTCTAGTGCAAGTGGGAGACTGTTGGAATTATGCCCTAGAGGCAATAATAAAGATGTTATTATTATAATTCTTGTTCATGATAAAGTTTATGTTCCATGCTAGAATTGTATTGCGGAAACTTTAATACTTGTGTGGTTTGTAAACAACACCGTGTCCCTAGTACGCCTATGGACTATCTCATTGATCAATGATGGTTAAGGTTTCCTAACCATAGACATGAGTTGTCAATTGATAATGAGATCATATCATTGGGAGAATGATATGATGGATGACCAAACTAAGCGAAGCAATTAGATCGTTCATCGTGTTCATCTTTGCGAAGCTTTTCCTATGTCAAATATTGTATTCCTTAGACCATGAGATAATGCAACTCCCCGGTACCGAAGAAAGCTTTGAGGTCATCAAACGTCATCCTATGAGAGGGTGATCATAAAGGTGTCTCGTGTGATCGGAAAGTATCATTGGGTTGTATGTATCAAGATGGAATTTGTCCCTCCCAAGTCGAAGAGATATACTTGGGCCCACTCGTAATCGATATCAACACCGCTTGCAAGAATGTGGTTAAGGAGTTAATCACAAAGTGATATCGGATTACGAACGAGTAAAGTACTTGTTGTGAACGAGATTGAACTAGGTATGACGGTGCGACGATCGAATCTCGCAAGTAAAATATCGCGAGAAAGGGAATATATATATGGGATTGATTGAATCTCGCATCGTGGTTCATCCGATATGATCATCGATGAATGTGTGGGAGTCAATATGGGTGCCTGCACCCGCTGATTATTGATAGAAGATCATGTCGCATATTCTCGAACCCGCAGGTCACACACTTAACGATCTCGACGCTAGGATAGATTGGATAATTGGTTTATGAATTTTTGTTCGAGTCTCGGATGGGATCCGGATATCACGAGAGGTTCCAATGGTCCGAGAATAAGATTCATATAAGGCAAAGGCAGTTTTGGAGTTCGAATTGTTCCGTTAATCGGTATTGTATCGAAGCTTCTAGAACCTTCCGGAAGGGGACCAACGTGGCCCCACCTTCCGGGAGGGGCATGGGCCTATGAGGGAGTGTCCTGGCCATTGGGCGGGGCACAAGGCCCCATAGGGCCCAGCCGATCCTAGATAAGTTTAAACTCGTTTAAACTAGAGATAGGATTTCTAGATAAGGGAGAGTTTAAATCGTTTAAACTAGAGATAGGATTTCTAGATAAGGAGAGTTTAAATTCTTTAAACTAGAGATAGGCTTGGAGGAGGGCATGGGCTGGCTGTCCTCTATATATAGAGGGTGGTGCGCCTCCCTACTACACACCTTCCTCCAAGCCCTAGCGCCTTGCTACCTTCCTCCCGACTCCGCTTGTGGCGAAGCCCCGTGTGAAATTCTCCACCATATACACCACGCCGTCGTGTTGTAGATCCAATCTATCTCTCCACCATACTCGCTGGACCGAGGAAGGAGGAGACGCCGAGGTGCACGCAGTGCATCTCACGGAGGCACCGCCACTTGTGGTGCTAGATCGGATCGGATCGCGAGGAGGAGAAGCGAGTACGACTACATCACCCACGTTCCGGACGAACGCTCCCAATCGCGTAATCTTCAAGGGTATGAAGATCTAATCCAATCTCTCTCGTTGATTGCATCTCCTAGATTAGATTTTGGCTTTCCTCTGCTCGCATCCGTAGAAAATTTTGATTTACTATGCCGAAACCCTTCAATGGTATCGAGCTAGATCTATGCGTAGATGTGTTTCACGAGTAGAACACAACATGGTTGTTGCGGCGTTGATGTTTTCTGTTGCAAGCCTCTTTTTGTGTTCTTATTATGACGGGATAGTGAGATTGAAGCGGTCCAGGCCAACCTTACGCGACGCCGTCATGAGACCGCTCCGCACTTGACGTGTGGCTTGTACCACACATGCGGCCGGTGGATGTCGGTTTCTCACTATAGTTGTCATGGGATTAACACCGAGTTTGGCAACCATAATATCACCGTTGTGGCTTTCCGTAGGTAAGAATCGTTCTTAGCATCTACTCCCATAAGCCACGTAAAACATGCAACAACAAAGTAGAGGCGTCTAACTTGTTTTTGCAGGAGTGTTTCGTGATATGGTATGGCCCAAGATGTGATGTGTATATTGTATGCGATGATCATGTTTTGTAATGTTTCACGACTTGCATGTCGATGAGTACACAACCGGGTGAGCCATATGGTTGTCTTTATAATTGTGTATGACCTGCGAGTCAACTTCTTATACGCCATGTAATAGCTTTACTTTATCGCTAAGTAGTTAGCAATAGTTGTAGTTGCTATTCGTGGTGGAGGCAATCATGGTGGAGTGATGGAGATCATGCTGGAACGCACAAGATGGAGATCATTGCGCGAGGATTGGCTATACCATGTCACATAAAGTTATATGCATGTGATGTTTATCCCTTTATGTATCTTATTATGCTTAGATCGCGACGGTAGCATTATAAGATGATTCCTCACTTAAAGATCAAGATAAAAATTGTGTTCTCCCCAAGTATGCACCGTTGCGAAAGTTATTCGTTTCCAAGCATCACGTGATGATCGGGTGCTATAGACTCTACGCTCACATACAACGGGTGCAAGACAGTTTTTGCACACGCGGAAATACTTGGGTCTAGCTTGACAAGCCTAGCATGTACAGACATGGCCTCGGAACACAAGAACCGAAAGGTTAAGCATGAGTCATATGAATGATATGATCGACACTTGGTTGTCCACCATTGAAACCACATCTCTTCTCGTGATGATCGGATTAGGTGTGGTGAATTTGGATCGTGTTCACTAAACAACTTGAGGGATGTTGAATTTAGTGGGAGTTCATCTAGTAATTTGATTAAGTTGAACTATTTATCATGAACATAGTCTAAATTGTACTTGCAAATACTGTAGATCCAATGGCCAAGTCCAACTTCAACTTCAACGTTTTTTGCTGAGAAAGAAAAGCTTAGAAACAATGGGTCTAACTTCACCAATTGGTTCCGCAATCTAAGAATCATTCTGTCTGGCGGACAAAAGGACTATGTCCTTGGTAAAGCGTTAGGTGACCCCCCTGCTGCAACTGCGCCGGCTGATGAGAAAGCTGTCTATCAGTCGCGCAAAGATGATTATGGTGTGATTAAGAGCACCATGTTGTTTGCTATGGAACCGGAGCTTCAAAATCGTTTTGAAACCTATCCCGGGCCCTTTGAGATTCTCGAGGAGCTGAAAACCATGTTTCAGACTCAAGCCCGTTCTGAGAGATATGAGATCTCTGAGAAGTTCTTTAACTGCAAGATGGAGGAAGGGAGTTCCGTTAGTGAGCACGCCATAAAGGATCCTTACCTTTATAAGGGAGGGATCTTACAACTGTGGATGCTAGCAATTGATCCAGGGACTTAGCATTGCAATCACAAGGATCCTTACCTTTATAAGGGAGGGATCTTACAACTGTCTACAAGAATAAAAGTGTGTAGACATCAAGCTATTTTCTGGCGCCGTTGCCAGGGATGTAAGGTAAAAGGTACTCACATCCTCTTGGTATGTGAGTGCTCGAAGTTATTTCCTTTAGATTCTGCAATTTTGTCTTTTTGTTTCTTGTTTTCACTGGTTAGGCTTAATGGAAAACAACAACAAAATTAGAGAGCTTTATAGTATCTATCTTGAGTTAGGACATAAAGTGTTTGAAGAAAAAAAATTAAAAACCTATGAAAATTTCTTTGAATGCTAATAGCAATGTTTTTAGTATGAATGTTTTGAACACCATTGTTACTAATGCTATGGAAACATCCAAGCTTGGGGAAGCTAGTTTATATGAAAGAGATCTTTTTAGTTCCCTTGTTTTAGGGAAGAAAATTTGCTCTGATGATACTTTATCTCCCATATGTGGTAATTCTAATGATGCTTGTGATATTTTAAAGCCACATACTGAAAGTGTACCTTTTAAAATACATACAAAATTGTTGATTGTGTTATGGATAACTATTATTTTGGGGATGGAACTGCCCATCCTGGTGATCACTTGCTTTTTATCAATGAATTATGTGAGTTGTTCAAGTGTGCAGGTATTTCAATGGACCAAGTTAAGAGGAGGCTATTCTCTTTATCACTTAGGGACAAAGAAAGGGAGTGGTATGAGCTACTAGATGATCCTCGTCATTTGGAGTGGAAGGAACTTGAATCTCTCTTTTACTCTAAATTTTATCCTCCTCATGAAGTTCATAGAGATAGGAATTATATTTATAATTTTCATCCTCATGAGGGAGAAAGTATTGCCCAAGCTTGGGGGAGATTGAAGTCACTAATGCTCAAATGTCCCATTCATGAGCTCCCCAGTAATATTATTATCAATAATTTTTATGCAAGGCTTTCAGGACATTACAAGGACCATCTAGATACCTGTTTAGAGGGATCCTTCACAAGTAAGGAGGTCAAAGGTAAGTGGGATATTCATGAAATAATTCAAAGCAATACCAAAGATTGGGATAACGACAAAGGTAAAGAACCAGGTATAAACTATGAGTATGATTACATTAAGTCTTTCGCTGAAATTGCTGATTTTCAAGAGCTTAGTGCTAAATATGGTCTTGATCCTCAAATTCTTGTTAAAATTTTTAGAGCCTTTGCTTCCCATGTTAATGCTTGATGACCCACAAGTATAGGGGATCACAACAGTCTTCGAGGGTAGTATTACCCAATTTATTGATTCGACAAAAGGGGAGCCAAGGAATACTTGCAAGCCTTAACAACTTAGTTGTCAATTCAGCTGCACCTGAAAATAGTTCTTGCTCACAGAAGTTTATCAGTAGCAACAGCAGAGCAACAACAGCAGTAAAATAAGAGCAATAGTAATAGTAGCAACAAACAGTAGGATATGAGCACAGTAGGAATAGGGATGGATGGACGGGAGTTGCATGGACGAGTCTAAACATGTAACTTCAAGATCTAGGGCATTGCAGATAAATAAGAATAAGCATCCAAGTACTAAACAAACATAGGAATGTGCTCCATATATAGTCATGCGTGCTCGCAATGTGAACTTGCACAACATCTTTTGTCCTGCTAGCCCGTTGCAGCGGGGCCTCAAGGGAACTACTGGAAATTAAGGTGCTCCTTTTAATAGAGCACCGGAGAAAAGCATTAACACTCCGTGAACACATGTGATCCTCGCATCACAACCATACCCTTCGGTTGTCCCAATTTCTGTCACTTCGGGGCCTTTGGATCCGTACAATGATATGTGTACACAACTTCCACATAAGATCACAAACAATACTATCATAATGATTCAATAATAAGTTCAGATCTGAGATCATGGCACTCGGGCCCTAGTGACAAGCATTAAGCACAACAAGTTGCAACAAAGTCAAATAGTACTAGTAGAGATACTAGGCACCATGCCCTAACAATCTTATTCGATCACATGATAGAACTCATCCAATCCCTACCATACCCATAGCCTACAACTGGGGATTACTCACTCATGGATGAGAGAAACATGGATGGTTGATGGAGAGGCGTTGGTGATGACGATGGCGATGATCCTCTCCAAATTCCCCATCCCGGCAGGGTGCCAGAACGGAGTTTCTGGTTCCGAATCGCGGTTTCTGGTGGTGGCGGCACATCGGAACTCTTTCTAGAAAAACGTCGACCCCCTCAGTTTTTAGGTCAAGAGGCATCTTAGGCGAAGAGGGAGGCCAAGGGCGTGCCTGGGGTGGCCACACCCCCTCCAGGCGCGGCCAAGCCTGGCCCGCCCGGCTGGGGGGGCCCACTCTGCCTCGTCTTCTGGTGAAATAGGATTTTTGGCATATTTTCCGAGATTTTTCCTGATAGTTGATTTTCTGCACAAAAACTAGACACCAAGGTAATTCTGCTGAAAACAACATCAGTCCGTGTTAGTTGTATACAAATCACACAAGTTTAGAGGATAAATAATAGCAAAAGTGTTTGAGAAAGTAGATACGTTTTGAACGTATCAACTCCCCCCAAGCTTAGCTTAGTGCTTGTCCTCAAGCAATTCAGTTGAAAACTGAGTGCGATAAAAGAACTTTCACGAACAAATTTGCTTCATATGATGTATATATTCTTAGCACAGGAGTAGATACTTAATGCATTCAAAATAAAGAGTATACAACTAAGTCTACTCAATAGTCATTTCAAGCTATGAAGAGATTCCAACTCAATAATAATAAGTAGCATGAAACATAAACATAAGCAACATTGCAATGCTCATAAAAAGGTATGATAGAGTGGTATCTCGCTTGCCTTTGTTTGTAGAGCACAATATAAATGCCAAGGCACCTCTGAAGTTCAAGTGAAGACTAGAAGTAAAGATATCAGAGATACAAGCATCAAAGTAATGACATAATTAACCAAGTTTTGGAACAAGCACATTACACTAAGAATGACAACTATGCTCTTAAGAAGGAGCTCATAGAATAAGTGTTGACTCAATGAGGAAGTGAAAAGGTTTTGAAAAGTTTGAAAGGCTTCCAAATGCTGAAAGTAAGGTACTCATTAGCTTTGAGCTCTCATTGCCCCTATCATAGGCATCTTTTGATGATTAAGGTGAAAATGAGGTCTAATATGAGTTATATGCTTGGCAGACCATAAACTGGAAATCTGATGTCCCTTGAGTACGAGGGTCGCTCCTCATGCTACTCAACTTTATTTACCGGTAAGTTCTTATCATCGTAAATACATACGTATCATAGAGAACCGCCAATGGGGTACCCCTTGCACATAGTACAGGAGCTGTCCCATAACCAAAATGAAAAGGCAAGCAGACAATGAGCATCTCAGCGATCTTTTTATTTGCTATTTGCATAGGTTTTTATTGAGGATGCTTCACATATTGCTCATTATGGTTTGCTGCAAGTTTCCACCATGATTAGGCATGGCTTAGGCTAGCGGCCCAGGCATTTCTCTAACACATATATACAACTCCATGAACTTGTAAGCTCCCCTTTTATTTCACACCAACGACATCCGCAAACAAAAGAGCATGATATCAACTGGATATGTATCCATAAGTGTTGAAAGCGTTCCCCGTGACAACACGGTTCTGCTAACTCCGAGCCTATAATTTGCAAGCATATAAATTTCATGGACTATCACAATGGTTCAAGTTTATTAAGTGCAGGAAATAAAGTGTGCCATCAAGTTTGTGAGAGCTTTACTAACTAACTTTCTTAAAACAATCAAACATTTTATTTGGAAGAAAACAAGGCATAGTGAATATGCACTGAATAGCAAATGATGCTAATAGGTAGGTATGGTGGACACTATTGGCAAAATTGGTTTTGGGGAGTTGGATGCACAAGTAGAGCTCATACTCAGTGCAAATGAAGACTAGCAATAGAGAGGGAGCGACAAACGAGAGAGCAATAACTGTCATAATCATGCTTGCAACCAGACAGGACTAATTATGGCATGAAAATGACACAAGAACTCTGATGCAAAATAAATCATCGAGGCTTACTGACTATTGTTTAGTCACATGCATGCGTGAGCATGTGCCAAGTCAATTCACATGAAACATTCAGAGGAGGATACCACAATATCATACCAAGTTATGAATAAAACAATGCAAGAAAACATTCATATGACATGCTACAAACTATTAGCAAGCTGGAGCTAGTCACAAGGAAGCAAGAACTACTAAGGATCCATAAATAACATACACCTTACATGAACAGACTAAGCATGCTCACCATCATGAGTATATGTACAAAATTGAGAACAAATAGAGTTCGTTACCAGACTCTTACCACACCTCAAGTTGTCTTAATCTTCATTATTGCCCTTCACTTGTGTGACTTGAATAATAACATAAAACCAAACTCTACCGAGGATGGCTGAACCTGCAAAGAACTCAGAAAACCAAAAAAGAACAACACATATTTTTGGTGTTTTTGATTTTTAAAGCAAGCCAAACAAAGCAAAAACAAACAAAGCAAAATCTTTTTGGATTTTTATTTAAGTCAAACCAAAGCTAAAAAGCAAAGAAACAAACCAAGAGAAACAACTAAAATATTTTTGGTATTTTTGTGTTTAGAGAAAGCAGAAACAAGAACCAAAAAGAAAGCGAAACATGGATATACAAAGAACCGAGGAAAGATGGTATATAGATGAGTGTGATGTCGGTATACCTCCCCCAAGCTCAGTCTTTTCGCCTAAGTGGGGATCAACCCCATGGTGACCAAGAAGGTGCACCTACGTAGTACGACGAGGAGGCCCCCTCGTCCTGGTAAGAGCTCGAGGACTCCCCTGTGTGGTGCACAGAGGGGTTGTACGAGGGCGCGTCCCCCTGATAGTTTCCATGGAAGCCAAGGATGTGCATCTTCTCGTCCATCTCCTCCTTGGAGAGTGACAAAGGTCTCTGGTAAATACTGAACAAAGTGGTTTGGGGCATAGGGATCTCTCTATATTCCCCGTCAGTAAACAACATTCTATAAACCAGGCTCTCAAGGGGAGAGCCAGCAGTGACAAAGTGATGCGCTTTCATAGCAGTAATATCAAGCTTCCGAGGAGCCAAAATTGTATCATTTGGATCAACAGCAAGGTCTAAGGCAGCAACAACACGTGCAACAATAATTCTCCCATAAATGGGTCCCTTAGCAGCTAAGCGACGAGCAATGAGAGAACCAAGATTATACCTAGTTTTATTGTTGATCACAGCAACTAGGAAAGCCAAATGATAGTTGGAAATATTGCTAGTGTTCTCCCTACCAAGAACACTAGTGGCAAGATAATAAGCAAAGTACCTAATAGCTGGGAGTTGAATATTTCTTATCTTTCTCCGCTGGGCTCTACGGTCATCATCATTAGTTATCCCGCGGTAGAGATCCAACAAATTAGTGGGTTGAGCTAGAATCTTCTTCACCGTCCCGGCTGTACCAATACCTAGGATCTCACAAAATTTCTTCAAAGTCATGGAGTAAGGCCTGTTATAGATTTTGAAAGACCCATCTGGCTTGAAAGCGCTGTTAGAAAAAGAGAAACTCTCCACAAAGGTTTTAGTAAGCGTAGCATATTACACGCTCTCATCCTGCATATAACTTGTTAGTCCAACCCTCTGAACCAAGTTTAGAAAATCATTAAGAATCCCAGCAGCCTGCAAAAAGGTTGGACAAGGAAAGGTAGAAGGGTGCACATCCCCCTCATCTCCCTCGTCGCCAAATCGTGGTGTAATGAGATCCTCATTGTAAGAGGGCCTAGCTCGGGAGGATGATCTTGAAGGCCTTGTCCTTCTAGGTGCATCACTCTCAAATATTTCACCATAGTTGTGGTTGTCCATGACCCCTTTTTTCTGAAATTTTTAGACAAACATCAAACCAAGTGATTTCCAAGTTGATAAATGATGAGAAACTACTATAGGAACTTGCTAGAGGGCTACACATGCATCAAAATGAAGTATCTAAGCATAGAACAAGCATGCAAGCTCACACAACCTGACACCTACAGCAGCAAAATACTCAAGAAAAAATCTACCAATCAAAAATCTAATTGGACAAGCGGAGGAGGCACATACCAAGGAGCAATCCCTCCAAAAATCAGCAGCAAAGATGGTCCGAGCAAGGAGATCGAAAATCGGGAGCAAGAACAACAAGAACTCGAGATTGAGAAAGTTTTCCGGTGTTTTTCGAGAGAGAGAAAGAAGGTGGTTGGGAGGAGGCATCTTAGAGGGCCACAGGTGGGCCACACCCATGCCAGGCGCGCCTCTGGTCGGTCACACACTGTGGTGTGCTGGGGCCTGATCACCCAGTGTCCCTCTGCTGCTTTTTTCCAGGAAAAATTTATTATGAATTTTCTGGGATTTTTGGGGAAACTTTATTTTTGGCCAATTTTCAGGGTATGAAAATTGATTTTCTCGCGGAAAAGAATTTATTAGAAGAAGCAAAAGCAAAAAAACTAAAACTACAGAAGTTCTAAGACACTCTAACAAGGAGACAACTAGCAAAATCAAAGCTAACAAGAGAAAAAAAAAGAAAAAAAGACTAGGAAGGAGAAAAGTAAAAGTGAGCAAGTATAACCACAGTGAAAACATCATTTTGTTCATTAAAATCCTTTTGTTAACAAGGTTGATCAAGCCTTGTTACCAAAACAATCTTATATGAAACAAAACTTTGCATTCCACAAAGTGATTATGTTACCTCAAACTTGATAGCAATGGTCCCAATCATAATAGTTTCAAAACTTTCCTGTGGAATAGGACAATATATTTATCCAACCTTGATGCTCTTAATATTTTCAATGGAACTCAGGCAATATCTCTTAGCAACCTTCTTGGGGAAATAAATAGTATGCTCTTTGTCATTAATATTAAAAGTTAATTTTCCTTTATTACAATTGATGACAGCACCTGCAGTATTAAGAAAAGGTCTCCCAAGAATAATAGACATGTTATAATCTTCAGGCATCTCAACACAACAAAATCAGTTAAAACCAAGCAATTATAAGAAACTTGAACATGAATATCTATAGGGTTCGCAACATAGAAAAACAAAAAATTTACTACGATGGGAACAACTATGTACCAAGATCTATCTACTAGATACAAGCAACGGGTGGATATACATCCATAGAATACATACCCTCGAAGACCGAATAGTGTTAACGAGGTTGTACTCGTGGATGATGTAGACGAATGCTTGCCGATCTCAAAATCGTGAGTAAATCCATCTGGTCCAGCCGGTCCAGCACCATCAAGTCCAGCACCGCAAAGCAGTGGTGCATCCGTGATCGCACACACGTCCGGGTACCCCGACAACCTCCGCGCCCTCGCTCCAGCGAAGAAGCGGAAGCAACAAATCCTTCCAAAAAATCCACCGGGAACATGTATCTCCCTGATCCGAGACCATGGGAATTCTAAATGGGGGAGAGAGATCCTTCGCGAGGAGGTGTGCTTTGAGAGGATGAGAGGGGGGCCTTTTATAGGGAGAGGGGGGCACCCCAAGGGGCATGGCGCCCAGCCATGATGGCTGCCCCCACCTCTTCCACATTCATGTGGGTGGAGCTCCCACTCAAAATGAAAAGCCTCCACTCCCATTAAAAAGCCTCCACTAAAAAATCCACTCACATGCATTAAATTTCCACCAAATTTAATGCAAGCTCTCATTTAAATAAAACTCTTTTATTTATTTATTCAGAATTTTGTTAATTACTATAATTAACAAAAAATCACATAAAACCCCTTATAACATTTCAATTTCACATGCAGAACCAGTTTCAGCAATTTCAACCGAAACAGTTTCGGTGTCTAGTGAAATAAATTCCCGCGCTTTCCTTTTTATTTCTCTGGTATATTATTTGCTCCAAATGGTGTTGGTATCCCTTAAGTGTGTCACCCTACGGTTCGCGAATAATGTAGACATGATCGAGACCCCTCTTCGATCAATAATCAGCAGCGGGACCTGGAGATCCGTACTGACTCCCACATATTCAACGATGACTTATGTAATCGTGTGAACCTTATACGCATCTAACTCAATCCCTTTGTCTCGCGATATATTACATGTCCGAGATTCGATCATCGGTATCTCCATACCTAGTTTGATCACGTTACCGACATGTACTCTTTTCTTGTTCCCATGATATAACATTCTAGTGATCAAATCACTTGCTTGCACGCTAATAAATGTGATATCACCGAGAGGGCCCAGAGTATATCTCTCCGTCATCGGGATGGACAAATTATAATCTTGATCCATGAGTCTCAACATAACACTTTAGTAGTTCTGAACCCATCTTTATAATCACCCTGTTATGGTGTGACGTTTCATGTTATCAAGAAACTCTTCCGGTGTTAGTGATTGACATGATCTCATGGTGTAAGGATTAGGATCACTTCGTAAGTTGTTATAGCAATATAAACTCAATGACTTTGATCATAATGCTATACTTCGGATGAATGTTCATCACATCATTACACTAATGTTGTGACCTCGTTATTAACAACATCCAATGTCCATGATCAGTAACCTTTGATCGTCTTGTTAATCAATGAGCTAGTTTATAAGAGAGGCATAACTAGGAACTTCCTTTTGTTTATTAAACACACATGTATTAACGTTTCCGTATTAATATAATTATAGCATGCAAAATAAAAATTTATCATAAACAAGGAATACGATAATAACCACTTTATTATTGCCTCTCGGGCATATTTCCTTCAGTCTCCAACTTGCACGAGAGACAATAATCTAGTTTAGAAACCTTGTGTATTGAACACCTATGGCTTTCTGGTGTTCCATATAAGCAACTGCAAGTGCTTAACATAATCTACGGATCTGACACTTTTAGGTCTGTGTGTATTTTCATGTCTTTGCGTCTTCACACATCACTCATTCTCCAATGAGATGGCATTGTATAAATTTGGTCTTTTGGTGGGACCTTTAGTTCCTTGGGGTTAAATCATGTCGATACTATTGTTATACAATATATCTTTAGTGTTACCCCATTGCGAACCACACCTTAGTTTGATAACAAACTACTTGACACAAATTCCCTCATTTGCTGCTACTATAGCAGTCATATACTTAGCCTTTTGTTGTAGTATCCGTCATAGTGTCTTAACTTTGGAATTCATCCAAATCCATCATGGAATCTCCTTTCCATTACATTGTGTCACCCATAGTTTAAATTGAGATAAACTTAATTTGTATCTTGTGACAAAACTAGTATCAATGTAACGCTTTACAATGAACTATTTGTAATTGTTTGTCACCTCTACACAAATATATTCTTTGTTCTTCCAAAATATCATAAGAATATCCTTACTATCGTCCAATGATCATTTTATGATTCATTCTGGTATATGCTCATAACACTTAGAGTATATGACATGTCTGGATGTGTACATATCATGGTATGATTGATCAAAACATCCTTGTGATTTCACTCATCAAGTGTCAAAGCACTTGAATCTTGTTTCACTTATCAAGTGTCGATACACTTGAATCTTGATTCAATTCCTTTCCATGCGACAAGAACCATTTCTTGTCGTTTCTATATTGAACTCGTTCAATATCTTATATATGTATGTTTGGCACAACCATATTAGCGTCATAGTCTATGCATTATAGACATTCATGCTAAATATTCGAGTTTTGCCTTAGTCTTTCATCGAAATGAAATTCCTAACCTTTTGCCAATAAAAGATACATCATTCCCAATCAACAAGATGTCCTCCACATAATGTATTAGAAATATGTCTCAGCGCTCCCACTTAATTTCTTGCAAATGCAGGCATCTTCATCGTCTCCAGATGAAAACTCCTTTTCATCACGGTGAAGATTCCAATTCCGCGATGCTTACTTCAACCATTGAAGTTTGCATGCCCTTTTAGCATCCTTTGAATTTAACAAAACCCTTTGGACCGTGTCATGTACACGTCCTAGGTAACCATTCTATTAGAAGAACTTTGTTTTGTTTATTCATCTACCATATATCAAATTATATGTAGTGGTTGCTACTTTAATCCGTCCAGACTAAATATCGCTATGAAAGATCAAATCTTGTCATAGTCAACTCCTTGAACATTGTCATAAAATACTTTACCGACATGTCGACTATTTCATAGATGTGAAACATCCATGTCTGTTTCTTTATAGATCCAAATACGACCGATAGGTTTTTACACCTTTCCGGAGGGTCTTCCAAGTTCAAAACTTGATTTCTCGTATATGGAACTATCACGGATTTTATGGCTTCAAGTCGTTTGACGGAGTCAGGGCCCATCATCGCTTCTTTGCGTGTAGTCGGTTCATCATTGTCAAACAATAATGATTTACTCTCAAATCTTAGCATTTGATTGTGTATCCGACCTACTTGGTTCAATAAGAACTTTAGATCTCCATGACCACAACCTTTGAGGTACATAAGCTATGAGCATTATGGTTGCCTCCGGAACAATTTCCGGCGCTGCGCAACTTAGCACATTTAGCTAAGGTTCGTTAACCTTATCAAAGTTCTATTGTCCTCCCACTTAACTTTTATGAAAAATTCCTTCTTCAAGAAACTTCACATTTCAAGCGACAAACCCTTTTGTCCTTGGTGTTATGGAGGAATAACCAATTGTTATTCGAAATAACCTACAAAGACATGCTCATCCGACATTGGTTGTAAACATCTTACTTATGCTTAGCATACCAAAATTTAAGAAAGGACAACTTGGGTTTTACCTCAAACCATAACTCATATGGTGTCATTTCAACAGATCAAGATGGAGCTCTTTTCAGTGTAAAAGCGGTAGTCTCTAAAGCATTAATATTTTAAAACATAATGGCAGTTTTATAAATAACACCATTGATCCAACCATGTCAAACAAGGTTTCATTACAAATCTCAAACACTCCATACTCCTATGGTGTTTCGGGAGATGTAAATCTAGGTGTTTTGCTAAACTTGCAACTCAAATAAATCCCTTTATGATAAATCACAATTCATTTATTTTTCTTGTTACACTTGTAACTCAAATAAATCCCTTATGATAAAATCATAAACCATTTATTTTCTTGTTACAATGATTTTCCACTTCATCTTGAAAGTCTTTGAACGTTTTCAAATATTTCATACTTCTTTCTCATTAAGTGAATATTCACTCAAATTTCCGGAGAAAGCATATGAAGTTGAAATCCATCGCTTACGACTATACATAATGGACTACATACATCGATATGTATAAATTCTAATATTTAGTCGTTCGTTATTCTTTGGCCTTTGAACGAAGTTTCAATTATCCCGAGGAAAGTCTCACAAGCTTCACTTGATCAAATCAAAGACTCCAAAAATCCATGAAAATGGAGATTCTTCATGTTTTCTTTCCAATATAATTTAAACGGCGACGTCACTTCGTAAGTGATCTTTCAATCATTTGTCTTGCGACATTTTAGCATTAGTTTTTATGGATGTGATTTCTCCAACTAGATTTGTAAATCATCCATCTTATATGGAATAAGGTAATTATTTGAACAACCTTTGTTCTCATAATACCCGATTTAAATAACTATTATTAAAACAAATCTTGAAAGACAAGCTTTGATGTCAACGAGAAATACAAACAATCGTTTGTTTGTTTTCGATGAACATCATCACATATTCTCTTGCTAGTTACTTAGGCCATTGTGGTTCATGAATTGCGTCGTTCCGTATGAAATTTCATACCAACCAATTCGGTATCCAATACCCAAGAACCACATTGTTTAACAAGCAAAGAATATAACCATAACATGTATATCATCTATATACCTAAATTGGATATTTCCAATCTTTTCTTTTCTGCCAAGTATATTTTATAGATTCTCTTTCAGCATTTCTTTTTTCCTTCTGAAAAGAATCTATCAACATCAACAGTGGCGCCATATACATGACACATAGTCCAAAGCGTGTATATGTAGGGGTTCGTAGCATGGAAAACAAAAATTTTCTATCGCATACAAACAAACAAGCCAAGATCTATCTACTAGATTGTAGCAACGAGTCGATGGAATAACTTACCTTCGAAGATTCCAAAGTATTTAACGAGAGCGGATTCTCGTGGGTGATGTAGTCGTACTCTTCCCGATCTCAAGATCGTGTAGACGATCCTTCCGGCGCTGCGTTCCGGCAGCGCTTCCGCAGTCGGTCACACATTTGGTACTCGACGAAGACCTTCCTCTCCCTTGTTCCAAAGAAAATGGAGGTTGTAGCACTCTCGCGATTCCTGACAACGGCGTGGTACCTAAGTAGAGGGAGATCCAGGCTTCGCTTAAGCCGGAGCGAGTATGGTGGAGTATGAGAGAGCTATTAGTGGTCTAGAGATTAGACACACCAATTAGAAGGCTCTAAACCAAGGCTAGGGCAATTAGAAGCTCTAAACCAAAACGGCTCTAAACCGGAGATTAGAGGATAGGAACTTGTGTGTCTAGAGGAGGAGGCCCTGCCTCCTTTTATAGGTGGGAGGCGGCCAAGGGAGGAGTCCTCCCAAGTCGGCCTTGGTTGGCGCGCGGCTTGAGGGACTCCTTCCCCAAGTCGGTTCCAACCACCTCTTGCTTGTTTCCCACAGTTTCCTGTTTTAGCCGTTTGACTTTTAAACTGGCCATTTGACTTTTCTGTTTTAGGATTCAATTTAATCCTTTATTTGGAACAGCAAGAACACTTAGTACATGATGAAATCATTCAATATGTAATGACACATTCATGTACCCTCCCCCCCCGGAGTGCCGGACAATCCGGAACCTTCTAGAACATTCCCGATGAAAACACCAGA
Source organism: Avena longiglumis (assembly GCA_030063025.1). NCBI lineage: Eukaryota > Viridiplantae > Streptophyta > Magnoliopsida > Poales > Poaceae > Avena > Avena longiglumis. The sequence goes on from CP125977.1 coordinate 444,567,050, forward strand.
ATCATTCCCGAACTCCGAAACGGGACTTTCCTTATATGAATCTTATTCTCCGGACCATTCTGGATCACCTCGTGATATCCCGGATCCCATCCGAGACTCCGAACAACATTCGGTCTCTTTCTCATAATACCATAACTACTCAAACAACGTCGAATCCTTAAGTGTGTCTCCCTACGGTTCGTGAATTATGCGGACATGATCGAGACACTTCTCCGAACAATAACCAATAGAGGAATCTGGAAATTAATATGGCTCCCACATATTTCTACGATTACTTTGCGATCGAATGAACCACTTACATACGATACCAATTTCCCTTTGTCTCACGATAGTTTACTTATCCGAGGTTACGATCGTCGGTATCTCTGCATACCTAGTTCAACCTCGTTACGGATAAGTACTCTTTTCTCGTTCCCGTGATATGTGATCCCTTGTGACCCAGTCACATGCTTGCAAGCTAATTGGATGACATTCCACCGAGAGGGCCCAGAGTATATCTATCCGTCATATGGATGGAGAAATCCCACTCTTGATCCATGTGTTTCAACCAATACTATCCAAACACTCAATGCCACCTTTATAGCCACCCAGTTACGGTGTGGTGTTTGATGTCATCAAAGCATCCATCCGGTAAAGGTGATATGCATGATCTCATGTGTAACACCCTCAGAATCGGACCTATGCAAGTTTTAGCGAACCCGCCAAACCCGCATAGAAACGATTCAAAGGTGCCCACAAGGCACTTTCGTGCGGGTGGAAAACGAAGTAATAACATTAAACAACAGTCCTCGATGGGACCCACAGAACAGATATATATAACCGCGACTCCATGAGTCAAGAATACAGATATACAGTACAAAGGTCCAAAACACCTTGAGAACGATATAGCGTCCAGCTACGGACAAGATGCAAATGGGGCTAAGAGCCCTGAAGAATAACCAATGGCGTCCATAACCTTGCCCAGGCCAAGCCGGAAGGGTAACCCTGCTAACGACGTCGATCTCAAAACCTGCTTAAACAAAAGGGGTGCCGACAAAGGGCAAAGGAAAAGAGGAGCCAAGATCGAGGCCAAGACACGGCGAGGCTAGAATTGGCGGTCCTCACCTACATAGGTATGGTGGATCAAGCGGCAAAGCATGCACTAAACAACCTATAGAGACTCGATACAATCTGGCGATCGAGAGGGGTAAGAAAGACCTATTCGAACCGACTAAACTAACACCAAACAAACCCATCTGGTGTTTCCCTCGACACCGATCGAGGAAGTCAACCGAGGAACTCACACCGTTGGCAGTTTTACTTATTCGGTTATCGTTGCGGCAATTACTAGTCAGGTTTAGATAATCATCCTGATAAAGTAAGCAGTGGGCACTTTTAGTTAACCATTCCGTTATAGTTACAACACTTACTAATCAGATATAGATAGCATGAGATAACCCAAAACCCAGCAGTTGTTGGTACTTTTATTTAGCCATTCCGTTGTAGTTGCAATACTTACTAGTCAGGTACAATGGTCGCAAGCGACACTCCAAACAAGCAGTTGTGGGCAGTATTAATTAGCCATTCCATTATAGTGAAGCTGATTACTAGTCATTATAAAGTCAAATTTATAGCGATAAAATTTAGTTATGCTTGTCTATGGTCGAGATACTGTGCTCCAAGTCGTCCATATCCGCGGACACGGCTTTCAGAAAGTTTTACCCGGCCGGGGTGCACCAATAGCAACACACGCTCGATCAACCTCGGAAAAACCAAATCAAAACCCAACGAGGCTTTCACGACTAAGCAATCACAGGATTCAGAAATATTTCAGGGGGCCACCCCTTGGAGTACACCCGCAACGAAATAAGCAAGCTCCGAGACGGACTCAAGGTTTGCGACAATGGCTGTCAACGACTGGGAACCCGAAAGTGTGGCTGGGCTTGTCGATACCGCGAAAACATTCCGCTTACCTAAACAGTACAGTGTGCTCCTCGCACAAACGTAAATACAAAAGTAGCATGGCATAAGTACAGGATCGTAAATAAAACCTCAAACTAGTTTGTGGCCCCAAGAAATAAGACTGAATCAAGCTCTGGCTCAGGGGGGTCCCATATACCTCCCGGATGTGGATAGCGCGATAAATCAAGGAACAGGTATCAAGTACTCGGGGTCCTATGGGACACAAGTGGGCGTTCGGAAACCAAATATTATCTATCACCCACCGATGCCTCTGCTTATTTCAATTTTAGTTGTTAAACAGGAATTAAAGTGAACGATAAGTAAAACTAGGATCATCTCCAACAACAACATGCGGCAATACATCAACAACTGTGGCCTTTGCGAGCGACAGCAACAGACTTGAGCAAGCGACTACGACGCGCAAGTCCAACTATATACCAAACAACAGGTAATAGGATGTGTCCAAGGCAATATAGGGCTGCACGGTATATCACAGGTACGGAAACTAAAGCATCGCAACACAGATAGCAATAGATCAACAGGAGGGAATAAATACTATAAAAGTAAGATAGGTAGAAAGGGGAGATGCTCGCCTGAAAACATTGTCGAAGGTTCAACCGAAGATCGGGGCGAAGCTCACATCAACTCAACGGCCTTATCCGCGAAGAAGCAAAACACTAGAAGAAACACCGGATGCAATATTTAATACAACGGCAGAAGATCGGCATGATGCATGTATGATGAATGACATGGCAAAGATGCGATGCAATTGGGCAAGATTAAGTGGAACCGGGGTCCCGACAATTATACAGATGGTTCATGTTGTTTAGCTACCCCGCAAATTAAATGTTGTTTAACATGGCAAAAGATCGCACCGGTTCACTACACAAGTTTAAATGAGGCCAATATGAGACTAGATTTGCCCGCATATGGGCCCCATATTTAATTAAGGTGAATCGGCAGAAGGCCCCCAAACCACATGATATGCATGCGATATGAATGATTTAATATGCAATAAGTTGGATTATATTATGAAATAAGGTTTCGGGGAGGGGTTCACACATTGAGGGGGCTCGACGATCTTGGGGTTCCGGGGGTTTCGGGGTCGGTCTCAGGGTCCAGGGTTCGACGGGTCGGTCTCAGCGGAAACGTTCTCGAACATCGGGGCAGATCTTGGTGTTCCGGGAAGAAGGACTTGGGTCGGTGTCGGGGCGCATCGGCTTCTTCCGGGTCGGTGCCGTTCTTGTCGCCGCGAAGGTCTTGTCGGGTCCCACGGGGCCGATCTTGCCGTTGCGAGGGTCTTGTCGGGCCCGTGTATCGGGTCGGTCTTGGCGTTCCGGCCATCTTCGGTCCTCGGATCCGAGAGGGTTCGGGGTCTTGACGGGGTTCGGGCGCGCCGGGATCGGTCTTCGGGTTCGGGATGGATCTTGCGGTTTCCATGTGGACGTTCTTGGCGTTCCATTGCGGATTTCTTGTCGTTCGTCTTTCGTCGAGGATAAACACTGGGGCGAAATATCCAATGCTAAAACCAACTAGGACAATTGGTCGATCTTGTCGAGGCCCTGTATAGGAACCACCATCAACACCAAACTGGTACACAAATAGAGCAGGGTCGGGAACACAACCATATTAGAAGCAAAGGAGGCACTGCCGGTTCACAAGTGCAGGACAAGACGAGCTACAGAGGAGACATACAACGCTGTGGCAAGGCGCAGGGCAGGGGCGACGGCAGACGTGGCCTGAGGTGGAGCACCGTAGGCGGCAGAGGCGCGCGAAACGGAGAGAGAGGCCGGCGGGAGGTTGCTCGGGGCTGCGCGGGCTCGACCGACGGCGAGGCGGCCGCGGAGGGGAGGGGTGCGCCGGAGATAAGGGCGGCGCTCGGCCGGAGCTGGGGAGGAGGAGAGGCGGGAGCCGCGGCGGGGAGAGGAGGCCGGAGGCGGAGGCTGCGCGCGAGGACGGGCTCGGGCCCGGCGGCCGCGGCTGGAGGCGTGCCGGCCATGGCGAGGCTCGCCGGACGCGGAGCCGACCGGGGAAGAGGAGGGGCGCTGCGCCCGCCGGAGCGGTGGAAGACAGGGGCGGGGAGACGCGGTGGTGGGCGGGGTCCGAGCGGCGGGGAGGGCCGGGCGAGCCAGGAGGGGTCGGCGCGGCACCGGCGGGCTCGAGGCGCGGTCGCCGGCGGTGGCAGGAGGAACGCCGGGGAGAGGGGAGCAGGCGCGGCGAGCGGGAGCGAGAGCGGTGTGAGGCGAGCGCGCTGGGGTGCAGGAGCGGGAGAGGCTCGGGAGGGCGCCGGAGAGAAGGGAGGAAGGGAGAGAGGCGGGACGACATGTTGGGGAGGAGGGTGCGGATCGGGCAGTCTTGGGATGGTGGGGAAGAAGCAGGGGAGCGGGACGGGGCTCGGGCGTGTGGGGCTGGATCTGCAGGGGGCGTGGGGCCAGGGGGGCAGGGCGGGCATGTGTGGGTGCGTGCGTTTGTGTGTGTTGTGCGCAGGGTGGGTGTGGCGTGGAGTGTGTGTGGTGTGAGCTGAAGGGAGAGAGAGGAGAGGCCAGGGGGTGATGTGGCGGCACGGGATTGGTAGATGGGGGGAAAGAGGGTGAGGTGGCAGCGGTCTATTGGGTGGGGTGAGGTGGAGGGGGTGTGTGGGTAGATAGGTTGGTAGCTGTAGGATTATGGGTGGCCGTTTGTATTTTCTGGGGTGGTCGTTCGGGTCATTAGGCCCGTTCGACTGCCCCACTAAAATAATATAATATTTTTATTTAATTTGCGATGAACTTTTGCAAGTAGTTTTTAGACAAACAAAATATCCGGCAGCACCCGGGGTTTAATTTGAAATAGAAGGAGGGCTAGTTTCAGAAAACCATAGCCTTTCGCAAATAGTTTTTAGGCCAAATAATATGCATGATGATGACGATGCTCAAATGCAATGTGGCATGATGACATGAGCATGCGGTCATGATGATGCAATGCACAAAACAACGCGATTTTCTAGTAGTGGTTTTGCGGGATGCCACATCATGGTCGAAGGAATTAGGTTACTATGTATCAGAAAGCATATAGCAATTGAACTATTGAAATGACTTGATCTTTATGCTACGCTTATCTATAGGAGTATGTCCACCATATCATTCTCCTAACGATATGATCTTGTTGTTAATAACATCTCAATGTTCATGATAGGGAAACCACAATCATTAATCAACCAACAAGCTAGTGAAGTATAGAGGCTATACTAGGGACTTCAAATTAAGTTTACAAATCACACAAGTATTAATGTTTCCTTGTCAATACTATTATAGCATGAATGTAAGCATTTATCATAAAAACAAAGATATAATAATAACTACATTTATTATTGCCTCTAGGGCATATCTCCAACAGTCTCCCACTTGCACTAGAGTCATCTAATCTAGATTACATGGTAATATACCGAACACCCATGGCAGTTTGGTGTTGGTCATGTTTTGCCCTGGAGAGGTTTAGTCACGGATCCGCCACATTCGGATCTGTGTGTACTTTGCAAATCTTTTATCCCCATCCTGGATATGTTCTCGAATAGCGTGAAAACGCTTGATATGCTTCACTTCTTGTGTGACCTTGGTTCTTGCGCATTGGCTATGGCGCCCATGTTATCACAAAGAGATAGACATTGGGTCCAAAAGACTAGGAACCACACCCAGCTGTAATGAACTCTTTCATCCATATCGCTTCTTGTGAAGCCTCCGAAGCGACCATGTATTCCGATTCATGAAGATCTCGCCACAACGCTTTGCTTTGCACTCCTCCAGCTAACCGCTGCACCATTCAAAATAAATACGTATCCAGTTGTGATTTAGAATCATCCGGATCGGTGTTCCAACTAGCATCGGTGTAACCATTAACAACGAAATGTTCATCACCTCCATAAGAAAGAACCATATCCTTAGTTCTTCTCAAGTACTTAAGGATGTTTTTGACCGTCCAATGATCCACTCGGATCACTTTGATATCTGCTAGTTAAACTAACAACATATGCAATGTCGGGTCTAGTACATAGCATGGCATACATTAGAGATCCTATGGTCGAGGCATAGGAGTCTTACTCATCCTTTCTCTATCTTCTGCCGATGTCGGACTTTGAGTTTTACTCAAGGTCGATTAGGAAACATGGGCAAGAACCCTTTCTTGCTTTCTTCCATTCCAAACCTCTTTAGAACTTTGTCCAAATATGTACTGTGACAATGATATTTGGCGTTCGATCTATCTCTATAAATCTTTATGCCTAATATGTAAGTCGCTCGCCAAGATCCTTCATTGAAAACTATTATTCAAATATTCCTTGACACTATTAAGAAGGTCTACATCATTCCCAATCAACAATATGTCATCCACATATAGTATTAAGAATGCTACTGAGCTCCCACTCACTTTCTTGTAAATACAAGCTTCTCCATAAGTTTGTATAAAACCAAAACTTTTGATCACCTTATCAAAACGTTGATTCCAACTTCGGATGCTTGCTTCAATCCATAGATGGACCGTTGAAGTTTGCATACCTTGTTAGCATCTTTAGGATCGACAAAACCTTTGGGTTGCATCATATACAACTCTTCATCAATATCTCCATTGAGGAGTGCCGTTTTGACATCCATCCGCCATATCTCATAATCATAATATGTAGCGATTGCTAACATAATCCTCACAGACTTTAGCTCACATGGTGAGAAAGTCTCATCGTAGTCAACTCCTTGAATTTGTCGAAACCCTTTTGCGACAAGTCGAGCTTTATAGACGAACATTACCATCAGATCTGCTTTCTTCTTGAAAATCCATTTGTTCTCGTGACCTTTTCGCCATCCTAAGTCCACCAAAGTCCATACTTGGTTTTCGTACATGGATCCAATCTCGATTTCATGGCTTCTTGCCATTTATTGGAATCTGGGCTCATCATCGCTTCCTCATATGTCTCGGGGTCATCGGTGTTGTCCACCAACATGACACTCATAACGGGATCATACCAATGGAGTGGTACGAGTTCTCGTTGACCTCCGAGGCTCAGAGTAACTTCAACCGTTTCATGATCACCATCATTAGCTTCCTCTCTTATTGGTGCGGCACCACGGGAACTTCTTCCGGTCTTTGCGCTACTGCAATTTCGAGAGAAGGTTCGACAACCTCGTCGAGTTCTACTTTCCTTCCAGTCACTTCTTCGAGAGAAATTCCTTCTCTAGAAAGGATCCATTCTTGGCAACGAAGATTTTGCCTTCGGATCTATGATAGAAGGTATACCCAATAGTTTCCTTCGGGTATCCTATGAAGACGCATTTTTCCGCTTTGGGTTCAAGCTTGTCCGGCTGTAACTTCTTTACATAGGCTTCGCATCCCCAAACTTTAAGGAACGACAATCTAGGTTTCTTCCCAAACCATAATTCATACGGTGTCGTTTCAACGGATTTAGACAGTGCCCTATTTAAAGTGAATGCGGATGTTTCTAATGCATAACCCCAAAATGATAGCGGTAAATCTGTAAGTGACATCATAGAACGAACCATATCTAAGAGAGTTTGATTACGACGTTCGGACACACCATTACGCTGTGGTGTTCCCGGCGGTGTCAACTGTGAAAGTATTCCGCATTTCTTCAAATGCTCGCCAAACTCGTAACTTAGATATTCACCTCCACGATCAGAACGTAGAAATTTAAACTTCTCGAAAGTTTCGGATTTATGTTTCATGAAATAGATATACCCATATCTACTCAAGTCATCCGTGAAGGTAAGAACATAACGATAACCACCGCGCGATGCTACACTCATTGGACCACACACATCGGTATGTATGATTTCCAATAAGTCCGTAGCTCGCTCCATCATACCAGAAAATGGAGTCTTAGTCATTTTTCCCATCAGACATGCTTCGCATCTTTCAAGTGATTCAAAATCAAGTGATTCAAGAAGTCCATCAGAATGGATTTTCTTCATACGCTTCACTCCAATGTGACCAAGACGACAGTGCCACATATAGGTCGAATTATCGCTTGATTTCAAACGTTTAGCCTCAATGTTGTTGATATGTGTATTTCCACTATCGAGATTCAATAAGAATAGACCATCTATCAAAGGTGCATGTGCATTAAACATATTACTCATATAAATCGAACAACCATTATTCTCTGACTTAAACAAGTAACCGTCTCACAATAAACAAGATCCCGATATAATGTTCATGCTCAACACAGGCACTAAATAACAATTATTTAAGTATAAAACTAATCCCGATGGTAGATGAAGGGGTAGCATGCCGACCGCGATCACATCAACCTTTGATCCGTTTCCCACGCATCGTCACCTCGTTCTTCGCTAGCTTCCGTTTATTCTGCGACCTGCTTCGAGTTACAAATATGAGCAACCGAACCAAGATCAAATACCCGAGCACTACTACGAGTACTAGTGAGATACACATCAATAACATGTATATCGATATACCTTTCTTCTTGATGTTGCCGTTCTGATCCGCCAAGTACTTTGGGCAATTCCGCTCAAAGGACCTTCCCCTTGCAAGAAAACACTCAAGATCGGGCTTGGTCCAGCCTTGGTCTTCTTCACAAGCGTGGTAACTTTCTTACCACCCTTCTTGAAGTGTCCTTCCGCTTAGACTTGCCTTTCTTGAATTTGGTGGTCTTATTGACCAACAACACTTGGTGCTCTTTCTTGATCTCCACTTCGCAGACTTTAACATAGCAAACAGTTCGCAACTCTTTTTCATGTTCGCATGTTGTAGTTCATCACAAAGTTCTTGTAACTTGGTGGTAGTGATTGGAGGACACGGTAAATCCCCAAAGCATTAGGAATCACTATACCCAAGCTTTGAAGTTTGTTTATGCGTCTGCACATCTTAAGCACATGCTCACTGACGGAGTTGCCCTCTTCCATCTTGCAGTTAAAGAACTTTTCAGAAGCCTCATAGCTTTCAATTGCCACATGAGTCTCAAAAATCAATTTGAGATCCTCGACAATATCATATGGGTCTGAATTCTCAAACCTTTTCTGAAGCTCCGATTCCAAACCATACAAGATAGCACACTGAACTATGGAGTACTGATTCTTCCGAGCGAGGTAAACATTCTTTACTTCATCGGCAGCATCACCAGCAGGTGGGTCACCCAGCGGTGCATCCAGTACATAGGTCAAATTACCAGCTGTGAGGACAATCCTCAAATTGCGGAACCAATCCACGAAGTTGCTTCCATTGTTTTTTAACTTTTCTTTCTCTAGGAACGCATTAAAATTGATGGTAGGGGCTGCCATTGATCTACAACATATTTGCAATAGTTTAGACTAAGTTTATGACAAATTGAGTTCAAATTAATTAAGTAATTAAACTAGTTGAACTCCCACTCAAAACAACATCCCTCACATTGTTTTAGTGATCACACGAACCAAATCCACTACATCAACACCGATCATCACGAGAGTTGATATAGTTTCAATGGCGAACAATCGTCATGTTCATCATATCTACTATATGATTCATGCTTTACCTTTCGGTGATCCGTGTTCCGAGACCATGTCTGTACATGCTAGGCTCGTCAAGATCAAACCTTAGTTTCCGCATGAGCAAATCTGGCTTGCTCACGTTGTATACACTTGCGGAATCTAACACACCCGATCATCACGTGGTGCTTCGAAACAACAAGCTTTAGCAACGGTGCTAACTAAGGGTGAACACTTTATGACTTGAAATTCATGTGCATGAGGGATCATCTTATAATGCTACCGTCGTCTACTAAGCAATACAAGATGCATAAAGGATTAACATCACATGCAATTCAATAATATGTGATATGATATGGCCTTTCTTCTTTGTGCTTCCGATCTCCATCTTCAAGCACGAACATGATCTCCATCATCACCGGCATTGCATCAAGGTCAATGACACTTCTCCATGATTGTCGTCCACCGGCTTCAACTATTACAACTACTTTGAATAGACACGCGGGTCTTAACATAAATTAAAGACAACCATATGGCTCCTGCCGGTTGCCAACTTACAATAAGGAACATTGCATACATCAAATATAATCACAATTATGGCCATATCACATCACTGCACACCCCTGCAAAACAAAGTTAGACGCCTCTACTTTCTTTGCATATTTTACGTGGTTTGGGGCTTTCAATAAGTGTCGTTCTTACGAACAAGAACCACAACATTGATACTAGCATTGTTGATCACCCGTTGTAAATTGGATCTTAACTATGCTAGGAGAAACAGGCACCCGCAAAGCCACTTATGCAATACAAGTTGCATGTCAAGCGTGGAGCAAGTCTCATGAACGATGTCATGTAAGGTTAGCCCGGACCGCTTCATCCCAACATACCGCAAGATGCAAAGTACACAAGAAGCAATCGACAATAAAAGCATCAACGCCCACAATGACCATTGTGTTCTACTCGTCTGTGAGATCTACATATAGACACGGCTCGATACCCTTTGTGGGGTTCGTAGCATGGAAAACAAAAATTTTCTATCGCATACAAACAAACAAGCCAAGATCTATCTACTAGATTGTAGCAACTAGTCGATGGAATAACTTACCTCGAAGATTCCAAAGTATTTAACGAGCGGATTCTCGTGGGTGATGTAGTCGTACTCTTCCGATCTCAAGATCGTGTGACGATCCTTCCGGGCGCTGCGTTACGGCGCTTCCGATCGGTCACACGTTCGGTACTCAACGAAGACCTTCCTCTCCCTTGTTCCAGCAGGCAGCGGAGGTTGTAGCACTCTCCTCGCGATTCCGGCAGCACAACGACGTGGTACCGGAAGTAGAGGGGAGATCCCGCAGGGCTTCGCCTTAAGCCGGAGCGAGTATGGTGGAGTATGAGAGAGAGCTATTAGTGGTCTAGAGATTAGACACACCAATTAGAAGGCTCTAAACCGAAGGCTAGGGCAATTAGAAGCTCTAAACCAAAACGGCTCTAAACCGGAGATTAGAGGATAGGAACTTGTGTGTCTAGAGGAGGCCCTGCCCCTCCTTTTATAGGTGGGAGGGGCGGCCAAGGGGAGGGGAGTCCCTCCCCAAGTCGGCCTTGGTTGGCGCGGCTTGGAGGACTCCTCCCCAAGTCGGTTCCAACCACCTCTTACTTGTTTCCCACAGTTTCTGTTTTAGCGTTTGACTTTTAATGGCCATTTGACTTTTCTGTTTTAGGATTCAATTTAATCCTTTATTTGGAACAGCAAGAACACTTAGTACATGATGAAATCATTCAATATGTAATGACACATTCGTGTACCCTCCCCGGAGTCTTGGGACAATCCGAACCTTCTAGAACATTCCCGATGAAAACACCGGAATCATTCCCGAACTCCGAAACGGGACTTTCCTTATATGAATCTTATTCTCCGGACCATTCCGGATCACCTCGTGATATCCCGGATCCCATCCGAGACTCCGAACAACATTCAGTCTCTTTCTCATAATACCATAACTACTCAAACAACGTCGAATCCTTAAGTGTGTCTCCCTACGGTTCGTGAATTATGCGGACATGATCGAGACACTTCTTCGAACAATAACCAATAGAGGAATCTGGAAATTCATATGTCTCCCACATATTTCTACGATTACTTTGCGATCGAATGAACCACTTACATACGATGCCAATTTCCCTTTGTCTCACGATAGTTTACTTATCCGAGGTTATGATCGTCGGTATCTCTGCATACCTAGTTCAACCTCGTTCGATAAGTACTCTTTTCTCGTTCGTGATATGTGATCCCTTGTGACCCAGTCACATGCTTGCAAGCTAATTGGATGACATTCCACCGAGAGGGCCCAGAGTATATCTATCCGTCATATGGATGGACAAATCCCACTCTTGATCCATGTGTTTCAACCAATACTATCCAAACACTCAATGCCACCTTTATAGCCACCCAGTTACGGTGTGGTGTTTGATGTCATCAAAGCATCCATCCGGTAAAGGTGATATGCATGATCTCATGGTCGAAGGAATTAGGTTACTATGTATCAGAAAGCATATAGCAATTGAACTATTGAAATGACTTGATCTTTATGCTACGCTTATCTATAGGAGTATGTCCACCATATCATTATCCTAACGATATGATCTTGTTGTTGATAACATCTCAATGTTCATGATAGGGAAACCACAATCATTAATCAACCAACAAGCTAGTGAAGTATAGAGGCTATACTAGGGACCTCAAATTAAGTTTACAAATCACACAAGTATTAATGTTTCCTTGTCAATACTATTATAGCATGAATGTAAGCATTTATCATAAACACAAAGATATAATAATAACTACATTTATTATTGCCTCTAGGGCATATCTCCAACAGTATATTCAAATAATAATACCTTTGGACTTGCACTTTGAAGTAGATCACCATCATCAAATGATCGGTATTCTTTCAAAATCCATTCTTTAGTAATCTTTTAGTGTAGTAAACACTTTTACATACATCTTCTATTCATCCTTATCATGACGACTTTCATGATCAAACTATTGTAGCTTATAAAGGCGAATTATGAGTATAACATTACTTTCCAAAACCCTTTTGGATGATTAGGATGTCTAGCATCTCCAACCTTTGCAAATTCTCATCCAATATGATAACATATATTATACTCTATCATATTGCAACCAAAACATTATTTTAGATATCGTTATATTTGCCACACATGATGGTTTCTGAAATAATTCTTTTAGCTCCTAGATAAACTTGATATTAAAACAATCAAGAATCATGGAGGCAAACATGATACTTAAGATACTAACACTAGAATTGTTACTCTCAATTTAATATCAATTATTAAATTTCACGGAGTAAACAGAGTTTGCTAAAAGTTTGCAATAGGACTTTAAAATGTAGATTGACACTCAACACAATACGATACCAATTCGTAAAGTAAATATCCATAATTCTATAGTTCTATTATCTCAATTACAACTAAGCATAAGATGGTGAACGAATGCCAATGACTACAACAAATTATGCAAATTCACTTTGATTTAATATATGATAAATTGAGTTCTACTAATCCAAATTAGAAATGAACTCTCACTCAAAAACGACACCCCTCATGTCTTTTTGGTGATTACATGAACCAAATCCACTACACCAAGTTCGATCATCACGTGAGTCGGTGTATCTTCAAAGGCGAGCATAAAATGGGCATCATATCTTCCATATGACTCATGCTTAACCTTTCGGTCCGTGTTCCGAGGCCATGTCTGTGCATGCTAGGCTCGCCAAGTAAGAACCTTAGTATTCACATGTGTAACTATCTTACACCTGAAATATGATCATGGATCCAAGAACACCCGATCATCACGTGATGTCTTGGAGCGATGAAACATAATCGGTGCATACTTAAGGGAGAACACATTTTTTATCTTGATATCTAAATGAGGGATCATCTTATTATGCTAATAAAACACCAAACTAGCAATATAAGATGCAACAAACATCACATGTTAATAAGTGAAATGATATGGTTCCCGCATATGATCTCCATCATGTGCACCGTGGTATGATCTCTATCATACCTATATGTGTAAGGCCAAGGTCTATGGAACCTACACGATATGTGTGTTGTAAGAGTATCATCTCATACTTCTACTTACAACATCACCATATGTCAACACCCGGATTTTTAATCCCAGATGCCTGTTATGCCATACCTCGCAATCCCAGGATTACCATTTTTGCGAGACATAACAGAATTGGATACCATAGTACATCATCCATTACAAACCGTACATAAGTTCTTACACAAATAGGGATCTCATGATCCAGTTCTTAATACAACATCAAGGAGCGGAATACGTAATAATAACGGTAGCGTAGGCGAAGCTCCATCTTCGGGGTCACAGGCAATGCTGACGATGGGAGATGATCCTACTTGTCGTAACCTTCCTGGGGTCCATCCTCCACGTACTCCTCTTCATAGTCTGGCCATGGGAATAGCCAGGGACAAATCCATGAGTACTCGTTAAGTACTCGCAAACTAGTACTAACAGGTAAAGGGTTTTTTGGATAATAGGACACTAGGTTCTAGGGTTGTTTTGCAAAAGCCAGATTTATCACTACTAGGTTCCAAAGCTAATCACAATTTTATAACTCCTAAGTGGGATCTTGTAACTCATGTCACAACCCTTTTGTGGTCAAGTCAAAGTCTCAATTCATTTCACAAGTCATTTTGAAAAGTCTGACGTGGGAACAGTATGGCCACTCCAACTGTCCATAACTGCGGACACGGCTATTCGAATAGGTTGACACTCTGCAGAGATTGCACACTTTCACCACAACATTCGATACATCCGTCAGGAACAAATCCTGAATTCACCATACTCAGTATGCGGATAATCAATCCTAACCTTTCAATTACACGCCCTAGTATAAGCACCTCTCCTGTGAGTTTGGCCTCCCAACCATGACCAACTGTCATCTTGGGTACTGCATAGGTGGACAATCTTCACAAGGTAGCCTCAGCTCAGACCTTGGCCGTGAGGGAACTAATACTAAAGTATATAAGTTTCCAGTCAAGCCCTACCCAATCTTCGGGTAATGTGGTTGTACGATAAAATTGGAATGGTATCGCATCCAGACAACCATCAGTTTTATAAAGAGCTAAGGTTCATGCCTCAACATTTTCATCACCAAAATCATCAGGTGTTCTGAAACACATGTCCAAAACATTTCAATAGAATGATCCATCATTCCAAGGTTTTCATAACCATTTTCCCACCAAGTATTCCCATCTAAAGTTGATCAAGTTTTATGCTTAGCACTAGCATCTACAAGTGGGGGTAAGTACTAATGAGGGGTGGTAGACTAGTGGAGTTTCAACTAAGTACAACCTTATGTCTTAGGCTGATATCAAGGTTTCTAACTTAGGCCAAATTTTATGCTCTTTATGCAACCTTCAAGTATCCTTCTAGTATCTACCATTTATTCCAGTAAACTCTAAGTAAGAGCTTTGACAAAGAAATAAAGTAATAAACTTGCAAATAAAACTAGGATTGGTTTATCAAGTGGTTATGATCATATATGCTTAAGGCATATAGTTGGCATGGTAATAAGCAAGTATTGGCTTGCATCACTATTAGTATAAGCTTGCTAAATTGCAAGTGTTATCTTGCAAGGTTAATAGCTTGCACATTCAACTAGTAGTATTAGGCTTGCATAGGTAAAGTATTTTTCAAGTGTTAGCTTGCCTTGTGCAGAGCAGTGGTTGAAGTTCTGCTCGGCTTCTTCTTCGTAGTATCCTCCTTCCTCCTCGTATCCTTGGTCGGTACTAGCATCTATAAATAAATACGATGTACACAATCACCAAACAATACTTAAATACTTGCATTCATCAGACACAAGGGTCCTATAGATGATCTAACATCATCTCTAATCATTACAAGATTAAGGCTTGGTTTAATTCCTTTTATTTTTAGAAAAGTAATTTCTACTCATTGAATAACTACTTAAGATTTAATATTCTCCAAACCAAACATGGGATCATGTTGACACATGTCATCACCACATATTTTAGTCCATGGGAATATGATTTAAAGTGGTGTCACAATTTAATAAGGTTTTACCCTTTTATTTTAATTAAATAAAGTGACTAGAAATGCCTATGTGGCATTCTTTTATTACTTGAACATTATTTCTGTAAGTAAACCTATATATTTTTATATATTCTGAAAGGTATGGTTAAATGTGATTTTTTTAGAGTTGGAATCAACTCAAAATCTATTATGGTTTAAATTTGAAAAATGTTTGAATGCAGAAAAGCTTCTGCCTTGTTATTTTTACCATGGGTGATCTATAGATCCAAATGACTTGAATCCAACGGGCTTGGATTCAGCATTCCTAGACCTTTCCAACAAAATTAGTTTCATTCAGTTTGGTGCATTGAATCGATCTGGGTTGATTTTTGAAGTTGGGTACAGAAGTGAGTTTGAAATAAAATAGAAAAGGTTTAATTCAAATAATTGGGCTGCACGGGAAAAGTTAACGGGTCGGCTTGCTAAGCGTAGCACTTCCGCGGGCTGTTTAATTGGGTGTATCCACTCGTCAGTGAGACAGGGGGTGCGAAGCGGTACGGGGCAACGTGGGACGTTCGATCTGATTCTAATCCAACAGCTGAGAGTCATCGTCGACGTTGAGTAACGCCAGAAAAGAAACCTAAGCGGCGATGGGGGTTCTGAGGGCTCACCGGTGCGGCGAGGGTCGAAGAGGCGAGCAGCGAAGTCGGCGACGGAGAACTTCGGGGTTGGTCGCGGGCTCTGAGGGTGGACGAATCGATGGCGCCCTTCTTCTCCAGGCGGCGGGCTCGGTGAAATTCGGCGGTGTTGCTCGCCTTGCTCGGGAATGGTGTGGCACGATTAGTGATGGGAGGAGTAGAATGGTGTGAAGAATTGACGGGTGGCCTCTATTTATAGTCGGCGAGGGACCGACGGGTGCACGGTGAGCTCGTCGGGGCGATGACTGACGGCTATTGGCATGGGCGAAGGTAGGGGCGTGCGGTGTTCCTGGCGATTCTCAATGATCTGATGGCGAGGCGTGAGGCGGTGCGGGTTGATGCGGAACACGCTTCTGCTGCAGAGGCGGCGTCTTCGACGGCGGTGGCTGTGTGTCACGCAGGCGTGACGGGATGTCTGGCGGTCTCTGGTCGATGGTGATCGTGTATGCGCAGCGGCGCGCGTCTGTGGGCTTCGCCGAGGGTGGCGCTCGCGCATGCTCGGCATGGTCATTGGCGAGCTGGCGTCGTGGTAATGCATGGTGGCAGGTTCAAGCCGGACAGGAGTGGCGGTGGACGGTGGGCTGCCTCCCAAACATGCTGGTTAGGCTTGTTTCTCCTCCTAGCTTACTGTCGACATGGGGGTGACAATGGTGCATTCGGCCTGCTCACCATTGATGGCATTATCAAGCTTACAGTGGTGCTAGTGATTAGTTAAGGTTGATAGATGATCTACTAAAGCTAGTGGTGACCAGAGAGGGAACAAGTTAGGCTTCAATCACTGATCACTATAGTGTTTAGATTTTGTATGATTTGTGTCTGCAACCTGTTTGATAAAATGGCCGCATGAAATCAAGTTTTGAATTTTGAAAAGATTTTTGGTGGGTGTGCTAGATTGGTGCTGGTGAGTCTGCAGATGCTTGGGTTTTGAAAGTTGAGCTTGTTTGAGTGGTTTTTGAAAAAGTGGGATCTTCCCATATGATAAAGATTCAATTTTGAATTGTCATTTAAACTATGCATTTGAAAGTTTCTGGATGATCACAAAGTGGGCCTTGATACTTTGTTATGAGTACATTCAAGGGGTGCAAAGATCCAGAAAAGTTTCTGTTAGGTTCTGAAAGTTTGAGACAACCAAAGTAGGCATGGGAGTTAAATTGGTCAAAGTGACCATTCCTTTATTTTATTTGTTTTGATTTATTTGTCTTTAGGAAAAGTTTGGGAAATGTTTAGATGATGTTTATTTCACCTAAGCATCCATTTACAAGCAATGGAACACATAAACAAGGTGGTTCAAAAGAATTCAAAATGAAATGCATACTCACATGCATGCTTCCATAATTTTATTTAGAAAAGTTTTTGTTAACCCTAATTTTGATGATTAGAGTTTGATGATCCAAGTTTAGTATTTTTGGGATGTTACACCATATCATAACACTAGCCCAGCAACAATCTAAACTAGATGCCTCTAATTTATCCATTGCAAGTTTTACGTGGCTTAGGGCTTTCGAAGATAGAACTGTTCTTACCTACAAACATGAACCACAACGAGGATAACGAAATTGTTGACAACTCGTTGCAAATTAGATATTGACTATAGTAGGAGAGAAAGACACCCGCTAGCCACTTATAAAAAACTAGTTGCATGTCAAGCGTGGAACAGGTCTCATCTGCGAGGACATGTAAAGTTTGTCCGGGCCGCTTCATCCCACTATACCACCAATATCCAAAGTACAACTAAGAAGCAATAAAATGATCATCATCGCCCACATACTCATATGTGTACTACCCATGCAAAACATCTACGCATAGATCCGGCTTTGATACCACTGTAGGGTTTGCGACATAGAAAAAAAATCCTACGATGGGAACAACTATATACCAAGATCTATCTACTAGATACAAGCAACAGGTGGATATACATCCATAGAATACATACCCTCAAAGACCGAAGGGCATTAACGAGGTTGTACTCGTGGATGATATAGACGAACGCTTGGCGATCTCAAGATCATGATGAAATCCATCTGGTCCAGCCGGTCCAGCACCATCAAGTCCAGCACCGCAAAGCAGTGGTGCATCCGTGATCGCACACACGTCTAGGTACCCCGACAACCTCCGCGCCCTCGCACCAGCGAAGCAGCGGAAGCAACAAATACTTCCACAAAAATCCACCGGGAACATGTATCTTGCTGATCCGAGACCATGGGAATTCTAAAGGGGGGAGAGAGATCCTTCGCGAGGAGGTGTGCTTTGAGAGGATGAGAGGGGGGCCTTTTATAGGGAGAGGGGGGCACCACAAGGGGCATGGCGCCCAGCCATGGTGGCTGCCCCAACCTCTTCCACATTCATGTGGGTGGAGCTCCCACTCAAAATGAAAAGCCTCCACTCCCATTAAAAAGCCTCCACTCAAAAATCCACTCACATGCATTAAATTTCCACCAAATTTAATGCAAGCTCTCATTTAAATCAAACTCTTTTATTTATTTATTCAGAATTTTGTTAATTACTCTAATTAACAAACATTCACATAAAACCCCTTATAACATTTCAATTTCATATGCACAACCAGTTTTAGCATTTTCAACCGAAACAGTTTCGGTGTCTAGTGAAATAAATTCCTGCACTTTCCTTTTTATTTCTCTGGCATATTATTTGCTCCAAATGGTGTCGGTATCCCTTCATTGTGTCACCCTACGGTTCGCGAATATAGACATGATCGAGACCCCTCTCCGATCAATAATTAGCAGCGGGACCTGGAGATCCGTACTGACTCGCACATATTCAATGATGACTTATGTGATCATGTGAACCTTATACGCATGTAACTCAATCCCTTTGTCTCGCGATATATTACATGTCCGAGATTCGATCATCGGTATCTCCATACCTAGTTTGATCTCTTTACCGACATGTACTCTTTTATTGTTCCCGTGATATAACATTCTAGTGATCAAATCACTTGCTTGCAAGCTAATCAATGTGATATCACCAAGAGGGCCCAGAGTATATCTCTCTGTCATCAGGATGGACAAATTCCAATCTTGATACATGAACCTCAACATAACACTTTAGTAGTTCTGAACCCATCTTTATAATCACCCTGTTACGGTGTGACGTTTGATGTTATCAAGAAACTCTTCCGGTGTTAGTGATTGGCATGATCTCATGGTCTAAGAATTAGGATCACTTTGTAAGTTGTTATAGAAATATAAACTCAATGACTTTGATCGTAATGCTATACTTCAGATGAATGTTCATCACATCATTACACTAATGCTGTGACCTCGTTATTAACAACATCCAATGTCCATGATCAGGAAACCTTTGATCATCTTGTTAATCAACGAGCTAGTTTATAAGAGAGGCATAACTAGGAACTTCCTTTTGTTTATTAAACACACATGTATTAATGTTTCCGTATTAATACAATTATAGCATGCAAAATAAACATTTATCATAAACAAGGAATACGATAATAACCACTTTATTATTGCCTCTCGGGCATATTCCCTTCAATATCCTCACATATACCAACAGGAATAGTAGTTGACTTATCAGCCATTTGCAAAGATATATCTGTTGGAATCAACTTTTCTAGCTGGAGTCTCTTGTAGAGGGAAAACGACATAACACTAACTCCAGCTCCCAAATCACATAAAGCAGTTCTAACATAATTATTCTTAATATAGCAAGGAATAGTTGGTATCCCTGGATCGCCAAGTTTCTTTGGAACCTTACCATTGATGGAATAATTAGCAAGCAAAGTATAAATCTCCTCATTAGGAATCTTCCTTTTATTAGAGACAATTTACTTCATATACTTTGAATAAGGAGGCAACTTAATAGCATTAGTCAAAGGAATTTGCAAAAATAAAGGTTTCATCCACTCACAAAACTTGTTGTAGTGTTCTTCCTCTTTTGACTTGTGTTTCTTATTGGGAAAAGGCATAGGTTTCTGCACCCAAGGTTCTCTCTCTTTCCCATGTTTATTAGCAATACAATCTTCCTTAGTGTACCTAGTATTATTAGTGTGCTTCTCAGGTTCTTCCTCAACTTCCTCCTTATCAGGAGCATCATTTTTATCATTACCACTCTCAGTTTCAACATCTGAGACATATATACTATTAGGATCTAAAACAGGTTCAAAGGGTTCCTCAACTATTTTGTGTTTTTTTCTTTCTCTTACCAGGACTACAACTACTTTCACCTTGTTGAGAATCCTACTCAATTCTTTTAGGGTGTCCTTCAGGATATAAAGGATCTTGAGTAGTTATGCCACTCCTAGTTATAATTACATAAGCATGTTTATCTCCTGAGGCATTAACTAGCATATCCTTTTGTACCTTAGCAAGTTGATGAATTTAGTTTGAACCATTCAAAAGTGTTTACAAAGCATTTTAATATCATTAGCAGTTATTTCCACAATATCTTTGAACTCATTAATAGCTCTAGAGTTTTCCAATACATGATTCTGAACTTGTTTATTAAAATTACCTTCTATAACAATAAAAGTGTCAAGTTCATCTAAGCATTGATTAGGAGAATTACCATAGGAAATATCACCTTCATCAAAGTGGAGAGAGTGTACCTCAATAGTAGATGAGTGGGGAATTGGCTTGCATAATTCTTCTATAGGCGGTAGATTCTTCACATCTTCAGCTCTAATACCTTTCTCCTTAAGACATTTCTTAGCTTCTTTCATCACTTCATTATTTAATGCAATCATTCCCCTCTTCTTTGGTGTTGGTGTTGGATCTGGTTCAGGCACAACTGGTTCAGGAGTAATAGACTCAGGTGTATTTAGCTTAGTTGAAGTCCAATCATCATTATTCTTGCTTATTTTAGCCATTAATTCTTTAGCATCTGTAGGAGTTCTTTTCCTGAAAACACAATCAGCAAATCTATCTAGGTATGTCCTAGAATCATCAGTTAGTCCATTATAATAGATATCAAGAAGCTCATTTTTAGGTAATGGACATCCATGATGTGCATGGATCAAGACACAAAACCTTGTCCATGACTCAGGCAATTTCTCTTCTTCTCCCTGTTTAAAATCAAAAAGTCTCTACAAAGCTGCATGTCTTGCACTGGGAGGAAAATATTTCTAGAAGAAAGAAGCAATCAAACATTCAGGACTATCAATGGATCCAGGAGGTAATCTATTAAACCAAGCCCTAGCTTCTCCTTTTAGTGAAAAAGGGAAGATCTTAGTAACAAATTACTTGCGCATCTTAAAATCATCAAAGGATAAAACACTCATAGTGGAAAGATCATTCATATGTGCCACAACACTCTCACTCTCAGTCCCACAAAAAGGTTCTTTCTCAACAATGTCTAAATAGGATAAATCAAGAGAGAAATCATAATCTTCATCTTTAATATCTATGGGAGAAGTGACAAACTTAGGATCAGAGGATAGTTTAGGAATAATTGTACGCCTCTCAAGGAGACTCTTAATAGCACTAGCACCATGTGTGTTTTGGAACTCCTCAATAAATTCATCAGTAAACTCAATGTAACCATCATTAATATCATATCTCTCTCTAGACTCAGGTGAGCTAACAGGTGTAACAATGTCTTCACTAGGAGTTTCAGTATTTCCTAGACTAGCCATAGTAGCATCTAGGAAAGGACCTAATGAACCACTCGCATAAAGCACAGTAGAAGTAACATCATGAGCATTAGAAGCAATTTCAGATTCAGTAGTAGTAGAAGTGTGTGTAGCATGTGTATGTGGCGGTGGTGTAACAAGCTTACTTATAACAGATGGTGAATCAAGATCAGTAGAGGTGTTTAGGACTGTACCTCTTCTTGTAGTGGATGGTAAGATAGGAAACTTTCCGTAACGAGACTTCCCCATGATGAAAGGAGTAGCACTAAACAATAATAGATCCAAGTGAACTTACAAATAAAGCTATGCTCCCTGGCAACGACGCCATAAAATAGTCTTGATGACCCACAAGTATAGGGGATCGCAATAGTCTTCAAGGGTAGTATTACCCAATTTATTGATTCGACACAAGGGGAGCCAAAGAATACTTGCAAGCCTTAACAACTGAGTTGTCAATTCAGCTGTACCTAGAAATAGTTCTTGCTCATAGAAGTTTATCAGTAGCAACAGTTTGATAGTAGCAACAGTAGAGCAACAACATCAGTAAAACAAGAGCAATAGTAACATTAGCAACAAACAGTAGGATATGAGCGCGGTAGGCATAGGGATGGATGGACGGGCGTTGCATGGACGAGTATAAACATGTAACTTCAAGATCTAGGGCATTGCAGATAAATAAGAATACGCATCCAAGTACTAAACAATCATAGACATGTGCTCCATATATAGTCATGCGTGCTCGCAATGAGAACTTGCACAACATCTTTTGTCCTGCCAGCCCGTTGCAGTGGGGCCTCAAGGGAACTACTGGCAATTAAGGTGCTACTTTTAATAGAGCACCAGAGCAAAGCATTAACATTCCGTGAACACATGTGATCCTCACATCACAACCATCCCCTCCGGTTGTCCCAATTTCTGTCACTTCGGGGCCTTTGGATCCGGACAATGATATGTGTACACAACTTGCAGATAAGATCACAAACAATACTATCATAATGATTCAATAATAAGTTCAGATCTAAGATCATGGCACTCAGTCCCTAGTGACAAGCATTAAGCACAACAAGTTGCAACAAATTTAAATAGCACTAATAGAGATACTAGGCACCATACCCTAACAATCTTATTCAATTACATGATAGAACTCATCCAATCCCTACCATCCCCATAGCCTACAGCGGGGGATTACTCACTCATGGATGAGGGAAACATGGATGGTTGATGGAGAGGCGTTGGTGATGATGATGGCGATGATCCTCTCCAAATTCCCTGTCCCGGCAGGGTGCTAGAACGGAGTTTCTGGTTCCGAATTGTGGTTTCTGGTGGTGGCGGCGCCGCAAAACTCTTTCTGGAAAAACTTCGACCTCCCCCCTCGGTATTTAGGTCAAGAGGCATCTTATAGGAGAAGAGGGAGGCCGAGGGGGTGCTTGGGGTGGCCACACCCCCTCCAGGCGCGGCCAAGCCTGGCCCACACGGCTGGGGGGTGTGCCCCCCTAGGGCCCCACTCCGCCTCGTCTTCTGGCTCCGTGAGTCTTCTGGTGAAATAGGATTTTTGGCATATTTTCCGAGATTTTTCCTGATAGTTGATTTTCTGCATAAAAACTAGACACCTAGGTAATTCTGCTGAAAACAACGCCAGTCCATGTTAGTTGTATCCAAATCACACAAGTTTAGAGGAGAAACAATAGCAAAAGTGTTCGGGAAAGTAGATACGTTTTGGACGTATCAATGCTCCTAAAGAAAAGTGGGATATGTATCATGAACCTTTTAAAGACACTTGCATGAAAAATGAAAATATTATTAATGATTGCAATAAACATGCTCAAACTTCTGAAAGTACTATTTCTTGTAATCATGTTAATTTTTGTGGAATACATAGACCTTATGAAAAGAATCAAATCGAAGAAGAATATTGTATCACACACTGTAATGAAAAAACTAGAACGTGGTATAAGGCACTAGATGGCTAAAAAGGTTTGTGCCCTCTATCCTTTTATTTGTGAACTCTGCTATGAAGTGGGTCATTTCAATTTTCAATGCTCAGGCCATAATAATAACCTTTCTAATCCAATGAGTACTGCAAGTTTGTATTGTAATAACGTGATCACCGATAATCAACATGATGAACTTGCATTGTTTTTGGGGTGTGAAGAGTTATCAAGAAAAACTTCTTTGCTATACATGAGTGCTTTTGATATGAATAGCGTCCTCCATGGTTGTCATCTTTATTGTGTTGATAATTGCCATGCAAATACTTACATACAAAATCTTATAAAATATGATATTTTACCAAAATATGACAGGACTGATATGAGTTTTGTTCTTATTAATAAAAAGGAGGAATCCTCCAAAGTTTCTTCTATTGTCTCTAACAATAAACCAGGGTATGTGGAGAAGCTTCCTTTCAAGCCTTTCCCTCCTAAAGAGGAGAAGAAGAAAAGGAGGAGGATTAAAAGGAGAGAGGAAATGTTATCTTCCCCTAAGCATGTTGCTCCTATCATATTTTTTGCTGATGAGTCCGGACTAGATGATGTTCCTATGACTGTTACCTATAATAGTGATCATGATTGGGTAAAGCACACTACTTTTGATATTGAATATATCTTTGGTACCAATTCTGAAAATGATGATATTAATAATTGTTGTGCTATTGGTGCTATCCATGTTCCTTCCAATGAAGATATGTTTACAAATGAACACACTTAGGAAGATAGCTATTCTATTGCTTATGATGATACTATTCCTCCATGGTATGATGATTGCAATGATGAATATGATATTTTTAGTCCACCTAATATTGAGGAGAAAATTAATTATGATTACAATGTGCCTCCTATATTTGATGATTATGGTGATGAGAATAATAATGATAGCTATATTGTTAAATTTGCTCCCACTACAATTAATAAGAATGACTATGCTTATATGGAAAGTAATAATTATTTTATGCATGTGGCTCATGATAAGAATGTTTTATGTGATAGTTATATTGTTAAGTTTATGCATGATGCTACTGAAAGTTATTATGAGAGAGGGAAACATGGTTTTATGCATCTCAATAATATTAAGTTTCCCCTCTTTATGTTGAAATTTTGAAGTTACTCTTGTTTTATCTTCCTATGCTTGTCACTTTGTTCTTTGTGAATCTATTTGCGTACAAGATTACTATGTATAGGAAAGTGGGTTAGACTTAAATGTGTTTTGAATTTGTTTCTTGATGCTCTCTTTTACTTCAATTCATATTTCTTATGTGAGCATCTTCTCAAACTATCATGCCTAACTTAAAGACGTTAAAGAAAAGTACTTCTTAGGAGATAACCCAATAGTTTTCTCTAGTCTTGGAAGTTATTACTACTTTAATAACCTCTCCTTATCCTTTTTATTTGATTTTTGTGCCAGGAATAACCTCTAATGAGAGGGAAGTAAGATTTGGAAAGTTGTTGTCCCGAAACAGATTTTTGTGCTCCACCGTAAATATTCGTGAGGAATCTCTATAAGTCGGATTGAGCTGATATTTTATGAATAAATCCCCCCGTATGTTAGCTAACTTTGGTTAGTTCAACACTTTTTGATTTGAGCAACAGAAGGTCTTTGAAAAAATTGGTTTCTACCTGCTGGTCTGTTTTGACAAATTTATGTCATTATTTGAATTTGCTTCTTATTGATTCCTTTTTGGGAAATTGAGCTTTTTGAAGGAATTGATACAATAGCTTGTGTTTTTAGTGAAAGTTTTGCTGTTCTAAAGCTAAATCCCAAAGGTCTATTATCTCTTGAATACACTAATGTTGCTAATGAAGATTGTGTGAAGTTTTGTATGAAGGAAAATTTTCAGGTGTAGAGAAAGAATGATGTAATGAGATGAAGAATGGACAAAAGCTCAAGCTTGGGGATGTCACCCCGTGTCACCCCAAGAAATATTCAAGAGGTACAAGCGTCAAAGCTTGGGGATGCCCAAGGCATCCCCTTCTTCATCAATAAAAATCTCAGGTCTGTCTAGACACTTTGTTTTTAGTTTTCGTTTGCTTGGTTTGCTGCAATAAGTTGGTTGTATCAAACCTTTTTTGGAGAGAGACACACTCTGTTTTCATTGCTTAGAACACTCTAGTTTTCACTCTTATTGTTCTGTGAGTGTTCTCTTTTGCTAGCACTGTGTTTAGCCTTAGTTTTCTTGTGCTTTCATCTTAGAACTTTTTAGTTCTTATTTGTGAATTGGTGAGACAATCTCACTAGTCTTTATTTATTATTATCTTTGTGAGTTGTTTCAAATAAGTTGATTGGTGTTGGAGAGGAGTAGAAAGTTCTTGCTTAAGTGGTACAAAAGGGAGGTTGTTTTGACTGTGGCTTAGACTTTATCATGTCATGCTAGATGTTGTTTTGACCTTATGCTTAGTGATTATTGTTGTAGCATCACTTGTTCCAAACAATTAGGATAGCTTAATGTGCCTTGAAGGAATCATGCGTTGTTTTAGCATACAAAAGCATAGTATTGTGGTTTTCTCCTTTGATGCTTTGTTTGGGTTGACTTGGCACATGCCCACACCATGTTATGAATATAACCAGTCACCTTAGCCTCTATGATCATTTAGTCCTTGACTTGTAGTACCACTTTATGCTTTCATTAGTAATGGTTTGTCGCTCTGCATGATTATGGCCATTATTTCTCTCTTAGTTGGTCGCTCCTAGTCTTTTGCTAGCCTCCACTTGTATGAGTATGCTCTACTAATGCATCCAACTCCCAAGAAACCAAGTTATTCCAAAATGTCTACTATAAATTCCTATGCATGGTGTGTTACACCATTCCAAGTATATTCTTGTTTTCATCTACCTTCCAATTAAAATGTCTCTTTTTATGTGAAAACTTAGTGATTAAAGCTCTCACAAACTTGATGGCACACTTTATTTTTCTTGCCCCTAATAAACTTGAACCATTGTGTCACCTATGTTGTATATGCTTGCACTTATGCGTTGGAATTAGCAGGACCATGCTGTCATGGGGAACGCTTTGAACATTGCACTTGTACATTGTACCCAGTTGATATCATGCTCTTTTGTTTATGGATGTCGTCGCTGTGAAATGAAAGGGGAGACTGTAAGTCCATGGAGTTATGTATGTGTATTAGAGAAATGCCTGGGCCGCTAGCCTAAGCCATGCCTAATCATGGTGGAAACTTGCAACATCACCATAATGAGCAATCTATGAAGCATTCTTCTTATAAAAAAAGAGATAGAAAAAGAGATTGAGAAAAAGAAAAAAAAAGATGAGAAAAGAGGAAAGAGAGAAAAGGCACCATTTTCCCATGGTAAATAAGAAGATTGTTGAGATGCTCATTGTCTGCTTGACTTGTCATTTTGATTATGGGATAGCTCCTGTATCATGTGCAAGGGGTACCCCATTGGCGATTCTCTATGATACACATGTACTTACTATGACAAGAACTTGCAAGTAACTAAACT
Organism: Avena longiglumis; assembly: GCA_030063025.1. Lineage (NCBI taxonomy): Eukaryota > Viridiplantae > Streptophyta > Magnoliopsida > Poales > Poaceae > Avena > Avena longiglumis. The sequence goes on from CP125977.1 coordinate 444,594,296, forward strand.
TGAGTAGCATGAGGAGCGGCCCTCTTATTCAAGGGACATGAGATTGCCAACTTATACATTTTCAAGCATATACTCCATAGTTTGTTCACTTTAACCTTAATCACTTCAAGATGCTTATGATAGGGGCAATGAGAGCTGAAAGCTAACAAGTACCATAATTTTTCTAAGCTCTTTATGAGACTTTAAATCCCTGCTTCCCTATGAAGAGCCTTTCTTCCACCATTATATTGAGTCTCCACCATCTATCCTTAGGCACCAATTAAGAGAGCATAGTTGCCATTCTTAGTTCTATGTGCATCGTCCCAAAACTTATTGATTGATGCATGTTGTTGATATTACTTGTTCTTGTGCTATTTGTATCTAGTCACTCTTATGAACTTTGAAGGTGCCCTATGCATATCTTTTCTACTCCATGAGGGACAAGCTGAATGGCACTATGCTATGTTTTCTACATATGAAACAAACAAACTTTTTTCAATGCATGTTATTCATGATCTTTGTTTGTAACCTTTCATGTTGCATGCATAGTTACTTTGTCTTACTATTAGAACTCCATCTTTCATGCTCATGTTTAGAGTTCTTTGATCCCAACTTTTAATGCTTGAAAATGGTTTGGTCTTGATTTTGATGGTGCATGTCACCTCAAAAATTATTCTTTTTATCATTACCTACTCGAGGACGAGCAGGAGTTAAGTTTGGGGATGCTTGATACGTCATAAACATATCTATAATTTTTTATGTTCCATGCTTGTTTAGTATCCACTTTGATATGTTTTGTCTACACTTTGAGGTATTTTTATACACTTTCTAGAACTAACCTATTGACAATATGCCACAATATCAATTGTTTGTTTTCTGCTGTTTTTGGTTTCAGAAAGCTAAAAAATGAATATTCTCGGAATTGGACAGGACGAAAGCGAAAGTTCATATTTTCCCTGAACGATACGGAAAATCGAAGACGAGACAGAGGAGGACACCAGGGTGGCCATAACCTAGGGTGGCGCGGGCCTACCCTGGCCGCGCCACCAGGGGGTGTGGGCCCCCTAGGCCTCCATCGACCTTGCCTCCTTCGCCTATAAAAAGCTCCTGACCCAGAAGAGAAAGCCACGAAAACCTCCGTAGTGCCGCCGCCACCAAAGGGGAGATTCGAGGGATAGAAAGTCTCTATTCCGGCACCCTGCCATGACGGGAAAGTGCCCCTGGAGCCATCTCCATCGATCTCCACCACCATCTCCATCTCCGTTGTTGATTCCCATGATAAGGAGGGAGTAGTTCTTCCTCGAGGCTAAGGGCTCTACCGGTAGCTATGTGTTCATCTCTCTCTCTATGCATGATCATATTGTGATCATGAGCTTTGTAATCAAGTAGATCTACTCTACTTCTCAAGTGCTTCAATAGATCTCTGCTCTCCACACGTGTGTGAAAGTAACAGCGTGCACACCGTGGTGGCACTTAGGCTAGAGTTTACATAAATACTCAAGTGATTTAATAGATCTCTGATCTCCCCACGTGTGTGAAAGTGACAGCATGCACACCGTGGTGGCACTTAGGCTAGAGTTCATAAATATTTATCATGAGTATATTTTGAGTTGGTTGTCTCTATAAAATTGTGGTGTTTGTTGGAACCATCTAGCGCTCAAGCTGACAGTGTGGGGTTATCTAGATGGGGAAGGCGGACTTTGAGGAGTGCTATTATAGCCCTACCATGGATTAGAGTGTCCAACCGAAGAGTATTTCAGGATAGTATCATGAAGAGAATGTATTTATTGAGAGTGTTCACTAGTGAAATTATGATCCCTTGGCCTTGTTTCTAAACATTGAAACACCATTTGCAACTAGATCTGTTACATGTTTGCTTGCTTCCATCTTTTTGCCTTTAGTCTCTCCCACGTCAATAACAAGTCAGAAGCTCTTTTCTGGCGCTGTTACCATTTGTATTTCACTATCTCTTCGCCGAACTAGTGCACCTATACACCTGATAAGTGTATTGGGTGTGTTGGGAACACAAGAGACTTCTTGTATCTTGATTGCAGGGTTTCTTGAGAGGGATACCTTTGACCACTTCCTCCCTGAGTTCGATAAACCTTGGGTAATCCACTTAAGGGAAACTTGCTGCTATTCTATAAACATCTGCACTTGGAGGCCCAACAACTGTCTACAAGAATAGAAGTGCCTAGACATCATATGTATGCAGAGACTTCGACCCCTCAAGCTTCGGTCTCATGGCGTGTCTTTGAATGACATGATGTACAACGAGCGGTACACTGAGTACATCGAGCGGCTAGGCCTCCTCCCTTTCATCACATATGTGATCTGGTCGACGCCAAACCTCAACGCAACTGCTATCACTGCACTTGCCGACCGATGGAGGCCGGAGACGCACACTTTCCACCTTCGGACCGGCGAGATCACCCCTACTCTTCAGGATGTTTCCATGATCTTTGGAATTCCTATCACGGGGGAGCCTCTCTGTACGAGCACAGATTCCGACAGGTGGCGCAATGAGATGGAGCTACTTATTGGAATGGCTCCTAAAGAACTTGAAGATAAGAGCAAAGATAGAGTCCCAACAGGCGCGACATACACGTGGATTGTGGAGAACTTTGCGCATTGTCCGGAGCCAGCCGAGTTTGAGGTGATCGAGACACATGCTCGTGTGTATGTGTGGTATGTCCTTTTTAGGACTCTGTTTGCTGACAGTGGAGGTAGGACCGCTCAGTGGATGTGGCTGAAGGCACTAGCAAACTTTGATAGCAATATCAGCTGGGGTTCGGTGGCTCTTGCCTAGTTGTACCGACAGGTAATCACGGGTGCACTCTACATTCATTTGTACATGTCGACTCCACACATATGCTATCCTGACCTCTTTTTTGTTTACTTGCAGTTGGACGATGCCTGTCATAGGGCAGGCCAAAATGCTGGAATAGGTGGTGCTATGGTTCTTCTCTTAATATGGAGCTGGGAACGCTTACCAGTTGGGAGTCCGAAAGAGGTGGGCCACCATCCTTGGCCATCGTATAATAGAAACCCTCTACGCATCCCCACTTGGGTTTACAAGTGGGACGTGATATCGGAGATGACAAGCGATGTCGATGCCATGTAACTGAAGTACACGAACAAGTCCGATGGGCTTACGCCCGAGTAGGTAGATATTTGTATCTACATCACTCCCCATATTGTTTACCTCACGAGTCAAAATTGATAACAAACATGTTCTTGTGATATGTTGCAGGTGGAGTGGGAGACTTATGGTTATGTGAACGAACTTGGTATTGCTCCCGGGTTTGATCTTAACCTGAAGTGCTTGGAGGAACAATGTCTTTGGCTCATGGGCTGCCCATTGATTTGCATTTGGGTGGTTGAGTATCATATGCCACAGCGGGTGATGAGGCAGTTCAGTTTGTTTTAGTGCAACCCTCCCATGTGGAAGGATACCGACAAGGAGCTTCATAGCTTAGTTAGCATGAGAACTTGTGCCCAATTGTTGTGGATGGTACTAACATAGTTCTTTGTTGTTATGTAGGTTGGACAGGAAGAGGCAGAGGAAGATCAAGAATTGGGATCACCATCATAGGAAGTATGTCATGGAGTTCAACATTTGTGTGCAGCAAGCTCGACAAACGGAATGGAATAGTGGAAGAGTTCATTCCGCAGTTGCATTCAACAACTACGTTCGGTGGTTTCTTTCTAGTACCCGTTTCTCCGTTTGCCCACCCTCCTTTAAGGAAGAAATATTGCAAGAGTCATGTGTGTTCGATGACCTTGCCTACAACAAGTACAATAGGCAGGTCAGGGAGGGGACCGATATCCCGATTTCTTCCTCGCTCAACTTTGCGGTAAAGTTAGCATTATCCTTATATTACTTTCCTTGCCCTCTCATCTCTTTCTTGCCTAACATGTTCTTGTTCTTGACTCTATAGCGAACGGAGATAAAGGAATACGCCGACGATGCCAAGGCGATTCTTTATGACGCCCCTAAGGGAAAAAAGGGAGAAGGCATGATGCGAACCTTCCTTAAGGTACGAATGTGAGACGAGTACTCTTATAGGCCATGTTGTTTTACCGGTTTTGACTTCTCTTGTTATTTGTTACGGTGCTTGGCCCAGAAGACAGAAGATGCGTCAGTTATCTAACCTGCTAGGTTGTCGTGATCCCGAGTACACAACCACATCAAATTCTAGGTCCAAGTCGACTACTGATCCGACGTCCCATCTTCAGGATGACGTTGAGGATGAGACCACGTCGGCGATTCGTTCGGATGATGAGGTACGGGACAACCTTACAATTATTACCTTCATTTAGTGCTTTCAATTTGCCGTACATTTTCTTAGCCATACATTCTTACATGTAGATGCCTCGTATGTAGAATGAGACGGAGGAGGAGTTCCAGATTTGTTCCACATACCTGCTGAAGCCAAGGAAAGAATTCCATCGCTGGACACCGAACGACTTCCATAACAAAGGAAAGGCAAATTTTGTCGAAGACGAGCCGCCATGGAGGTCAAGAGCAACTAGGAGGATGGGAGGTCTATAGTATGATGATGAGTCGGAAGAAGAGGAGGTGACAAAGAAGATACCTCTGAGAAGGGGTCGAGGGCCAACATCGTCATCACCTTCACCCCCATAATCATCATTGTCCTCTTCCAACACTTTGTATTGCTCTTTTGAAATCGGGCTCAATATTTGGGTCAAAGGAGGTTCACTCCATAGATCTTGCTCTACGGGTGGAGGACTCGTATTATCCAATGGGGAGGCAAGACGGTTCAAGTCCAAAGGCAATCGTCAACCTTCTTGGTGGCAAATAGCTCAAGAGCGTTGACTAGTGATTCGGCCACCACCTCCTTGTATGCAAGCCAACGGGCCTCAGCGAGAGGTGAGGAGTGCGGCACCGACGGGCGCAGGGTTAAGTAGCACCTTCGCCTGCGAACACGCAAAACTTCCCACTTCTTTGCCATCAATGCCGACACGAGAACGCAGGCGGCGCCCAATGGGTCACCGTGCCGTATCGTCGCCATTGATGGCGCAGGCTACCACCGGTCAGCCTTCCGCCAGCGCCTCTGAATCGCTGTCGTGGTTGCGTCTGAATCGGTGCCCGCTGGCCGCGTCTGAATCAATGTTGCGGGTCGTGGTGGCTGACGGGTGGGATAGTGACACGCGCAGGCAGGACACCCGCGTTGTCCACGCGCATCCGGTCCGACTTAACCGAGCCCCAGATTAGATGCATGGATGGGTCGAGCCGGACAAGTTTCTCTGGATGGGTCGGACCGCTGGGGCACCACGCATGCCCCGCGCGTCCGCTTGGACAAGTTCGGACACGCTCGAAATGGATGGTTTGGCCCGGAGGAGATGCCCTTAGGGTCCTGGTGAGTGCGCGAGCGGGAGGGTGCGGTCGGTTCTGTGTACCGCAGGCAGGCGGTGTGGCGTGCAGCGCGTGATGGGGTGGTGTGCCATGCTGGGGAGCGGGGATAGTTGACCGCGAGGCAGGGAGGCGGTCGAGATTGGTGAGCATGACAAAGGGGCGTGGGCGACGCTTGGCGCGCGGGATAGCGTGCTCGCGGCGGGCTGCAGCGCGACTGGGAGTAGGCAGGGTCTAGGGTTAGGGTAGTTAGGGTTTTAGGGTTAAGCGGTGTGGTAGGCTGGCTGGTTGGGCCTTCGAGCCTGGCCGGCTGCCTCCCCCGTTTAACAAAAAACATTTTATTATAAGAGATTATAGTTTTTTTTAAAAGACCTTTATATATAGTTTTAGACAAAACAAAATATCTGGACGGATCCAGTTTTATAATAAGACGGGAGATATTTAGAAAATGTAGATATGCTTTTAGAAAGTAGTTTTGGGAAAAATATGCATGATGACATGACGATGCTCAAATGAAATGTGGCATGATGACATGAGCATGTTATCATGATGATGCACAAAATAAAAACAACAAACAATTTTCTAGTAGTGGTTTTTCCCGGGGTGCTACATATAAGCTTAGTAAAGTTAAGTCACTTTCTATGCATGCAAGCATATGGTTTACTTTCTCTTATGGATTATCTCCATATTGGAGTCTTAGGGTTCAGTAATAGACAAGACATTTCCTATCAACCATAGGATCATGTCTATGAATGGCTTGATAGAGATGAGTCACAACTATGGATGTAAACATAGAGTTAAACTTCTCTCTAGATTACTATGACATGCTAAGTATATTCCCTAGCTTGACATAGATTATGAGTCATTCACTTAATTCCCATCAGCATTAAGTAGGAATTATACTCATCAAAATAATTGGATACATGAGATGGCCTCATGGTGGATGGAATTGATGGAATAGTCAAAGGTTAATCCAATGACTTGGATAAGATGATTTGTTGACTAGCTTTAAGTACTTAAAGTGTCACTGCCCTATTACTAATGAGTTGTCAACAAGGTTTACTCCAACTAAGGTGTAGTTAAAGTTACAGGTTTTCCCAACTAAGTTGGTACTAACTTGTGGTATAGAAGTTCAAGTATTATCTTGCTTAAGATCAACTAGGATCCACAGTCAACCTTGGATACTATCAAAGTCAAACATCATCAACTCCCAAAGTGAATTGATGGTGATAATATAGTCTTGACAATTGGTCAACTTGATAGAGATTTGGAATGGATACAGATGTATCCAGGATACTCACCAAGAATCTATTCATACGATGATATTTAAGACATATTAAGTACATATCTCATCCTTGATTATCAAGATTGGGAAGTTTGAATAGAGAAGAATAGATAAGACAAGATTTAGATAAATCAAGGTTTGGTGTATAGACTTGGATGATTAACTTTCTACATGACACTTGTCACTCACAAGTGTTGGTAGAATTAATGAGGTTTAAGATAAGTTAAGAATTATTTTATATTGTTTTGATGGTGTGATCATGTGTCAAGAATTATTCGTCAAATGTATTAAATGAGGTTCATAGAAGGTAAGTTAAGCATCAAGTTTTACTTGCTCTTTGAGGTTGTGGGTGTGTTGATTCACTTTTATTTACAAATTCTACATCTACCCTTCCTAAGATAGAGGTTTACCAAAGTTTATTTCAAAGTTTTAACACTCAACATGATGAACTAGTCATAAATCACCAGCTCAAGTGGAACTTCAATCACTTTGACAAGTTCTATAAAAAAAATTAGGTCCCAGGGATTTTATATGCATGGATATAATGCAAACAACTATATTCTAATTTTTTTCGAGCCTCTCAATTCTACGGGAAATTACAAACGCAAAATATGTGCCGCTGAGGATCATGCGCAGAAAACCGTGTTTTCCGTCCTGTCTGTCAGCCAGATCTCGTGCCAGGGACATAGACGACGTATGCACCCGGTGTGTTAAGGTTACAACCCCGATTTTATGTGTACGCACGTCTACAACACACCAAATGATGTATGTCCCGTCGTACCTGTTGTCCAAATCTAGCGCCCGAGATCGCGAGCGAGAAGTCACTTGCTCAATCTACAAATATATCCACGCAAGCGCGTCTTTTTGCTATGCTTCTTGGTTGTATTGTCATTCTCTAACCTTTTACCCTTTGTTTCTCCATCTTAGATAGGAGATGATGGACAATGCGCGACACGTGAATGACGGTCGTCTGACCGGGCGATTATCCGTTTTGGATTGCAATCGCCCTCGGTGGCATATGGTGTCGTGCGTTTGGATGACTATTCATCCCAAGAGTAGCAGCTTCATGCGCATCAAATGTCGATTTATCTGTTGTTTTTCCTCCAACATTGTAGGACAGGACAGTGATCTCTTTCAGACATACAGAGATGTTCTTTATGCATACATGGTCGACCCAAAATCTATGGCCGCGTCACTGCTTCTGCCGTGGCTGCTAGAGGTGGTTTTGAGACCGTCGATGATCTTCCTACAGAGGACGAAGGGCCGATGACCACGGCAGCATCCGGGAGCAGCTCCGCACATAGCGATGGACACGATAGCAGGTACGTACATGATGATTATTGCGACGTCACCTACTGCCGAGTCAACTAGAGCTTCTTGGAACGACGCGGAAGATCCTATTACGGAGGACATCCACGACGAGAAAGGAAGGCGATTTGCCTAGGAAGTAATTGTCGTTACGCTCTTGCCGACGATGTAATAGTTTTTGTTATATGTAAAAGAGCCTGCAGTTTATAACGAATCAGATGTCATCGGTTCACAATTTTCTATTTCAGTCTTGCTGTGTACTTTGTTCATGTTGAGCTAAATGTAACTTCTATTCTCATATGTTAGATTATTATCCTCTTCTTCTGACGTGTGTTCTGTGTGTTGTTTGTATTGAGTTAAAACGTACATTCTATCCTCATCTGTTGCACTATCCTCTTTAACTTTTGCCAGTCGAGTTGCACAGACATTTTTCTTATCGTTCCTTTCGGTTGGACATTACAATTGCAGTACACGCATGATATGTGCAGTGCTAGCAGTTTTACTATGCTTATTTAGGACAATGCTTTCTTATCTGTGCACTACCCATCGTCCCTTTTTTATGTGATTTGCCTAACTATACTCACACACGTGCCAGAACGCACTTATTATCTTCGCGTGGTATCCTTTTACGTAACGATTTTTAGCTGTGTCCCCGGGACGCAAATAGAAGTCTAGTTTTTGTTAGAAGCCAAAAGAACTTTGCATTCGATCACTCTGTTTTAATGAAAAATGTTGCATCGACCTATTTTTAAAAAAATACATGTTTTTCTATCACTAACCAAACAACTTCTATTGAGTATTCACTCAATTTGAATTTCTGCAGGATTCAACACTGGCTTGACACCCAATTCACCCAATTCTATATTTTCCCTATGCTTGCATATCTTTAATCATGCTAACCAAAGAGGTCCCAACTACATCCATTCTTCAAACATACAACTTTGACCATTATGAAATGCTAACAAAATTTCAATAGTACTTAAACAATCCAATGTTATGTCTTTTTTTTTGCGCAAATGTTATGTCTTTTCATGCTCAACATAAATATTTTCATACATTGCGAGTCAAAGTAATGTACTCCCTTCGAGTCAAAGTATGCACAATTTATAACTTAACTGTTAGGAATTGCGTGATGTAACATTTCGTTCAACAACCTTTGCTTTGGTTAAATTATTCTCTGACTTAAGCATGAGATAAAGGACGGACTCTCAGCGTTTTGAGCAGCAGCGTATGCGCGTGGTGTGTTTCTTTCCTCACTGACATGTGGACCTTTTTTTTAGGGCCCGTCTGTCAACCACTTGGGTGTGTTTTTTGTGGGTGATAAAGGACGGGCAGCAGTGTGTGTCCTTTCTCTCTGCTTTCGATGGTGTTTCTTCCCTCACTGACATGTGGATTTTTTTTAGAACCCTGACTGTCAACCACTTGGGTGCGTTTTTAATAGTGATAAAAGACGGCGTTTTGAGCAAGTGTGTCCTTTCTCTCTGCCTCGTGTTGGGTTTGTTTGGTCGTGCGGATTGGACAGCTGTTGGGGATGGGAATTTGGCCTGCTGTCTTTTTTATCTGTTTGATATGTGGACCGCTTGTTTAGAGCCCGGTCTGTCAGCCACCTTGTAAAAGTTTAAGCGTGGTGTTCACGGCGAGCGTTCAGGGCACTTGCAGAGCGTTGGGTCCTTGGGGTCTTGGTTTTATTTTTATCGTGGTGAGTCACGAGTCTACAGCAAGTTTGCATGTCTTCCACGTGCCCTTCTAATAACTCGCGAGCCCCTTCTCAAGAATTCCCGGACCGCCACGTGTTCTCGATTTCCTCCGCCACTACTCCCCTAATTCCGATTTGCCATCGCGACCGGCAGTTCGTCTGCTGGTTCTTGATGACAGGCACCGGTGTGGAGGCGGCGGCGGTGAGGGCGATGGAAGCACGAGGAGCCCTTCCACGCCGGCATCGAGGATCTCCTAGCCAAGCTGAAGGGCCACCTGTTGGCACCGCGGACCGCCATGGCGTGCCCCGTCCTCTGCTATCCCCATTCTCGCCGCCTAAAGCCGCTGGCCTCATCTCCTTTCCAAGGAGGTCAAGCGGTGGAGGACCTCTCCTTCCCGATGTGGTGCCTCCATGGGAGGAGTCTACACCGCTATCCCCATGGTGAGTCCTCTCTTTCTCTCTCTGTCTTGTGTATATGACGGAGATTACCATTACGCGACCTGCCGTGTTCGTCGGACATGCCAGATAGGGGGGTGAGAAGCAGCAACGCCACACGTCCCAGGCGACAAGCCGAGCCACCACAGGGTTGGCTTATGCCATGGCCGGCACGCAGGATTTTGGCAAGTAATGTAACTCTAGAGACTCCATGTTGTCTTTATTCACATCCAATTATTTTCTATACTCTGATTTAGTATAGAGGATTGATCTAAAATACTCCATTGTTTAGCTAAAATTGTTCATCTCTCACAAACCTGTGGTTGAGAACATGTTGCTACATTCAGGACATGTTTCTGCTAATTTGACCACACATTATCTCTTTTATTTGGGAGTAGTTCTGTCCCTCCATAATCGAAGCTTGGTGTGAGGTCTACTCCTTCCTGGATTACATGTCCCGTTGTTTATCATTCTTATGCAAATAATTCATGTGCGGGCTACCTTGGCTATTGCCACCATTCATGAACTACCGTCGCGCAATCTGCAATAAGTTTGTGTCCGCACCACGATCTCTCTCTCTAAGTACTAAACAACGAGTAACAATATGGACACTCAATAACCAATATAATGCTCATCTTCGTATTGATGCCATGTTATATGAGATTTAGATACAAGCTGAAGATGCATGTTTGCTCTACTAAAGCATTTGTCATGAAATCATCATAATGAGTTAGCTGAACAATCTAGCAAGACCAGCGCTATTTAATTAGATGTGTGTGACCATGGCATGATGAATTTCTAAGAACCTAGAGTCATGGCAATGGATAACTTACTATCCTTTTCCCTGGGTCTCTTCGCTGCTTTGACCGAGACGGCCGGGTTGGGTTTCTTGTGTTGTGTCTGTGCGGCAGCGGGTTTCTTGGCGATGTTGTTGGGTTTCTTGTGCTGGGTCTGTGTGGTGGCGGGTTTTCGACGGCTCATGTAAGACATTCGTGTAACTTCTACATTGTTTCCTCCTGTTTATATTTTTTTGCTACAAATTATCACTTCATACAGAGAGAAAATGCATGATTTGAAACCGTTAGTGTTAATTTTTTAATTCACAATCCAGTGAACTTGGTTTCTATGATCTGAAAGCTAATTCAATGAATATCTCTTTGGTTTTTAGGATCGCCATGAAATTAAGTGTGTCTGAGTAGTTCAGTCACCCATGCAAAATAGAACTTAGATGTAATATACTCAAATATTTTTCTATATCTTTTTGTTGTTCAACATTTCAGTTATAAGTACACACCATTTCAAACATGTCGATAGCGGCAGTTTTAATAATGATTTCATGAGTGGTCGATGAAATTTAGTAATCAATTGTAGTATGAAACTAAAAGACAGTTGTTTTCAAATTTCTACATGTGTCCTTTTATTGTAAAATATTGTAGTCATTTTTTAGATGACATGTTTGAAAGCATGCACCATATACAATTAGTTTTTTTCTTTAACTCGACACCCATGGACCAATGCAGTACCTCTGCACAATTATTATTTTTGAATGCATACCCAAAGTAGCCCCATGCAGTCCGTGCATTATTTTGTTACTACCATATGTCTTATTATTATTGTTACTACCATATGTCTTATTATTATCTTGAGTAATAGATTTACATGAAACGGTGTGCTCAAGGAATGGACAGGTGAAGCAATAAGTTTTCAGCTGATGATTAGTAAGATGTAAAAAGCTAAGGTCAAATATCTAGAAGTTCAGAAGGCTCCCATCTTTAGTCTCTATGACCTGAGTTTCTGAGAAAGATCACTAGACAAAACGTGTTTGTGATTCACTAAGTAAATTGGAGTATTTCTATATGCATAATGCTTTGATATGTTTGTTTGGTACCGACCCAGAATTTTAAAACTATAGGTATTATGTAGCCGTTTACACTAAATAAATTCATTGCCATGTGAATTTGGCGCTGAACCTTGGATGTTGGTAGGTCGGATAATTGCTTTTTCTTCTTACCGAGTGGTGCTAATAGGGTATTTGAAGGCACACACACTTGACATGGAGCCAACAAAATTCTACTGATGCAGTATTCTGATTACGGATCCCACTTGTTCCTTGGTTCATTGTTATTTTTTGATCAGTGTATCACTTATAACCTTGGTGTAAAATGGGTAAAATGGGTATAAGGCTATTAGATGTATGTATTAGATATATGGTTCATAATAATTGCATCAAGAATTGTCAAAAATTGGTTTCTGCCGAGAGATTACCGTGCTGGAGTGAGAAGCACATGCAAGTCTACCACATGTATCACACGGTGTCAAAACAGATGTAGGCGGCGAGGCGAAGCTCGCCTATCCATCTAGTTTATTTTAAAACTAACCTAGTTATCGAGCCTAGCTAATATCTCAGGATTTTTTCTTACATTACCAGTACATTATGCTTTTACCAAGAACACATACCAACATGACATGTTTCTTTACCTAATCTGAGGTTTTCTTACACAGTGTACCAGATTTAAACACCTACTATTCCAGATTTAATCTGAGGTTCACGCACTCGTGTTGTGCAAATTGTGGCGTCGTGAATGTTCATTTGCACGGGCAATATATCAGCTACTTGCAAATGTTGTGGTCCGCTTTGTCTGATGCAGAAGGCTGGCAAGCCAAGATACACTTTAATCCCCATGCTAGAGCCTAGCAGTGGCATGAGCGTAGTCAAATAATATTGTTTCTATAAATGCATGTTGAGAAATATTTTTTTTTTGTCAAAATGTTGAAAAACCTGACACGTCCTTATTCTATCAAGGTTTCAGTTCTATTTCGTCTACAGGTACAGGGAAAGGTAAGAAACGTTAGAATAACATATACTGTGAACATATCTCTTTCGTATCAGAAATTGATGACGATAGGAAGGAAAGAAACACCCTATAGGGCCGTAAACATACCCGAATATCGTTGGTCAATTTCGAAGGGAATACAACCGGTTGTGATTGCATTTCCTACCTTTTACAACAGCAATGTCATTTATAACATTCCAATTTCTAGGGGGGTAGACCAAGTTATTTGCGTCAACAGATCTTTACCTTTCTTTTGCATCCCATAATCTGAACAGTCACGAACATAATGGGCTATATACGTCCAAAGGTTCATCCAGCGAACAAACAAATACTCCCATCTTATTCTAGGTCCCCTAGCGTATCACCGCATCCCCTTCTCCACAACTTTGTCAAATCTTGTCTTTGCAATGGAGGAAGTCGGCGTCCTGATTGTCGGTGCTGGACCGGCAGGCCTCGCGACAGCGGCATGCCTTACTCAATTCTCCATTCCCTATGTCATCGTCGAGCGTGAGAGCTGCAGTGCGTCACTTTGGAGGAACCGTGCGTATGATCGCCTGAAGCTGCATCTTGCAAAGGAATTCTGTGAGTTACCGCACATGTCATACCCGGCAGATGCACCAACATACATACCAAAAACTCTATTTGTCAAGTACTTGGATGACTATATTGAGCGTTTCAATATTCAACCCAACTATCTCACCAGCGTGGATTCATCCACATATGACAATGATAAGAAGTGTTGGTCCATAGTGGCTCATGACATGGCGGGGTGCACAGCAATCAATTTCATTGCAAAGTTTCTTGTTGTGGCAAGTGGTGAAAATAGTGCAGAGAACATACCGGTAATCCCTGGACTTCAAAGTTTTCCGGGTGAGGCCATGCACTCGTCAAGATACAAGTCAGGCAAGAGCTTCTCCGGTAAGAGTGTGTTGGTCATTGGATCTGGCAACTCCGGGATGGAGATCGCTTACGATCTTGCGACCCATGGTGCCAATACTTCGATTGTTATACGAAGCCCGGTATGTGCACTATATATTTTATCTGGTAATAGGGATACAATTTGTTAATATTATTACCACTAGACTAGATCTTGCATGCTCCAAAAGATGTGTGACCTGTTCTGTGGTTGCAGATTCATGTAATGACAAAGGCACTAATTCGGTTGGGGATGACACTAGCCCACCGTGTTCCACTGAATTTAGTGGACAACCTCCTTGTTGCGGCGGCAAAATTCGTATTTGGAGATCTATCAAGGCATGGCATCACAATGCCAAAAGTGGGTCCAATGATACTCAAGTCAAAAACAGGCCGATCTGCTGTGATTGATGTTGGCACTGTTGGGTTAATAAAACAAGGCATTATCCAAGTAAGCATATTGTCAGACATGATATGAACCTATATATAACAGTTTTGTATTTACTATGTCAGGTCATTAATATTTTCTTTACCTCTCATAGGTTCAAGGAAGCATTAGTAAGATCATGGGCAATGTTGTTAAATTTCAGTGCGGGAAGGAAATCTCATTTGACGCAATTGTGTTTGCGACTGGATACAAAAGCAGGGCAAATAGGTGGCTCAAGGTACTAACATTGATTTCTGAATTTGCCTAAGTCGGATTACTTTTTGTGTGTTAAATCTTCTAACTAAGCTATATGTTGTTTATGAGCACAGAATGGTGAGAGCATGTTAAATGACAATGGGCTGCCGGCCAAAGAATATCCGAACCATTGGAAAGGTGAAAACAGGCTCTACTGTGCTGGGTTGGCGAGGAGAGGATTGGCTAGTATTGCTGTGGATGCCAAGAATATCGCCAACGACATTAAATCTGTGATAGACTCTATGTCAGGCTAAATTAGCTTCGCCATGTAGTTTAATAAGGCCAGATGTGTTAGACTATCGATATATTAAGAGCATCTTCGTGCCAAGGCTCGTATGTGCTAGGGGAGTAAAAGTTCTGCTCTTGTATACTGTCAACAAGGGCCTTCTAGTTCTTCTCCTGTTGTGCAAAAGAGCTTAGTAACTTTTGTTGAACTTATAGTTGTCTACATTATTCTACTCGTTACTTCAATATATACATGGAGAAATCCTGGTGCCAGTAGTGTACTAGAGCAAGTCCAGCCTAGCTATATCGGTCAGTCACCAAATCGAAATTAGATGACTATGGGGGAAAAGGCCATCCAACCCATTCACCAACGCACAATGCAAAACTAGAGAACAACCAAAATTCCTCCCCGTGTGAGCCAAATTTGCGAACCTGGGGAAGAGTAACCAAATCGCGAAGCTGGTCTCGCTGCCGCCGCCGGTAGGAAAGTTCTTCCGTCTTGTATTTCCTCCTTGATCTGCCAGCCCGCGCCGTCACGTTGTTCTGCCACACCGCGCCGCGTCCGGTCTGAAAAAAAAAAGGAGTCCGGTCTGAAAAAAAAAACGGAGTACAGTGAGGCGGAGGTTGCCCGATGGACGCTCGATTTGGTGGTGTGTGGGCACTGGACAGACGAGGGGGTCGAGAGAGGGGAGGTGGCCGGCTCGTGCTAGCTGCTGCTGTGCTAGCTCCTGATTCGATAGGATTGATGAAAATCTTGAAATGGGGAGAGAAGAGAGGTCGGAGATTTGCGACAGAAATGAGACGGAGGGACTGACCGACTGAGAAAAGGGAAAGTGAAGAGTGACGGAGGGACTGAGAAAAGGGAAAGTGAGGAGTGTGAGAATATGCGATCGTATCATGTTTATATAGTATATTGTTATATTTTGTATTTTTTATATGTGACCATACTGTATGAGATTAGAATTCTTCTTATAATTCTCCTATATAACGAGCAATACAAGGCACCATTATGTGTGACTTTTCATATTTTACATGGTATCAGATGCAAAACCCTAACCGGATCGCGTTGCCCCTGCTTCCGCCGCCGTCGCCGCCTCTCTTGGAGCCATGGGCGACGAAGCTACACGGGCCGTGCAGGCCGCTAAGGAGAAGGAAGATCGTGAGGCTCACGAGGCCGCCGACGCCAAGGCCAAGCTGGCCCTCGCCACTGCCCCCTCCTCTAGCGCGGGGCCCTTCTCGCTCACTTCCCTGCATGCCCAAGCCTTCGGCCTCCACTCCATCAAGGGGCACGTACCAGTCGAGCTGGCTCTCGACACCGGCGGTCATCGCCAATGGAGCACCTTCTTTGGTACCACCCTCCGCAAGTACGCGCTTCTCGACCACGTCGACGCGCCCGCTTCGATCGATCCAACTCCGGATTGGTCCTTGTTGGATGCCATAGTGGTCTCGTGGCTCTACGGATCCGTCTCCCTCGTACTCCTCGACGCCGTCATGACGCCGGGTGAATATCCTCTTGTCGTCGATCTGTGGACAAGCATCGATGTCCTCTTCAACGACCACAAGATCAATCGCCAGCTCCACCTCTCCACCGAGCTCGGTGAGATCAAGATGGGCGAACTTTCCATGACCGAGTACCTGAAGAAGATCGAGGCCCTCGCCGATGGTCTAGAAGATCTCGGAGCACCGGAAGAAGATGCCAAGTTTGTGATCAACTGCCTCAATGGCCTCTCTGAACCGTACGAGCACGTCGCCGACTTGATCTCCCTCATGCCCGAGATCACCTTCGAAAAGTGATGTTCTCTCCTCGCGCTCCAAGATATGAAGCGCAAAACTCGCAGAGCTCGCAACTCCGACACGGCTCTCTTCATTGACAGCGCCAACCCTGGCAAAGGCAACGACAACCGCTACAAGAAGAAGAAGGTTGCGGCCGAGGCCGCCAAGGAGGGCGCTATCGTTCAGCACCAGGCCCCTTCTGAAAGAGCATGTGAGCCCCATGTGTGGTTTTGATAATTAATAACAATCTCTATGGACTAATGTTTGCAGCGAATTACACTTGTAGGAATAGTCCATTGGCATCACTTGGAGCATGTGTTGGCTTCTAGGTAGAAGAAATGAAGAAGAATAAGAAGAAGAAATAAAATAAGATCAAGGGTGTATTGAGGAAGAAGATAGAGTTCATCATATGTATCCTCAAGACATCATCCAAATGGAGTTAGAAGAAATATTGTGCAAGCTAAATATGTGCCATATCTAGAAGATCTCATGCTTGAAGCTTGCCATCCTCGATGATCATGGATCGATGAAGACAAGGTAAAAGTAAAGGTTTCCCCATGTTCTATGGGGGAGGAACTTGCAAGTCTTCATCAAGTGAGTGCGTACAAGAGCAATCAAGAAAGGTGTTCCATCTTGAGGAGGACAAGATCGTCTACATCAAGATCAAGTGGAATATGCGCAAGGCAAAGGTATGATCTTGATAGGGTTTCCTTCTTACCGGTCTCGTGGTGTTAGTTGGGGAGATTGGTTTATAGGATAGATAACCATACTATCAAGAGGGTCTCTCAAGTGAGTAACTCGATCATATCTTTCCGAGAGAGATGAAACCTTTGCATACTTAGCATCGTCCTTTCTTGGTTGTTATTTGTATGTTATCCATGTGAGGTTCTAGAGCTTGTGGTAATATTCATAACAAGCTCTAGTTCATCCAAAACGGATTTTCCTTTTATATCTTATTGCGTTTTTGATCCTTGAGGTTTTCCAGTTTCTCACCAAGGGAGGTATCTCACATTATAATACATGAAATGTTCTCACTTGGTGGTATCCAATATTTTCGGGTAGCTCTTGTCGTTCCCTTTCCAACAAAATTGGCTTCGGGTCAATCGAAGTTTCCAAACTCTAGATATCGCCATTTGAAGTTTGTCTCTTATTTGGTTAAGACCGGAATCTCCGGTGTGCAAACACCGGAGTCTTTGGTGTGGACCGGAGTTTCTCCCAATGTCTCCGGAGGGGCCTCCAGAAATCTGCCCAGGACGTACTACATGGGGGTCCGGAGATCAACCGGAGACGGTCCAGAGTCTCCGGTGCAAGCATCAGACCGGAGTCTCCGGTGTGGCTAGACCGGAGTCTTTGAAGAGTTTCCGGAGGAGATTTTCCCAGGGCCGCTGGGTCATTCAGTATGGTGGTCCGAAGCTCAGTACGGAGATTGTCCGGAGTCTCCGGTCTGACAATTCCCCAATGGGCAGAAAACAGTCAGAAATCAGTGGGACTATATAAAGGGCCCTTCTTCCCCAATGGACACCGCTCGAGTTTTACAAGCTTTCTCCTCCATTCTTGACCCTCTAGAGAATGCTCCCCTTCAATCCCTCCCTTGATTCTTGCATATACTTTAGGGATTTGAAAGAGGAGATCTAGATCTACAATCCCACCAATCAATCTCTCCTCTAAGATAGGTGAACATCTTGGGATCTAGATCTTGGAGTCTTTTGTGGATTCCCTCCATTGTTCTTCCTCTTCTTCCCCCACAAGATTTTGTAGCTTTGGTGAAATTTGGGAGAGAAGGATTTGAGCACTTCTTGTGTTCTTGCCATTGCATTTGGTGCATCGGTTTGAGTTCTCGGTGTGGATTCGATTGAGTGAAAGGTGAGAAGCTTTTTACTCTTGGGTTCTTGGATCCCTAGACGGTTTGGTGGTTTTGCAGGTTCTTGGATTACTTGGGCCTCCAGTTAAGTTGTGGAGCTTTCCCAAGCTTGTTTGTTGGGAGCCTCCAATTGAGTTGTGGAGAATTGCCCCAACCTTGTGAGGGATTCCGAATTGTGATGACCCACAAGTATAGGGGATTACAACAGTCTTCGAGGGTAGTATAACCCAATTTATTGATTCGACACAAGGGGAGCCAAAGAATACTTGAAAGCCTTAACAACTGAGTTGTCAATTCAGCTGCACCTGGAAATAGTTCTTGCTCACAGAAGTTTATCAGTAGCAACAGTTTGAAGTAGCAATAGAAAAGCAACAACAGAAGTGAAATAGGAGAAATAGTAATAGTAGCAACAAACAGTAGGATATGAGAGCGGTAGGCATAGGGATGGATGGACGGGCGTTGCATGGACGAGTCTAAACATGTAACTTCAAGATCTAGGGCATTGCAAATAAATAAGAATAAGCATCCAATACTAAACAATCATAGGCATGTGCTCCATATATAGTCATGTGTGCTCGCAATGAGAACTTGCACAACATCTTTTGTCCTGCCAGCCCGTTGCAGCGGGGACTCAAGGGAACTATTGGCAATTAAGGTGCTCCTTTTAATAGAGCACCGGAGCAAAGCATTAACAATCCGTGAACACATGTGATCCTCACATCACAGCCATCCCTCTAGTTGTCCCAATTTCTGTCACTTCGGGGCCTTTGGATCCGGACAATGATATGTGTACGCAACTTGCAGATAAGGTCACAAACAATACTATCATAATGATTCAATAATAAGTTCAGATCTAAGATCATGCACTCGGGCCCTAGTGACAAGCATTAAGCATAACAAGTTGCAACAAAGTCAAATAGCACTAATAGAGATACTAGGAACCATGCCCTAACAATCTTATTCGATTACATGATAGAACTCATCCAATCCCTACCATCCCCATAGCATATAGCGGGGGATTACTCACTCATGGATGAGGGAAACATGGATGGTTGATGGAGAGGCATTGGTGATGACGATGGCGATGATCCTCTCCAAATTCCCCGTCCCGGCAGGGTGCCAGAACGGAGTTTTTGGTTCCGAATCACGGTTTCTGGTGGTGGAAGTGCAGCGGAACTCTTTCTGGAAAAACGTTGAACCCCCCCTATGTTTTAGGTCAAGAGGCGTCTTATAGGCGAAGAGGGAGGCCGAGGGGGTTCCTGAGGTGGCCACACCCCCCAGGCACGGCCTAGGCCCACCCGCGCGGCAGGGGTGTGGGCCCCTTAGGCCTCCACTCTGTCTCGTACTCTGGCTCCGTGGATCTTTTGGTGAAATAGGATTTTTGGCATATTTTCCGGAACTTTCCTGATAGTTGATTTTCTGCACAAAAACTAGACACCAAGGTAATTATGCTGAAAACAGTGTCAGTCCGTGTTAGTTGTATTCAAATCACACAATTTTAGAAGAGAAACAATAGCAAAAGTGTTCGGGAAAGCAGATACGTTTTGGACGTATCAACTCCCCCAAGCTTAGCTTATTGCTTGTCCTCAAGTAATTCAGTTGAAAACTAAGTGCGATAAAAGAACTTTCACGAACAAATTTGCTTCATATGATGTATATATTCTCAGCACAGGAGTAGATACTTAAACCATTTATAATAAGAAGTATGCAACTAAGTCTACTCAATAGTCATTGCAAGCTATGAAGAGAAACCAACTCAATAATAATAAGTACCATGAAACATAAACATAAGCAACATTGCAATGCTCATAAAAAGGTATGATAGAGTGGTATCTCGCTTGCCTTTGTTTGTAGAGCACAATATAAATGCCAAGGCACCTCTGAAGTTCAAGTGAAGACTAGAAGTAAAGATATCAGAGATACAAGCATCATAGTCATGACATAATTAACCAAGTTTTGAGACAAATACAAGAATGACAACTATGCTCTCAAAAAGGTGCTCATAGAATAAGTGGTGACTCAACAAGGAAGTGAAAGGGTTTTGAAAAGTTTGAAAGGCTTCCAAATGCTGAAAGTAAGGCACATTTATATGGTTAAGATGAAAGTGAGGTCCAATATGAGTTATATGCTTGACATACCATAAACTGGAAATCTCATGTCCCTTGAGTACGATGGTCGCTCCTCATGCTACTCAACTTTAGTTACCTGTAAGTGTTGGAATTATGCCCTAGAGGAATAATAAAGATGTTATTATTATAATTCTTGTTCATGATAATGTTTATATTCCATGCTATAATTGTATTAAGCGGAAACTTTAATACTTGTGTGGTTTGTGAACAACACCGTGTCCCTAGTACGCCTCTATGGACTAGCTCATTGATTAATGATGGTTAAGGTTTCCTAACCATGGACATGAGTTGTCGATTAATAATGAGATCATATCATTGGGAGAATGATATCATGGACAGACCCAAACTAAGCGAAGCAATTAGATCGTGTCATCGTGTTCGTCTTTGCGAAGATTTTCTTATGTCAAATATTGTATTCCTTAGACCATGAGATAATACAACTCCCTGGTATCGGAAGAAAGCTTTGAGGTCATCAAACGTCATCCTATGAGAGGGTGATCATAAAGGTGTCTCTCAGGTGATCGGAAAGTATCTGTTGGGTTGTATGTATCGAGATGGGATTTGTCCCTCCCAAGTCGGAGAGATATACTTCGGGCCCACTCGGTGATCGATATCAACACCGCTTGCAAGCATGTGGTTAAGGAGTTAATCACAAAGTGATATCGGATTACAGAACGAGTAAAGTACTTGCTGTGAACGAGATTGAACTAGGTATGACTGCATGACGATCGAATCTCGCAAGTAAAATATCGTGAGACGAAGGAATATATATATGGGATTGATTGAATCCTAGCATCATGGTTCATCCGATATGATCATCGATGAATGTGGGAGTCAATATGGGTTTCAGACTTGTTGATTATTGATAGAAGATCATATGCATATTCTCGAACCCGAGGTCACACTTAACGTGTCTCGGCTAGGATAGATTGGATAATTGGTTTATAAGTTTTTGTTCGAGTCTCGGATGGGATCCGGGACATCACGAGGTTCCGGAGTGGTCCGGAGAATAAGATTCATATAAAGCAGTGCAGTTTTTGGAGTTCGGAATTGTTCCGGGTTAATCGGTATTGTACCGGAAGCTTCTAGAACCTTCCGGAAGGGGACCAACGTGGCCACACCTTCCGGGAGGGGGCATGGGCCTATGAGGGAGTGCCCTGGCCGCTTTGGGCCAGGGGCACAAGGCCCCATAGGGCCCAGCCGGCCAAGAGGGTTTAAACCCTAGATAGAGCTTCTAGAAAGGGGGGGGGGGTTTCCTTGCCCCCCACTCCTTCTCCTTGGACGCCGGCCTTGGCTTGGGGGAGGGGGCTAGGGTTGCCGCCCCACCCCTCTATATAAAGAGGGCTGGGGGCGCACCATCCCCCACACCTTCCCCTCCAACCCTAGCCGCCCTGCTGCCCTCCTCTCTCTCTCCCTCCCGACTGCGTGTAGGCGAAGCCCTGCTGCAGAAACTCTCCACCATATACACCACGCCGTCGTGTTGTAGATCCAATCCGTCTCTCCACCATACTTGCTGGACCGAGGAAGGAGGAGACGTCGAGGTGCTGCACGTGTGCATCTCACGGAGGCACCGCCACTTGTGGTGCTAGATCGGATCGGATCGCGAGGAGGAGAAGCGAGTATGACTACATCACCCACGCGTTAACGAGCGTTCAGTCTTGAATCTTCAAGGGTATGAAGATCTAATCCAATCTCTCTCGTTGTTTGCATCTCCTAGATTAGATCTTGGCTTTCCCTCTGTTCGCATCCGTAGAAAATTTTGATTTACTATGCCGCGAAACCCTTAAGTGGTATCAGAGCTAGATCTATGCGTAGATGTGTTTCACGAGTAGAACGCAACATGGTTGTTGCGGGCGTTGATGTTTTCTGTTGCAAGCCTCTTGTTTGTGTTCTTCTTATGACGCGGGATAGTGAGATTGAAGCGGTCTAGGCCAACCTTACGCGACGTTGTCCTTTTATGTATCTTATTATGCTTAGATCGCGACGGTAGCATTATAAGATGATTACTCACTTAAAGATCAAGATAAAAACTGTGTTCTCCCCAAGTATGCACCGTTGCGAAAGTTCGTCGTGTCCAAGCATCACGTGATGATCGGGTTCTATAGACTCTACGCTCACATACAACGGGTGCAAGACAGTTTTGCACACGCGGAGATACTTGGGTCTAACTTGACGAGTCTAGCATGTACAGACATGGCCTCGGAACACATGAACCGAAAGGTTAAGCATGAGTCATATGAATGATATGATCGACACTTCGTTGTCCACCATTTAAACCACATCTCTTCTCGTGAAGATCGGATTAGGTGTGGTGAATTTGGATCGTGTTCACTAAACAACTTGAGGGATGTTGAATTTAGTGGGAGTTCATCTAGTAATTTGATTAAAAGTTGAACTAGTTATCATGAACATAGTCCAATTTGTACTTGCAAATACTGTAGATCAAATGGCTAAGTCCAACTTCAACTTCAACGTTTTTGCTGAGAAGGAAAAGCTTAAAAACAATGGGTCTAACTTCACCAACTGGTTCCGCAATCTGAGAATCATTCTCTCTGGCGGTCAAAAGGACTATGTCCTTGAAAGTGCGTTAGGTGACACCCTGCATCGCTACTGCGATCGATGAGAAAGCTGTCTATCGATCAAGAAAGATGATTATGGTGTGATTAAGAGCACCATGTTGTTTGCTATGGAATCGGACATTCAAAATCGTTTGAAGACTATCCCGGCCCTTTGAGATTCTCGAGAGCCGAAAACCATGTTTCGACTCAAGCCCGCTCGAGAGATATGAGATCTCCGAAGTTCTTTAACCGCAAGATGGAGGAAGGAGTTCCATTAGTGAGCACGCCATTAAGATGTCGGGCTCAACGCCTTGAGCAACTGGAAGCAAGATTCCAAAGGAGCTCAAGATTGACAGGTTCTGCAATCACTCCTCCCAGCTACAAAAGTTTTGTAGTGACTCATAATCAGATTGGTTCCATCGATACGATCACCGAGATCTTCGCAAAGTCAAGGCCGCAGAAGTGGACATCAAAAAGGATAATCATGTGTTGATGGTCAACAAGCCCACCTTTAAGAAAGGTAAGGGAGCAAAGAAGCCCTTCAAGAAGGGCGGCGTCGAGCGCACTGCCCCTGATGAGAAGAAGCTCAAGTCTGGTCCTAAGCCGGACACTGAGTGCTTCTATTGCAAGGACAAGGGTCACCGAAGCGAATCGTCCAAGTACTTAGTGAACAAGAAGGCTGGCACCATCAAAGGTATATTTGATATACATGTTATTGATGTTTTCCTTACTAGCCCTCGTTGTAGTGCACAGGTATTTGATATCGTTCAGTTGCTAATATTTGTAACTCGAAACAGGAGCTACGGAATAGACGGCAGCTTGCGAGGGATGAGGTGACGATGCGCGTTGGCAACGGATCAAGAGTTGATGTGATGGCCGTCGGCACGCTCTCCTTAGTTTTACCTTCGGGATTAGTTTTAAACCTCAATAAATGTTATTATGTGCCTGCGTTGAGCATGAACATTATTTCTGGATCTTGTTTATTGCAAGACGGTTATTCATTTAAATCGGAGAATAATGGTTGTTCTATTTATATGAGTAACATCTTTTATGGTCATGCACCTATTGTGAATGGTTTATTTCTTCTAAATCTCGAAAGGGATGAAACACACATCCATAACATTGAGGCTAAGAGATGCAAAGTAGATAGTGATAATACTACTTATTTGTGGCACTGTCGTCTAGGTCATATTGGTGTAAAGCGCATGAAGAAACTCCATTCTGATGGACTTTTGGAGTCCCTTGATTTTGAATCATTTGACACATGCGAACCATGCCTCATGGGCAAGATGATCAAAACCCCGTTCTCCGGTATGATGGAGCGAGCAACGGACTTGTTGGAAATCATACATACCAATGTATGCGGACCGATGAGTGTTTCGACGCGCGGTGGATATCGCTATTTTCTCACTTTTACCGATGATTTAAGTAGATATGGGTATATATATTTAATGAAACATAAATCTGAAACGTTTGAAAAGTTCAAAGAATTTTAGAATGAAGTGGAGAACCATCGTAACAGAAAGATTAAGTTTCTACGATCCGATCGTGGAGGTGAATATTTGAGTTATGATTTTCTCACGCATCTTAAAGCAAATGGAATCGTTTCACAACTCACGCCACCCGGAACACCACAACGCAATGGTGTGTCTGAACGCCGGAATCGAACCTTATTAGATATGGTCCGATCAATGATGTCTCTTACTGATTTGCCGTTATCATTTTGGGGTTATGCATTAGAAACCGCTGCATTCACTTTAAATAGGGCACCATCCAAATCCGTTGAGATGACACCGTATGAACTATGGTTTGGTGCTAAACCTAAGTTGTCGTTTCTTAAAGTTTGGGGATGCAAAGCTTACGTCAAGAAGTTGATGCCGGACAAGCTCGAACCCAAAGCGGAGAAATGCGTCTTCATAGGATACCCTAAGGAAACTATTGGGTATACCTTCTATCACAGAATCGAAGGCAAAGTGTTTGTCCCAAAGAACGGTTCCTTTCTTGATAAGGAGTTTCTCTCGAAAGAAGTGAGTGGGAGGAAAGTAGAGCTAGACGAGGTTATTGAACCTTCTCTTGAGTTGGAGAGTAGCGCAGCACCTGAAATTGTTCCAGGTCACTGCACCAACAATAGAGGAAGCTAATGACAAAGATCATGAAGCTTCGGACGATGCTGCTACTGAACGTCGCAGGTCGACAAGGTCGCGTGCCCCTCCTGAGTGGTACGGCAACCCTGTCTTGAATGTCTTGTTAGTAGAATATAGTGAACCTACGAACTATGAGGAAGCGTGTGGCATCCCGCAAAACCACTACTAGAAAATCGCGTTGAATTTGTGCATTGCATCGTCATCATCATGCATTGGTTGCCAAAACTCCTTTTGCAAAGCCCGTTTGTTTTCTAAAACGCCCCATCTTTATTCAAACGCCAAACCCCGGGGCTCCGGAGTATTTTTGTTTTGTTGCTATCGGGTTGCAAACGGCCCAATTAAATTAAATAAGAGTTTTAATTATTTTTAGTGGGGGCAGTCGAACGGGCCAACCCGACCCGAACGACCACCCCCGTATAAACAGATCGGTCCACCTAACCCGCCCTGTAAAAATCCTAGACCTACCCAGCTATCTACCCAACCCAACCAGCCACATCACTCTGGCCAATCAAACCTCGCCACCTCATCTCCCCCCTCTCCCTCACCCAATCACCCTCTGCCACCTAATCCTAACCCAAATCCTAACCCACTCTCTATCTCTCCTGCCAACACAACACACGCCACGCAACACCCAGCCACACACGCGCCAGACACACCCTCCCTGCCCCGCGTGGCCCCACCACCTGGGCCCCACCCGGTCCCCCCACCTACCGCGACCCCCCCACGTGTCCCCACGCGCCCGGCCTCCCTCCCCTGTGCTTCTTCCACCTACCGCGCCCAGGTCCCCCGCTCAACCACCTCCTCCTCCGCCGCCCGCAGTCTCCCAAGCTCGCTCCGCCGTGCTCCTCGGCCCCCATCTCCGCCTGCTGCTCTCCGCCTCCACCCGACGCAGCCCGGCCACTGGCTGCGCCTCCCTCACCTCGCTCACCTCCCCCACCACCTCAGCCGCCCTGCGGCGCCGCCACTGCCGCCTCACTGACCTCGCTGTCCGCCGCCGAGCCTCCTCGTCTCACAGACGCTCTCAACCGCAGCCGCCTCGCCCGCTGGCCGCCGCCTCCATCCCCGCCGCCCACCCGACGCCCTCCGCCCGGAGCTCTTCGGCCTCGCCACGCGCCCGACCCCGTGCGGCCTCCTAGCACCGGCCCTAGCACCGCCGACCAGCGCCCAGCGACCTCGCCGCCAGGCCTCGCCAGGAGCTCCCGCTGTCGCCGACCATGCCTCTGCCCGCTTCGCCCGAGCCGCCTCATGACGACCTGCGCGTGGCGTCCCTCAAGCTCCGCCATGGGCCCGCGCCGCCAGATGCCCCGACCCTGCCTGAAAGCCGCCGCCCGCCTCCTTCCTCCGCCTCGACCCGTCGCTGCCCCGCCGTCCGCCGAGCCTCCTCCCGCCGCTTGGCCGGCTGGCCTCGCCTCGCTGCCTCCTCCCAAGACGCGCTGCTGCCCAACCACCCCGCCAGCGAACCGCCTCCTGGCGTTGCTTCGCTCAGCCCCCACGTCGACCTCGGCGTCGGCCTCGACCTCGACCCAAAGAAGTGCCACTCGAGACAGAACGTTTTAGGTGTCGGTTTGTGATCGAGTAAGTAGTTGCCGTGATGACCGCAGAAGGTCGATGTGATGGGGATAGTGATGTGGCGCCACCCGAAGCACAAGCCCGTCTCGCCACATCAACCCTCGAGACCCCAAGGTCGCCAAGATCCTCGAAGACCGAATTCTAGGCACGCCAAGACCGAACCCGGAGATCTCCGTCACGGAACACCATGATCGCCAACCCGGGACACCGAGTGCGCCGACACGAACCCGAAGACCACACCTCGACACGCCAAGATTCGTCGAGAGCCCGGAACGCCAAGTGCTCCTTTCCGGACCCGAAGACCAACGGTTAAGTTCACCACCGACAAAAGACGGGCTACGAGATCTACTTCGCGGGCACATGCGACAAGAACTACCCCCGATCCGAAGACCGAACCCCGGAATCCGAGTCCGACACCGACAACTAAAACCGTGGAACCGACAAGATCGACCTCACCGACGCCATGATCTCCCTCACGGAATCCGAAGCGCGGACCCGCCAAGACCTCGCAACGGCAAGATCGACCCCGTGGGACCCGACAAGGTCTTCCCGATGACAAGAACGACACCGCCCCGGAAGGACCCGATGCGCCCCCGACACCGAACCAAGTCCGGCTTCCCGGAACGCCAAGATCCACCCCGCTATCCGAGAACGCGTCCGTCGAACCCCGAACCCCAGATCCGTCGAAACCTGGACCCCGAGACCGACCCCGAACCCCGGAGACCCAAGATCGTCGAGGCCCCTAATGTGTGAACCCCTTCCCGACACCATATTTTATAATAACATAATACAACTTGTCGCATATTAAATTGTCATTCTCGCATGCATATCATTGGTTTGGGGGCCTTATCCCGATTCACCTAATAATTAAATATGGGGCCCATATGCGGGCAAATCTAGTCTCATATTGGCCTCATTTAAACTTGTGTAGCGAACCGGTGATATCTCCTGCCATGTTAAACAACATTTAAATTGCGGGGAGCTAAACAACATGAACCACCTAAATAATGTCGGGACCCAGGTTCCGCTTAATATGACCTAATTGCATCGCATCTTTGCCACGTCATCCATCATGCATGCATCATGACGATCTTCTGCCGTTGTATTAAATAGTGCATCCGGTGTTCCTTCTAGTGTTTTGCTTCTTCGCGGATAAGGCCGTTGAGTTGATGTGAGCTTCGCCCCGTTCTTCGGATGAACCTTCGACAATGTTTTCAGGCGAGCATCTCCCCCTTTCTACCCATCTTCCTTTATAGTAATTTACTCCTTCCTGTTGATCTATTGCTATCTGTGTTGCGATGCTCTAGTTTTCGTACCCGTGAAATCCCTTGCAGCCCTATATTGCCTTGGACACATCCTATTACCCGTTGTTTGGTAGATAGTTGGACTTATGGCCGTAGTTGCTTACTCAAGTCTGATGTGTGTCGTCGTATGCCACGATTCTTTGATGTATTGCCGCATGTTGATGTTGGAGATGATTCTAGTTTTACTTATCGTCACTTTAATTTCTGTTTAACAACTAAAATTGAAATAAGCGGAGGCATCGGTGGGTGATAGAAAATATTTGGTTTCGACGCCCACTTGTGTCCCGTAAGACCCCGAGTACTTGATACTGTTCCTTGATTTATCGCTATCCACATCCGGGAGGTATATGGGACCCCCAGCGAGCTTGATTCATTCTTATTTCTTGGGGCCACAAACTAGTTTGAGGTTTTATTTACGATCTGTACTTATGCCATGCTACTTTACGTATTTAAATTGTGCGAGGAGCACACTTGCTGTCTTTAGGTAAGCGGATTGATTACGGTATCGACAAGCCCAGCCACACTTTCGGTTCCCGATAACTGACCATTGTCGCAAACCTTGAGTCCGTCTCGAGCTTGCTTACTCCGTTCGGGATCTACTCAATGGGTGGCCCCTGAAATATTCTGAATCCTGTGATTGTTCAGTCGTGAAAGCCTCGTTGGGTTTTGATTTGGTTTTTCCGAGGTTGATCGAGCGTGTGTTGCTATTGGTGCACCCCGGCCGGGTAAAACTTTCTGAAAGTCGTGTCCGCGGATATGGACGACTTGGAGCACAGTATCTCGATCATAGACAAGCATAACTAAAGTTTACTGCTATAAATTTGACTTATAATGACTAGTAATCAGCTTCAACTACAACGGAATGGCTAAATAATACTGCCCACCATTGCTTGTTTGAATCGTCGCTTGCGACCATTGTACCTGACTAGTAAATCTTGCAACTACAACGGAATGGCTGAATAAAAGTACCAACAACTGCTGGGTTTTCGGGATTACATCATGCTATCTGTATCTGATTAGTAATTGCTGCAACTACAACGGAATGATTAACTAAAAGTGCCCACTGCTTATTTTATCAGGACGATTATCTAAACCTGACTAGTAAAGTGCCGCAACTATGACTGAACAAGTAAAACTGCCAACTGTGTGAGTTCCTCGGTTGACTTCCTCGTTTGGTCTCGAGGGGGAAACGCCAGGATGGGTTTGTTTGGTGATAGTATCAGGCTGAATCCGTATAGGTCTGCTTACCCCTCTCTGATATCCGCCAGTTGTATCGAGTCTCTATAGGTTGTTTAGTGCATGCTGCCGCTGCCGCTCAGTCCACCATACCTATGTAGGCGAGGACCGCCGAATTCTAGCCTCGCTGTCTTGGCCTCGATCTTGACGCTCCTTCTTTTTCCTTTGCCCTTTGTCGGCACCCTTTTGTTTAAGCGGTTTTGAGATCGGCGCCGTTAGCAGGGTTACCCTTCCGGCTTGGCCAGGCGGGGTTATGGGCGCCATTGGTTATTCTTCGGGCTCTTAGCCCCATTTTCATCTTGTCCGTAGTCGGACGCCTGTCATTTTCAAGGTGATTTGGATCTTTGTATAATATATCGTATTCTTGACTCTTTGAGTCATGTTATATATCTGTTCTGTGGGTCCCATCGAGGACTGTTGTGCAATGTTATTACTTCGTTTTCCACCCGCACGAAAGTGCCTGGTGGGCACCTTTGAATCGTTTCTATGCGGGTTTGGCAAGTTTTGCTAAAACTTGCATAGGTCCGATTCTGAGGGTGTTACAAAGCGATGATGAGCCCAGACTCTGAGAAATGGCTAGAAGCCATGAAATCCGAATTGGGATCCATGAGCGAAAACCAAGTATGGACTTTGGTGGATCCTCCTAGCGACCGAAAGGCCGTTGAGTGCAAATGGATCTTCAAGAAGAAAACGGACGCGGATGGTAATGTTACCGTCTATAAAGCACGGCTTGTCGCGAAAGGTTTTCGACAAGTTCAAGGTGTTGACTACGATGATACTTTCTCTCCCGTAGCGTTGTTTAAGTCCATTCGGATTTTATTAGCAATTGCTGCGTTTCATGATTATGAAATATGGCAGATGGATGTCAAGACTGCGTTCCTCAATGGCAACATTGATGAAGAGTTGTATATGATGCAACCCGAAGGTTTTGTAGATCCTAAGGATGCTGATAAAGTATGCAAGCTTCAGCGTTCCATTTATGGACTGAAGCAAGCATCTCGGAGTTGGAACCTTCGTTTTGATCAAGTGATCAAGAGCTTTGGATTTGTTCCAAATTGCTACGAAGCTTGTATCTACAAGAAAGTGAGTGGGAGCTCGGTGACGTTTCTGGTACTATATGTGGATGACATATTGATTATTGGAAATGACATTAACATGCTTAACGATGTGAAGAGTTATTTGAACAAGTGTTTTTCAATGAAAGACCTAGGTGAAGCTGCTTATATATTGGGCATCAAAATCTATAGAGATAGACAAAGACGCCTGATAGCTTTAAGCCAGAGTACATACCTAGACAAAGTTCTGAAAAGGTTCAGAATGGATAAGGCAAAGAAAGGTTCAGTGCCTATGTTCTCATGTAAGATATTGAGCAAGGCTCAGTGTCCAGCTACGGTAAATGATAGGGAAGCTATGAGCAAAGTGCCTTATGCCTCGGCCATAGGTTCTATCATGTATGCCATGCTGTGTACTAGACCGGATGTGTCCAATGCTCTTAGTTTAACGAGCAGATATCAAAGTGATCCAGGAGTGGAACACTGGACAGCCGTGAAGAACATCCTAAAGTACCTAAATAGGACTAAAGAAATGTTCTTAGTCTATGGGGGTGATGAACAGCTCGTCATAAAAGGTTACGTCGATGCTAGTTTTGACACCGACAAGGATGATTCTAAATCTCAGATAGGATACGTTTATATTTTGAATGGAGGCGTGAATTTGGAGAAGCTGCAAGCAAAGCGTGATCGCGGGATCTACGATGAAGCGAAATACATGGCTGCTGCAGAAGCGTCAAGTGAAGGAGTTTGGATCAGGAACTTCATCACTGAGCTTGGCGTGGTTCCAAGTGCATTGGACCCACTGGAGATATTGTGTGACAACACTGGCGCCATAGCACTCGCTAAGGAACCAAGATATCATCCAAAGACCAAGCATATCAACCGCAAGTTTCATATAATCCGAGATTATATAGCAGATGGAGAACCAAGATAAGCAAAGTACATACAGATCTGAATGTCGCAGATCCATTGGTGAAACTCTTCCACGTGTAAAACATGATCGACCTCGATTGCCATGGGTGTGAGATTGTTGCGGATGTAAACTAGATTATTGACTCTAGTGCAAGTGGGAGACTGTTGGAATTATGCCCTAGAGGCAATAATAAAGATGTTATTATTTTAATTCTTGTTCATGATAATGTTTATATTCCATGCTAGAATTGTATTAAGCAGAAACTTTAATACTTGTGTGGTTTGTGAACAACACCGTGTCCCTAGTACGCCTCTATGGACTAGCTCATTGATTAATGATGGTTAAGGTTTCCTAACCATGGACATGAGTTGTCGATTAATAATGAGATCATATCATTGGGAGAATGATATGATGGATAGAACCAAACAAAGCGAAGCAATTAGATCGTGTCATCGTGTTCGTCTTTGCGAAGCTTTTCTTATGTCAAATATTGTATTCCTTAGACCATGAGATAATACAACTTCCTGGTATCGGAAGAAAGCTTTGAGGTCATCAAACATCATCCTATGAGAGGGTGATCATAAAGGTGTCTCTCAGGTGATCGGACAGTATCTGTTGGGTTGTATGTATCGAGATGGGATTTGTCCCTCCCAAGTCGGAGAGATATACTTCGGGCCCACTCGGTGATCGATATCAACACCGCTTGCAAGCATGTGGTTAAGGAGTTAATCACAAAGTGATATCGGATTACGGAACGAGTAAAGTACTTGCTGTGAACGAGATTGAACTAGGTATGACGGTACCGACGATCGAATCTCGGGCAAGTAAAATATCGTGAGACGAAGGGAATATATATATGGGATTGATTGAATCCTGGCATCGTGGTTCATCCGATATGATCATCGATGAATGTGTGGGAGTCAATATGGGTTTCCAGACCCCGTTGTTGATTATTGATAGAAGATCATGTCTGCATATTCTCGAACCCGCAGGGTCACACACTTAACGTGTCTCGACGCTAAGATAGATTGGATAATTGGTTTATGAGTTTTTGTTTGGAGTCTCGGATGGGATCTGGGACATCACGAGAGGTTTCGGAGTGGTCCGGAGAATAAGATTCATATAAAGCAGTGCAATTTTTGGAGTTCGGAATTGTTCCGGGTTAATCGGTATTGTACCGGAAGCTTCTAGAACCTTCCGGAAGGGGACCAACGTGGCCACACCTTCTGGGAGGGGGCATGGGCCTATGAGGGAGTGCCCTGGCCGCTTTGGGCTAGGGCACAAGGCCCCATAGGGCCCAGCCGGCCAAGAGGGTTTAAACCCTAGATAGAGCTTCTAGAAGGGGGGGGGGGTTCCTTGCCCCCCACTCCTCCTCCTTGGCCGCCGGCCTTGGCTTGGGGGAGGGGGCTAGGGTTGCCGCCCCACCCCTCTATATAAAGAGGGGCGCACCACCCCACACCTTCCTCCAACCCTAGCCGCCTCTGCCCTCTCTCTCCCCTCCCATTGCGTGTGGCGAAGCCCTGCTGCAGAAACTCTCCACCATATACACCACGCCGTCGTGTTGTAGATCCAATCCGTCTCTCCACCATACTTGCTGGACCGAGGAAGGAGGAGACGTCGAGGTGCTGCACGTGTGCATCTCACGGAGGCACCGCCACTTGTGGTGCTAGATCGGATCGGATCGCGAGGAGGATAAGCGAGTACGACTACATCACCCATGTTCCGACGCGTTACATGCGAATCTTCAAGGGTATGAAGATCTAATCCAATCTCTCTTGTTGTTTGCATCTCCTAGATTAGATCTTGGCTTTCCCTCTGTTCGCATCCGTAGAAAATTTTGATTTACTATGCCGCGAAACCCTAGATGATGCTAATAAGTAGGTATGGTGGGCACTGTTGGCAATATTGGTTTTGGGGATTTGGATGCACAAGTAGAGCTCATACTCAGTGCAAGTGAAGGCTAGCGATATATAGGGAGCAACAAACGAGAGAGCAATAACTGTCATAACCATGATTTCAACAAAATAGGACTAATTATGGCATGAAAGTGATACAAAAACTCTGAGGCAAAATAAATCATCGAGGCTTACTGACTATTGTTTAGTCATATGCATGCATGTGCCAAGTCGATTCACATGAACATTCAGAGGAGGATACCACAATATCATACCAAGTTATGAATAAAACAATGGAAGCAAACATTCATATA
Source organism: Avena longiglumis (assembly GCA_030063025.1). Taxonomy (NCBI): domain Eukaryota; kingdom Viridiplantae; phylum Streptophyta; class Magnoliopsida; order Poales; family Poaceae; genus Avena; species Avena longiglumis. The sequence goes on from CP125977.1 coordinate 444,627,780, forward strand.
ACATGCTACAAACTATTAGCAAGCTGGATCTAATCACAAGAAAGCAATAACCACTAAGCATCCATAAATAACATACACCTTACATGAATGGACTAAGCATGCTCACAATGATGAGTATATGTACAAAAATGAAAACAAATAGAGTTAATTACCAGCCTCTTACCACACCTCAAGTTGTCTTAATCTTCATTATTTCCCTTCACTTGTGTGACTTGAATAATAACGTGAAACCAAAATCCACTGAGGACGGCTGAAGCCTGCAAAGAACTGACAAAACCAAAGAAGAACAACAAATATTTTTGGTGTTTTGATTTTTAAAGCAAGCCAAACAAAGCAAAAACAAACAAAGCAAAATCTTTTTGGATTTTTATTTAAGGCAAACCAAAGCTAAAAAGCAAAGAAACAAACCAAGAGAAACAACGAAAATATTTTTGGTATTTTTGTGTTTTGAGAAAGCAGAAACAAGAACAAAAAGAAAGAGAAACATGGATATACAAAGAACCGACGAAAGATGGTATATAGATGAGTGTGATGTCGGTATACCTCCCCCCAAGCTAGGATTTTGGCCTAAGTGGGGCTCAACCCCATGGTGACCAAGAAGGTGCACCTCTGTAGTACGACGAGGAGGCCCCCTCGTCCTGGTAAGAGCTCGAGGACTCCCCTGTGTAGTGCACAGAGGGGTCGTATGAGGGCGCGTACCCCTGATAGTTTCCATGGAAGCCAAGGATGCGCAGCTTCTCGTCCATCTCCTCCTTGGATCGTGACAAAGGTCTCTAGGAAATACTAAACAAAGTGGTTTGGGGTAGAGGGATCTCTCTCTCTCTCTCTTCCCCGCCAGTAAACAACATTCTATAAACCAGACTCTCAAGGGTAGAGCTAGTAGTGACAAAGTGATGCGATTCTATAGCAGCAAGATCAAGCCTCTGAGGAGCCAAAACTGTATCATTTGGATCAACAGCAAGGTCTAAGGCAACAACAACACGTGCAACAATAATTTCCCCATAAATAGGTCCCTTAGCAGCTAAGCGACGAGCAATGAGAGAACCAAGATTGTACCTAGTTTTATTGTTGAGCACAACATCTAGGAAAGCCAAATGATAGTTGGAAATATTGCTAGTGTTCTCCCTACTAAGAACACTAGGTGACATGATAATAAGCAAAGTACCTGATAGCTGGGAGTTGAATATTTCTTATCTTTCCCCGCTGGGCTCTACGGTCATCATCATTAGTTATCCCGTGGTAGAGCTCCAACAAATCATTGGGTTGAGATGGAATCTTCTTCACCGTCCCGGCTGTACCAATACCCAGGATCTCACAAAATTTCTTCAAAGTCATGGAGTAAGGCCTGTTATAGATTTTGAAAGACACATCTGGCTTGAAAGCGCTGTTAGAAAAAGAGAAACTCTCCACAAAGGTTTTAGTAAGCGTAGCATATTGCACGCTCTCATCCTGCATATAACTTGTTAGTCCAACCCTCTAAAACAAGTTTATAAAATCATTAAGAATCCCAGCAGCCTGCAAAAAGGTTGGACAAGGAAAGGTAGAAGGGTGCGCATCCCCCTCATCTCCCTCGTCGCCAAATCGCGGTGTAATGAGATCCTCATTGTAAGAGGGCCTAGCTCGGGAGGATGATCTTGAAGGCCTTGTCCTTCTAGGTGCATCACTCTCAAATATTTCATCATAGTTGTGGTTGTCCATGACCCCTTTTTTCTGAAATTTTTAGACAAACATCAAACCAAGTGATTTCCAAGTTGATAAATGATGAGAAACTACTATAGGAACTTGCTAGAGGGATACACATGCATCAAAATGAAGTCTGTAACCATAGAACAAGCATGCAAGCTCACACAACCTGACACCTGTAGCAGCAAAATACTCAAGAAACAATCTACCAATCACAAATCTAATTGGACAAGCAGAAGAGGCACATACCAAGGAGAAATCCCTCCAAAAATCAGCAGCAAAGATGGGCTGAGCAAGGATATCGAAAATCGGGAGCAAGAACAACAAGAACTTGAGCTTGAGAAAGTTTTCCGGTGTTTTTCGGGAGAGAGAAAGAAGGTGGCTGGGTGTCACATCCCAAAATTCTCCTAATTTTGGAATGTGAAATAAATAAATAAGTTTGATTGATTGTTTGACTATGTTGAAAATTCTCAAAGAGAAGAAATTTTTTTGAATAGAAAATCCTCTCAACCTTGAATTCAAAATCTTATATTTTTTTTATGACCTAAGTAGCCATGTAGGCAAAAGGGAATGGATTGATTATGGATTGTAGAATTGGTGTGCAAGATTTCAAATGAAAATCATAAAGCAATCATAAGCATTTCATTACATCCATGCAAAGTTCTCACAAACTGAATCCAAATCCTGGTATCTAAATCCTATAGTTGATTTGCCCAAATGTTCCTAAAGGAAATTAAATTGATTTTATGAAACCCATTGTTGCTAAGGCATAAATTATTTATAATTATATCCTAAAGAGATCCAATTAATATTACAAAATTTTAGAAACAAAATTGAGCTCATTTGGAGCTATTATGAAAAAGTTATGGAATAAATACAAACAAATAAAGATATAAATAAAATGGAATATACAAGGATTTATAAACCCACTACTTGCAAACAAGTAAAAATATTACAAATATGATCCTACAATGATCTATTTGATTTTAGAAAAATTTAGAAACAAGAATCGTGTCATTTGAAGTTCGTATGCAAAAGATATGAGGGAAACAGGTAAATAGAAAAAGAAAAAAAAACCTAAGCCGGCCGGACCACCTGGACCGACCGGACCGAGCCAGCCACGTACAGGAGACGATCCATCCCATGGGATCGCTTTGAAAAGCGTGCGAAATCTGTTTTGTCAAACCTATCTCTACTCAAACTCTCATAACTTTTTATCTACAACTCCGAATCGACCTCCGTTTGTTTCTACTTGTTCCCTTCTCCAAGGCCTATATTTTCACTGTCCTAAACCTCCATATAAACTCGTGGAGGCACAGCTGTACGAGTTTCTCTCCTTAAAATCCCGAATCTACACATGACCGACTCTTATTTCGCTTTTTAACCCATCTAGACTTCGTCGTTTGCCTTCGGTAAAAAAACGAAAGTTGTAGAACTCGTAGAAATCTTTCTATCCCGATAAAACTCACCTCTTTTCATCCACCACAGCCAGAGAATTTCGCATCGCAATATTTCAGATCTGACGGTGTAAATCCAAGATATACTCACGCTCGTTTCTTCAAATCCAAATTCCTTTGGTGAGAAGGTAGGAATAATGATTCCCCACAACTTTCATGTTCTAAGTTTTTCAATTTGACCTACGGATTTGTCTCTCTAACACAGATCTGTTTCTTGTCTATTCTGGGCCAAAATCGGGTCAATCTCTTCTTCTAGCCATCGGATCCTATCCAAACGGTCGAGATCCAATCAAACCGGTGCGTGCCATGTCGTCATCCCGGTCAGCTTCCTCATCAACGCCACGTCTACGTCAGGTCAACATCTAGTCCCGGTCAGCATGCAAAGTCAACCTGTCCAGTCAGCGGAATATTCTCTGGAATATTCCGTCCGAATTTAAAATTGCATATTATAGATCTAACTTGTAAAATTCATTAGAAATTCATACCACGTCAAAAAATTGCGTATAATATATCAAATTGAAGATAATTTTACGTAGAATCATCTTATCAGAATGGATCCAACTTTTACTGTACGTGGTTACTGCAGTAATTTAATTGGTTTTAATCGTCTTTTAGGTTAATAAATACATAAGAAATTATCTGTAACTCCAAAAAATATGAACAATATATCAAATTGAATCTAATGTAATGTACATTAATAATAACTGGTTGGATCTAGCCTTTGCCGATTATATAACCCGTAGCAATTTAATTAGTTTTAATGGCTTTATAAATCATTAATTCATAGTAAATTAATTGCTTGTCACAAAAATATAAATGTTATACCGATGGAAAGCTGGTTCCATATAGATCATCAATATGCAATTAGTTCAGCCTTTGACTGTAAGGTTTTTCCGTGAAGATTTAAATGGTCTAATGGCTTATTTAGAGTAATAAATTCATAAGAAAATAAATAATATTCAGAAAATTACAAGTAATATGTCCCTGAAATCACAATTCCGTGGATATTACAGATATAAGTTTAGTTTGATTTTTAGACAAAAGAAACTATATAATCATTTAAAACCCATTAAACACTATTTAAATCATACGAAAAGATCTATAACTCCGATTAGGGTGAATCCCAGTGCTAAGGTTTTGTATTGACAATATCTATACAGAGAAATTGCATGACAAATTATTTGGTACTGTTAAAAAATAAATTCATACAAAAATATTTAAACCCATTGAAATAGTGTTTTAATCATAGGAAAATATCTATAACTTCTTTTTAGGTGATTCAAATTGCCACTGTCTCTAAATTGCATTACCTCCATCCAGTAGCATCTAGTTCACAATTTAATACGACATAAACATATTTAGTTCAATTAAAGTGGTATACACCATATTAAATCGATACAACTTTTGTAATAAAAGCTTTAGTGCATTAAATGACTTTCCACATACATCATGTAATCTAACTATGTTCATAACACTAAATAACAACCATTGTGACTTATTAAATTGTCATGCATGCATTTGTTGTATTTGTTTGATCTCTATGTGTTATTTTTTATGTTGTATGCAATTGTTTGATCGATAGATTGCGAGGAGTGCAACATGTGTGATTGTAACTACTATGATTGCAAGTATTGTGGTTATGACGAGTGCAACCATTATATCTATGAGGATTATGAGGATTATCTAATCGACTACATCTACAACAAAGGCAAGTGGTGCTATCTTGGTCATAAATGTCCTACGGGTTTCCTATGCATTGTAGATGTTTTTATAGAATTGCATATGTAGGAATTGATGTGTATATGCTATGCTATGTCCCATATTATTCCCTAGCATTCCTTGTTTATGAGCCACCGTTGGTAGATGTGCTTAGCCATGCTATGATGAACGAGGGCTAGGTTACATCACTGATGTTGATTCTAAATGTGTTGGTTTGCGAAAACTAAAACAACTAAATCAATGAATCTCCTGGGTGTGATGGGATTGATAATTTTTGGTGGTATCATTGCGGAAAGGCACCCAGGACACTGAGAAAGGATTGGTTTCTTTATTTGGAAGCTTTCGTGTGCAACCATGTGCCAATAATGAAATGGGCGGTTGGTTGGACTCAGTAGGTTGTGGTAACTCGAACCCACGTATCCAGAGATGTAGATAGTGTAGGTTGGACCGGTGCGTGTCGGGTTTGGGGAGCTACTTCCCGAACGGTTCCTTCTTGGACTTCTCCCTATCATCACCCAATATGAGAGTGGTGGTACGAGCTGGGCTGGCCAAGTCACATGGGTAAGTGTACTAACCCCTGCAGGGTGTATAAACTAAGTGCTTAGCCGTGTCCCGGTTATGGACAATTTGAGCGACACATCGATGCTATGATATTTCTCACTCATCCTTATTTCCTAATTACTTAAAACTTGTTGGGTGAACATAATTGGGTAGGAGCACCTGGGAGTGAACCAGAGTGTCCTATTTATCGTATTGGAAAACTACTTTGTTACAAATGTTAGAATAAAACTGTTGCTTTATGCAAATGAGCCTAAACTCCACTTGGCCAAATAAGCATGTAGTTGATAGATCTGTTGTTAACCACTTTAGCCTACTTGCCATACATTCAATGTATTGAACATTCATGGCTGCAATGTTTCATGTTGCAGGTTATATCGTATCTGAGTAATCGTTCATAGGTCGTGAGACTCCACTCAACAATTGTTCGCCTGTGGCACATTTGGAGGATGGAGATCTACCTTGTATTCGTTTTCCGCTGTGTACTTGAATAAATAATGTAAACTCTGGATCATATTCGTTGTATTTATGATGCACAAATATATTTGTTATCATTTTGTACTGTGTGTGCCAGTGAACCGATCCAGGGATTGGCACTATACACATGAACTCAGCCTTATCAGGAGAGGGTGTTACAAGATGGTATCAGAGCTGTGTGTTGACTGTAGGATCGTGACCTTATAAATGGATTAGAATTAGAAGACCTCTATTAGGATAACTATCATATTTTATACTTATTAGAGTTCTTATATTCCTTGTCTATCATTTTCCAACACCTCTCCTTGTTCAAACTTGTCGATGTCCATTCATTTGATTAGTAGAAGAAGTGATCTACCATAAAAACTACAAGAATTGGAAAATGTTATTATTGTTTTCTATAAAGCAAATCACTATATGAGAGTTGGCCTACAAGTAAAGAACAAATAACATGACATAAATGAACATCTCACCAAGTTTGGGTAGGTCTGGACCACCATGCTCTATCTCTTTAGGAGATCATCGCTATCGTGTTAGCATATTGTTCTTACCAACTTATGTGGTATGACAATATATGTTGCTTGCTTGTTTGTACTGAACCATATCGTGTGGTGCCTTGTTTAGGATCTGTTGTTTTGAAACTCTAAAGTTGCTGGAGTTTTTGTGTGGTTTTAAAATTATTTTAATGGTGTGAATTGATTGAAATTCATGGGATTACTGCTGCAGTTTTCTGCATGACCTGTTGTACCGCGCGATTTTTCATATTTTATTGGTAACTCAGAAAAATCTGAAAAAATAGGATATGGAGCGTAATTATCTGTAGTACATGCAAAAAAATTGTCTAAAATTCCTGACGAGTTTAATTCGGTCAGAAAAATTCGTAAAACCTGTTGTACCGTTTTGACAGATTTTGTTTATTGCTTATATGTTGCTATGTTTTACTCTAGTATTGTTCCCAATGCTTTCAAACTATTTTGTGGTTACATACTGCTATATTTAGACCCCTGTAATGTTATTATACAAGTGTTTGATTGTGTCTTGATCGCCTATGATTGTTTCCTTGTTTGTGACATTGATTGCTTCATATAGTTATGGGTAGGATTATTTTCTTAGTCGTTTCTTTCCTATAGAATTTATTCTTCCCTATCTTGAACCCTTGGAGATATAATGATGTGTTAAGTAGAAGGTTTGACAACACAATGCATTTAGGAAGGAGAATGCTTTATCTAATGGAAAAAAAGAGATGTGGGAGTATGAAGTGTTGAAATGATGTTATGTAGTAGATTACGCAACCTGAAAGTTGAAGTATGTGATAGTTTAGTTTTAGTAGTAGCTTTGTTGATTAAATACATGTGAGTATACATAGAGCATTAGTTCGTGCCCATGGAAACATTCTTCAAGTCAAGTGAGAATGCCCGAGTGATAGAAAAACGCGATTCACCTATCCTCATACAGGATAATGATTTGGGTGCAGGATGTATTGATCACCATTCCTACTACTCTTATTATTTGCTCTTGTACTGTTGGCTTTGCGAATCTTGAGTGCCCTTTTCAACCTTAGCAGAGAGTCGACGTTGAGCCTAAACCCTAGAATGGTATATTTTTACACCCTTCTAAAAGCACCCAGTGCTTAGCGTAGGAATATACGGTAAGAATGAATCTCAACCATGATTAATGGGTACCATGAAGTAAACATCCCCTATTTGCCCACCATGAGAGTTTTGCTAGTTCAAGAAGTGCTTTCTCGGAAACTATCAATCTTGGAATTTAGAATGTGCAAGGAGAACCAATTTGAGCCAAGTGAATCCTCAAGAATTGACCTAGTAAATTTTCTTTTAAGGGTAGTAGTGCCCTAATGGATCACAAACCTTTCTTTCTTTCTAGCCTTCCCAAATCTCGGGACGAGATTTATTTTAAGGGTGGTAGTCTGTCACATCCCAAAATTCTCCTAATTTTGGAATGTGAAATAAATAAATAAGTTTGATTGATTGTTTGACTATGTTGAAAATTATCAAAGAGAAGAAATTTTTTTGAATAGAAAATCCTCCCAACCTTGAATTCAAAATCTTATATTCTTTTGTTATGACCTAAGTAGACATATAGGCAAAAGGGCATGGATTGATTATGGATTGTAGAATTGGTGTGCAAGATTTCAAAATGAAAATCATGAAGCAATCATAAGCATTTCATTACATCCATGCAAAGTTCTCACAAACTGAATCCAAATCCTGGTATCTAAATCCTATAGTTGATTTGCCCAAATGTTCCTAAAGGAAATTAAATTGATTTTATAAAACCCATTGTTGCTAAGGCATAAATTATTTATAATTATAGCCTAAAGAGATCCAATTAATATTACAAAATTTTAGAAACAAAATTGAGCTCATTTGGAGCTATTATGAAAATGTTATGGAATAAATACAAACAAATAAAGATATAAATAAAATGGAATATACAAGGATTTATAAACCCACTACTTGCAAACTATTAAAAAGATTACAAATATGATCCTACAATGATCTATTCGATTTTAGAAAAATTTAGAAACAAGAATCGTGTCATTTGAAGTTCGTATGCAAAAGATATGAGGAAAACAAGTAAATAGAAAAAGAAAAAGAAAAAAAACCTAAGCGGGCCGGCCCAACCAGACCGACCGGACCGAGCCAGCCACGTACAGGAGACGATTGATCCCATGGGATCGCTTTGAAAAGCGTGCAAAATCTGTTTTGTCAAACCTATCTCTACTCAAATTCTGATAACTTTTTATCTACAACTCTGAATCGACTTCCATTTGTTTCTACTTGTTCCCTACTCCAAGGCCTATCTTCCCACCATCCTAAACCTCCATATAAACTCGTGGAGCCACATCTGTACGAGTTTCTCTCCTCGAAATCCCGAATCTACACATGCCCGACTCTTATTTCGCTTTTAACCCATCTAGACTTCGTCGTTTGCCTTCGGTCAAAAAACGAAAGTTGTAGAACTCGTAGAAATAATTCAGTCCCGACAAACCTCACCTCTTTTCATCCACCACAGCTGGAGAATTTCGCATCGCAATATTTCAGATCTGACGGTGTAAATCCAAGATGTACTCGCGCTCGTTTCTTCAAATCCAAATTCCTTTGGTGAGAAGATAGGAATTATGATTCCCCACAACTTTCATGTTCTAAGTTTTTCAATTTGACCTACGGATTTGTCTCTCTAACACATATCTGTTTCTTGTCTATTATGTGTTGGAGATATGCCCTAGAGGCAATAATAAATGTAGTTATTATTATATCTTTGTGTTTATGATAAATGTTTACATTCATGCTAATAGTATTAACAAGGAAACATTGATACTTGTGTGATTTGTAAACTTAATTTGAAGTCCCTAGTATAGCCTCTATACATCACTAGCTTGTTGGTTGATAAATGATTGTGGTTTACCTATCATGAAAATTGAGATGTTATCAACAACAAGATCATATCGTTAGGAGAATGATATGGTGGACATGCTCCTATAGATAAGCGTAGCATAAAGATCAAGTCATTTCAATAGTTCAATTTCTATATGCTTTCTGATACATAGTAACCTAATTCCTTCGACCATGAGATCATGCATATCACCTTTACCGGATGGATGCTTTGATGACATCAAACACCACACCGTAACTGGGTGGTTATAAAGGTGGCATTGAGTGTTCGGAAAGTATTGGTTGAGACACATGGATCAAGAGTGGGATTTGTCCATCCATATGACGGATAGATATACTCTGGGCCCTCTCGGTGGAATGTCATCCAATTAGCTTGCAAGCATGTGACTGGCTCACAAGGGATCACATATCACGGGAACGAGAAAAGAGTACTTATCGGTAACGAGGTTGAACTAGGTATGCAGAGATACCGACGATCATAACCTCGGATAAGTAAACTATCGTGAGACAAAGGGAAATTGGTATCGTATGTAAGTGGTTCATTCAATCGCAAAGTAATCGTAGAAATATGTGGGAACCATATGAATTTCCAGATTCCTCTATTGGTTATTGTTCGGAGAAGTGTCTCGATCATGTCTGCATAATTCACGAACCGTAGGGAGACACACTTAAGGATTCGACGTTGTTTGAGTAGTTATGGTATTATGAGAAAGAGACCGAATGATGTTCGGAGTCTCGGATGGGATCCGGGATATCACGAGGTGATCCGGAATAGTCCGGAGAATAAGATTCATATAAGGAAAGTCCCGTTTCGGAGTTCGGGAATGATTCCGGTGTTTTCATCGAGAATGTTCTAGAAGGTTCCGGAATGTCCGACACTCCGGAGGGGAAGGGGTACATGAATGTGTCATTGCATATTGGAATGATTGCATCATGTACTAAGTGTTATCGATGTTCCAAATAAATGATTGAATTGAATCCTAAATTGAAAAGTCAAATAGCAAGTTTGAAAAGTCAAACGGCTAAAATTGGAAAGAGGGAAAGAGGAAGGAGAGGGAAACCGAGTTGGGGAGGGAATCCCTCCTCCAACCGGCGGCCCACCTCCAAGACGAGTTGGGGAGGGACTCCCCTCCCTCCCCCTTGGCGCGCCGGCCCCTCCACCTATATAAGGAGGGGCAGGGCTCCCTCCTCTAAACACACAAGTCCCTCACCTCAAACCCTAGAAAGCTGCAGCCCTCCATAGCCGCCGCCACCACCTAGGGTTTTGCCCTAGCCGCCGACTTGGGGGTCCCCGGAACCCTAGTTACCGGCTCTAGCCCCTCCTCCTTGGTGTGTCTAAACCCTAGATCGCCGAGGAGCTCTCTCATACTCCACCATACTCGCTCCGGCTTAAGGCGAAGCCCTGCGGATCTCCCTCTACTTAGGTACCGCCGTTGTCTTTGCCGAATCTCGAGGAGAGTGCTACAACCTCCGCTTTCTGGAACAAGGGAGAGGAAGGTATTAAATCACTCGAGCGTGTGACCGATTGCGGGGAGCTAACGCAGCCTTGGGAAGGATCGTCTACACGATCTTGAGATCGGGAAGAGTACGACTACATCACCCACGAGAATCCGCTCTCGTTAAACACTTTGGAATCTTCGAGGGTAAGTTATTCCATCGACTCGTTGCTACAATCTAGTAGATAGATCTTGGCTTGTTTGTTTGTATGCGATAGAATTTTTTTGTTTTCCATGCTACGAAACCCTACAGTGGTATCAGAGCCGTGTCTATATGTAGATCTGTTGCACGAGTATAACACAATGGTCATTATGGGCGTTGATGCTTTTATTGTCGATTGCTTCTTGTGTACTTTGAGTCTTGCGGTATGTTGGGATGAAGCGGCCCGGGCTAACCTTACATGACATCGTTCATGAGACTTGCTCCACGCTTGACATGCAACTTGTATTGCATAAGTGGCTTTGCGGGTGCCTATTTCTCCTAGCATAGTTAAGATCCAATTTACAACGGGTGATCAACAATGCTAGTATCAATGATGTGGTTCTTGCTCGTAAGTTAGAACGACACTTATTGAAAGCCCCAAACCACGTAAAATATGCAAAGAAAGTAGAGGCGTCTAACTTTGTTTTGCAGGGGTGTGCAGTGATGTGATATGGCCATGATTGTGATTATATTTGATGTATGCAATGTTCCTTATTGTAAGTTGGCAACGGCGAAGCGGATGGTTGTCTTTAATTTATGTTAAGACCCATGTGTCTATTCAAAGTAGTTGTAATAGTTGAAGCCAGTGGACGACAACCATGGAGAAGCGTCATTGACCTTGATGCAATGCCGGTGATGATGGAGATCATGTTCGTGTTTGAAGATGGAGATCAGAAGCACAAAGAAGAAAGGCCATATCATATCACATATTATTGAATTGCATGTGATGTTAATCCTTTATGCATCTTGTATTGCTTAGTAGACGACGGTAGCATTATAAGATGATCCCTCATGCACATGAATTTCAAATCATAAAGTGTTCACCCTTAGTTAGCACCGTTGCTAAAGCTTGTTGTTTCGAAGCACCACGTGATGATCGGGTGTGTTAGATTCTGCAAGTGTATACAACGTGAGCAAGCCAGATTTGCTCATGCGGAAACTAAGGTTTGATCTTGACGAGCCTAGAATGTACAGACATGGTCTCGGAACACGGATCACGGAAAGGTAAAGCATGAATCATATAGTAGATATGATGAACATGGCGATTGTTCGCCATTGAAACTATATCAACTCTCGTGATGATCGGTGTTGATGTAGTGGATTTGGTTCGTGTGATCACTAAAACAATGTGAGGGATGTTATTTTGAGTGGGAGTTCACCTAGTTTAAATTCATTATTAATTTGAACTCAATTTGTCATAAACTTAGTATAAACTATTGCAAATATGTTGTAGATCAATGGCAGCCCCTACCATCAATTTTAATGCGTTCCTAGAGAAAGAAAAGTTGAAAAACAATGGAAGCAACTTCGCGGATTGGTTCCGCAATTTGAGGATTGTCCTCACAGCTGGTAATTTGACCTATGTGATGGATGCACCGCTGGGTGACCCACCTGCAGCTGATGCTCCCGATGAAGTAAAGAATGTTTACCTCGCTCGGAAGAATCAGTACTCCATAGTTCAGTGTGCTATCTTGTATGGTTTGGAATCGGAGCTTCAGAAAAGGTTTGAAGAATCAGACCCATATGATATTGTCGAGGATCTCAAATTGATCTTTGAGACTCATGCGGCAATTGAAAGCTATGAGGCTTCTGAAAAGTTCTTTAACTACAAGATGGAAGAAGGCAGCTCCGTCAGTGAGCATGTGCTTAAGATGTCTGGGCACGCAAACAAACTTCAAAGCTTGGGTATAGTGATTCCTAATGCTTTGGGGATTTACCGTGTCCTCCAATCACTACCACCAAGTTACAAGAACTTTGTGATGAACTACAACATGCAGAACATGAACAAGACGTTGCCAGAACTCTTTGCCATGTTGAAATCTGCAGAAGTGGAGATCAAGAAAGAGCACCAAGTGTTGTTGGTCAATAAGACCACCAAATTCAAGAAAGGCAAGTCTAAGCAAAAGGGTCACTTCAAGAAGGGTGGTAAGAAAGTTACCACGCAAAGAAGACCAAGGCTGGACCCAAGCACGATCTTGAGTGCTTTACCAAGGGAGAAGGTCCTTTGGGCGGAATTGCCCAAAGTACTTGGCGGATCTGAAGCGGCAACATCGAGAAGAAAGGTATATCGATATACATGTTATTGATGTGTATCTCACTAGTACTCGTAGTAGTGCTGGGTATTTGATCTTGGTTCGGTTGCTCATATTTGTAACTCGAAGCAGGTGCTCTGAATAAACGGAAGCTAGCGAAGAACGAGGTGACGATGCGCGTGGGAAACGGATCAAAGGTTGATGTGATCGCGGTCGGCACGCTACCCCTTTATCTACCATCGGGATTAGTTTTATACTTAAATAATTGTTATTTGGTGCCTGCGTTGAGCATGAACATTATATCGGGATCTTGTTTATTGCGAGATGGTTACTTGTTTAAGTCCGAGAATAATGGTTGTTCGATTTATATGAGTAATATGTTTTATGCACATGCACCTTTGATAGATGGTCTATTCTTATTGAATCTCGATAGTGGAAATACACATATCAACAACATTGAGGCTAAACGTTTGAAATCAAGCGATAATTCGACCTATATGTGGCACTGTCGACTTGGTCACATTGGAGTGAAACGTATGAAGAAACTCCATTCCGATGGACTTCTTGAATCACTTGATTTTGAATCACTTGAAAGATGCGAATCATGTCTGATGGGAAAAATGACTAAGACTCCATTTTCTGGTATGATGGAGCGAGCTACGGACTTATTGGAAATCATACATACCGATGTGTGTGGTCCAATGAGTGTAGCATCGCGCGGTGGTTATCGTTATGTTCTTACCTTCACGGATGACTTGAGTAGATATGGGTATATCTATTTCATGAAACATCAGTCCGAAACTTTCGAGAAGTTTAAGGAGTTTCAAAGTGAGGTAGAGAATCAACGTAACAAGAAGATTAAATTTCTACGTTCTGATCGTGGAGGTGAATATCGAAGTTACGAGTTTGGCGATCATTTGAAGAAATGCGGAATACTTTCACAGTTGACACCGCCGGGAACACCACAGCGTAATGGTGTGTCCGAACGTCGTAATCGAACTCTCTTAGATATGGTTCATTCTATGATGTCACTTACAGATTTACCGCTATCATTTTGGGGTTATGCATTAGAAACAGCCGCATTCACTTTAAATGGGGCACCGTCTAAATCCGTTGAAACGACACCATATGAATTATGGTTTGGGAAGAAACCTAAATTGTCGTTCCTTCAAGTTTGGGGATGCGAAGCCTATGTAAAGAAGTTACAGCCGGACAAGATTGAACCCAAAGCGGAAAAATGCGTCTTCATAGGATACCCGAAGGAAACTATTGGGTATACCTTCTATCATAGATCCGAAGGCAAAATCTTCGTTGCCAAGAATGGATCCTTTCTAGAGAAGGAATTTCTCTCGAAAGAAGTGACTGGAAGGAAAGTAGAACTCGACGAGGTTGTCGAACCTTCTCTCGAAATTGCGAGTAGCGCAGCACCGGAAGAGGTTCCTGTGATGTATGCACCAATAAGAGAGGAAGCTAATGATGATGATCATGAAACTTCGGTTGAAGTTGCTATAGAGCCTCGGAGGTCAACGAGAACTCGTACCACTCCAGATTGGTATGATTCCGTTATGAATGTCATGTTGGTGGACAACACCGATGACCCCGAGACATATGAGGAAGCGATGATGAGCCCAGATTCCAATAAATGACAAGAAGCCATGAAATCCGAGATTGGATCCATGTACGAAAACCAAGTATGGACTTTGGTGGACTTACCGGATGGCCGGAAGGCTGTCGAGAACAAATGGATTTTCAAGAAGAAAACAGATGCTGATGGTAATGTTCGTCTATAAAGCTCGACTTGTCGCAAAAGGGTTTCGACAAATTCAAGGAGTTGACTACGATGAGACTTTCTCACCAGTAGCGAAGCTAAAATCTGTGAGGATTATGTTAGCAATCGCTGCATATTATGATTATGAGATATGGCAGATGGATGTCAAAACAGCATTCCTCAATGGAGATATTGATGAAGAGTTGTATATGATGCAACCCAAAGGTTTTGTCGATCCTAAAGATGCTAACAAGGTATGCAAACTTCAACGGTCCATCTATGGATTGAAGCAAGCGTCCCGAAGTTGGAATCAACGTTTTGATAAGGTAATCAAAAGTTTTGGTTTTATACAAACTTATGGAGAAGCTTGTATTTACAAGAAAGTGAGTGGGAGCTCTGTAGCATTCTTAATACTATATGTGGATGACATATTGTTGATTGGGAATGATGTAGACCTTCTTAATAGTGTCAAGGAATATTTGAATAATAGTTTTTCAATGAAAGATCTTGGCGAAGCAGCTTACATATTAGGCATAAAGATTTATAGAGATAGATCGAAACGCCAAATATCATTGTCACAGAGTACATATTTGGACAAAGTTCTAAAGAGGTTTGGAATGGAAGAAAGCAAGAAAGGGTTCTTGCCCATGTTGCTAATCGACCTTGAGTAAAACTCAAAGTCCGACATCGCGTAAGATAGAGAAAGGATGAGTAAGACTCTATGCCTCAGCCATAGGATCTCTAATGTATGCCATGCTATGTACTAGACCCGACATTGCATATCTTTGTTAGTTTAACTAGCAGATATCAAAGTGATCCGAGTGGATCATTGGACATGATCAAAACATCCTTAAGTACTTGAGAAGAACTAAGGATATGGTTCTTTCTTATGGAGGTGATGAACAGCTCGTTGTTAACGGTTACACCGATGCTAGTTGGAACACCGATTCAGATGATTCTAAATCACAATACGAATACGTATTTATTTTGAATGGTGCAGTAGTTAGCTGGAGGAGTGCAAAGCAAAGCATTGTGGCGAGATATTCAGATGAATCGGAATACATGGCTGCTTCGGAGGCTTCACAAGAAGCAATATGGATGAAAGAGTTCATTACAGAGCTGGGTGTGGTTCCAAGTGCGCTGGACCCAATGTCTATCTACTGTGATAACATGGGCGCCATAGCCAATGCGCAAGAACCAAGGTCACACAAGAAGCTGAAGCACATCAAGCTACGTTTTCACGCTATTCGAGAACATATCCAAGATGGGGATATAAAGATTTGTAAAGTACACATAGATCTAAATGTGGCGGATCCGTTGACTAAACCTCTCCCGAGGGCAAAACATGACCAACACCAAACTGCCATGGGTGTTCGGTATATTACCATGTAATCTAGATTAGATGACTCTAGTGCAAGTGGGAGACTGTTGGAGATATGCCCTAGATGCAATAATAAATGTAGTTATTATTATATCTTTGTGTTTATGATAAATGTTTACATTCATGCTATAATAGTATTAACAAGGAAACATTGATACTTGTGTGATTTGTAAACTTAATTTGAAGTCCCTAGTATAGCCTCTATACATCACTAGCTTGTTGGTTGATAAATGATTGTGGTTTCCCTATCATGAACATTGAGATGTTATCAACAACAAGATCATATCGTTAGGAGAATGATATGGTGGACATGCTCCTATAGATAAGCGTAGCATAAAGATCAAGTCATTTCAATAGTTCAATTGCTATATGCTTTCTGATACATAGTAACCTAATTCCTTCGACCATGAGATCATGCATATCACCTTTATCGGATGGATGCTTTGATGACATCAAACACCACACCGTAACTGGGTGGTTATAAAGGTGGCATTGAGTGTTCGGAAAGTATTGGTTGAGACACATGGATCAAGAGTGGGATTTGTCCATCCATATGACGGATAGATATACTCTGGGCCCTCGGTGGAATGTCATCAAATTAGCTTGCAAGCATGTGACCGCTCTGAGGGATCACATATCACGGAACGAGAAAAGAGTACTTATCGATGCGAGGTTGAACTAGGTATGCAGAGATACCGACGATCATAACCTCGGATAAGTAAACTATCGTGAGACAAAGGGAAATTGGTATCGTATGTAAGTGGTTCATTCGATTGCAAATTAATCGTAGAAATATGTGGGAACCATATGAATTTCCAGATTCCTCTATTGGTTATTGTTCGGAGAAGTGTCTCGATCATGTCTGCATAATTCACGAACCGTAGGGAGACACGCTTAAGGATTCGACGTTGTTTGAGTAGTTATGGTATTATGAGAAAGAGACCGAATGTTGTTCGGAGTCTCGGATGGGATCCGGGATATCACGAGGTGATCCGGAATAGTCCGGAGAATAAGATTCATATAAGGAAAGTCCCGTTTCGGAGTTCGGGAATGATTCCGGTGTTTTCATCGGGAATGTTCTAGAAGGTTCCGAAATGTCCGGCACTCCGGAGGGGAAGGGGTACATGAATGTGTCATTGCATATTGGAATGATTGCATCATGTACTAAGTGTTCTCGCTGTTCCAAATAAAGTTTTAAATTGAATCCTAAATTGAAAAGTCAAATAGCAAGTTTGAAAAGTCAAACGGCTAAAATTGGAAAGAGGGAAAGAGGAAGGAGAGGGAACCGAGTTGGGGAATCCCTCCTCCAACCGCGGCCCACCTCCAAGCCGAGTTGGGAGGGACTCCCTCCCTCCCCTTGGCCGCCCCTCCACCTATATAAGGAGGCAGGGCTCCTCCTCTAGACACACAAGTCCCTCACCTCAAACCCTAGAAAGCTGCAGTCCTCCATAGCCGCCGCCACCACCTAGGGTTTTGCCCTAGCCGCCGACTTGGGGGTCCCCGGAAACCTAGTTGCCGGCTCTAGCCCCTCCTCCTTGGTGTGTCTAAACCCTAGATCGCCGAGGAGCTCTCTCATACTCCACCATACTCGCTCCGGCTTAAGGCGAAGCCCTGCGGGATCTCCCCTCTACTTCCGGTACCACGCCGTTGTGCTGCCGGAATCTCGAGGAGAGTGATACAACCTCCGCTGCCTGCTAGAAAAAGGGAGAGGAAGGTCTTCGTCGAGTACCGAACATGTGACCAACTGCGGGAGCGCTTCCGGAACGCAGCGCCGGAAGGATCGTCTACACGATCTTGAGATCGGGAAGAGTACGACTACATCACCCACGAGAATCCGCTCTCGTTAAACACTTTGGAATCTTCGAGGGTAAGTTATTCCATCGACTTGTTGCTACAATCTAGTAGATAGATCTTGGCTTGTTTGTTTGTATGCGATAGAAATTTTTTGCTTTCCATGCTACGAAACCCTACATTATGGACCAAAATCGGGTCAATCTCTTCTTCTAGCCACCGGATCCTATCCAAACGGTCGAGATCCAATCAAACCGGTGCGTGCCATGTCGTCATCCCGGTCATCTTCCTCATCAACGCCACGTCAATGTCAGGTCAACATCTAGTCACTGGCAGCATGCAAATTCAACCTGTCCAGTCAGCGGAATATTATCTAGAATATTCCGTTCGAATTTAAAATTGCATATTATAGATCTAACTTGTAAAATTCATTAAAAATTTATACCACATCAAAAAATGGCGTATAATATATAAAATTAAAGATAATTTTACGTAGAATCATCTTATCAGAATAGATCCAACTTTTACTATACATGGTTACTGCAGTAATTTAATTAGTTTTAATAGTCTTTTAGGTTAATAAATTCATAAGAAATTATCTGTAACTCCGAAAAATATGAACAATATATCAAATTGAAGCTACTGTAATTTACATTAATAATATCTGGTTGGATCTAGCCTTTGCCGATTATTTAACCCGTAGAAATTTAATTAGTTTTAATGGATTTATAAATCATTAATTTATAATAAATTAATTGCTTGTCACAAAAATATAAATGATATACCGATGGAAAGCTGGTTCCATGTAGATCATCAATATGCAATTAGTCAAGCCTTTGACTGTAAGGTTTTGCCGTGAAGATTTAAATGGTTTAATGGCTTATTTAGAGTAATAAATTTATAAGAAAATAAATACTATTCAGAAAATTACAAGTAACATGTCCCTGAAATCACAATTCCGTGGAGATTACAGATATAAGTTTAGTTTGATTTTTAGACAAAAGAAACTATATAATCATTTAAAACCCATTAAACACTATTTAAATCATACGAAAAGATCTATAACTCCGATTAGTGTGAATCCAAGTGCTAAGGTTTTGTATTGACAATATCTATACAGAGAAATTGCATGACAAAGTATTTGGTACTGTTAAAAAAGAAATTCATACAGAAATATTTAAACCCATTGAAATAGTGTTTTAATCATAGGAAAATATCTATAACTCCTTTTTAGGTGATTCAAATTGCCACTGTCTCTAAATTGCATTACCTCTATCCAGTAGCATCTAGTTCACAATTTAATATGACATAAACATATTTAGTTTAATTAAAGTGGTATACACCATATTAAATCGATACAACTTTAGTAATAAAAGCTTTAGTGCATTAAATGACTTTCCACATGCATCCAGAGATGTAGATAGTATTTGTTTGATCTCTATGTGTTATTGTTCAGAACACTAAATAACAACCATTGTGACTTATTAAATTATCATGCATGCATTTGTTGTATTTGTTTGATCTCTATGTGTTGTTGTTTATGTTGTATGCAATTGTTTGATCGATAGATTGCGAGGAGTGCAACGTGTGTGATTGTAACTACTATGATTGCAAGTATTGTGGTTATGATGAGTGCAACCATTATATCTATGAGGATTATCTAATCGACTACATCTACAATAAAGGCAAGTGGTGCTATCTTGGTCATAAATGTCCTACAGTTTTCCTATGCATTGTAGATGTTTTGTAGAATTGCATATGTAGGAATTGATGTGTATATGCTATGCTATGCCCCATATTATTCCCTAGCATTCCTTGTTTATGAGCCACCGTTGGTAGATGTGCTTAGCCATGCTATGATGAACGAGGGATGGGTTACATCACTGATGTTGATTCTAAATGTGTTGGTTCGCAAAAACTAAAACAACTTAATCAATGAATCTCCTGGGTGTGATGGGATTGATAATTTTTGGTGGTATCATTGCGGAAAGGCACCTAGGACACTGAGAAAGGATTGGTTTCTTTGTTTGGAAGCTTTCGTGTGCAACCATGTGCCAATAATGAAATGGGCGGTTGGTTGGACTCAGTAGGTTGTGGTAACTCGAACCCACGTATCCAGATATGTAGATAGTGTAGGTTGGACCGGTGCGTGTCGGGTTTGGGGAGCTACTTCCCGAACGGTTCCTTCTTGGACTTCTCCCTATCATCACCCAATATGAGAGTGGTGGTACGAGCTGGGCTGGCCAAGTCACATGGGTAAAGTGTACTAACCCCTGCAGGGTGTATAAACTAAGTGCTTAGCCGTGTCCCCGGTTATGGACAATTTGAGCGACACACATCGATGCTATGATATTTCTCACTCATCCTTATTTCCTAATTACTTAAAACTTGTTGGGTGAACATAATTGGGTAGGAGCACCTGGGAGTGAACCAGAGTGTCCTATTTATCATATTGGAAAACTACTTTGTTACAAATGTTAGGATAAAACTGTTGCTTTATGCAAATGAGCCTAAACTCCACTTGGCCAAATAAGCATGTAGTTTATAGATCTGTTGTTAACCACTTTAGCCTACTTGCCATACATTCAATGTATTAACCATTCGTGGCTGCAACGTTTCATGTTGCAGGTTATATCGTATCTGAGTGATCGTTCATAGGTCGCGAGACTCCACTCGACAATTGTTCGCCTGTGGCACATTTGGAGGATGGAGATCTACCTTGTATTCATTTTCCGCTGTGTACTTGAATAAATAATGTAAATTCTGGATCATATTCGTTGTATTTATGATGCACAGATATATTTGGTATCATTTTGTATTGTGTGTGCCAGTGAACCGATCCAGGGATTGGCACTATAAACATGAACTCAGCCTTATCAGGCGAGGGTGTTACACTGGGAGGAGTCATCTTGGAGGGCCACAGGTGGGCCACACCCATGACAGGCGTTCCCCTAGGGCTGTCCGGTCCACCAGGGGGTGTGCTGGCCTGGGGGGACCCCCTGGGTCACTCCTGGTGTCCCTCTGCCCCTTTTTCGAGGAAAAAATTATTATGAATTTTCTGGGATTTTTCAGGAAACTCTATTTTTGGCCAATTTTCAGGGTATAAAAATTGATTTTCTCGCAGAAAAGAATTTATTAGAAGAAGCAAAAGCAAAAAAAACCAAAACTACAGAAGTTCTACGACACTCTAACAAGTAGACAACTAGAGAAACCAAAGCTAACAAGAGAAAAAAAGAAAAAAAGACTAGGAAGGAGAAAAGTAAAAGTGAGCAAGTATAACCACATTGAAAACATCATTTTGTTCATTAAAATCCTTTTGTTAAAAAGGTTAATCAAGTATTGTTACCAAAACAATCTTATATGAAACAAAACTTTGCATTCCACAAATTGATTATGTTACCTCAAACTTGATAGCAATGGCCCCAGTCATAATAGTTTCAAAACTTTCCTGTAGAATGGGACAATATATTTCTCCAACCTTGATGCTCTCAATATTTTCAATGGAATTCAGGCAATAGCTCTTAGCAACCTTCTTGGGAAATAAACACTATGCTGTTTGTCATTAATATTAATAGTTGCTTTTCCTTGATTACAATTGATGACAGCACCAACGGTATTAAGAAAAGGTCTCCCAAGAATAATAGACATGTTATCATCTTCAAGCATCTCAATCACAACAAAATCAGTTAAAACCAAGCAATTATGAGCCACTTGAACAGGAATATCCTCACATATACCAACAGGAATAGTAGTTGACTTATCAACCATTTGCAAAGATATATCAGTTGGTATCAAATTTTCTAGCTGGAGTCTCTTGTAGAGGGAAAAAGGCATAACACTAACTCTAGCTCCCAAATCACATAAAGCAGTTCTAACATAATTATTCTTAATAGAGCAAGGGATAGTTGGTATAGCTGGATCACCAAGTTTCTTTGGAACCTTACCATTGAAGGAAGAATTAGCAAGCAAAGTAAAAATCTCCTCATTAGGAATCTTCCTTTTATTAGAGACGATATCCTTCATATACTTTGAATAAGGAGGCAACTTAATAGCATCAGTCAAAGGAATTTGCAAAAATAAAGGTTTCATCCACTCACAAAACTTGTTGTAGTGTTCTTCCTCCTTTGACTTGTGTTTCTTATTGGGAAAAGGCATAGGTTTCTGCACCCAAGGTTCTCTCTCTTTCCCATGTTTATTATCAATAAAATCTTCCTTAGTGTACCTAGTATTCTTAGTGTGCTTCTCAGGTTCTTCCTCAACTTCCTCCTTATCAGGAGCATCATTTTTATCATTACCACTCTTAGTTTCAGCATCAGAGACATATATAATATTAGGATCTACAGAAGGTTCAAAGGGTTCCTGTAACATCCCAAAAATCTTCATCAGGATTATCAAATTCTAATCACTAAAATTAGGGTTAACAAAAAAACTTTGATTAAATAAAAACCAAATGAATGCATGTGTGTAAGTGATGATGGTATGAATGCATGAATGGACTTGTGTGATTAACCTAGATATCAAGGAATGGTTTAAAGATGAAAATAACATCATATAAAACATTCCAATAAGAAACAAATCAAGAGAAAATAAAAAACAAAACAAATAAAGCAAATGGTCAGTTTTGCCAATCTTGCTCACTAGGTCACTTTGAGTGTTTCTAGTCCAAGATTTCAAACAGAAACTTTTCCATTTATTTTCACCCTTTGCAAGACCAAGTAAGAGTGAATCAAAGCCCACCTTTCAAACTTACAGAAAAATTTGGCAACCTCATTCAAATCACAATTCAAAATTGAATCTATAACATATGTGAAAATCACACCTTGTCAAACCCAACCAAACCAGTGCCCCTTGACCAATCCAACTAACCAGAGACTCCCTAGTATGTAACTAGCAAACCCACCAAGTTTGAATCCAAAATTCAAATTTTAATTTCTTGCGGCCATTTCATCAAACACCTTGTCAGCAGCAAACAAACAAACATCAAACACTATTAGTAGCAATGATTTTGGCCAACCTTGTCCCCTCTCTAGTTCACTCTACACTCTCAGTAGATGATCAAACTAATCTAACTAGCTTTAGCATCAGTGTGAGCAAGCATAGCCATCAATGGTGAACATGCAGAGAGCACCCTTGCCATCCCACGTTGCCAGCGATCTAGGAGAAGCTCTAGCTTCACCAACCTTGTCCGGGACACGCAGCACCGTCCACCGCCATCCCCTGTCCAATGCTCGAGCCTTGCCAGCAACCGGACCACACGGCAAGCTCGCGCCCAGTTGCTCTCTGTGCATGCCGAGAGCGCGCCAGTGCGCCATCAGCGACACGAGCCCATAGACCACGCGCCTCCCTCGCCTCTTGCGTGCCTGATCTCCAGCATCCCAGTAACCCGCCATACAACCCCGTTCGCCGCTGCACGGACCATGGACGTTGTGTGCCATTAAACTTGCCGTCGGACTATAACATCCCAACATTAGAGATTAGAAATAAGCTGAACCCAGATGTGTGCATTGCATTCATGCATAGAAAATCCGAATAAATTTCGCGCTTTTAAACAAAACTTGTCAAGGTGATTGAAGCTTCTCTTAACTTGATGAAATAAGAAGTAGATCATCAAGTTGACTGCGAGAAGTTTCAATAGGGCTTTGCTAAAACCTTACTTTGGGTAAGGGAGATTTAACCTAAGGGTAGATCAAATGAAATAAAAGATAAAACCTAATACATTATGATTTATATTTGATCTTTAGGTGATCATATCATAGTATCCATTATAATCACTCATGAGTACCAATTTAAGGATATAACACCAAAATATGAATTTAACCACTATATCTTAATCTCATCTGCATATACCTGAGTATCATGGTAAGGTCTAACCCTACTGCTTAAGCAATATTGAGTAGGAAAGAAACTGAGTTTAGATCATTCACCTATACCTTTCTTTCCATATCAATCCTTATCATCCCTATTGAGTTATATTTCAATATTTGTTGTTAATCAAGGTTGAGGAATCAACTATTGACTCATCCATTCCCAACATATCAAGTATTTAATCATAACACAACTTACAAATAAGTGTCTACAAAGAAACAACTAAGAAGAGGTGAATAGTGATGCTAGTTTCAGATGTCATTTATTTGATAAGAATGATTGAAAGGAATCCAATCAATAAGATAGTTGATGGAGTTAAATTCTTCCTTGATAAAAAAGAAGATTACAAGGATGAAGTCTGGAGATAGTTACTAGGAGTAGTCCTATTGGATCAAGCAGGTATAGTTAATGAATTATATCTCTTAACCCAATATAACTAAACAGAAGATAATTATCATACAACTGCAATGTTGTATTGATGGAGCCTTGTTTAGCCAACTGGAAACCTAAACCAGAATGGATCAAAAGATTATAATGATAAGGCCTTATTCACCAAGATTGAGTACTTATGTCATGTATAAGTGGTATTGGTGGATAAAACATGATTGAAACCCTAGTAGAGGTAAGCTATCCTAGAGTAGTCATTACAACCCACATAAATTTAATTCAGGGATTTAAGTGTGAGCCATTAGAGTCAAGAGAATATAGGATAATATTATTCAATTAAAGATAGTATAACATAGACTTATAGAAGTAGTGTTATTCATCTTAAAGGATAGTCAACTTTAGAGAAAGATTAGTGATGGATGATTAAGGAAGATTATGAGTGGAGTTTGAAAGAACTACTTTTTGGATTGATGATTATCAACAGTAGAGTAGTGGGTATAACTAAGCAAATAAATGAGAAAACTATGAAATACTTTAGTATCAAACTCATTGGATTCATCCATGAGTTTAGAAAAATAAAAGGTGAATAAGAACATTCTTGTGAAGTAAAGCTCATCATACTAACTAAGATGATGTATGGGAAGTAGTATTATATCTAGGAAAGTAATTCTTTAATTAAAGGTCAAGGATGGTGAAGAATGGAAAATAGACATTCTTATTAAACAACCAACTCTAAATCTTAAACCATGTATAATGTCCATCTCATACTATTGATCCATCATCTGATGTCTACAACACTTTATAGAAATATTTCCCTATAGCAAATCACATAAGCCCATATCTGTTAATTCCAACCATCATAACTATATGTGCTTAAGTATATCTTTATCAATTCTTTTCCATGAAATATTCTAGATATAACTTTCTAGTACTAAAGGTGAGACTATCAAATATCCCAAACACAAAACAATATATTTAGCTATTGAATCTTTAACCACATCCATAAAGGAGACTAAAGATATTAAAGAATCTAAACCTTAGGGTAGATATGCATAATACAAAACCTTAAACCTCTTTGTTTATTACTCCCTCCGTTTCAAAATATAAGATGTTTTAGGTTTGTGAACAAAATGTATCTAGACTTGTTTTAGTGTGTAGATTCATTCAAAACATGAGTGAACCTATATACAAAAACTAG
This sequence comes from Avena longiglumis, assembly GCA_030063025.1. Classification (NCBI taxonomy): domain Eukaryota; kingdom Viridiplantae; phylum Streptophyta; class Magnoliopsida; order Poales; family Poaceae; genus Avena; species Avena longiglumis. Next base: position 444,653,211 of record CP125977.1, read on the forward strand.
TCTAGATACATTTGCTTCACAAAGCTAAAACGTCATATATCTTGGAACGGAGGGAGTACAATAGAATATATACATTGTCATGTTCCAAATCAATGGAAGTAGTAATAACTATATCAATGTCTTTTATATTTCATGTATCAAACAATGGTATAGGATCATTACACATATAAAATCTTCTATTCAAAATATGAGCCAACCAAAGTTAAGTTGATAAGCAAATAGGAATATATCATTTAATAAATTCATAACTAAAGGAGGAAAATAAAATTATAAGAAGAGCTTTTACAAAATATTAAAAAGGGGTTCATATATTAAGAAAATAAAAGGAATATAGCAAGATTATATATAATAAAAAAATCACAAATAATACTAACTATGTTTTAGTATTATTGAAATAGTCTAGCAAAGAAATCCTACAAAGAAAAGTTCAAAATATAAACTAAACTCAAATCTGAATAAGAAAACAGAAAATAGAAAAAGGATAAAACAAAGAAAAACACAACCTGGCCGTGGCCCAACACCCCTACACCTATCTGACGCCCCTGTGCAGCCCACAACAGCCCAGTAACCAACCAGTTCTTTTTCTTCTATGACTGACAAGTGGGGACAACAAAGGACCGCGGGTTGAGAAGCAAAGATCGTCAAGGGGTTATCCGCAAAATGGTCATCATCGTCATCGTCATGCACATAGACAACTCGCTGGCGGAGCTCGCCGCCGCCCGATGCCTTCATCGTCGTCGTTGCGCCAAGATCAACGCCGTCGTTGCCATGAGGGGATAAGAAGGCCACCACGACGCCCTGCCTTAATCCCTATCTCCAATTCCTCCTTATCCTCTTAGATGCGAACGGGACCGATACCCTAGCTCACAGGAGCCACTCCTCACCGTCGAATCACATCTCCCCACACCATTCTGAGCAGCCATGGAGAAGCGCCTTCCTCCGTAGAACCTCGGGATAGAATCTTGCATCAAGGGGAGCACCAAAGTGGGTGAATTTTGCCGTTCTTCTTTGCAGCAGTTCGTTTCCGACCCTGCCTGTCCTTGCCGACCACTCTATCATCATCAGGGTAAGTTCCTGAACCTTCCAGCATCCTCGAATTGCCTGATCTCGTTGTAAATCGCCGTTTCACCATAAGCCACCATCGGACACCGTCGGAGCTCATCGGAGCTAAGGCTACGGTGACCATTTCCGAGCGGCGACGCCACTTTTAGGTTCAGTAGGTTGCGCTGATTCGAACTAGGTCCATTTCGTTTGCTAGGACGTCGTAGATCGTCGGCGATGACCACTCACCGACGGCGGTGGTGGTGCTGCCGCCATCGTTGCGTCATGCTCACCTCATGGTTGAACCACGTCAGCTAGTTTGACTGGTCCTTGCCCTCGTGGCTGATGCCATGGCATAGGGCCCATATGTCATTGACTAGGGGGTAAAGACTAGGACAGTAACAAATGTATTTCTTTCACCTGAGAGATGAAGTGGACCCTGGCCCACGGGTCAGTGACTGGGGATAACTCTTTGTACGGTGTAAAAAGTATTTTTTTGTTAGGAAATAAAAAATGTTATAATCCAATTAATAATATTTCAGAAATTTAATAAATGATTAAATCTTGTCTAATTAATAACTTTTGATTTATAGTTCAAAAAATATGTATAATATATGAAAATTTTCAGAAAAATAAAATCTACAACTTAAAACTATTATCAAATAATATTATGCTGATTATTTAAATAAATATTATTTAATAAAAGTTTTATAAGTAATAAAACTTTAATAATTCATATTCCTATAATGATAAATGTTAATAATATAAGTAAAATACCAAAAATCTTAGAAAAATAAGAATTCTAACTTAAAAATATAATCATGTATTTTTAGTTCACTTTATTAAATATTTATTATTTATTAAGCAATTATAAAGTAATAAGGATTATAAAAATCATATCTTATTATTTATAAATCACAAAAATAAATGTGATATACCAAAATGATCACAAAAATAATATCTACATGTTAAAAACCTAATATTTTACTTTTGAGGTAAATAAAATTAAATATTTTAAGAACTCAAATTTAAACTTATTTACTTCAATAATAATTCATATAAGGATAAATAAAAATTACTAATATTCGTAAAATGAGTAAATTAAGTTTAATAAAAAGTATTAGTCTTAAATATTAATAAAATGAAGCTTAAATGGTTTAAACCATTATATGTATCTTTTTATTAAATTATCATCCACCCTAAGTGAAGATTTTATTCTCAAAATATTTCAATTCATAATAAAAACTTTAAAGAACAACTTATGAATACACCAAACCTTTTCTAAACCATGTTATCCACCAAATTACAAAAACTACCACAACATTATATAAATCCATAAGTAGTTAAGTGATAGTATGTTTTAGATTATAAACTATACTCACTTATCTATAAAAGATAAATACTATTACTCTATTATAGAATCAAGAAACCAGTACCCAAGTCAAAAGAATGACCATTCTTAAGTAACTTAAAGAAAACATTTCAGATACACAAGATACAAATGTATAAGTACTATACTTTCAAAACTATCTATATTTTTAAAGTTAACTTTAGTCTTCAAGAATGTAAATATAATACAATACATATTACTATATATTTTATAGTTAACTTTGGTCTGAAGTAGTTAAGCTATAAATCAACTCAAGCCAAACCATTTAAGCAAACAAATAATATCCACCACCACTAACTAACCACAAAGTTTGTTTAGACCTCAGAAGAGAAACCTTTTCTTCGAAGGTTATCCTTTTTGCTACTTTAAACAAGAACTCTTGTATAAGTAATACTAACTAGTATGTCATAAGTATGTATACTTTACTCCTACATATGTGTTGTTTACAACCACTCAGAAACTCTAATAAAAGTAAAACTATGAAACTTATCTAAAAATACTACACATTCCAAAGTAACCATTTTCGGAATCCAAACCCTAAAACAACGTTATCCCCGGGATTTGCGCTTAAAACGTGCATCACATTACTTATGCATAAAAGCATATTGCTTCTTTAAACATTAGTCCTTACCAGACCAATGATGCTGATTTTAGATTTTGGATCTTATACACTAACTCGAAGACCGTGAGTGCATAATCTTGCAATCACAAAAGGCAAGTTCACACTTTATCATGTCCTTTGATTATTTTCTGTAAAGTATTTTGCAAATCCAGTGTTGTCATCATCTGCATTTGAAAAAGGTCAGAAAACACTATTTTCATAATAATGTGATTATTGGTTATTTACCATGAGGTAATAACCTACTATAAGAGTTCCGGTGGTAAAGGAACATATTATCTAGGACTTAACAACCAATGTCGCCAGTGATTCTTGCGCCGTATATTACGAGTTGATCATGAGATTTGGAATGGGACGGAGAAGTCAGTTGTATCTTTTCCCTCTCGCATGGAGCTGGATGTGCGGGTCGTGGCTGTTATCACTCGCAGCGTGCATATTATTTATGGTAATTCGTAGAGGATATGCAACATATGGGTGGGAGCCCTCAACGTCCCATGATAGTTCTGGCATCTGAACGGTCTGTACTGCCATTGCCGTAATTCAATAGGTGGGCTAGCGTACACCAAGGAGACATGCGGGGTCACGGAGAAGGAAGTGATTGGCTTGGATCTTAGTCTGGGCCTCACACCAAGGAAGTCTGAACGAACCTGCAATTTAGATGTGCAACAAAGCTAAGATCTCTCATGGGTAAAGTGACGCACCTCTGCAGAGTGTAAGAACTGTAACTTGTTACTCCCTATTCCGGAAAGGAGCTGCGAACTCGGCGGGAAAGGAACTCCATGAAAGTTCTGGTAAACCCGTGACGGTTGGCGGACATAGATTTTCAGAATAAAAGCAACCTTTGAAGAAATGTTTATGAAAACTTGCATTGCCTACGACCTACGGTCTGTGGCTGTAGATATAGTGCATCAAACACTCCTTTTCTAGTGAACTTGCTGAGTACGATCGTACTCAAAGTATCTTCTTAACCCTTTTCTAGATTCTGAAGCCATTAAGACGACGTCTACATCAAGTTATGCCCCGGGACTTAGAGCATCTCCACTCGTTGGCCGAACCCAGGCCGAAATCCAGACCTTTTTTCGGCCAAACGGCGCAAGTTTTCGGCCTAGGTATGCCCAGTTTCCCACCCGGCTACCCAGGCCGAGTACCTAGGCGGACAAAAAACGGCTATATATTTGAATCTGCATAGTTCCCGCCGGCGAGTGCTCGGCCACAAGGTGTTCGACAGATGCGCCTACATGTTCGGCGACATATTTTTATTACATAACAGGGGAAACAACGATCAGTCGTCGATGGGGATGGGCTCCTGAGGCGTGGCCGACGTGGCATTGTCGTCCGTCTCGCCGGCGAAGGCCCCCGGGTTGGAGGAAGTCGAAGCAGAGCTCGGGGTGGGAGCGTTCGGCGCTGACACGTTCGGCGCAGAGGAAGGGGAAGGGGAAGCCGTGGTCATGCCCTCCAGGATGGCCTGACGTTGTGCCATGTACTAGGACTTGACCGGCGAGCTCATCTTCGACGTGTCCTCGCCGCCCATGAGGAACTTGAGGTCCGTGTGGCGCTTCTTGGCGGCGTAGTTGGCCTTCTTATCGGCGAGGCTGACTTTCTTCTCGGCGAGGCTGGCCTTGATGAGGGCCACCTTTTCCCCTTGTGTCTCCATCAGCTTCTTCCAGCGCTCCTCGCTCTTCTCAGCCCTCTTCTCGGCCTGCGGCCTCGTGTCGGCGAGGCATTTCTCGATCGAAGCCTGGAGACGCTCGGCGGGAGGTCCGGCGGCCTTGAGCATCTTCGCCTTCTTCTGTCCGAGCTCAGGTCTTCCTTCGCTGGCAGCAGAAGCCGAGGCCTCGGGGTTGTAGACACCGTCCTTGCTCTTGGAGAGACTCAGGCGAGTGTCCCACCACTTCTCGCAATGCTCGATTTTCTCGAAGACATGATGGAACTTGAACTCCATCTTCATGTCCTCTCGAAACAATAGAAGTGCACGGCGCAGCTACAAAATGGAAGTGTGTCAAGATGTCCATGTTAACGAGTGTGTCAAGAGAGTGCACGACAAATTTAATGTTCGCGAGTACCTTGTTGTCCATGTTCTCCCCACTGGCTTGTGTGCGGTCGACTTCTTCCACGCAGCTGTGCCACTTGCTGCACGCAGTTTGGATGATCGCCCAGTGGTTTGTTATTGCCTTCTCCCCTCGCTCCATGTGGATCTTGCGATACTTTGGGTCGCACATGCTTCGCTCGTCGAATGCTGCCTTCACGCGCCGCCAATAATTGTCGGAATTTTGGTTCGCACCCGTTATCGGATCCATGCTCACCGTATTCCAAGCCTCGGCGAGGCAGGTGTCCTCGGCCACAGTCCATTTGAGCCGAGCGTCCGCCGTCTTCTTCCCCTTCTTGCCTTTCGCCTCAGTCTCGGCGTCCTCTGGCTGCGTCTGCTCGTCCTGGGTCTCCTCGGCATTGACGAGGTCCTGGGACTCGATGCCGCCCTCGGCGTTAGCCCGGGTTTGCTCTTCCGTGAAGGAGGGGTGGTTGGAGGCCGAGCCTATCGCAATCAGGTCCTCCATGTAGGCCTCGGGCGTCATGCCGGCCGGAAGTGCGCCCGGCATTCCGCCGAACAGGTTGCGCGCGCCGGCCTCGCCGAAATTTGCCGAGCTTAGCCGAAAGCGGCAGCGCGCAGAAAGGTGGCTTGACGCCAGAGAGGTCGAGTAGGGGATGTTGATGTCAACACCGAACGGCGAAGGGTGGCGCGGCGCCGGGCAGGGGAAGAGCACGTTCGGGTTGAAGCCGCCGTCGAACTCCGGCGACGGGGAGTACCTCTGCCGAGCAGCCGCCTGGATCTCCTAGAAGTTGGCCGAAGAGATCAGCGAGAAGCCGGCGGGCGAGCCAACGCTAGCCTGGCTTCCCCAGTGTGGTGGGTACGGCGCGGCCATCAATGCCGAACGCATCGCCGCCGCCTTCTTCGCCTTCACCATCGCCTGTTCTTCCGCCACCGCCTTCACCATCGCCTTCTCCTCCTTCGCTTGCTGTTGCCGGAGCTTCGCCCTCTCCTTCCTGTCCTTCCGCTCAGCCGATGAGATCTTCCTGACCTGCTTCCTCTTCTCCCACTCCGCCAAGGACATGCCCTCCGGCTTGGTCGGCGGCGCTCTCGGCTTCCTCGCCTTCTTCTCCGCCGGACCCTCGCCGAGGATCGATCTGGGTTGGACGAAACTCTTGGGCGGCATGGTGGGCGCGGTGATCGGTGGAGCTTCGGCGTGGGGAATGGGGGAGAAAGGCGGGAGGGGGGAAGAAAAGGGCGGGGAGCTCGGCGAATTGGCGGGAGTGGTGCCTTCTCTCACCGACAGAGCTGGCCCACGCTTGTTTTCGCTGAGTCCGGTGTTCCCAGGGCGTACCCGGGATCCTGGGTACGGCCTGAGTAGGCCGGACCAAAACATGCCAAAATCCGGACGAAAACAGGTCCTTGGGTACGCGACTGGGCCAATTTTCGGCGTTCGGACCAAAATTCGGCGTCCGGATCGGCCTCATGGGTAGGCGAGTGGAGATGCTCTTATCATGCTCAGCTAAAGCTTTTCAATAAAGACAAGGAAGACAACATATACCTCAACTAAAGTGAAGACGAAGTTATTGATTAGATAGGAACATAATATCTAGCCAAAGAACCTATTTCTATAATGTGTTGCGATAGCAGCAGTGCCAACCTCTTAGCCAGAATACTAGACTTAATAGTATAATTGTTCTTGCGTTATTTATCTTTGATTCTTCTCCGTAAGAAGTTCTTTATCTCTCTTTAACCTAGAGTGTCCTCTGGATCTTATGTAAAGAGTAAGTTGTAACCTTTAGCCATGTATTGGACCCGGTGTGTTTCTGTTGTGCCATTCTGAGGGATGTAATACTAGTGAACGGTGTTTCATTGGTGTTATGTCAACGGATATAGTATACTACATCATGCAGTGGTATGCTGGGTCACCGCATGGACCCGCCCAGAGCGCCGCGATGTTCGACTGTTCCTCACCAGCCCACGCCGCGCCATCAAGCCATTGAGCTTCGCCAGGAGGCAATGCACCACCCCCTATCGTTGCCCATGACATTAGCACGCTGTGCCGATGACCACGACGAGCTCCACCCGCGCCCGTCGGTCCCCTTCAGGCACTATAAAAGGAGGCCACCCCCATTCGATTTGAGCACACCATCTCACTCCCCACCTCTCACTGATCACACCCACTCACCTCCAGAGCAAGGCGAGCACCAGGTGATGTAGCCCGACCTACGGTCGTTACTACATCTTGGTCTCCAACTTACGCCAAGTCGTCATGGACTCCAAAGGTGAATCCTTTCCTCTATGCGAGCCCCCTTCCTACCCTATTGAATGGTATGCTACTTCATACTCCGTCACATATGCATGATAGGTTCACATTGACAAGTACGGAGGCAAGGGAGGGAGCCCGGAGCATCAAGCCCGACAAGACGGAGGCTTGGAAGAGGAGGCGGAAGAAGACAGATCGCCAAATGCTCTCTCGCCGCCAGCTACCGGACCTGGCGACTACTACCGCCGTGAACTATCACTGCTACCGCCAACAACAGATGACGCCAACAGAAGCCAAATACTCTCTGTCTCCGGCGGTACTACCAGATCTGGACCCGGTACAATTTGTCAGCGGTACTACCGTCCCCTGATACCGCTCGCTACAGGCGGCTCCAGCTGATGCTCCAGGACCGCAAGCGGTACTACCGGTCCCAGAGCGGCACTACCGGACCAAGCGGTACTACCAGTCCCAAGTCCCAGATTACCGCCTGGTGCCTCACAAGCACTAGTTGGGCCACAGCCCATGTATCCCCCTTTACTTACCTATTCGCCTAGTTTATCCCCAAACTACCCTTGTTTATGTGGTTGGCCTATAAATAGAGCCCCACCCCTCATGTATCCCTTAGGCATAGATGATAGACTAAAGACAACCCCCATTGTGGAATCTCTAGTTTTGCCTCATCCCCTTTACCAAGGGGACCGACTATCGTCACCAACCTCGATTGGACTTTGCATCACGCATCCATCGTTGAACAAGGCCTTGGAGTTCGACGTCTCGTATCCAAGTTGTCAAGACCCTCCCTAAGGTGTTCTTCCCTCTCCGATGTGGATTTGAGGGAGCACGTTGACCGATCTTTCCTTGCGAGGATTCTATCGGACCGGTGGCCGCCGTTCGGGAGCAATCAGCCTTGTATCGTGTAAGTTTTGCGTGTGTTCATCGTGTTCTTCGCGAGGTGTGTGTTCGCTTCCACTACCTTCTCCCTTTCCCCTCGCTTTCCCATCGATTTGACCACGAGATCTGTGAAGATCGGGCCACCCAAGAGGTTAAACCCTCCATCATCTAGTATCAGCAGCTTTTGGTTGCCACGGATTTCTCATCGATTTGGTCTTTTCCCCATAAATTCGAAAATTTCACCAAAAATAGACCCAATTCGTGTTTTGGATCGATCTGTGATTTGAGTGCGTTTTGGTAGGTTTTGATCCGTGGATTACTTGCTAAACTTGTTGATCTACCTTCCTTTGCGTTCCCATAGCCTAATTCCTTGATTTCCCCCGTCGATTTGGTGTTTTTCTTGAAGATTTTCCGCCCAAATCGCCCCAAACTCACGAAATCGCGTCAGATCTGGATTTCTCTGTCTCGAGCGGTACTACCGCTCCAAATCTACGGTACTACCGCCCACCGGTACTACCGGGCCCAAAATCCGGTACTACCGCCCAAGACAGAAAGAAAACAGCAGATTCCAGATTTCAGCCTCTCACCATTTTGAGCATAACTTTTGCATTCAAACTCGGATTTTGGTGTTCTTTAGCTCGTTTCGAAGAGGAGAAGAAGCTCTACATCATAATCCATGCTGTTCATGCTATCTACTCCATCCAAATTCCGTGAGCAAGGCGGAATCCAACAATAAAGGGTGAAGATCGTCGACGAAAGGTATAAACATTCCGCGACTTCTCTCCACTTGCATTCCTTTGTCAACCCCACTATCTTTGCGAGCAACAAACACCTATTGAGACTAGTTCCTCTTATGATTGCTTGGGCTATGCACATTTGATACCTTGTAGATTCCGAGCAAACATTGTGAGCGCTATCTCATATAGTTATCTTGTATAGTTGTTGGCACAAGGAAGAGGCAAGTGAAAAGGAAAAGAAAAGAGAGAAAAATAAAAAAAAATAGAAAAAGAAAAAGAAAGAAAAAAAAGAGATATACATGTGCCTCATAGAATAGGAAGCGCAAGCTCGATGAACAACATATAGGTGGTACTTATTGTGTATATCTTGTAGCCCACCAATTTTGTGCAATCGAACTAGCGTCTCTCCTTGTACTTGTGTGACACGAGCTTATAGTCTTCGCTAGGTAATCATTTGGTTCTTAGCTCACTTTCTCCGTCGCACAAGTCCCATTTATCCCACCGTGTGTGTCTCCTTGTACATATTTCCTATCTTGTGGATTAACTTGTTTGCTTTGTGATCATTGTGGTTCTTTACTTGCCATTACAACATCTTGATTTCGGATTGGTTCTTGACATGCCACTTTCCATACCTATCCACCATAGGCCTTGTGTGTGTGTATTTTTTGGTTAGTAGTTGGTTTTGGTGTTCCGCGTGAACTTCACTTTGCTTGGTTTATTGCTCTCAAGTGTGGCCACTTGCACGATACGATCTTCCAAAGTAAAGTAAGGTTTGATGTTGTATCCCTAACACCCTCTACCACTTCCATATACACCGCTTGGTCTTGTGAAGCATGTCTAGGGACTCCGGGACCGAGGATGATTTCTATGAAGAATCCACGATGAGCCACCATGCCTATGTCTCCACAAGCATGGATAACATGATGGAGCACTACACCAACAATGTCTCCACATGCTTGGGTGACATGGAGTGCTACAACAACAACAACTCCCCAAGCATGGGCGACTTCAAGAATGACAACGACAATCTCCTCAAGTCGCACCGGCCAAGACGGAGCCTACGCCTCGAGTGCGCCAAGGTCCACCATGAAATGGACAAGTTCGCGAGCGACCTCCACAACTTCAAGAAGGACATGGACAATGACTTCGACAAAAACATGAGCATGGTCACCAAGACTAATGATGCCTTGTGCTCATTAGAAGAACTTATAAGGAAGCGTGCCAAGGACAAGGGTCATCGTCGCGAGCGTCATGTGGATGACCAAGTGCGCCACCTACACCAACCATCGGCAAGGCACGCCAATGACCTTCGTCGACACCGTCACAAGGCACCTTCAACTAATAGTGCCACCACCAAAATGGCACCAAGAGCAAGCCTTCGTCCACGCCATCAAGCTTCAACGACTACGCTTGCATTCGAAGACCTCATGGACGAGGAAAATGAAGACCTCTACTTTGCCAAGTTGGATAGCATGAGCCTACCTCCACCACTACTACAAGATGGCCACAAGACGGTCGAGCATGGGATTTTCCCTTCGACCATGGAGGAGAGTGATGATGCCCATCTTATGGCATCCAACTTTGAAGGCGACAAGGTCAAGAATGGTGAGCATGGGATTTTCCCTTCACCAAAGGAGGCGCATGGAGTTGCGGAACCCGAGCCTACCCCCATATGCTTGAGTGATGATGTGGTACCAATCCCATGTGAGTATGAGAGCCACGTAACCCACTTGAGTGAGAACAAGAGTGACATGAGTGACTCCACCTTATGTGAGATTGAGTGCTTCCACTTGGAGGGCATGAGCGATACTCCTAGTGAGTTGAGAGTGGTAGTTGATAGGTCAAGTGAGAGCATTTCGATTTCTAACAACTTACCCTCTACCTCTAGTGTGTTCTCTTGTGTTATGCTAGGTTCCATGGATGAATAAGACGCCCGAAGCCATGAAGCAATGATGCCTCGAATGGAGAAGATGTACATGGTGCACGAAGATGATGCTACGCCATGGATACATCAAGAAGACGAAGTCGTCCACAAGGAGGCCACTACTTACACAACACCCACTTCATATGAGAGGTATGAACAAGGTAACAATAAGGGTGTTGATGATGCCATGATCCCACTAGTGGACATGATGAATTGTGAGGATATGCATGCTATGGATGATACTTGTGACATTACATATGCTTCACTCATTTTCCCATATGATGATTTGCCTTTGCATCATATTGATCATGTGGAATTGTTTGATTGCGATATCATTGCCATAAACATGCCATGCTATGCATCTTGTGTGTATCCTCCAATTGCTTGGGACTTGCCTTGTCATGCTAGTCATTCAATTTCTCCCGTTGCTTGCGATAAGATGAATGCTTGCTATTTCACTTGTTTTGCTTGCAACAATATTGATCAAATGCATTCTAATGAGATGGCCCCCATAGCTTTCCCAATTTTTGGAGATTTTGATGATTTCCATGATAAGCATGTTCCCCACTTGCATACTCACCATGCATCTATGTCGTACTTGATTGACATTAATGGTGATGTGCACAAGAAGAGATACGTCATGATGGATGATGTGTATCTCTACCATGCACACACGTTCTTCCTTTTACATATGATGTGTGTAGGTACCCGCACAAGAATTTCAACCTCGGTTGAGCACGAGTTGACAAAAAGAGCTCTTGAGAGCATCCCACAAGTGAGTTCAAGATCGAACCCAGCTCTGATACCTTTTGCATGCTTTGCATCTTTCATGTTGGCAAATTGCTCTTTCCTATGGTTTGATTGCAAGCATGTTAATGGTATTATCTTCCCTTGTGACATTCATGTTTCTTCGCTTTTAGATAATGATGCTTTGTGTGTTGCAACAAAAATGTTGAACATTTTATCTTTCCGATGTTTTGGGTGCAACCACAACTCCATTAAGAGCATGAATTGTCATGAGAGCTTCCAAGAATCTCGTCTTATTGTTGCAACAAACATAAGGACCACTTGCTCTTTCATTTGGTTTGTTTGCAAACATAATACTTTTGTTTTGGATATGCTTCCTTGTGTGTTTTTGCCAAATTCTCCTAGTCTTGCATCAAAGATGTTGTTCGAAATTTGGATCCAATGCTTTGAATGCCGCACTTCTATGTTATATGGAGTTTTTGAGTTTCCACATTTGGACGATGTTCAAACAATTTCCATGCACTTTGACCTTGCATATGCATTCCATTTGCTATACATGCATTGTACTAATAGTGTTGTGAACAAGAATGGACATGCCACATTTGACATGCTCCTCTATCACGCACGAAAATATTTTGCTTGGTCTTTGTTGTATGAAGGTACAAATGCATACACGTCAACCTCTATGGACTATATGTTGACAAGAAGAACCGAAGAGAGTTACCTATGGCTACACTTCTTTGAGCTATATCTACAAGCTAAGGTGACTTCCTTCTAATTGAGGACTCATGCTATAATCTTCATGAATTGGCTACGCTTTGAGTGTTGCTTTGCTTTTGTTGTGAGCTTTGTAGGCTTCAAGGAAGGTGAAGGAACATTGAAGTGTCTTCAAGTCAATCTTCCCGAGGACGACTATATGGTGAACCCCAGGATCAAGAAGGTCTCTCGACCGCTTCTACTTTGTGATGAGCATGTAGAGTCGAGGATGACTCTTTTTGAAGGGGGGGGGGAGCTGATGTTGCCCGACCTACGGTCGTTACTACATCTTGGTCTCCAACTTACGCCAAGTCGTCATGGACTCCAAAGGTGAATTCGTTCCTCTATGCGACCCCCTTCCTATCCTATTGAATGGTATGCTACTTCATACTCCGTCACATATGCATGATAGGTTCACATTGACAAGTACGGAGGCAAGGGAGGGAGCCCGGAGAATCAAGCCCGACAAGACGGAAGCTTGGAAGAGGAGGCGGAAGAAGACAGATCGCCAAATGCTCTCTGTTGCCAGCGGTACTACCGGACCTGGCGACCGGTACCACAAGACTACCCCGCTAACGCCACCAATGCAGCGAAGCCAAATACTCTGTCTCCGGCGGTACCGGATCTGGACCTGATTACCGGTCAGAGCTACCATCTCCCTGATACCGCCACAGACGGCTCCAATGACGCTCCAGACTGCAAGCGGTACTACGGTCCCAGAGCGGCACTACGGACCAAGATTACTACCGTCCCAAGTCCCAGATTACCTCAGCTCTGGTGCACACAGCACTAGTTGGGCCACAGCCCATGTATCCCCCTCTACTTACCTATTCGCCTAGTTTATCCCCAAACTACCCTTGTTTATGTGGTTGGCCTATAAATAGAGCCCCCACCCCTCATGTATCCCTTAGGCATAGATGATATACTAAAGACAACCCCCATTGTGGAATCTCTAGTTTTGCCTCATCCCCTTTACCAAGGGGACCGACTATCGTCACCAACCTCTATTGGACTTTGCATCACGCATCCATCATTGAACAAGGCCTTGGAGTTCGACGTCTCGTCTCCAAGTTGTCAAGACCCTCCCCAAGGTGTTCTTCCCTCTCCGATGTGGATTTGAGGGAGCACGTTGACCGATCTTTCCTTGCGAGGATTCTATCGGACCGGTGGCCGCCGTTCGGGAGCAATCGGCCTTGTATCGTGTGAGTTTTGCGTGTGTTCATCGTGTTCTTCGCGAGGTGTGTGTTCGCTTCCGCTACCTTCTCCCTTTCCCCTCGCTTTCCCATCGATTTGACCACGAGATCTGTGAAGATCGGGCCACCCAAGAGGTTAACCCCTCCATCACCAGGTGGCCGGAATTTCATCGGAGTTTGTCGCTATAGAGGAGGAGAGGCACCGTCAATTGGAGCCGCCCCAGGAGGAGCTGCCGGTACCAAGAGGATCGCCGTTGTCGACTTTGTTGTTCTCCCCCATCGCCGACCATCGCCGGAGCCCCGGTGACCCCCCGTCGACCCCCACTGGCCGCGCTAGGGTTCAACCTCGCCGCGTCCTGTTCAGGCGTGGACGATGAACCACAGCCATTGTAACATCCCTAAAATCATGTTTTCAAAGATTTCATATCATGCATTCATGCATATCATTTAGGGATCAAATTCAAACTCATTTGATAGAAACAGAAACTTGAGAGCTATGATTTTATGTGATCAAACACTAATAAAATGCCACTCTTATACGAGAATATAATTGTTTTAAAACCAAGCCTTGTTGCTCTCAGATTGTTTTGCTTGAATGCTAGTGCTTAAATAAAAATTTACAAAACAAATATAGTTTTAAAACCATTTTTCAAACTTATTCAAATCAAGTGCTATGTCACTGTATATTTTGTTTAATCAAAGGACCAAGCTAGTATAGAGAGACCACATGTTTTTATGCCCAGAAATATGAGTGTTACACTCTACAAAAATCCAGAAAATATTTGAATTCAAATGGCATTTGAAATCATTTGAAAATGTTTCCTGGAAATTCAAATAGAAAAATAAAAAGAATAAAGAAATAAGAAAAGGTCGGCGCCAGACTTTTGGCCCACCAGCAAACGCAGCCCACAAGCCCACCCGGTCCGTTTCCCTCTCTCCCCTCGTTTCCTACCCTGCACACGCGTACCCACTCGCTGACGACTGGGCCCTCACTGCCATGTCACCCCTTCGTCCTCAATCAATGCCGACAACCACCTCACCGCTGCCGTTTCCCCCATTGATGTCGCGCTTAATTGCATTGATTCGGCGAGTGATTTCTGCCCTCGCTCTGGCTACATAAAACCCTCCCCCTCGCGACCATTTCCCCCAACAGAGCTAGCCAGAAGCGCCACCAGGCTGCCCGCAATTTTGCTCGCACCGCCGCAGTACAGAGCCACTCCGGCGGACGATTCCGGTAATCCCCGTCCACCCCGCTCAGTCTCGTTCATGTTAGCATGCTTCCTTCGACCACGCGACTCACGTCATGCGTTTTCCTTGTCTGCTCGTGGCCTAGATCTATGGATTCGACAACCACCGCAAGTGCCCGACGCCTTCCTCAACTCCGGTGAGAAATCACGGTACGAATCGAGCGCCCCTTGATCTCTCCTTAAAACCATCTTGCTCACTGTGACTTTGCGCACACCCTGATGCATTTTATTCGTGCAAAGGACGGCGCAGAGCCTCGGCAAGGTCGACGTCTGCAACCACCCGACGCCGCGCACAACTCCGACGAGCTCCAGCGACCACCTCTGCGCGCCCCTTCGCCAACGAAGCCAACCTCGAGCATCAGCAGCACACGGCGAGCACAGTAAGCCCCTTCTCCCTCTCCTGCGCAACCTAGAACGTCGGCAACGACCCTGACAGAGCCATCGCCGCCAGTCGCCGCCGCTAGCGCCGCCCGTCTGTGGTCAATAGAACTGTGGCCGTAGGATTTAGATCCAACGTATAAGATTAGATCTATGACGAAGAGGTAAGGAGCAGATCTGGCCGCGCATTTTAGTTAGATCTAACGGTTCGAAAGCATGATCCTGAGCGAAGCGGTACCAGCCAATCAGGAAGCGCCGCGTAGCATGAGTTTTGTTTTAAATTTCTGAATTAGATCTATTAGATGTTTAAATTTGATTAATTCATAACTTTTGATTCCCACGTCCAAATTTGACAAATTTTATATCAATGGAATCAGGAGAGAAAATCCTTTCCATATATGCAATGTGTTTAAAGTTTTGCCTCTGTTAAAATGGTTGTTTTTGCAGAAAAATGTGTAGGCCTATTTTGTGTATAATAATTATTTGGAAAATGTTTTGCTATGCAAATAAAGTTTATTTGGCTTATTTTGTACTTGTTTATGTTTTAGTACTGTGCACTTGTCTTGTTTGGTGTAGAAAATCATCACATGGAATTATGCATGCATCCATATATTTTTGCTTGTATTTATTTTGTATGTGATTTTGGTGCTATTATTTCATGTGTAGATTTTGGTGCAAATAGTGATTGTGATTGTGAGGATTGTAGATACTCTCCAAACTACCAAGGCAAGTGGTGCTTCATGATTTATTCCTATGTTTTTCAACTATGCATTAGAAATATTTTGCTAGACTTGCATGGATATTTTGATCTATATGCTATGCTTGGGAAATACTAGTAGTTGTAGAATTGCTAGAAATATTTCTAAGTCTTATTAATGCCATGCTTAGCCTAGGTAGTAGCAACCAAGGGTGGTTATATATTCATACTATGAGAAAATATTTCTAAGTCTTTGGACTTGAGTTTTGTTTAATAAAACAACTAAGTGAATGAAACATCTGGATGGAATGGAAGGAATGGTTTATGTTGAGTGGTTACACAAGGCCCATTTATATGGTTTACCTTGTGTATCTCACTTGTGGAAAGCCACCCAGGAACAAAGGGTTTTGAGATGCCATATGTTAAGAAGCTTCTAGTGCAGCCACTTGGCAATATGGGCTCTGCCTGGATCATATAGGTTGCAATAACTTAGCCATTTGGACAGTTGGTGGTAGTGGGATGATAGGTTGGAGCGCGTCCATTTGCTCTAAGGGAAGGCTTCTGAAAGGTCCTGTCTTGGTGAAAATCAAGTCTTGTGGGGAAAGTGCACAACCTCTGCAGATGGAAGAATCTAAGTACTTAGCCATGTCCCTGGTATTGGACAACTTGAGCATCAAGACATGGAAGCTATCAAGAATCTCCTCATCCCAATTTCTAAGTAAAAACTTGTGGTTGAACAAGGGTGAAGGACCCCAATGTATATTGGTGGTTCCTTGGGAAAGATTTTGACAAAGAAAAACTTAGTGTTTTCAACTAATAGGTAAAACCTATTTTGAGCAAAGCAAGCCTAAGCTACACTTAGCCAAAATGCATATAGTATCTAGTCTACCAATATTCTACTAAGGTATCACTTGCCAATCCTATTCCAATGTATTGATCCACTGTGGCAATAACTTGTGATGTTGCAGGTTATTCTGATGATGATTAGGAGTCATGAGTCTACACTCAACATGCTTGCCTGTGGCACATGAAGATGAAGACTTAATTATCTTATTACATATTTAAAATCTTGTACTAGGCCTGTGGCCATGGAGTTGTATGACTATGTTTGTCTCTGGAATGACTTGTAATAATGACCTTTGTTTCTATGTACTTCATCTTAAACTGTGGATGCTAGCATTGATCCAGGGACTAGCATTGCAATCACAGGGATCCTTTACTTTACAAAGGAGGGATCTTACAGATGGTATCAGAGCACCGTGTTGCCTGTAGGATTATGACCCTAGGATTGGAAACCACTAAGGAAAAAAAATTCAACAACTTCCACACTTGTCTTTTCTTCTTGTAAACTTTTCTAATCGTCTTTCTCATCTCTATTTGTAGATCAACTCCATCAACGAAGCCGTGAAGAAGGGACCACTCATGACTATGACTTTGGAATGTGAGACAGAATTCCCCAAGGCTCTCAAGGACCTCATAGTTGCCATGGGAATACATGGTGCAGTTGTGTACAAAGGTTTTCCTATGATGGATGAAGGAGTTGAGTACTGGTGGGTGCAACTTCACTTGTATAAAAACAAGGAAGACAACCACAAGGACTCAGGATTCTGCATGGTCACCAACTCAGTGATGCACACCACATTCTTTGATTCAGGAAGGGATGCAGCTTGGAAGGCCATCAAAGAACTTGGTGATAGAATCAAGTGCAGAATGCTTAACACCCAGAATGACCTTAGGGAAGAAAAGAAGCATACCCAATAGTTAGAGGCTACCAACCAAAGTTTAAGGAAGGACATCATAGACTTAGCAATGGAGTCATGTGATCTAGACAAACAGATTGCCTCTAGGGATGCCCTTTTAGCCAACTTGGCAAGTGAGATGGGATTGTAACGTACTTCGTTAGTTGGACCACCACACTTATCATTTTATTTCCCAAATGTTGTTTAAAATAAGTTGAACCTTGGTTGTTTGTAATAAATCCATGTATGTCATGATTTGTGTGTTTTGATTTCCAAAGTTATGCATGTGATGCCTTGTCTTGTGATTTGTCTTAAATTGTGTTGATTCTAACTTTTTATATCTTATTAAATATATGCCTAATGTTACTATCAGCACGGCTGAAGAGTTCAAGGGAACTCGTTTTGGAACTCGTATTATTGAGCTCACTAGTCTGCTCAATCTCCCTCTTCCTATTATCATGATGCTTCCCCTCACCAAGTTTGAGAGGAAAGACCTTTGGGGCTTCAAGGTTAATCAGCCAGGACGCCAGACTGAGCCTACCATGGAGGCAATCATCTTCAAGCTCATGCATGATGACAAGGAGAGAGGCCTAGAGGTAGTCATGCAGGATTTGCTTGGACGTTTGCTAGGGAGACCCTCTCGAGAGGTTAGAGGTACTCACTTCCACACCTTCAGTAGACGTGATGAGGATGGTGAGGCCATTGACTTTGAGGATACTTCGAGAGAGACGACAGAGACGATTCGTCTATACCTCTAGGACTTAGAGGTTCTTCTTAGGCACCTAGACACTGATAGGACCAACGTCATGCTTAGCAATGACGAACTCCAGGTGCAGCTTCGTGAGAAGGACAAGCTCTTCGCGGATCAAGATGAGATAGTCAAAGAGATGGAGGCCAAGTTTGAGAGTCAGGATAGAAAGTTCAAGAGTCAAGAGAAGTGTGTCCAAGATAGGAACAAGAGGATTCGAGACATGACTGCAGAACTAGAGGCCAAGGACTTCGAGCTCGAGCATCAGAAAGGTGTGATTGAGAGGCTTCGTGCACAAAAGAGGGCTCTCAAAGAAAAAGTAGAGACCTTGACCACCAATGTCGAGGAATACAAGACCGCTATGGAGAATGCAGGTTTTACATTTGTTGATGAGGAGGTTGATGCAGAGGAGTAGTGATGACTACTCATTTACCTTTATTTATCATGTCTTTGATTATTGAGTCACAATGACCATCCAACATGTGGATGGCTTGCTATTGGTGTGTTTACTTTTCCAAAAACTTGTTGTCTGTGTTGTTGAACCTTTACTACTATGATGCATGATTGTGATTTGTTATGTGATGTATTGTGCATGTTAGCATCTATGGGTATCTCATTATTATCCTTATTGAAAACCACATATGCCTCCCCGACGTGCCAATCCCAACCCCAACAACAACAACATCACCCCTGAGATGCAGCAGATGATGACAGCTCAGACTCAGTTGATGCAAATGATGACCACGTTCATCCAGAATCAGAACAACAACAATCAGAACAACCCACCGGGTTTTGACATGCTTACCAGGTTCTTAAGGCTAAGGCCAGCAAAGTTCTCAGGAACTACTGATCCTATGGTGGCCAATGATTGGCTATGCTCTGTGAATAAGGACTTGGTAACTGCTATGTCTTGATGAAGAGAAAGTCGATTTGAGCTCACTTGTTGGAAGGACCAAGACCACTTGGTGGGATAACTTCAGATCACCACTCCCATTGAGGATGTGACATGGTCTATCTTTGAAGATGGTTTCAGACTCACATCTCATCCGGAGTGATGAGTTTGAAGAAGAAAGAGTTCCATAACTTGAAGCAGCGCCACCGCAGCGTGGCTGAATATATTGAGGAGTTCAACAATCTGGCGCGATATGCACCGGATGAAGTTGACACTGATGCTAAGAGGAAGGAGAAGTTCCTTGAAGGGTTAAATGATGAATTGAACCTGCAGTTAGCTGTGGCCTATATTCCCACATACCAGTCTCTTTGTGACAAGGCTGCCATCTTGGAGAGAAAGATGAAACATGTTGAAAGCAGGAAGAGAAAGCAATCTGACAAGTACAACTCGGGATCGTCTCACAAGCGTTCCCATTATGATGACAGTAGGAGTTCTGGATCCCACAAGCATGGTAAATTCAACAAGCACCACAACCACAACCGTTATCATGACAAAAAACACCACCGTAGTCATGACAATGTTAAGTACAAGAATCACAAGGGTGGATATAAGAGCCACCACAATGGAAGTGGAAGTGGCAGTGGAAGCCAGCTTGTCAAGAAGGATCTTAGTCAGGTTGAATGTTTCAAGTGCAAGAATATGGGGCATTATGCAAATGAATGCCCAGAAAAGAAAGTTGAAGGACCCAACAAGCCCAACCCTTTTCAAAAGGGACAAGTGAACCACATCAATGTGGAGGAAATTTATGAGGAACCTGATGCTGTTGCTGGTTAGTTCAAACTCAATTATGTTCCAGCATTTGTTCTCTTTGATACTGGTGCATCTCATTCATTCATATCAAGAGCATTTGTTGAAATAAATGAACTACCGGTAGAAACTATTGGGTGTCCTATAAAAGTAAGTTCTCCTGGCGGAGAAATGATAGTGAATTCAGGATGTCATGATCTAGTCATAGAGTTTGGGAAGTATAAGTTTCCCGTTAACCTGATAATCCTAAACTCCCAAGGATTGGATGTTATTTTGGGAATGTACTGGATGACTAAGCACAAGGGAGTGATAGATTGTGCCAACCATACTGTCTCACTCACAACTCCAGAAAACAAAAGGATCAGATTCAAGACCAACTTTGAAGCAGAAAGGAGTAAGCTAAATTCTCTTAAGGGGGTTAGCATAGATAGTGTGCCAATTGTGAGTGAATATCCGGATGTGTTTCCGGAAGAATTGTCGGGAATGCCACCAGATAGAGATGTGGAATTTCTTATTGATTTGCTACCAGGATCTGGACCAATAGCAAAGAGACCATACAAGATGTCAGTGGATGAGTTGAAAGAACTCAAGAAGCAGCTTGGAGAACAGTTGCAGAAAGGATTTATCCAACCAAGTTCTTCATCTTGGGGAGCACCAGTTTTGTTTGTGGAAAAGAAAGATAGAAGTCAAAGGTTATGCATAGATTACCGTTCACTCAATGAGGTGACCATCAAGAACAAATACCCTTTGCCAAGAATCAATGACTTGTTTGATCAGTTAGAAGGATCTTGTGTGTTCTCAAAGATTGATCTCCGATCAGGTTATTTCCAGCTCAAGATAAGGGAACAAGACATACCTAAGACAGCTTTCACCACAAGGTATGGATTGTATGAGTATACCGTGATGCCATTTGGTTTGACCAATGCACCAACATACTTCATGAATATGATGAACAAGGTGTTCATGGAATTCCTTGATAAGTTTGTTGTCGTTTTCATCGATGACATTTTGATCTACTCCAAGAGCAAATAAGAGCATGAAGGACATTGGCGTTTGGTGCTTGAGAAACTTAGAGAGCATAAGCTGTATGCCAAATTCAGCAAGTGTGAGTTTTGGTTGAATGAAGCTGGATTTCTTGGACACGTTGTGTCAGGAGATGGTGTAGCAGTTGATACTGCTAAATTTTTAGCTGTAACTGAATGGGAATCTCCCAAGTCAGTGAATTCGTAGTTTCCTTGGCTTGGCAGGATACTACAGAAGGTTCATTGAAAATTTCTCCAAGATAGCTAAGCCAATGACTGAGTTGCTAAAGAAGGACAAGAAATTTTCTTGGTCTGAAGGATGTGAACTCAATTTTCAAGAATTGAAGAAGAGACTAGTGATAGCACCAGTCTTATGTTTGCCAGATTTGGAGAAAGATTTCCAAGTGTATTGTGATGCATCTCATCATGGATTAGGTGCAGTACTTATGCAAGAAGGGAAAGTTGTGGCTTATGCCTCGAGACAACTCAAAACTCATGAAGTAAACTACCCTACTCATGATTTAGAGTTAGCCTCTGTTGTCCATGCACTCAAAACATGGAGACATTATCTTTTGGGAAAGCAATGTGAAGTGTTCACAGATCACAAAAGTTTGAAGTATATCTTCACCCAGAAAGAAATTAACATGAGACAAAGAAGATGGCTAGAACTCATCAAGGACTATGACTTGAGTTTGCAATACCACCCCGGTAAAGCAAATGTTGTAGCGGATGCTCTAAGCCGTAAGGTTTTTGTGAATGGCCTTACTAAAGGAGAATTGCCAGATGATCCGTGTGCCCAATTTAGAGATCTCAGATTGGAGATTGTGCCTGAGGGACATCTCATGTCTTTGGATGTTCAACCCACTTTGTTGGACAAGATCAAAGAAGCCCAAAAGATAGATATGGAAATTGAAGAGATTAAGGAAAAGATTGGCAAGGGAAAACGCAAAGGATTCCATGAAGATGAACAGGGTACTTTATGGTATGGGAAACGTATCTGTGTTCCACAAGATCCTGAGCTTCGAAAACTGATTTTACAAGAATCCCACAACTCACCGTATTCCATTCATCCGGGTAACACCAAAATGTACATGGATATTGCTTTGTGTGATGTATGTAGCAGAGTGAAAGCGGAACATCAGAAACCAGTAGGATTGTTACAACCACTACCTATTCCTGATTGGAAATGGGAAAAGATTGGTATGAATTTCATCACCGGATTGCCAAGGACCAGGTCAGGATATGATTCTATTTGGGTAGTAGTGGATCGCCTAACTAAAGTGGCTCATTTCATACCCGTGAAGACAACCTATACAAGTGCTAAGTTAGCCAAGATCTATATGAGCAGAATTGTATGTCTACATGGAGTACCCAAGAGTATTGTGTCTGATAGGGGAACTCAATTCACTTCTCATTTCTGGAGGCAACTACATGAGTCATTGGGAACGAGGTTGGAATTCAGCACTGCTTTTCATCCTCAGACTGATGGACAGACAAAAAGGACTAATCAGATTCTTGAAGATATGTTGAGAGAATGTTCTCTAGACTATGGAGCCAGTTGGGATGAAATTCTGCCTTATGCAGAATTCTCTTACAATAACAGCTATCAAGCCAGTATTGAGATGGCACCATTTGAGTTTCTCTATGGGAGAAAGTGTACCACCCCATTACTATGGAATGGTGTGGGAGAAAGAAGTCTATTTGGACCAGAACTAATCAAAGAGGCTGAAGAGAAAGTCAAGCTGTTTAAGGACAGGTTGAAGATTGCACAGTCCCGACAAAAGAGCTACGCAGATCCTAAGCGTAGAGAAGTCACCTATGAAGTGGGTGATAGAGCTTATCTTAGAGTGTCACCACTCCGTGGAGTAAAGAGATTTGGTGTCAAAGGTAAATTAGCCCCACGATATGTTGGACCATTCAAGATTCTGAGTCGTAAAGGAGAAGTAGCTTATGAGATTGAATTGCCAGAGTCTTTGTCAGCTATTCATAATGTGTTTCATGTGAGTCAGCTTAAGAAATGCCATCCAGAAATGGAAGAGACTTCTTTGAAGGATACTATACCTTTGGAAGAGGTCCAATTGGAAAGTGATCTCACTTATGAGGAGAAGCCTATCAAGGTTCTTGAGACTGCAGAAAGAGTTACTCGGACTAAGACTATCAAATTCTGCAAAGTTCAATGGAATCATCATTCCGAAGAAGAAGCAACATGGGAAAGAGAAGATGATCTTTGGAAAGACCACCCTCACCTATTTGCTAGCCAACCCGAATCTCGAGGGCGAGATTCACTTTAAGGGGGTTAGATTTGTAACATCCCTTAAATCATGTTTTCAAAGATTTCATATCATGCATGCATGCATATCATTTAGGGATCAAATTCAAACTCATTTGATAGAAACAGAAAATTGAGAGCTATGATTTTATGTGATCAAACACTAATCAAATGCCACTCTTATATGAGAATATAATTGTTTTAAAACCAAGCCTTGTTGCTCTCAGATTTTTTTGCTTGAATGCTAGTGCTTAAACAAAAATTTACAAAACAAATATAGTTTTAAAACCATTTTTTTAAACTTATTCAAATCAAGTGCTATGTCACTGTATATTTTGTTTAATCAAAGGACCAAGCTAGTACAGAGAGACCACATGTTTTTATGCCCAGAAATATGAGTGTTACACTCTACAAAAATCCAGAAAAGATTTGAATTCAAATGGCATTTGAAATCATTTGAAAATGTTTCCTGTAAATTCAAATAGAAAAATAAAAAGAATAAAGAAATAAGAAAAGGTCGGCGCCAGACTTTTGGCCCACCAGCAAACGCAGCCCACAAGCCCACCCGGGCCGTTTCCCTCTCTCCCCTCGTTTCCTACCCTGCACACGCGTACCCACTCGCTGACGACTGGGCCCTCACTGCCATGTCACCCCTTCGTCCTCAATCAACGCCGACGACCACCTCACCACTGCCGTTTACCCCATTGATGTCGCGCTTAATTGCATTGATTCGGCGAGTGATTTCTGCCCCCGCTCTGTCTACATAAAACCCTCCCCCTCGCGACCATTTCCCCCAACAGAGCTAGCCAGAAGCGCCACCAGGCTGCTCGCAATTTTGCTCGCACCGCCGCAGTACAGAGCCACTCCGGCGGACGATTCCGGTAAGCCCCCTCCACCCCGCTCAGTCTCGTTCATGCTAGCATGCTTCCTTCGACCACGCGACTCACGTCATGCGTTTTCCTTGTCTGCTCGTGGCCTAGATCGACGGATTCGACAACCACCACAAGTGCCTGACGCCTTTCAACTCCGGTGAGAAATCACGGTACGAATCGAGCGCCCCTTGATCTATCCTTGAAACCATCTTGCTCACTGTGACTTTGCGCACCCCCTGATGCGTTTTATTCGTGCAAGGACGGCGCAGAGCCTCGGCAAGGTCGACGTCTGCAACCACCCGACGCCGCGCACGACTCCGACGAGCTCCAGCGACCACCTTTGCGCGCCCCTTCGCCAACGAAGCCTACCTCGAGCATCAGCAGCACATGGCGAGCACAGTAAGCCCCTTCTCCCTCTCTCGCGCGACCTAGAACGTCAGCAACGACTCTGATAGAGCCGCCGCTAGCGCCGCCAGTCTGTGGTCAATAGAACTATGGCCGTAGGATTTAGATCCAACGTATAAGATTAGATCTGTGACGAAGAGGTAAGGAGCAGATCTGGCCACGCGTTTTAGTTAGATCTAACGGTTCAAAAGCGTGATCCTGAGCGAAGCGGTACCAGCCAATCAGGAAGCGCCGCGTGGCATGAGTTTTGTTTTAAATTTCTGTATTAGATCTATTAGATGTTTAAATTTGATTAATTCATAACTTTTGATTCCCACGTCCAAATTTGACAAATTTTATATCAATGGAATCAGGAGAGAAAATACTTTCCACCTATGCAATGTGTTTAAAGTTTTGCCTCTGTTAAAATGGTTGTTTTTTCAGAAACATGTGTAGGCCTATTTTGTGTATAATAATTATTTGGAAAATGTTTTGCTATGCAAATAAAGTTTATTTGGCTTATTTTGTACTTGTTTATGTTTCAATACTGTGCACTTGTCTTGTTTGGTGTAGAAAATCATCACATGGAATTATGCATTCATCCATATATTTTTGCTTGTATTTACTTTGTATGTGATTTTGGTGCTATTATTTCATGTGTAGATTTTGGTGCAAATAGTGATTGTGATTGTGAGGATTTTAGCTACTCTCCAAACTACCAAGGCAAGTGACGAGGTTTAATCTCATCAATGCCCATTGTTATGGACTTGAGTTTTGGAGAAGATGGGGATGCTGGAGATCGCGGAACGGTTAACAGACAAGCAACCAGGGGACACGAGATTTACCCAGGTTCAGGCCCCCGGAGGGAAAACCCTACTCCTGCTTGTCTGCTCTTGATTACGGCGGAACCGAAGGTTACAGGGTGCGCAGATTCGATCTGGCGTGGAGGTGCGTGTGCGAAAGTATGAGCCGAGAGAGTCTAGATCTGTAGATCTATTGTGGCGGTGGAGATCGTAGATCTATCTATTGTGTACGTGTCCTCCTCGTTGGACCCTCCTAGCCTTTATATATGGAGAGGCTAGGTCTCGGGTGCCAATAATATTTGGTTACAAGTTGTATTCAAACTCTAGTCTTGAGGTTTCCTTGTCTTGTGCGCTTGGGAGTCCGTGTCCATATGGGCTTCATAGCAGCCGAAACTTCATAGCCATCATGGACCCTGGCAGGTCGTTGAGTGGGACTTCCGTCGGGCTGGACCAGGTAGGCTAACATCGGGTACCCGTTGGGTATATCCATGTCAGCAAGTGGTGCTTCATGATTTATTCCTATGTTTTTCAACTATGCATTAGAAATATTTTGCTAGACTTGCATGGATATTTTGATCTATATGCTATGCTTGGGAAATCCTAGTAGTTGTAGAATTGCTAGAAATATTTCTAAGTCTTATTAATGCCATGCTTAGCCTAGCTAGTAGCAACCAAGGGTGGTTATATATTCATACTATGAGAAAATATTTCTAAGTCTTTGGACTTGAGTTTTGTTTAATAAAACAACTAAGTGAATGAAACACCTGGGTGGAATGGAAGGAATGGTTTATGTTGAGTGGTTACACAAGGCCCATTTCTATGGTTTACCTTGTGTATCTCACTTGTGGAAAGCCACCTAGGAACAAAGGGATTTGAGATGCCATATGTTAAGAAGCTTCTAGTGCAGCCACTTGGCAATATGGGCTCTGCCTGGATCATATAGGTTGCAATAACTTAGCCATTTGGACAGTTGGTGGTAGTGGGATGATAGGTTGGAGCGCGTCCATTTGCTCTAAGGGAAGGCTTCTGAAAGGTCCTGTCTTGGTGAAAATCAAGTCTTGTGGGGAAAGTGCACAACATCTGCAGATGGAAGAATCTAAGTACTTAGCCATGTCCCTGGTATTGGACAACTTGAGCATCAAGACATGGAAGCTATCAAGAATCTCCTCATCCCAATTTCTAAGTAAAAACTTGTGGTTGAACAAGGGTGAAGGACCCCAATGTATATTGGTGGTTCCTTGGGAAAGATTTTGACAAAGAAAAACTTAGTGTTTTCAACTAATAGGTAAAACCTATTTTGAGCAAAGCAAGCCTAAGCTACACTTAGCCAAAATGCATATAGTATCTAGTCTACCAATATTCTACTAAGGTATCACTTGCCAATACTATTCCAATGTATTGATCCACTGTGGCAATAACTTGTGATGTTGCAGGTTATTCTGATGATGATTAGGAGTCATGAGTCTACACTCAACATGCTTGCCTGTGGCACATGAAGATGAAGACTTAATTATCTTATTACATATTTAAACTCTTGTACTAGGCCTGTGGCCATGGAGTTGTAAAAGACTATGTTTGTCTCTGGAATGACTTGTAATAATGACCTTTGTTTCTATGTACTTCATCTTAAATTGTGGATGCTAGCATTGATCCAGGGACTAGCATTGCAATCACAGGGATCCTTTCCTTTACAAAGGAGGGATCTTACATCCATAGGATTAGAACTAGATCGCACGGCCTAGATCACCCCGTACCGCTTCGCCACTCACTGTCTCGCTGACTAGTGGGGTCATTCACTTAATCAGCTCGCGCGCGCTGTGCGTAGTGGGCCGGCCCAGTTAAACCTCCCGCGCGACCCAACAATTCAGACTTAGGTTTATTCATTTAGTTTTCAAATCAGTTCTGTACCTAGATTCAAAAATCAACCTAGCTCGATTTACTGAACCAAAATGCATGAAACCAATTTTGTTAGAAAGGTACTAGAATGCTTAATCCAAGCTCGTTGGATTCAAACAAATTGGAATTGTAGATCACCCATGGTAAAAATAACAAGTCAGAAGCTTTTCTGCATTCAAACATATTTTAAAATTCAACCATGAAAGCTTTTGAGTTGATTCCAACTCTCAAAAATCACATTTGACTATACCTTTCAGAATATATAAAAATATATAGGTTACTTGCAGAAATAATGATCAAGTGACAAAAGAATGCCTCATAGGCATTTCTAGTCACTTTATTTAATTAAAATAAAAAGGTTAAACCTTATTAAATTGTGACACCACTTTAAATCACATTCCCATGTACTGAAATATGTGGTGATGACATGTGTCAACATGATCCCATGTTTTAGTTGGAGAATATTAAATCTTAATTAGTTTTTATATGAGTAGAAATCACTTTTCTAAAATAAAGGAAATAAAACTATTTGTCTAAATGGTTGTAATGCTTGTCATGATCCTAGATCATCTAGTGAAAACCTTAGTGTGATAAATAGAAATAGATAAGTATTGTTTGGTGATTTTTTACCTCGTATTTATTTATAGACGCTAGTACCGACCAAGGATACGAGAAGGAAGGAGGATACTATGAGGAAGAAGCCGAGGAGAACTTCAACCACTGATCTGCACAAGGCAAGCTTATACTTGCAATTATGCAAGCTAACACTTGCAACTATGAAAGTTAGATAACCTATGCAATGCATTAAGCATGCTTGGTTAGATAATTTGATGATACCTAATCCTAGTTTTACTTGCAAGCTTAGTAATTTATTTCTTTATCAAAGATTTCTATTAGAGTACTTGGTGACCTGTAGATATTATAAAAATATATGAAGGTAGCTGTTATCACCATATTCTGGCCAAAGGCGGAGAGCATAAAACTTGGCCTAAGTTAGATAAATCTTGATGTCATCCTGAGGCATGAGATTGAACCTAGCTAGTTCACACTTGTTTACCACCCCTCATTAGTGTTTACCCCCACTTGTAGATGCTAGTGCTAAGCATAAAACTTGATCAACTTTAGATGGGAATACTTGGTGAAAATGGTTATGAAAACCTTAGAATGATGAGTCATTCTACTGAAATGTTTTGACATATGTTCTTGAACACCAGATGATTTTTGGTGGTGAAAATGTTAAGGCATGAGCCTTAGCCCTTTATAAAACCGATGGTTGTTTGGATGCGATACCATTCCAACTTTACTGTACAACCACAATACCCGAAATTTGGGTAGGGCTTGACTAGAAATTTATATACCTTAGTATGGCTTCCCTTGTGGCCAAGGTTTGAGCTGAGGCTACCTTGTGAAGATTGTCCACCTATGCAGTATCCAAGATGACAATTGGTCATGGTTGGGAGGCCAAACTCACAGGAGAGGTCCCTATACTAGGGCGTGTAATTGACAGGTTAGGATTGATTATCCGCATACTGAGTATGGTGAATTCAGGATTATTCCTGACGGATGTATCGAATGTTGTGGTGAAAGTGTACCACCTCTACAGAGTGTCAAACTATTCGAATAGCCGCGTCCGCGATTATGGACAGTTGGAGTGGCCATACTGTTCTGTCGTCATATGTTTTCAAAATGACTTATGAAATGATTTATGACTTTGACTTGACCACAACAGAGTTGTGATATGAAATTCAAGTTTCCACTTAGGTGTTATAAACCTCTCAACTAGATTTCTTTGCTTCTGGACTTAGTAGAGGTAAATCTGGCTTTTTGCAAAACAACCCTAGAGATTAGTATCCTACTCAAAACCACTTTACTTGTTAGTATTAGTTTGCGAGTACTTAAAGAGTACTCATGGCTTTGTCCCTGGCTATTCCTGTGGCCAGACTATGAAGAGGAGTATCAGGAAGACGGACAGCAAGAAGGTTACGACAACTAGGATCATCTCCCATCGTCAGCATTTCCTGTGACCATGAAGATGGAGCTTCGCCTACGCTATCGTTATTATTATGTTATTCCGCTACTTGAATTGTATTAAGACTGGATCATGAGATCCTTATTTGTGTAAGACCTTATGTATGGTTTGTAATGGATGATGTACCGTGATATCCAATCTGTTATGTCTCGCCAAAATGGTAATCCTGGGATTGAGATGTATGGCATA
The DNA here is from genome assembly GCA_030063025.1 of Avena longiglumis. Classification (NCBI taxonomy): domain Eukaryota; kingdom Viridiplantae; phylum Streptophyta; class Magnoliopsida; order Poales; family Poaceae; genus Avena; species Avena longiglumis. The sequence goes on from CP125977.1 coordinate 444,682,770, forward strand.
ACAGGCATCTGGGATTAAAAATCTGGGTGTTGACAGTTCCTCAACTATTTTGTGTTTTTTTCTTTCTCTTACGAGGACTACCACTACTTTCACCTTGTTGAGAATCCTGCTCAATTCTTTTAGGGTGTCCTTCAGGATATAAAGGATCTTGAGTAGCTATACCACTCCTATTTCTAATTCCATAAGCATGTTTATCTCCTGAGGCATTAACTAGCATATCCTTTAGTACCTTAGCAAGTTGATCAATTTAGTTTGAACCATTTAAAAGTGTTTACAAAGTATTTTAATATCATTAGCAGTTCTTTCCACAATATCTTTCAACTCATTAATAGCTCTAGAGTTTTCCAATAAATGATTCTGAACTTGTTTATTAAAATTACCTTCTATAACAATAAAAGTGTCAAGTTCATCTAAGCATTAATCAGGAGGCTTACCATAGGGAATATCACCTTCATCAAAGTGGAGAGAGTATACCTCAATAGTAGATGAGTGGGGAATTGGCTTGCATAATTCTTCTATGGGAGGTAGATTCTTCACATCCTTAGCTCAAATACCTTTCTCCTTAAGACATTTCTTAGCTTCTTTCATCACTTCATCATTTAATGCAATCATTCCCCTCTTCTTTGGTGTTGGTGTTGGATCTAGTAAAGGCACAACTGGTTCAGGAGTAATAGGATTAGGTGTATTTAGCTTAGTTGAAGTCCAATCATCATAATTCTTGCTTATTTTATCCATTAATTCTTTAGCATCTGTAGGAGTTCTTTTCTTGAAAACACAATCAGCAAAGCTATCTAGGTATGTCCTAAAATCATCAGTTAGTCTATTATAATAGATATCAAGAAGCTCATTTTTAGGTAATGGACATCCAGGATGTGTATGGATCAAGGCACAGAACCTTGTCCATGATTCAGGCAATTTCTCTTCTTCTCCCTGTTTAAAATCAAAAAGTCTCTGCAAAGCAGCATGTCTAGCACTGGGAGGAAAATATTTCTGGAAGAAAGAAGCAATCAAACAATCAGGACTATCAATAGATCCAGGAGGTAATCTATTAAACCAAGCCCTAGCTTCTCCTTTTAGTAAAAAAGGGAAGAGCTTAGTAACAAAGTACTTGCACATCTTAAAATCATCAGAGAATAAAGCACTCATTGTGGAAAGCTCATTCATATGTGTCACAACACTCTCACTCTCACTCCCACAAAAAGGTTCTTTCTCAACAATGTCTAAATAGGATAAATGAAGAGACAAATCATAATCTTCATCTTTAATATCTATGGGAGAAGTGACAAACTTAGGATCAGAGGACAGTTTAGGAATAATTGTACGTCTCTCAAGGAGACTCTTAATAGCACTAGCACCATGTGTGTGTTTGGCACTCCTGAATAAATTCATTAGTAAACTCAATGTAACCATCATTAATATCATACCTCTCCCTAGACTCAGGTGAGCTAACAGGTGTAACAGTGTCTTCACTAGGAGTTTCAGTATTTCCTAGACTAGCCGTAGTAGCATCTAGGAAATGACCTAATGAGCCACACGCATCAAGCACAATAGAAGTAACATCATGAGTATTTGAAGCAATTTCAGATTCAGCAGTAGTAGCATTGTGTGTAGCATGTGTATGTGGTGGGGTGTAACAAGCTTAGTTATAACAGACGGTGAATCAGGATCAGTAGAGGTGTTTAGGACTGTACCTCTTTTTGTAGTGGATGGTAAAATAGGAAACTTTCTATCACGAGACTTCCCCATGATGAAAGGAGTTGTAGTGAACAATAATAGATCCAAGTGAACTTACAAATAAAGCTTGCTCCCCGGCAACGACGCCACAAAATAGTCTTGATGACCCACAGGTATAGGGGATCGCAACAGTCTTCGAGGGTAATATAACCCAATTTATTGATTTGACACAAGGGGAGCCAAAGAATACTTGAAAGCTTTAAAAACTGAGATGTCAATTCAGCTGCACCTGGAAATAGTTCTTGCTCACGGAAGTTTATCAGTAGCAACAGTTTGTAGTAGCAACAACAAAGCAATAACAACAGTGAAACATGAGCAATAGTAACAGTAGTAGCAAACAGTGGAATATGAGCACGGCAGGCATAGGAATAGATGGACGGGCGTTGCATGGACGAGTCTAAACATGTAACTTCAAGATCTAGGACATTGCAGATAAATAAGAATAAGCACCCAAGTACTAAACAATCATAGGCATGTGCTCCATATATAGTCATGCGTGCTCGCAATAAGAAGTTGCACAACATCTGTTGTCCAGCCAGCCCGTTTCAGCGGGGCCTCAAGGGAACTACTGACAATTAAGGTGCTCCTTTTAATAGAGCACCGGAGCAAAGCATTAACACTTCGTGAACACATGTGATCCTCACATCACAGCTGTTGCCGCAAAAATCTACCGCGCAACACTAGGATAACCGTGGTACTTTCATGACGACGAACAGATAATTTTCGAGCAAATCAACAAAGAATCCCTCGCTTTCGTGAAGAAGAACCGACCATTTTTCAAGACAAAACGGCAAAGATCCGACCAAACCTTAGATTGCTAGAGTTTAGTCGAAGAGAGAACGAACAGAAACAGAACGTATGTAGAAAAACTGTGTTTGTGAACAGATCGATCGGTTGCCTCTCCAATCGTCCGTATGCCCGTATTATATAAGCAGCCTGGACTTCTGGTACTAGGTAGCGTACAAGAATAAAACTCTACAAACAAACCGACTATGACATGTACTAGTCCGGTCTGATTCACCTACGATAGACGAGTTTATGCCTACCAAACTTTACATGCAAATCTGAACATGTCAGAATTCCAAAGAGCATGCTAAGCAAGCGTACAAATTCACTTGCGCCCCTAAACTCGAATAAAATATTCTGGCAAGATGCTAAACATGCATGTAAGTTTCCATCTGCATTTTTCCTTACGTGATGACACAATCTTGGCAATAATGCACCTCGACATCGGCCGGCAAGAACTCGTCCTAAGAGGTAGCAAGTTTGTTTGGTGTATCGCACAATCCCTTTTATCATCGGCTCTATGCAAAAAATACATGTTGCAATCTTTGAATAAAATACCAACTAATTAACTTGATCAACTATCAAATTAATTTGGCCCATATATTTCTAGCAGCCAAATTTTGTAGTCAACACATGCCCCCCCTTTTTTTGGTACAATAATATTTATCAAAAACAAAATTATCATTAACTCATGACGATGTTGATCTCAAGAACACATCGGCCATATTTTCTTAGAGCGATATTTCAATTAACATATCGACAAGATCTTCTTAGGACGATACTCCAACTAATGTATCGGCCAGGGCATCATTAAGCCTCCTGCCACATGCTAGGATAATACTTTTTCAAGTATTTTCCATTAAGGTCCTTTGGCAACTTCACTCCCGAGTCTCGGTGTCGAGTAGACGACCACTTAGATATGCAATAATGTATTCCTTCCCGTCGTCTTATTGTACTAACACTGCGCCGATCACTGTATCTTGTGCATCAATATAGAACCTGAACGACACACCAGACTTGGGCGCTTGCAATACCGGAGGACTCAACAAGTATCTCTTTATATTATTAAAGGCATCTCGCTGTTCTGCCCCCAAGTAAATTCGGCTTCATGCTATAGCCAAAGTACGGGAACAAACGATCAATTTTTCCTGCAAGGTTAGATATAAACCATCTCAAGTAATTAATTTTTTCCAACAACTTTTGCACATCCTTTTTACACTTGGGCTCCTCCAACTTTCTAATTGAATCTACTTTTCTGGGATCAATATCTATGCCTTGTTCATGAATAATAAACCCCAGAAACTTTCCAGCCGACACACCAAAAGCACATTTGAGTGGATTCATTTTCAAACTATACCGGCGCATCCTTTCAAAAGCTAAACGTAAATCGGCTAAATGATTACAAAACTCATCCGATTTAACAACTATATCGTCAATATATTCCTCTAGTATTATGCCTAAAAGATCATGAAATATCAAATTCATAGCACGTTGGTATGTAGCGCCGGCATTTTTTAATCCAAACGTCATAACGACCCACTCGAATAAACCAACAAAACCCGGGCAAGGAAAAGCAGTCTTGGACATATATTTTTCGGCCATAAATATCTGATTATAACCAACATTTGAAGGGAATATGCCCTGAGAGGCAATAATAAAGTGTTTATTATGTGTATTCCAAGTATATGATAGATGTTTATTTTGCATGCTATAATTGTATTAATAAGGAAACATTAATAGATGTGTGTTTAATAAACAAACAGAAAGTTCCTAGTTATGCCTCTCTTATAAACTAGTTCGTTGATTAACAGGATGATCACAGTTTCCTGATCATAGACATTGGATGTTGTTAATAACGAGATCACAACATTAGTGTAATGATGTGATGAACATTCATCCGAAGTATAACACCATGATCAAAGTCATTGAGTTTATATTGCTATAAACTACTTACAAAGTGATCCTAATCCTTAGACCATGAGATCATGCCAATCACTAACATCGAAAGAGTTTCTTGTTGACATCAAACGTCACACCGTAACTGGGTGATTATAAAGATGACTTCAAAGCTACTAAAATGTTATGTTGAGAATCATGGATCAAGAGTAGAATTTATTCATCCCGATGATGGATAGATATACTCTGGGCCCTCTCGGTGATATCACATTGGTTAGCTTGCAAGCAAGTGATTTGATCACTAGAATGTTATATCACGGGAATGAGAAAAGAGTGCATATCAGTATCGAGATCAAACTAGGTATGGAGATACCGATGATCGAATCTCAAACATGTAATATATCGTGAAACAAAAAGATTAAGATAAAAGCGTAAAATGTTCCGACGATCACAGGAAAGTCATCGTTGAATGTGTGGGAGTCAGTATGGATCTCCAGTTCCCGCTACTGATTATTGATCGGATAAAGGTCTCGATCATGTCCTCATTATTCGCGAACCGTAGGGGGAAACACTTAAGGGACACTGACATCCAGTTGGAGCAAATGTTTCATGCCGGAAAGAATAACAAGCGCATGAATTTATTTCACTAGATACCGAAATAGGTTTTCAGGTGAAATTGCATAAAGTGTTTTTGCATGTGAAATATAATTCTAGCAAGGGGTTATATGCGAATGTTTGTCATTAAAGTAATTGACAAAATTCTGAATAAATAAAAGAGTTTTATTTAATGAGAGTTTGCATTAAATTTGGTGGAAATTTAATAGCAAGTTTGAGTGGGATTTTGAGTGGAGGGATTTGAACAGGATTTTGTGAGTGGAGTGTCCACCCACATGAATGAGGGGAGGGCAAGGGGGAAGCCCCCATGCGCCGGCCACCCTCTTGGGGTCCCCCTCCTCCTATAAAAGGCACCCCCTCTCCTCTCTCTCACACACACCTCCTCGTGAAGGATCTCTCTCCCCCTCTAGAATTTGTCCCCCATGGTCCCGGACTAGCAAGATACATGTTCCCTGTGGCTCTTTGGCAAGAAAGGGTTGTGCTTCCGCTGCATCGCTGGAGAGAGGAGGTGGAGGTTGCTCGGTGTCTTGTACGTGTGTGCGAGCACGGATGCGCTGCTACTTTGTGACGCTAGGACTTCTTCTCGATCTTGAGATCGACAAGAGATCGTCTAGATCAACCACGAGTTCAACTCATTAAGATTTATCGGTCTTCAAGGTTAAGTTCTCTACGGATATACATCCGCCCGTTGTTTGTATCTAGTAGATATATCTTGGTACATAGTTGCTATCATAGGAAATTTTTATTTTCTATGCTGCGAACCCTACAGTGGTATCAGAGTCGGATCTATGCGTAGATGCTTTACACGGGTAGTACACATATGAGTATGTGGGAGATGATGATCATGTTGTTGCTCCTTAGTTGTAATTTTGGATATTGGTGGCATAGTGGGATGAAGCGGCTCGGATAAACTTTACATGTCCTTGCACATGAGACCTGTTCCAGGCTTGACATGCAACTAGTTTGCATAAGTGGCTAGCAGGTGTCTGTCTCTCCAACTATAGTCAATATATATTTTGCAACGAGTTGTCAACAATTTGGTTATCCTCGTTGTGGTTCATGTTCGTAGGTAAGAACAGTTCTATCTTCAAAAGCCCTAAGCCACGTAAAACTTGCAATGGATAAATTAGAGGCGTCTAGTTTAGATTGTTGCTAGGCTAGTGTTATGATATGGTGATGTTGTAAGTAGAAGTATGAGATGATACTCTTAAAACACACATAGCGTGTAAGTTCCATAGACCTTGGACTTACACATAAAGGTATGATAGTGATCATACCACAGTGCACATGAAAGAGATCATATGCGGGAACCATATCATTTCACTAATAAACATGTGATGTTTGATAGCATCTTATATTTCTTGTTTAGCGCTTTATTAGCATAATAAGATGATCTCTCATTTAAATATCAAGATAAGAATGTGTTTTTCCTTCAGTATGCACCGATTATGTTTTCGTCGCTTCAAGACATCACGTGATGATCGGGTGTTCTTGGATCCACGACCATATATCGGGTGTAAGACAGTTACACACGTGAATACTAAGGTTCTAACTTGGCGAGCCTAGCATGTACAGACATGGCCTCGGAACACGCACCGAAAGGTTAAGCAGGAGTCATATAGTAGATATGATGCCCATTTGATGCTCGCCTTTGAAGCTACACCGACTCACGTGATGATCGGACTTGGTGTAGTGGATTTGGTTCATGTAATCACCAAAAAGGCACGAGGGATGTCGTTTTTGAGTGGGAGTTCATTCGTAATGTGGATTAGTTGAACTCAATCTATCATAAACTTAGTCTAAACTTTACAAATTCTGTTGTAGATGGCACCACCTACTTTTAATTTCACTGTGTTCATGGAGAAAGAGAAACTTGCAACGAACGTTAGCAACTTTACTGAATGGGCCATGAATTTTAGGATTCTCCTCTCTGCTGCACAAAATCAATATGTGCTAGAAGCGCCGCTAGGCCCCCCACCTTTTGAGGATGCCCCTGACGAGGAGAAGAATGTCTATCAGACTCGTCAGGAGGACCACAACTTAGTTCATTGTGGCATATTGTATGGGCGAGAGCCGGAACTTCAAAAGCGTTTCGAAAACGGCAATTCATTTGATACAATGGGTGAGTTGAAAATGATTTTTCGACACACATGCTGCTATAGAGAGTTACAATGCTTCAGAAGTTCTTTAGCTGCATGATGGAAGAGCACAACTTTGTTAGTGAACATGTACTCAAGATGTCGGGTTACGCTGATAAGCTTGTTTCCTTGGGAATATCAATTCCCATTGACTTAGGCATGCATTATGTTCTGCAGTCTCTGCCACCTAGCTATAAGAGCTTCGTGATGAACTATAATATGCAAGGCATGAAGAAGTCTCTCCCGAGCTTCTGTCAATGCTTAAAATTGTAGAAGTGGAGATCAAAAAGGAACATCAAGTGTTGATGATCAATAAGAACACTGGTTTCAAGAAAGACAAGAAGGTAAAATGGAAGGGAAGTAAGGGAGGCAAGCCAGTTTCCATGCCTGAAAAGAAACCCCGAGTTGAACCTAAGTCTGATACCGAGTGCTACTATTGTAAGGGGACTGGCCATTAGAAGCGTAACTGCCCCAAGTATTTGGCAGACAAGAAGGCCGGCAAGGCAAACAAAGGTATATATGATATACATGTTATTGATGTGACTTGAATAGTGCTCGCAATAGCACCTGGGTATTTGATACCGGTTCAGTTGCTAATATTTGTAACTTGAATCAGGGGCTGCGGCGACCGCTAGCAAGGGGTGAGGTCAAGATGCGTGTCGGCAATGGATCAAGCGTTGATGTGATCGCCGTCGGAACGCTGCCTCTCCATTTGTCGTCGGGATTAGTAATAAACTTGAAGAATTTTTATCTGGTGCCAGCACTGAGCATGAACATTGTATCTGGATCGTGTTTGATGCGAAGTGGTTATTCATTTAAATCCGAGAACAATGGTTGTTCTATTTATATGAATGAAACCTTTTATGGTCATGCACCGATGATGAATGGTTTATTTATTTTGGATATCGATAATAATGTTACACATATTCATAATGTTGATGCTAAAAGAATTAAACTAAATGATGATATATCCACATATATGTGGCACTGCCGTCTAGTTCATATTGGCGTTAAACGCATGAAGAAGCTCCATTCGGATGGACTTTTGGAATCACTTGATTTTGAATCATTTGATACATGTGAGCCATGCCTTATGGGCAATATGACTAGAAATCCATTTTCCGGTTCAATGGAATGGGCGACAGATTTATTGGAAATCATACATTCTGATGTATGTGGTCCAATGAGTGTGTCGGCGCGAGGAGGATATCGTTATTTTGTTACTTTCAAAGATGATTTGAGTAGATACGGTTATATCTACTTGATGAAACACAAGTCTGAAACATTTGAAAAGTTCAAGGAATTTTAGAATGAAGTGGAAAATCATCGTAATATAAAGATCAAATTTCTACGGTCCGACCGTGGAGGTGACTATCTAAGTTACGAGTTTAGCACTCACATGAAAGAGTGTGGAATTATTTCACAACTCACACCTGCCGGAACACCACAGTGAAATGGTGTGTCGGAACGTCGTAATCGTACTTTATTAGATATGGTTCGATCTATGATGTCTCTGACGGACTTGCCGTTGTCATTTTGGGGTTATGCACTAGAAACTGCTGCATTCACTTTAAATCGAGCACCATCTAAATCCGTTGAAAAGACACCATATGAATTATGGTTTGGAAACAAACCTAAGCTGTCATTTCTTAAAATTTGGGGATGCGATGTTTATGTGAATAAACTTCAACCGGATAAACTCGAACCCAAAGCGGAAAAATGTGTGTTCATAGGATACCCTAAGGAAACTATTGGGTATTCCTTCTATCATAGATTCGAGGGCAAGGTTTTTGTTGCCAAGAATGGATCCTTTCTAGAGAAAGAGTTTCTCATGAAAGGTGTGAGTAGTCGAAAGGTAGAACTTGAAGAGGTTATTGAACCTTCTCTTCAAAGTATGGCGAGTAGCGCAGCGCCGGAAGTTGTTCCGGAGTTGGCTTCACCAGTTGAAGAAGAAACTAATGATAATGATCATGAAACTCCGAAAGAGAGTACTACCAAACCTCGCAGGTCTAGCAGGACGCGTGCAGCTCCCGAGCTGTATGGAAATCCTGTCATGAATTTCATGGTTGTTAAAAATGATGACCCTACGACGTATGAAAAAGCGATGATGAGCCCGGATTCCAACAAATAGCCATGAAATACGAGATGGAATCCATCTATGAAAATCAACTTTGGAACTTGGTGGACTTACCTCACGACCGAAAGGCCGTGAAGAACAAATGGATTTTCAAAAGCAAAACTGATGCTGATGGTAATGTAACCGTCTATAAAGCTCGACTTGTCACAAAGGGGTTTCGACAAATTCAAGGAGTTGACTACAATGAGACATTCTCTCCTGTAGCGATGCTAAAATAAGTTAGGATTATGTTAGCAATTGCTGCATATTTCGATTATGAGATATGGAAGATGGATGTCAAAACCGCGTTTCTCAATGGTAATATTGAAGAAGAGTTGTATATGATACAACCAAAGGGTTTTGTCGATCCTAAGGATGCTAACAAGGTGTGCAAGCTTCAGCGATCCATCTATGGATTGAAGCACGCATCACGAAGTTGGAATCTCCGCTTTGATGAGGTGATCAAAGAGTTTGGATTTGTCCAAACTTATGGAGAAGCTTGTATTTACAAGAAAGTGAGTGGGAGCAATGTGGCATTTCTGATACTTTATGTGGATGCCATATTATTGATCGGAAATGATATTTATCTTTTAAATAGTGTTAAAAGTTATCTAAACAGCAAATTTTCAATAAAGGACCTAGCTGAAGCATCATACATATTAGGCATAAAGATCTATAGAGATAGATCTAGGCGCCTAATAGGGCTATCGCAAAGTACATACCTTGATAAGATTTTAAAGAAGTTTAAAATGGAAGATAGTAAGAAGGGGTTCTTACCTATGACACAAGGCACGACATTGAGTAAGACTCAAAGTCCGGCTACGACGAAAGAAAGAGAGAAAATGGACAAAGTCCCCTATGCTTTAGCCATAAGCTCTATAATGTACGCCATGCTATGTACAAGACCGGATGTGGCACATGCTATTAGTTTGACTAGTAGGTACCAATCGGATCCAGTTTCGGAACACTGAAAAGCGGTCAAGAATATCCTTAAGTACTTGCGAAGAACTAAAGATATGTTTCTTGTATATGGAGGTGAATAAGAGCTCGTCGCTAAGTGTTATGTCGATGCTAGCTTTGACACTGATCCGGATGACTCTAAGTCTCAATCCGGATACGTATTTCTCATGAATGGCGGAGTGGTTAGTTGGAGGAGCTCCAAACAACCTGTGGTGGCGGGATCAACGACGGAGGCCGAATATGTTGCTGCTTCGGAAGCGGCTCAGGAAGCAGTTTGGATGAAGTAGTTCATATCCGAACTAGGTGTGGTTGCAAATGTGTTGGACCCAATGGTGATCTACTGTGAAAACAATGGTGCCATTGCCAATGCCAAAGAGCCAAGGTCTCACAAGCATTCCAAGCATATTAAGCGCCGGTTTCACTCCATCCACGAGCATGTCAAGGATGGAGATATACAGATTTGTAAAGTACATACAGATCTCAATGTAGCAGATCCGTTGACTAAAATTCTCCCTAGAGAAAAACATGATCTACACCAGAACTCCATGGGTGTTAGATACATCACTATGTAACTAGATTAATGTCTCTAGTGCAAATGGGAGACTGAAGGGAATATGCCCTGAGAGGCAATAATAAAGTGTTTATTATGTGTATTCCAATTATATGATAGATGTTTATTTTTCATGCTATAATTGTATTAATATGGAAACGTTAATACATGTGTGTTTAATAAACAAACATAAAGTTCCTAGTTATGCCTCTCTCATAAACTAGTTCGTTGATTAACAAGATGATCACAGTTTTCTGATCATAGACATTGTATGTTGTTAATAACGAGATCACAACATTAGTGTAATGATGTGATGAACATTCATCCGAAGTATAGCATTACGATCAAAGTCATTGAGTTTATATTGCTATAAACTACTTACGAAGTGATCCTAATCCTTAGACCATGATATCATGCCAATCACTAACACCGGAAGAGTTTCTTGTTGACATCAAACGTCACACCGTAACTAGGTGATTATAAATATGGCTTCAAAGCTACTAAAGTATTATGTTGAGAATCATGGATCAAGAGTGGATTTTTTTCATCCCGATGATGGATAGATATACTCTGGGCCCTCTTGGTGATATCACATTGGTTAGCTTGCAAGGAAGTGATTTGATCACTAGAATGTTATATCACGGGAACGAGAATAGAGTGCATGTCAGTAACGAGATCAAACTAGGTATGGAGATACCGATGATCGAATCTCGGACATGTAATATATCTTGAAACAAAGGGATTAAGATACAAGCGTTAAAGGTTTCGACGATCACAGGAAAGTCATCGTTGAATGTGTGGGAGTCAGTATGGATCTCCAGGTCCCGCTACTGATTATTGATCGGGGGAAGGGTCTCGATCATGTCCGCATTATTCGCGAACCTTAGGGTGACACACTTAAGGGACACTGACATCCAGTTGGAGCAAATGTTTCATGCCGGAAAGAATAACAAGCGCAGGAATTTATTTCACTAGATACCGAAATAGGTTTTCGGTTGAAATTGCATAAAGTGGTTTTGCATGTGAAATAGAATTCTAGCAAGGGGTTATATGTGAATGTTTGTCATTAAAGTAATTGAAAAAATTCTGAATAAATAAAAGAGTTTTATTTAATGAGAATTTGCATTAAATTTGGTGGAAATTTAATAGCAAGTTTGAGTGGGATTTTGAGTGAAGAAAATTGAAAGGGTTTTTGTGACTGGAGTGTCCACCCACATGAATGAAGGAGGGGAGGGGGCAGCCCCCATGGCCGGCGGCCATCCCCTTGGGTGCCCCCTCCTCCTATAAAAGGCACCCCCTCTCCTCTCTCTCACTCACACCTCCTCGTGAAGGATCTCTCTATCCCCCTCTAGAATTTATCCCCCATGGTCTCGGACTAGCGAGATACATGTTCCCGGTGGCTATTCGGCAAGAAAGGGTTGTGCTTCCGCTGCATCGCTGGAGCAAGGATACGGAGGTTGCTCGGTGTCTTGTACATGTGTGCGAGCACGGATGCGCTGCTGCTTTGTGGCGCTTGGACTTCCTCTCGATCTTGAGATCGGCAAGAGATCGTCTACATCAACCACGAGTTCAACTCGTTAAGCTTTGTCGGTCTTCAAAGGTATGTTCTCTACGGATATACATCCGCCCGTTGTTTGTATCTAGTAGATAGATCTTTGTACATAGTTCCCATCGTAGGAATTTTTTTGTTTTCTATGCTGCGAACTGTGGCATCCCGCAAAACCACTACTAGAAAATCGAGTTGTTTTTGTGCATTGCATCGTCATCATTATGCATTTGTTTGTCTGAAACTATTTTCAATAAGCCTATTTTGTTTTCTAAAATTACCCCTCTTTTATTTCAAAACAAAGTCTCATAATTATCTGTTAAACTATTTAACTAAAATTTATTTGCTAAAAAGATTTAAAACAAAACAAAAACAAATAAGTGTCTTACAAAATAATAAACCTAAACCTAATTCCTATTCATACCCAAAGCCATCCTACCCACCTATCCTAGCTCGCCACCTCACCCCTGGCCCCAATCCCTACCCACCCCGCCACCTCATCAATCCCCTACTTTTTCCTCCACTCCTCTCTTACACCCAGCTCCCACCTACCCCTCTCCCTTACACCTCGGCCCACCCCACTCTCCACAGGTCCCACCCCAACCCACAGCCACTCCCTCCACTCACACGCCAGCCCCACACACACCACACACTAGCCTGGACCCACCTCTCAGCCCCCTCCACTCCACCCTTGCCCACACGCCACTGTCCCGGCCCCACCCCCACCCCTCCCCACGCCCTCTCTCCCCACCGCGTCTCCCTCCTCTCTCCCCCACGCTCCCGCAACCGCCCCGCCTCTCTCCTTCTCCCTCCCCTCCGGCCACCGCTCCTCCCTTCTCAGGCCGCCGCTCGCCGGCTCCCCTCCCCACCCTCTCCCTGCCCTCCTCGAGCTCGCCCCTCCACCGGCCCGCGCCTCCTCCTCCTCCTCCCGGTCCCGCTCCCGTCCCCCTCCCTCCCGCCGCCCTCCTCCCGTGCGCCTCCCGCGCCGGCCTCCTCCGGCCGCTCTCCTCCACCTCCGCCCTCCCCGCATCCTTCCCCCTCTGCCTCTCCGGCCACCGCCAACAGGCCGCCGCGCTCTCCTCCGGTCACCGCCTCCTGCCTGGGCCGCCCGCCGACAAGGGTCACCGCCCGCGCTCCCTCTGGTCCCGCCTGCTTGCGACCCCTTCCCCCCCGCTCCGGCCTCTGCCTCTCCTCGCAGCGCAGCGCCGCCGGCCGCCTGCGAGACCACCGCGCCTCCGACCCCGCCGCCGGCGTCTCCCTCACGCCCGGAGGCCGCTGCCCCGCTCTCCTCGCGCCTGTCCGCATCGCCGTCGAGGCTGCCCGGCCGACATCCTCTGCCACCGTCCTCCCCGGCGAGCATCCACCGGCCTCCGCGTCCGGTCGTGGCCTGCGCTCGCCGCCTCCTCTTCTGCCCGGCTCCGCGTCGTCCTGCGATGGCCGACCCTGCCATGGCCTGACCAAGCTCTCCAGCAGCCGTAGGAGTAATGCACGAAATGTTGGTTTTCCTTTGCAAGTTCAGATGGTGCAGGGAATATGTAAGATGGGTGTGCTACTATGATGTGGAGATGCCCATTCTGGACCAAGAGTGAGATGACCGCCCCAAGAGGCACGACTCCGATCGATGCCGCCATCGGAACCTCTGTGGTTAGTCGACGACCCGCTGCCGATCCAAGTGCGGCAATGACACCCGAGTCCTCCGACAGGGACGCCAAGGCCTACGTCACGGATCCGAAAGCCCCGATCTCGAGGATCCGCAGCCCCGAGCCATGATCTCCTTCCCGAATACGATGGCCGAGAACCCGGATGCCAAGGACGTTAAGCACTGCACCCCGAACGCCAAGACCGTCCCGATTCGCGGCCTCGACAAGATCTTCTCGACGACAAGATCGACACCGACCAGGGCGAGACCGATGCGCCCCCGACGCCAACCTAGTCCTGCTTCCCGGTTGCGACAAGACCTCCTTCCCGCACCGATCCCGATCTCGTCGAGCCGTTCTCCCGTCGAACCATGAACCCTGAGACCGACCCCGAACCCCGGAACCCCAAGTTCGTCGAGACCCCCTAATGTGTGAACCTTTTCCCGAGCCCCTATTTTATAAATGCTAAATATAAAACCTATTGCATATTAATCATTCATCTCGCATGCATATTTGTGTGGTTTGGGGGCCTTATGCCGATTCACCTAATAATTAAATATGGGGCCCATATGCGGGCAAATCTAGTCTCATATTGGCCTCATTTAAATTTGTGTAGCGAACCGATGATATAATCTTGCCTTGTTAAGACAACATTTAAATTGCGGGGTTCTAAATAACTTGAACCGTTTGATTAATTGCCGGGACCCCGGTTCCACTTAATATTGCCCAACTGCATCGCACCTTTGCCATGTCATACATCATACATGCATCATGCCCGATCTTTTGCCGTAGTATTAAATATTGCACCCAGTGTTATTCTAGTGTTTTGCTTCTTCGCGGATAAGGCCGTTGAGTTGATGTGAGCTTCGCCCCGATCTTCGGATGAATCTTCGGCAATGCTTTCAGGCGAGCATCTCCCCCTTTCTACCTATCTTACATTTATAGTATTTATTCCCTCCTGTTGATCTATTGCTATCTGTGTTGCGATGCTCTAGTTTTCGTACCCGTGATATCCCTTCCAGCCTTATATTGCCTTGGACACCTCCTATTACCTGTTGTTTGGTAGATAGCTGGACCTGCGCGTCGTAATCGCTTGCTCAAGTGCTGTTGCGTGTCGCCAGGTACCACAGTTGTTGGAGTGTTGCCGCCTGTTTATTGTTGGAGTTGATCATAACTTTACTTACTGTTTAACAACTAAAATTGAAGTAGGTAAGTAGAGGCACAGGTGGGCAATAGATGTTATTTGGTTGTTAACCGTCCACTTGTGTCCCGTAGGACCCCGAGTGCTTGATACATGTTCCTTGATTTATCGCGCTATCCACATCCGGGAGGATTATGGGACCCCCCTGAGCCAGAGCTTGATTCAGTCTTATTTCTTGGGGCCACAAACTAGTTTGAGGTTTTATTACTATCCTGTACTTATGCCATGCTTTACTGCTTTATTACGATTGTGCGAGGAGCACACTGTACTGTTTAGGTAAGCGGAATGTTTTCGCGGTATCGACAAGCCCAGTTTTGGGTTCCCAGTCGCTTACAGCCATTGTCGCAAACCTTGAGTCCGTCTCGGAGTCAGCTGGGTTCGTTGCGGGTCTACTCAATGGGGTGGCCCCCTGAAATATTTCTGAATCCTGTGATTGCTTTGTCGTGAAAGCCTCGTTGGGTTTTGATTTGGTTTTTCCGAGGTTGATCGAGCGTGTGTTGCTATTTGTGCACCACGGCCGGGTAAAACTTTCTGAAAGCCGTGTCCGCGGTTATGGACGACTTGGAGCACAGTATCTCGATCATAGACAACTATAACTAAAGTAGTACTATAAATTTGACTTTACCATGACTAGTAATCAGCTTCACTATAATGGAATGGCTAAATAAAATTGCCAACAATTGCTTGTTTGGTTTGTCGCTTGCGACAATTGTATCTGACTAGTAAGTATTGCAACTACAACGGAATGGCTAAATAAAAGTACCAACAACTGCTGGGTTTTTGGGATATCTCATGTTAAATATATCTGACTAGTAAGTGTCGCAACTACAACGGAATGGTTAACTAAAAGTGCCCTTGCTTATTTTACGGGATGACCGTCTATACCGACTAGTAATTGCTGCAACGATAATCGAATGACTAAAACTGCCAGCGGTGTGAGTTCCTCGGTTGACTTCCTCGTTTGGTCTCGAGGGAAACACCGGGATGGGTTTGTTTGATGGTAGTATCGGTTGGTTCGAATAGGTCTTTCTTACCCCTCTCGATAGCCGCCGGTTGTATCGAGTCTCTATAGGTTGTTTAGTGCATCTTGCGTCATTGCTTGATCCACCATACCTATGTAGGCGAGGAGACCGAATTCTAGCCTCGCCGTGTCTTGGCCTCGATCGACGCTCCTCTTTTCCTTTGCCCTTGCCGCACCCCTTTTGTTTAAGCAGGTTTGAGATCGGCGTCGTTAGCGGGGTTACCCTTCCGGCTTGGCACAGGCGGTTATGGACGCCATTGGTTATTCTTCAGGGCTCTTAGCCCCATTTGCATCTTGTCCGTAGTCGGACGCTCTATCATTTTCAAGGTGATTTGGATCTTTGTATATTATATCTGTATTCTTGATTCATTGAGTCCCTGTTGTATATATATCTGTTCTGTGGGTCCCATCGAGGACTGTTGTGTAATTTTATTACGTCGTTTTCCACCCGCACGAAAGTGCCTGGTGGGCACCTTTGAATCGTTTCTATGCGGGTTTGGCGGGTTTCGCTAAAACTTGCATAGGGCCGATTCTGAGGGTGCTACAGAGTGGTATCAGAGCTCAGCAGTTGCGATACCCCACAAGTCCAGCCTGTAGGATAACCTAGCTAACGGCCGAAGTAGAGTGTCAAACTATTTTTTCAAAATCGGTTGGATAGTTCTGGTTAGGTCTGCTTTTACTCCTTACCCCTCTGCTATTCTCCTCTTACCCCTGCGTGTTTTGAATCCGCTCTCTTCTCTCTCTTCGAGTCCAGGTCTTCTCGTGGTTGGGTTCCGTCGTACCTTCATGGTTTCGCTTCCTCCTTGGTTAACGGTGTTGCTACATCTGGTCTTCATGCTATCCGAGGAAACCTTCGTCTGATGGACTTCCCTTTGTTCCTTCTCGTGCCTTCCGGTGTTTTCCGACGCGACGACATCCTCTACGCCAGATCCGATGCAGAGTCGGCATCACTCCTTTGTTTCCGAACCTCGCTTGTCGAGATTTTCAGTCTAATTCCGAGAGTTGGTTGTTCGCCTATTCGTGTGCAGAGTAATGGTTTGGGTGCGCGATGGACTGATCACCATCCGACTACTCTTATCATCCGCTCTTGTACATCGAATCAGTGGATCCAGCAGTTTTACTCCGTCCACGGAAGTTAGGGGTGGCTTTATTTGTTGATACCTCTACCTTCGATCTTTTGTTTCCGGAGTGTTCTCTCGACGGTCACGGACAACGACTTCTTGTTAGTGGTGTCTCGAGGATCTACATGATGCGAGAAGATTTAGAACGCCGCCCTTCTTTCCGGTACCATGAGGCAGATCTCGAGGGCGAGATCCATTGTTAGTGGTGTCGAATTGTGGCATCCCGCAAAACCACTACTAGAAAATCGCGTTGTTTTTGTGCATTGCATCGTCATCATCATGCATTTGTTTGTCTGAAACTATTTTCAATAAGCCTATTTTGTTTTCTAAAATTACCCCTCTTTTATTTCAAAACAAAGTCTCATAATTATCTGTTAAACTATTTAACTAAAATTTATTTGCTAAAAAGATTTAAAACAAAACAAAAACAAATAAGTGTCTTACAAAATAATAAACCTAAACCTAATTCCTATTCATACCCAAAGCCATCCTACCCACCTATCCTAGCTCGCCACCTCACCCCTGGCCCCAATCCCTACCCACCCCGCCACCTCATCAATCCCCTACTTTTTCCTCCACTCCCTCTCTTACACCCAGCTCCCACCTACCCCCTCTCCCTTACACCTCGGCCCCACCCCACTCTCCCTGGGTCCCACCCCAACCCACAGCCACTCCCTCCACTCACACGCTAGCCCCACACACACCACACACCAGCCTGGACCCACCTCTCAGCCACCCCCTCCACTCCCCTTGTGCCCACCACACCTGTCCCCGGGCCCCACCCCACTCCCCTCCCCCACGCGCCCCTCTCTCCCCACCGCGTCTCCCTCCTCTCTCCCCCACGCTCCCGCAACCGCCCCGCCTCTCTCCTTCTCCCTTCCCTCCGGCCACCGCTCCTCCCTCCCCTTCTCAGGCCGCCGCTCGCCGGCTCCCCTCCCCACCCTCTCTCCCTCGCCGCCGTGCCCTCCCCTCGAGCTCGCCCCCTCCACCGGCCCGCGCCCTCCCTCTCCTCCTCCTCCGGTCCCCGCCCCAACCACCGCTCCCCGTCCCTTTCCCCCTCCCCTCCGGCGCCGCCCTCCTCCCGTGCGCCGCCCGCGCCGGCCTCCTCCGGCCGCTCTCCTCCACCTCCGCCCTCCCCGCATCCTTCCCCCTCTGCCTCTCCGGCCACCGCCACCAGCCCGCCGCGCTCTCCTCCGGTCACCGCCTCCTGCCTTGCCGCCCCGCCCGACAAGGGTCGCCTGACGCCCTGCTGGTCCCGCCTGGCGACCCCTTCCCCGCTCCGCCTCTGCCTCTCATGGCCACGGCAGCCTGCGAGACCACCGCCCCGACCCGCCGCCGGCGCCGTCTCCGCTTGCCCGAGGCTGCCCGCTCTCCTCGCGCCTGTCCGCATCGCCGTCGAGGCTGCCCGGCCGACATCCTCTGCCACCGTCCTCCCCGGCGAGCATCCACCGGCCTCCGCGTCTGGTCGTGGCCTGCGCTCGCCGCCTCCTCTTCTGCCCGGCTCCGCGTCGTCCTGCGATGGCCGACCCTGCCATGGCCTGACCAAGCTCTCCAGCAGCCGTAGGAGTAATGCACGAAATGTTGGTTTTCCTTTGCAAGTTCAGATGGTGCAGGGAATACGTAAGATGGGTGTGCTACTATGATGTGGAGATGCCCATTCTGGACCAAGAGTGAGATGACCGCCCCAAGAGGCACGACTCCGATCGATGCCGCCATCGGAACCTCTGTGGTTAGTCGACGACCCGCTGCCGATCCAAGTGCGGCAATGACACCCGAGTCCTCCGACAGGGACGCCAAGGACTACGTCACGGATCCGAAAGCCCCGATCTCGAGGATCCGCAGCCCCGAGCCATGATCTCCTTCCCGGATACGATGGCCGAGAACCCGGATGCCAAGGACGTCAAGCACTGCACCCCGAACGCCAAGACCGTCCTGATTCGCGGCCCCGACAAGATCTTCTCAACGACAAGATCGACACCGACCAGGGCGAGACCGATGTGCCCCCGACGCCAACCTAGTCCTGCTTCCCGTTTGCGACAAGACCTCCTTCCCGCACCGATCCCGATCTCGTCGAGCCGTTCTCCCGTCGAACCATGAACCCTAAGACCGACCCCGAACCCCGGAACCCCAAGTTCGTCGAGACCCCCTAATGTGTGAACCTTTTCCCGAGCCCCTATTTTATAAATGCTAAATATAAAACCTATTGCATATTAATCATTCATCTCGCATGCATATTTGTGTGGTTTGGGGGCCTTATGCCAATTCACCTAATAATTAAATATGGGGCCCATATGCGGGCAAATCTAGTATCATGTTGGCCTCATTTAAGTTTGTGTAGCGAACCGATGATATAATCTTGCCTTGTTAAGACAACATTTAAATTGCGGGGTTCTAAATAACTTGAACCGTTTGATTAATTGCCGGGACCCCGGTTCCACTTAATATTGCCCAACTGCATTGCACCTTTGCCATGTCATACATCATAAATGCATCATGCCCGATCTTTTGCCGTAGTATTAAATATTGCACCCGGTGTTATTCTAGTGTTTTGCTTCTTCGCGGATAAGGCCGTTGAGTTGATGTGAGCTTCGCCCCGATCTTCGGATGAATCTTCGGCAATGCTTTCAGGCGAGCATCTCCCCCTTTCTACCTATCTTAATTTTATAGTATTTATTCCCTCCTGTTGATCTATTGCTATCTGTGTTGCGATGCTCTAGTTTTCGTACCCGTGATATCCCTTGCAGCTTTATATTGCCTTGGACACCTCCTATTACCTGTTGTTTGGTAGATAGCTGGACCTGCGCATCGTAGTCGCTTGCTCAAGTGCTGTTGCGTGTCGCCAGGTACCACAGTTGTTGGAGTGTTGCCGCCTCTTTATTGTTGGAGTTGATCATAACTTTACTTACTGTTTAACAACTAAAATTGAAGTAGGTAAGCAGAGGCACAGGTGGGCAATAGATGTTATTTGGTTGTTAACCGTCCACTTGTGTCCCGTAGGACCCCGAGTGCTTGATACCTGTTCCTTGATTTATCGCGCTATCCACATCCGGGAGGATTATGGGACCCCCCTGAGCCAGAGCTTGATTCAGTCTTATTTCTTGGGGCCACAAACTAGTTTGAGGTTTTATTACTATCCTGTACTTATGCCATGTTTTACTGCTTTATTACGATTGTGCGAGGAGCACACTGTACTGTTTAGGTAAGCGGAATGTTTTCGCGGTATCGACAAGCCCAGTTTTGGGTTCCCAGTCGTTTACAGCCATTGTCGCAAACCTTGAGTCCGTCTCGGAGTCAGCTGGCTTCGTTGCGGGTCTACTCAATGGGGTGGCCCCCTGAAATATTTCTGAATCCTGTGATTGCTTTGTTGTGAAAGCCTCGTTGGGTTTTGATTTGGTTTTTCCGAGGTTGATCGAGTGTGTGTTGCTATTTGTGCACCCCGGTCGGGTAAAACTTTCTGAAAGCCGTGTCCGCGGTTATGGACGACTTGGAGCACAGTATCTCGATCATAGACAACTATAACTAAAGTAGTACTATAAATTTGACTTTACCATGACTAGTAATCAGCTTCACTATAATGGAATGGCTAAATAAAACTGCCAACAATTGCTTGTTTGGTTTGTCGCTTGCGACAATTGTATCTGACTAGTAAGTATTGCAACTACAACGGAATGGCTAAATAAAAGTACCAACAACTGCTGGGTTTTTGGGATATCTCATGTTAAATATATCTGACTAGTAAGTGTCGCAACTACAACGGAATGGTTAACTAAAATTGCCCACTGCTTATTTTAACAGGATGACTGTCTATACCTGACTAGTAATTGCTGCAACGATAACTGAATAAATAAAACTGCCAACGGTGTGAGTTCCTCGGTTGACTTCCTCGTTTGGTCTCGAGGGGGAAACACCAGGATGGGTTTGTTTGATGGTAGTATCAGGTTGGTTCCGAATAGGTCTTTCTTACCCCTCTCTGATAGCCGCCAGTTGTATCGAGTCTCTATAGGTTGTTTAGTGCATGCTGCCGCTGCCGCTTCAGTCCACCATACCTATGTAGGCGAGGACCGCCGAATTCTAGCCTCGCCGTGTACTGGCCTCAGTACTGACGCTCCTCTTTTTCCTTTACCCTTTGCCGGCACCCCTTTTGTTTAAGCAGGTTTGAGATCGACGTCGTTAGCAGGGTTACCCTTCCGGCTTGGCCTGGGCAGGGTTATGGACGCCATTGGTTATTCTTCAGGGCTCTTAGCCCCATTTGCATCTTGTCCGTAGTCGGACGCTCTATCATTTTCAAGGTGATTTGGATCTTTGTATATTATATCTGTATTCTTGATTCATTGAGTCGCTGTTGTATATATATCTGTTCTGTGGGTCCCATCGAGGACTGTTGTGTAATGTTATTACTTCGTTTTCCACCCGCACTAAAGTGCCTGGTGGGCACCTTTGAATCGTTTCTATGCGGGTTTGGCGGGTTTCGCTAAAACTTGCATAGGGCCGATTCTGAGGGTGCTACACGAACCCTACAACATTACCATCTAAAAAACTAATTACTTTATGTCCGGAAGCATCATTAATAAGGATGTCGGATATAGGCATAGGATATTCATCTTTAGGAGTAGCTTTATTCAAATCTCTAAAATCAACGCAGATCCTTATATTAGTAGTGTTTTTCTTTTCAACAGGCACAATATTAAAAACCCATTCTGCATATCTACATGGCTGAATAAACCCAGCTTTCATCAACCAATCAATTTCTTCTTTGATGCGGTCATATAAATTAGAATTAAAACTTCACGGGGTTGCTTATGTGGCCTAAAACCAGTTTTAATAGGTAATCTATGCTCAGCTAATTCTCTACTTAAACCAGGCATCTCGCTATAATTCCAAGCAAAGCAATCAACAAATTCTTTAAGTAATGCACATACCTCGCTTTTCTGATCGGCTCCCATGTTAGCATTGATAAATGTAGGTCTTGGAATACTTGCATCACCAATATCTACCTCCTCAAGTGGATCAACCGATGAGAATCCATGTCCGAGCTTCTCCATATCACCAAAATCTTCAATGGTTTTATGCATATCGTTCTTTTCGGAACGATACTCCTCGGTGCGTCTTTGCAGCCACTTAATACTATAATCTTTACTCATCATTATATAGATAAAATGTTAAGCCGAGCTATGCTAGTCGGCTGTGCGTTTATAGGTAGAAAAACATCTCTACCAACATTGATATAATCATAATCGGATAAATCCCTACCAGTCAAACATCGCATCTCACCGTGTTGCCAATCAACCGGCGTCTCTGTCAAAGCAATGCAAGATGAATTGTCCGCCTCAACTATCTCCACATCATCATCAACCCACTGAATCAAGCACTGATGTAGAGTAGAATGGATGCAATAATTTTCATGAATCCAGTCGCGCCCCAAAAGAATATTGTAGCGGCCTTTGACATCAACAACAAAAAAGGCAGTCGGCAATGTTTTGATCCTGACTGTGAGCTCCATAGATATAACGTCCTTCGCTTCAGATAATTCTCCTGAGAATCCACTAAGTCCCATATTGGTCTTCATTAACTCACTCTCTTTTCGGTTCAATTTAGAAAAAAACCAAAAAGGCATAATATTAACTCTGGCATCGCCGTCAACAAGCATGCGACCAATAGGCTTACCGTCAATGTGTCCCCTGATAAATAGTGGCTTTAGGTGTTGTTCGGGCTTCTCTGGCTTCTTAAATGTAGAATTGTTCGGACCAAGAGCAAGCTATGCGACTTTGACTTCAGGTGCACGGAGATCAGCGGGCAAAGCGAATACCATATTCACATCCATATCAATAGGCACCTCATCTTTACTCTCTGGATTCTCATCAGCAAACGCGTCATCAGAATTTTTATTTTCCTCGGCAGCGATGCGTTTCTCCTTCCAAATTTTTGTAGGCGCCACTATTGGTCTAGCTCGATTGAACCACTCATCGCACCTTTTCTCAGCTATCTCTTCTCGGATTTCCAATGCTCACAGCCTCTGTACCCGGCGTTTCTGAGTGTGCGTGAGCCCCGCCGGACACCATTGAGGACCTGGTTTAGTATCTGGTGCAACTGACTTAATATGTTGCTCCCCCAGTGCTTCAGCCTGTACCGACATACTGTTGTTTTTGGCGCGAACATTCTATGTCTGACTGAAAAAACCTTCTGCTGATTAGATGCGCCATAGGCTCCAAATTTCTGACTCTCTGTACTGGTTGAATCCCCACGTACCATAGATATACTAGTACCAGATTTGATAATCTTTGAAGATAAATTAGCTGAAAAGGCAGGCATGCTGGCCGCTTCTGGCTTCTTACTTCTACGTGCACTAGAGGATGCATTATGTGTATTGTCTACAAGTTTCCTTTTTGTACTAGCAATTTTTTCTTGATCTGAACCATAGACCATTCCATCAACGTCATTTGTTTTTTACCAGAAACAACATCTTCAGCCGGCTGATGTTCCACATGTTCTGAACCATGAGAATCATATAAATCCTCTGAAACTTTCCCAGGCTTTGGTTCAGCATGCTTTACCGGCTGCCACACGCACCCGCGGTTACCCTTATAATTTTTATAATCAGTACTACGCACCGGCGATCGCCTTACTTGGATTACAGTGGCATCATATGACCTCATTTTCTAATTGAACCGAGCCCTTTTCTCATGTGTATCTCCTCTGAACATAGGCTTTGGCGAAATCCATCCCGGTTGAAAATAACCTGATGGCCGTGTAGGATATGGCATCCACGGATTGAAGTCCCATGGAGGATATTGAGGATAAATAGATGGTGGACAGCCCCAGTATGTTGGCTCCGCTGAAAAATAAGGTTATTGGTTATATAGATTTTATTGTCAGCTCATGTCCTCCGGGTCGAGTAGGAGACCTAGGACGCTTATTACCTCCAAGCCGATTAAACACACTATCGTCCTTGCGTGAAGTGTATTTCTCTAGCAACATATTAACTGTGGGATTTGGCCTTGGAGCTTTTCTCTTGGTTCCATTGAATTTCCACACTCCTACTTCTGGATTTTTTGGCTTGATCATCCTTGGAGGAGCATTATCATCAACAACGATATTTTTATCTCTTGCCGACCCGGTCTGATCTGACCGAATAAGCATTTTCTTGTTCTCAAAATCAACCATATTGATAGGAAAAGGATCACTATCAATCTTCATCTTAGAACCTTTGGTAAATGTTAATCGTCCCGTCATCAATGGCTGACTGCACCTGTCGACGAAACATGTTAGAATCATTAGTAGCATGTGAAAAAGAATTATGCCACTTGCAATAAGCTTTCCTATCCAATTTTTCTGCAGATGGTATTATATGACCTTCTCTCAATCTAACTAAATTTCCTTGCAACAACATATCAAATATTTTATGACACTTGCTAACATCAAAAGTATACTTAATTTCCTCTCTTCTAGCAGGTGTAGGTTTCAAAGCGGGACATGTGAAAGGCTTTGATTTATACGATTGAACCCACTCGGCTACACATATATCAACATCATCTTCACTAGCCGAATCATCTTCATAATCTAAAGCATTAATTGTGTAGTTTTCCTTCTCTTTATTTCTATTATCTTTAAACCGGTTATATTGCTTAACATCTTGTAGCACCCCGGGTAAAACCACTACTAGAAAATCACATATGTTTGTGCATCATCATGACCGTATGCTCATGTCATCATGACACATTGTATTTGGGCTTCATCATGCATATTTTTTTCCGCATATTTTAATGGAAAATTATTTTGGTTATAACATATTTTTGTTTCACTAAAATATCCTCATGGTCTTATTAAACCATTCCCTTTATTATTTTCAAATTAAAACAAAACAATACTTTCTGGTCCGTCGTATGACCAAAAAAGGTTTTCTTATTTTACTAGAAAATAAATCTAGATGAAAAAAAACCCATCTAAAGTTTTGGCCCAAAACTAGCCCCATCTAGCCTACTTTGGACTTAATAAATAGTCCATTCCCCTTCTTCCTCCCCAAACCCTAGCCTCTAAATCTGTCACAAAATTCCTATTTTCCTAGATCTAATCTTAGATAAAATTCTGTCTTCTTTCTTTTGCCAAAATTTTTCCCTGGCGAGATTATTTGTTTCTTTGCAGATCGATGAGCTGATGCATGCCTTATCTAGAAATCTGGCTCAATTTCTGTGCGTGCGTATGTTGTTTAGTGACCTTGCTTGGCCTGGCTTCCTGTGCGCCGCCGTAGCTTTTATTTCTGGCCAAGCACGATCTTGCATCCAATCCATCGGTCGGCATGCAATTCTATTTTATATGGCCTTGCTTGATTATTTCTCAATATCCAATTTAAATCTGGATTGGGTCCCGTGCACTCCAGCAGCACCAAATCGCCACCACACTGCTCGTCTTGTCCCCGGCCGCATAGCAAGCAGCACCTCACCACCGAATCACCGCTCAGCTGCATGTCACACACTGCTTCCTGCCATCTTCCTCCGCCACTTGACCCTTCGACGCTCACGCTCGCTGGCACCACGCGCGCGAGGCAGTGTCTTGTCTTCTACGGATCGCCTGTCAGCCAACACCCGAGATTTATATTTCCATATGAACTTCTGACCGACAGCCTCATGCCGGCATCCGTCTAGCACCAGATCTCCGTGGACACCTGGTGTTTGTCAGTTCCATGCCATAGCTTCATTGACCACCTCACTAACCGTGTCACATAGCAGATCAGATCCTCTTTGCTTTTCGTTGTTTCTCTCTGGTTCCCAATCGTTCAGATTTTTCTCAGCCCGCCATGTGTTCGGTAAAATGTCTGCATAAGCTATTTTTCCGATTTATCCTATTTTGATATGCTGGATCCATCACTCTACTAATTCGTCAAGATCTTCACTCTTCTACATCGAACCAGATTGCATCGTCCGACACCGTTTCCTCTCTGACAAGATTTTTCCTTCCGATGTTCGCTACTTCAACTACCAACCAAAGACTGTTTCTCCGACCCGCACCGTGAGACTAAACCCTTACCTGTTTCATAAATTGTCATATATCTTGTATGTATCCATTCATTCATGCCGCATATCATATAATATTCTTTAGGGATACTTTGTCGATTTACCTTGTATTAAATATGGAGGATATATGCGGGCGAATCTAGTCTAATATTTGTCCCATTTAAATTTGTGTAACCGATGCCATGTTTTGACTTGTTAAGAAAATATTTAAATTACGGGGTAGCTAAAAACTTGATCCACCTAATTAAATGTCGGGACCCCGGTTCCACTTAATATTGCCTAATTGCATCGCACCTTTGCCATGTCATGCATCATACATGCATCATGTCCGATCTTCTACGGTGGTATTAAATAGTGCATCCTGTGTTTGTGCTAGTGCTTTGCTTCTTCACGGATTTGGCCGATGAGTTGATATGAGTGACGATCCGATCTTCGGATGAATCTCCGGCAATGTTTCCAGGCGAGCATTCCCCCCTTTCTACCTATTTTACTTTATAGTCTTTATTTCCTCTTGTTGATCTATTGCTATCTGTGTTATGATGCTCTAGTTTTCGTATCCGTGATATCCATTGCAGCCTTATATTGCCTTGGACATATCCTATTACCTGTTGTTTGGTAGATAGTTGGACTTGCGTGTCATAGTCGCTTGCTTAAGTGTTGTTGTGTGTCGTCAATTACCACAATTGTTGGAAGACTGCCATATGCTTTATGTTGGAGATGATCATGACTTTAATTATTGTTTAATAACTAAAATTAAAGTAGGTAAATAATGCAGAGGCACAGGTGAACAATATATGTTATTTGGTTTTTAACCGTCCACTTGTGTCCCGTAGGACCCCGAGTACTTGATACCTGTTCTTTGAATATTCACACTATCCGCATGTGGGACCATGAATCCCCCTAGCCAGAGCTTGAGTCATATATTATTTCTTGGGGCCACAAAGTAGTTTGGGGCTTTATTACTATCCTGTACTTATGCCATGCTTTACTGCTTTATTTACGATTGCGCGTGGAGCGCCTGTACTGTTTTGGAACCAACGTGGAATGTTTTCGCGGTATCGACAAGCCCAGTCACACTTTCGGGTTTCCAGTCGTTTACAGCCATTGTCACAAACCTCTGGGTCCGTCTCGGAGCCGGCTAACTTCGTCGCGGGTAGCTTAGTGGGGTGGCCCCGTGAAATTTATATGAATCTTGCAATTGCTCTGTCGTGATGCCTCGTTGGGTTTCATTGGTTTTTCTCGAGGTTGATCGTGCGTGTGTTGCTATTTGTGCCCCCTGCAGGGTAAAACATTCTGAAAGCCGTGTCCGCGGTTATGGATGACTTGGAGCACAGTATCTCGATCATAGACAACTATAACTAAAGTAGTGCTATAAATTTGACTTTATAATGACTAGTAAATAGCTTTACTATAATGGAATGACTAAGTAAAAGTGCCAACAATTGCTGGTTTGAGTTGTCACCTGTTACCATTGTATCTGACTAGTAAGTATTGCAACTACAACGGAATGGCTAAATAAAAGTACCAACAACTGCTGGGTTTTTGGGATGCCTCATGCTATAGTATCTGACTAGTAAGTACTACAACTACAACTACAACGGAATTGTTAACTAAAACTGCCCACTGCTTATTATATCAGGATGACTCATGCTATCTATATCTGACTAGTAATTGCTGCAACCATAACGGAATAAATAAAACTGCCAACTGTGTGAGTTCCTCGGTAGACTTCCTCGTTTGGTCTCGAGGGGGAAATACCAGGATGGGTATGCTTGATGATAGTTTCAGGTTGGATCCGGATAGGTCTTTCTTACCCCTCTCTAATAGCCGCCAGTTGTATCGAGTCTCTATAGGTTGTTTAGTGCATGCTGCGCTGCCGCTTCAATCCACCATACCTATATAGGCGAGGATCGCCGAATTCTTGTCTCGCCGTGTACTGGCCTCAGTACTGACCGCTCTCTTTTTCCTTTGCCCTTTGTCGGCACCCCTTTTGTTTAAGCAGGTTTTGAGATCGACGTCGTTAGCAGGGTTACCCTTCCGGCTTGGCCTGGGCAGGGTTATGGACGCCATTGGTTATTCTTCAGGGATCTTAGCTTAATTTGCATCTTGTCCGTACTCGAACGTTGTATCGTTTTCAAGGTGATTTGGATCTTTGTACTGTATATTGTATCCTTGACTCGATGAGTCGTTGTTGTATATATCTGTTTTGTGGGTTCCATCGTGGACTAATGTGTACTGATATTACTTCGTTTTCCACCCGCACGCAAGTGCCTGGTGGGCACCTTTGAATCGTTTCTATGCGGGTTTGGCGGGAATCGCTGAGACTTGCATAGGGTCGATTCTGAGGGTGTTACAGAGTGGTATCAGAGCTCAGAAGTTGCGATACCCCACTGGTCCAGCCTATAGGATAACCTAGATAAGGTCGATGTAGAGCGTCAAAACTATTTTGGAAAATCGGTTGGATAGATCTGATTAGGTCTGATTTTACTCCTTACCCCTCTGCTATTCTCCTCTTACCTCTACGTGGTTTGAATCTACTCTCTTATCATTTCTTAGAGTCCAGGAATTCTCGTGGGTGGGTTTCCGTCGTACCTTCAGGGTTTTGTTTCCAACCTCTTGTAACAGTGCTTCGACATCCGGTCTTCATGCTATCTGATGGATCTTTCATCTGTTGTATCTTTCAGTGGATCAAAAATTCACTATTTTTTTCTTTGTATCTTGCGGTGTTCTCCTTCACGAAGACGTCATCTGTATTAGATCTGATGAAGAGCCTACAACATTCCTTTGTTCTCAAACATCGCTTGTTAAGATCTTCAGTATGAATTCTGAGAGTTGGCTGCATAATTCGTCTGTTCGTGTATAGAGTAATGATTCGAGTGCGGGATGGAGTCGCGACCATACCACTACTCTTATCATTCGCTTTTGTACATTGAATGGTGGATCGATGCAATTTTACTCCGTCCACGGAAGATAAAGGTGGCTTTATCTTTTGAGACCTTCAACTTTGTCCTTTGTTTGCCCGGAGTGTTCCCTCGACGCACGTGGGCAACATCCCTCGTTGGTGGTGTCGCCGATTTCAACATGGAGCAAGAATCTTTGTTAGTGGTGTCGTGAAGATCTACATGAAGCGAGAGGATTCAGACCGTCGGCTTTCTTCCCCATACCATGAGGCGGATCTCGAGGGCGAGATCCATTGTTAGTGGTGTCGAATTGTAGCACCCCGGGTAAAACCACTACTAGAAAATCATATATGTTTGTGCATCATCATGACCGTATGCTCATGTCATCATGCCACATTGCATTTGGGCTTCATCATGCATATTTTTTTTGCATATTTTAATGTAAAATTATTTTGGTTATAACATATTTTTGTTTCACTAAAATATCCTCATGGTCTTATTAAACCATTCCCTTTATTATTTTCAAATTAAAACAAAACAATACTTTTTGGTCCGTCGTATGACCAAAAAAGGTTTTCTTATTTTACTAGAAAATAAAATTAGATGAAAAAAAACCCATCTAAAGTTTTGGCCCAAAACTAGCCCCATCTAGCCTACTTTGGACTTAATAAATAGTCCATTCCCCTTCTTCCTCCCTAAACCCTAGCCTCTAAATCTGTCACAAAATTCCTATTTTCCTAGATCTAATCTGAGATAAAATTCTGTCTTCTTTCTTTTGCCAAATTCTTTCCTTGGCGAGATTATTTGTTTCTTTGCAGATCGATGAGCTGATGCATGCCTTATCTAGCAATCTGGCTCAATTTATGTGCGTGCGTATGTTGTTCAGTGACCTTGCTTGGCCTGGCTTCCTGTGCGCCGCCGTAGATTTTATTTCTGGCCAAGCACGATCTTGCATCCAATCCATCGGTCGGCATGCAATTATATTTTATATGGCCTTGCTTGATTATTTCTCAATATCCAATTTAAATCTGGATTGGGTCCCGTGCACTCCAGCAGCACCAAATCGCCACCACACTGCTCGTCTTGTCCCCGGCCGCATAGCAAGCAGGAGCTCACCACCGAATCACCGCTCAGCTGCATGTCACACACCGCTGCCTGCCATCCTCCTCCGCCACTTGACCCTTCGACGCTCACGCTCGCTGGCACCACGCGCGCGAGGCAGTGTCTTGTCTTCTACGGATCGCCTGTCAGCCAACACCCGAGATTTATATTTCCATATGAACTTCTGACCGACAGCCTCATGCCGGCATCCGTCTAGCACCAGATCTCCGTGGGCACCTGGTGTTTGTTAGTTCCATGCCATAGCTTCATTGACCACCTCACTAACCGTGTCACATAGCAGATCAGATCCTCTTTGCTTTTCGCTGTTTCTCTCTGGTTCCCAATCGTTCAGATTTGTCTCAGCCCGCCATGTGTTTGGTAAAATGTCTGCATGAGCTATTTTTCCGATTTATCCTATTTTGATATGCTCGATCCATCACTCTACTAATTCTTCAAGATCTTCACTTTTCTACATCGAACCAGATTGCATCGTCCGACACCGTTTCCTCTCTGACAAGATTTTTCCTTCCAATGTCCGCTACTTCAACTACCAACCAAAGACTGTTTCTCCGACCCGCACCGTGAGACTAAACCCTTACCTATTTGATAACTTGTCATATATCTTGTATGTATCCGATTCATTCATGGCGCATATCATATAATATTATTTAGGGATACTTTGTTGATTTACCTTGTATATGGAGGATATATGCGGGCGAATCTAGTCTAATATTTGTCCCATTTAAATTTGTGTAACCGATGCCATGTTTTGACTTGTTAAGACAATATTTAAATTACGGGGTAGCTAAAAAACTTGATCCACCTAATTAAATGTCGGGACCCCGGTTCCACTTAATATTGCCTAATTGCATCGCACCTTTTCCATGTCATGCATCATACATGCATCATGCCCGATCTTGTACGGTAGTATTAAATAGTGCATCCTGTGTTTGTGCTAGTGCTTTGCTTCTTCACGGATTAGACTGATGAGTTGATATGAGTGACGATCCGATCTTCGGATGAATCTCCGGCAATGTTTCCAGGCGAGCATTTCCCCCTTTCTACCTATTTTACTTTATAGTCTTTATTTTCTCTTGTTGATCTGTTGCTATCTGTGTTACGATGCTCTAGTTTTCGTATCCGTGATATCCATTGGAGCCTTATATTGCCTTGGACATATCCTATTACCTGTTGTTTGGTAGATAGTTGGACTTGCGTGTCATAGTCGCTTGCTTAAGTGTTGTTGTGTGTCGTCAAGTACCACAATTGTTGGAAGACTGCCATATGCTTTATGTTGGAGATGATCATGACTTTAATTATTGTTTAATAACTAAAATTGAAGTAGGTAAATAATGCAGAGGCACATGTGGGCAATATATGTTATTTGGTTTTTAACCGTCCACTTGTGTCCCGTAGGACCCCGAGTACTTGATACCTGTTTTTTGAATATTCGCACTATCCGCATGTGGGACCATGAATCCCCCTTGCCAGAGCTTGAGTCATATATTATTTCTTGGGGCCACAAAGTAGTTTGGGGCTTTATTACTATCCTGTACTTATGCCAGGCTTTACTGCTTTATTTACGATTGCGCGTGGAGCGCCTGT
Organism: Avena longiglumis; assembly: GCA_030063025.1. Lineage (NCBI taxonomy): Eukaryota > Viridiplantae > Streptophyta > Magnoliopsida > Poales > Poaceae > Avena > Avena longiglumis. Next base: position 444,714,705 of record CP125977.1, read on the forward strand.
ACTGTTTTGGAACCAACGTGGAATGTTTTCGCGGTATCGACAAGCCCAGTTACACTTTCGGGTTTCCAGTCGTTTACAGCCATTGTCACAAACCTCTGGGTCCGTCTCGGAGCCGGCCAACTTCGTCGCGGGTAGCTTAGTGGGGCGGCCCCGTGAAATTTATATGAATCTTGCAATTGCTTTGTCGTGATGCCTCGTTGGGTTTCATTGGTTTTTCTCGAGGTTGATCGTGCGTGTGTTGCTATTTGTGCCCCCCTGCAGGGTAAAACTTTCTGAAAGCCGTGTCCGCGGTTATGGATGACTTGGAGCACAGTATCTCGATCATAGACAACTATAACTAAAGTAGTGCTATAAATTTGACTTTATAATGACTAGTAAATAGCTTTACTATAATGGAATGACTAAACAAAAGTGCCAACAATTGCTGGTTTGAGTTGTCACCTGTTACCATTGTATCTGACTAGTAAGTATTGCAACTACAACGGAATGGCTAAATAAAAGTACCTACAACTGCAGGGTTTTTGGGATGCCTCATGCTATATGTATCTGACTAGTAAGTACTACAACTACAACGGAATGGTTAACTAAAACTGCCCACTTCTTATTATATCAGGATGACTCGTGCTATCTATATCTGACTAGTAATTGCCGCAACCATAACGGAATAAATAAAACTGCCAACTGTGTGAGTTCCTCGGTAGACTTCCTCGTTTGGTCTCGAGGGGGAAATACCAGGATGGGTATGCTTGGTGATAGTTTCAGGTTGGATCCGGATAGGTCTTTCTTACCCCTCTCTAATGCCGCCAGTTGTATCGAGTCTCTACAGGTTGTTTAGTGCATGCTGCGCTGCCGCTTCAGTCCACCATACCTATGTAGGCGAGGATCGCCGAATTCTAGTCTCGCCGTGTACTGGCCTCAGTACTGACCGCTCTCTTTTTCCTTTGTCCTTTGTCGGCACCCCTTTTATTTAAGCAGGTTTTGAGATCGACGTCGTTAGCAGGGTTACCCTTCCGTCTTGGCCTGGGCAGGGTTATGGACGCCATTGGTTATTCTTCAGGGCTCTTAGCCTAATTTGCATATTTTCCGTACTCGAACGTTGTATCGTTTTCAAGGTGATTTGGATCTTTGTACTGTATATTGTATCCTTGACTCGATGAGTCGCTGTTGTATATATCTGTTTTGTGGGTTCCATCGTGGACTAATGTGTACTGATATTACTTCGTTTTCCACCCGCACGCAAGTGCCTGGTGGGCACCTTCGAATCGTTTCTATGCGGGTTTGGCGGGAATCGCTGAGACTTGCATAGGGTTGATTCCGAGGGTGTTACACATCTATAGCCCGATTTTCTTGCACCAAAGCCTTTTGCAAAACCTGATTAACATCTGAAAATTCTTGACCTTCTAACTTATCCTTAATATGAGTAAGCAATCCCGAAAAGGCAAGATCAGCTAAATCCTTTTCGGCTATGTTAAGGCTGAAACAACGATTCTTGACATCCCTAAACCTCCTAATATACTCATGAACACTTTCTTTATATTTTTGTCTAACCATAGTTAAATCTGAAAGTCGAAGTTCAGTTTCACCGCTATAAAAATACTCATGAAATTTCTGCTCCAATGATGCCCATGCCAAAATAGAATTAGGAGCAAGCGATGTAAACCAAGTAAATGCAGTACCGGACAAAGACAAAGGAAATAATTTTACCCTATAAACATCAAATATGCCGACATCACCGCATTGTGCTAAAAATTGCCCTATGTGTTCAAAAGTTTATCTATCATCTTCCCCCGTAAACTTAACAAAATCTAGAATTCTAAAACCACGAGGATATGGCGTCAAGTTGAAATAATCAGGTTATGGCTTCTGATACGCATGTTCTCTACCCTTAGGTTCCAAACCAAACTCTCTAAGTATATTAGCAAGCTGATCTTTAAAACTATTAGTGGGTTGTGGAGAACCATTTTGTGGAATATATGGAATAAAAGTACGTGGTGGAATCTCAGCAAAGTAGTTTGAGCATATGTGGTTTGCTGCAGAGATATGTTAAAACATGAATACGGTACCAGCCCATAAGGAATCCCGGTACCAACTGGTGGAAAAGATGGTGTACTATATGCTACCGTTTGATAACTAGGCTGTTGCAAATTAGAGTTAAAACCTGTGCTTCGGTTCTGGCTGTTATAAGCTTGTGGAACCGAAGTCGATACTATTGCAGGAGCAACACTAGGTGCAAAATTATGAGCCAAACTGCTAGCATAATTTTGGCCAGTTTGATTGCAGTTTAAATTAATATGAGGTTGCGCTATATTAACCGATGCACCGGGTATATAAGTATGACCAGGTAAATTTATAAATTCATTATTTTCCGGGACATCAGCCGTTTGTCACGATGTTCATCATTGATTTGCAGCACTAACGAGCAAACCTGGCGAGATAAACTAGTTTCAATTTCCTTACTGCTCTTTAAACTCGCCAAATTTACTAGCTAATTGAGTAACGCTACGTGACGCATCTGACATATTAGATCCATACTTGCTAGCTACAGATACGTCAATTAGATAAGCAATATATTTGGTTGAGTTAATTACCTTCGCGTCAAGTGCCATAGGAGGGTTTGGCAACGTTACCTTTTTTATGGCACCGCCCCTTGTCTTGAAGTACCCACTCAACTTCCATTTCAGCGCCTCAGCCTTCTGCTCTTCAAGCTACCGCTCGAGTTCCCGCCGCACGTCTTTGGACAGATCATCGAGCGTGACGAGGATGATGTTTTCCGGGTTGAGATCGCTCGTGTCCTTGGAATCAGTCATCGTGTACTTCTTGATCTTCTATCCCAGCAGAGTCGCCAATTGTGTTGTCGCAAAAATCTGCCGGCAACACTAGGATAACCGTTATACTTTCGTGACGACGAATGGATGATTTTTGAGCAACTTAACAAAGAATCCCTCGCTTTAGTGGAAGAGAATCGACCGTTTTTCAAGACAAAACGGCAAAGATCCGACAAAACTCTAGATTGCTAGAGTTTAGTCGAAGAGAGAACGAATGAAAACAGAACGTACTTAGAAAAACTGTGTTTGTGAATAGATCGATTGGTTGCCTCTCCAATCGGCCGTATGCCCGTATTATATAGGCAGCCTGGACTTCGCGTTTACATGGTACTAGACTGTTTTGCGCGCTTCGCCGCGCCGTTTGCCTTGTGTTGGTGCAGATGATGTGCCGTCTAATGTGTCATAGCGTCATAAGGGATCCTTTTAGCAGGAAAGCTGTATGAGGAGATCTACTCGAGCGTATGAAAAATACCAGACAGCAGAGAAAGCTAAAGAAAAAGTAGCAGAAAGAATGATTCGAACGCTAGAGAAAAACTACAATTTTAAGACGTAAGATCTAAAAACTACGATTTTTAAGATGTAAGATCTTAATTGTCTGGATAAGCGCCATTTTGATCTGTACAGCACAAACTCCTGCACCAGGTGGCGTGCCGCACAAGAGGAGATCCAAAACATGAAGACGAATGTGGAAGCTCTTGCAAAGGGATGACTGGCGTGCCGCACGAGAGGAGATCCAAAACATGAAGATGAATGTCGCCACACAAGAGGAGATCCAAAACTTGAAGACGAATGTGGAAGCTCTTGCAAAGGGATGACTGGCGTGCCGCACGAGAGGAGATCCAAAACATGAAGATGAATGTGGAAGCTCTTGCAAAGGGGTGACGTCACATGCTGGAAGAAGTATTTCACGCCGATCACGCGTGTAATATAGTGGCCTCTCATCAGGTTGCTAGTCCAAATGAAGCTGTTCATGGTTGCGCTTCTCGCAGTTCGATAAAATAGTCAAAAAGTTTTAGTATGTTTGCTGAGTGTGTCGCCACACCTATAGTGTTGGCTCAATCTGGCCGAGCTAGGTAGAAGTTTCGGTGTAAGCTTAATTCAGCCTATGCTGCCGAAGAATAATGGATGTGTAATGTACTATAGTTGTGTTCCCAACTTTCTGCACTTTCACCTGCCCATCTTGTATGTTATTCTATAATGTAGTAAGCATGGCATAATCTACCTTTTGTGTTAAGCCTAATCTTTTCAGGTCTGCCATGTAGAAGTTTTTAACTTGTTCACATAATGCAGCTCCATGCAAAACTAACACATAAAAAAATTAGTTCTACAATAACCACTGCTTAAATGTACAGTGTACATCGGCAAATAGACAGTCTTTTTTACAAAGGTTTGCATGGAATGCAACTCCGATTGTTGAAATTGTAAAGAACGGTGTCTCCATGCAAAAGTAACACGTAAAAAAAATTAGTTCTGCAATAACCACTACTTAAATATATAGTCTACTTAAATATACAGTATTACATGGGCAAATAGACTGTCTATTTTACAAAGTCTTACATGGAATGCACTCTGGTTGTTGAAATTGTAAGGAATAGTGTCTAGGGATGAAATTTTCGCTCCATAATCTTTCTTGTTGTTTTGCTTCCTCTACCCAAGACGGCCTCATGTAATCATATAGATGCCAGATTTTCCATCAACTGGAAAACAAAAAGATGGCCAACGTACGTACTATGTTGATTGAATGGCTACCTGTCAACCATCCTTCTCCATTACCATGTGCCGTAAAAAAAGTGTATTGCCATGAACCAATTTAGAGAAGGATGAATTAACCAAGTGTAGAAAAATAAAAATACAGTGCTTACTTACATTCTTAGAGACTGACTGTTTCTTGCATACTTCCAAACAAACCTCTTAACCAGTGTCATGATCTGACCTTTTTTATCATCTCCAAACAAGCCTATCAATATTTATTTGTGACCCGCCGCTAGTAACGTCGATATACGGACAAATATGACGGGCGTATCAAGAGTATTGCCTATTCCGCAGCTGGACCTGCTGGTTTTAACATAATGAATCAAAAGGTACACCCAACGTAAGTCTAAATTTTAAAGTGGTGGCACATGAGTAAGACATGAATACTCTCCTTCTAAAAGGTATTTAAAATGTGGAACAAACAACAACAAAATAGGAAGAAACAAATGGTTTGTCTACAATATATAGGACAACAAAGCACATGATGATTTCATACATTCGGTCTGCCTTTAGTATCAAGGTATATAGATATAAGATAGTCTATAGGGTCCAAAGGGAAAAAAAATCCATGTCTGAACCTAGACATAAAAACAATAAAACAACAAAAATAACCCATAAATATTCATGGACGCCTAGAATAAAAAGCTTTAGGGTTAATCCAACTGCTAAACAACAAAATGCGCCTGCTCAACCCTTGAGCTGCACCAAATTTCACAACATTAACTTTGTGCATACATCATTTGCATTGTTAATTTAGTCCTAACCATTACTTGGTAACACATAGACATAATCTAACTTGGTCTTAAATTACAGATCAAATATTGTATTAAAGTTTTGTTATGCGAAGGAACACATAAACAATCAGATGTTTGAGATACGTTTAGATTTGCATGTATATATAGACTAAAACATGTCTAGATACATGCGAATCTCAACCAATCTCAAACATATTATTCAAGACGCAGAGAAAAGAATTTTTTAACAATCTTGAAAAAGAAGATTGATCCAATCTGAAACTAACCAACAAAACAGGGTCGATACTTTATCTGAAAATATATGTCAAATATCCATCATACATACTGTAGATGAACTCTCCTATCCATCATAAAAATAATTAGTTAAAAAAATTTAACAATCCATCATATACAACTGTTGGTGGAAAACTTATATCTCTACACAGAGGACAACCAAAAAAAACTGCATTTTTTCTAGAATAACAACCTGTTCTGAATATACTATTTCCATTTCTTGTTGCCAACATCAGACCAAAGAAAGCTAACCACAAATTTTAAGTAATTCATATAGCGTGCATAAAAAAGACTAACATGCACAAGAAAAGAACTTATGTCATACATCATTCATCACATGTCGATGCATATTTACTCAGAAAAGATATGCATAATCCTGTTTTACACATAAACAGAACATCAATCTCAAAAAAAAAGAAACAGAACATCAGCCTGCTAACCGAATTATATCCCAAAAAAATGAATAAATGAACAGACAACTTTGATATTTTTCAACAGTACGTACTAAGTACTCCCTTTAAAAAATGTAAGGCGCTTAAACTTAGTCAAAAGTCTACATCTTCTAAGTTTGACCAAGTTTATACAAAAAAATACAAATATCTGCAATATCAAATGGACATATTGAGAAAATATACTTTATGGTGAATCTATTGATATTGATTTGATATTATGGACGTTTATATTTTAACATATAAATTTGGTCAAACATAGAATATGTTGACTTTTGACTAAAACTTAGGCGCTTTACATTTTGGGACGGAGAGAGTACTATCCTTAAACTATAAAGCCACAGAAAGAAACAGTAGACCGTTCTCTAAAAAGCTTTATCAGCAAAAGAGTAAAGGAATAAAAATTATCAGTTTACTTATAACGACCCATGAAAAACACTACTTCTTATTATGTCAGCATGGGCAAACAACAAATCGTAAGAAAAATAAGAAAAACTGAGTGAACAGATAGTGTCAAGAACTATACAAACAGGAGAGAAGCAATAGTACAATCAAAAGGTCTGTCGCCGAGATACATTTCATTAGCAGGAACCGCAGATCTGGTCAACACCGGATGCCGCATGTCGCCCACTCTGGCAAACGCTGCAGTAGACATAGGAGGATCAGGAACCTGCAGCAGAAAGGGAAGAAACACCTTCAATCTGTGGTGACAGAAAAGATCCATGGCAACTAAAAAACAAAAGACGATCCTCCTGTCAGTGAATCTCGCCCACGCCATCAAGAATGTCCATGTTTCTCTCTGCTGAGTCAAGACAACCAGAACAAACACCAAGAACCGCACCATCGCCAAGAAACCGAGCGCCTCCACCGAGAAGTTCAACCGCGGGAGAAATCCCCACACCGCGGCAGCAGAGAAATACGTCCCAGTCTGCCGAGAAGACCACAAGAAGTGCTCCCGACAACTCGCACGCAATGTAAGAAAGACAACTCGGACCCATCCACCAAGAAACGACAGGCGTGGCCCACACAGCACGGCCCACATGTCAGCAGGAAAAAAATCAACCGCACACCCGAGCTTTTCCTACAGCCAACACGTGACCAAGCCAGGCCACTACATCACGCTCCCACGCACTAGTTTGCCGTGTCTGACAAGCAAAACAACTGGAACCACATGCAGAGACAGAGAACAGACAATGTGATCGGCAAATAGCCCAGATAGCTCGACCAGCACCACACTTAGGGCTTGTTTGATTCAAAGGAATCTCATAGGAAATTTGGAGGATTTTGATCCTTAAGAAATTTTCCTTTATGCATTGTTTGATTCATAGGATTAGAGCCATAGGAAAAATTCCCATAGGATTTCATTGCACTATATTTTGGAGGAAACTTTCCATCCACCCAAACCTCATGTTACAATTCCTTTGCCTTTCCTGCGATTCAAACACTCTTTCAAGAAAAATTCCTGTAGGCTCCAAATCCTACAGGATTCAACTAGACAGGACAATCTAATCCTACACTTTTCCTATTCCTGCGTTTTTCCTATCCTGCGAATCAAACGGGCCCTTAAGCTTTTAAGGAATACCGTGGCTTGTAGTCAAACAAAGACGAAGGGCTATTAGCAAATTAGAATTCAGCAGATTTCACATGAAGTATAGAATGCCATAGTACTGAACCTTAATTTGGCGGAGTTTACAGGAAGTGTAGAAAAATACAATTGCTCAAGAACTGAACCATTCTTTATTGTCATGCAATATATAATTTGAGCAAATCTAGCTGACCTAAATCAGATAACAAATTGAGCTTCTCCTACTGACCAGCGTAAGCTGACCAAATCCATGTGGCAAATCCAACTTGACAAGCATGATATCTTATCCTATAATCCAAGAATGCAGAAACAAATCTGGTACTTCGTAACTTTTTCTTGAGCCGAATCTAGCAAAATAAAAATGGAAGCAAATCAGATCCGAAACAAATCATATGGATAATGTGTGGAATCAAGTCACATCGGTACAAATAGTGATTAGCCATGGAGGATGGGAAACAAACATCGCATCTTGATTGAACGACATGAATTAGCAGGGGACGGCGAGCACCAGCTGGGCCATCGGCTCATCCGTTCAATCCGCTACTTGCTCGATGGAGCGGCACGAAGCTCCCGTAGCCCGCACGCCGATCACGAATGGCCAGCTCCCAGCCAGATTAGGGGCATCTCAGGTGGCCTGGAGAGGGCCTCGCCGACAGAACGGGATGCGTCAACGGTGTAGCACCGTTCCAGGGCGACAGTGGCGGTGCGGGGGCTTGAGCAGGTCGGTTGTGGTGGGATCTGGATCAGGGCAGCGGCAGGACGGCGGCGGCGAGGGGATCTGGTATAGGGCAACCATCGGGAAGCAGTCCCTGCACTCCGAGGTAAGCTGGAGGCGGCTTCGAGGATCTGGGGAGGTTGGAGGTGGCGAGCAGGGATGGAGGAGCGGGGATCAGGGCCTCCCGACCGAAGCCATGTGGCGGAGCAGTTCAACATCAACCGAGAAACTCAACCGCGGCAGCAGAGAAAAAAAAGCAAACGTACACCCGAGCTTTGCCTACAGTCCCTACAACCAACGCGTGGCCAAACCAGGCCACCGCATCACGCACCGACGCACACGTACCAAGTCGCCTCTTCCAAAAAGCAAAACAACGGGGACCACACGCATAGACACAGAACATGCAATGCAATCGGCATGCCCAACGACCTCGTCAACCGACGTGCATCGAGAAGCATCGTCCGTCCACCACGTTCAGAGGCGAGAAGGCCCACAAACAGCGACCAAAAAAACCAGGCGTGCCGCAGGAGGCGTGAGAGCTCTCCCTGCATCTCACGCTTAAGTAATTAAGTAATTAGATAGCGTACAAGAATAAAACTCTACAAACTAAAACCGACTATGACATGTACTAGTCCAGTATGATTCACCTACGATAGACTTTTATGCCTACCAAACTTTACATGCAAATCTGCACATGTCAGAATTCCAAAGAGCATGCTAAGCAAGCGTATAAATTCACTTGGCCCCTAAACTCGAATAAAATATTCTGGCAAGATGCTAAACATGCATGTAAGTTTCCATCTGCATTTTTCCTTACGTGATGACACAATCTTGGCAATAATGCACCTCGACATCGGCCGGCAAGAACTCGTCCTAGGAGGTAGCAGGTTTTCTTGGTGTATCACACAATCCCTTTCATCATCAACTCTATGCAAAAAATACATGTTGCAATCTTTGAATAAAGTACCAACTAATTAACTTGATCAACTATCAAATTAATTTGGCCCACATATTTCTAGTAGCCAAATTTTGTAGTCAACGACATCCATCCCCTCCGGTTGTCCCAATTTCTGTCACTTCGGAGCCTTTGGATCCGGACAATGATATGTGTACACAACTTGCAGATAAGATCACAAACAATACTATCATAATGATCCAATAATAATTTCAGATTTGAGATCATGGCACTCGGGCCATAGTGACAAGCATTAAGAACAACAAGTTGCAACAAAGTAAAATAACACTAATAGAGATACTAGGCACTATGCCCTAACAATCTTATTTGATTACATGATAGAACTCATCCAATCCCTACTATCCCCATAACCTACTGCGAGGGATTACTCACTCATGGATGAGGGAAACATGGATGGTTGATGGAGAGGCGTTGGTGATGATGATGGTGATCATCCTCTCCAAATTACCCGTCCCGGCAGGGTGCCAGAACGGAGTTTCTAGATCCAAATCGCGGTTTCTAGTGGTGGCGACACAATAGAACTCTTTATGAAAAAAGACGAACCCCCTCGTTTTTTAGGTCAATAGGCTTCTTATAGGCGAAAAGGAAGGCCAAGGGGGTGCCTGGGGTGGCTACACCCCCTAGGCGCGGCCAGGCCTGGCCCCGCGCCTGGCAGGGGTGTGGGCCCCCAGGCCTCCACTCCATCTCGTACTCTGGATCTGTGGATCTTCTGGTGAAATAGGATTTTTAGCATATTTTTCGGGATTTTTCCTGATAGTTGATTTTATGCACAAAAACTAGACACCAAGGTAATTCTTCTGAAAATAGCGTCAGTCCGTGTTAGTTGTATCCGAATCACACAAGTTTAGAAGAGAAACAATAGCAAAAGTGTTCGGGAAAGTAGATACGTTTTGGACGTATCAAGGGGCTTCGACAAATTCAAGGAATTGACTACAATGAGACATTCTCTCCCATAGAGATGCTAAAGTCGGTTTGGATTATGTTAGCAATTGTTGCATTTTTTGATTATGAAATTTGGCAGATGGATTTCAAAACCTTGTTCCTCAATTGTAATATTGAGGAAGAGTTGTATATGGTACAACCAAAGGGTTTTATCGATCCTAAGGATGCTAACAAGTTATGCAAACTTCAGCGTTCCATCTATGGACTAAAGCAAGCATCCCAGAGTTGGAATCTCCGCTTTGATGAGGTGATCAAAGAGTTTGTATTTGTCCAAACTTATGGAGAAGCTTGTATTTACAAGAAAGTGAGTGGGAGCTCTGTGGAATTTCTAATATTATATGTGGATGACATATCATTGATTGGAAATGATATATATCTTTTAAATGAAGTTAAAAGTTATCTAAACATCAAATTTTCGATGAAGGACCTTTGTGAAGCATCATACATATTAGGCATCAAGATCTATAGGGATAGATCAAGACATATGATTGAGCTATCGCAAAGTACATACCTTGATAAGATTTTGAAGAAGTTTAAAATGGATGGAAGTAAGAAGGGGATCTTACCTATGTTGCAAGGCAAGACATTGAGTAAGACTCAAAGTCTGGCTACGACAGAGGAAAGAGAGATAATGGATAAAATCCCCTATGCCTCGGCCATAGGCTCTATAATGTATGCCATGCTATGTACAAGACCAGATGTGGCACATGCTATTAGTTTAACTAGTAGGTACCAATCTGATCCATGTTCAGAACATTGGATAGTGGTCAAGAATATCCTTAAGTACTTAAGAAGGACTAAGGATATGTTTCTCGTGTACGAAGGTGAAGAAGAGATCGTCGCTAAATGTTATGTCGATGCTAGCTTCGACACCGATCCGGATGACTCTAATTCTCAATCCTGATACGTATTTCTCATGAATGAAGAAGCAGTTAGTTGGAGGCGCTCCAAACGACCCGTGATGGCGGGATCAACAATGGAGGCGGAATATGTTGCTGCTTCAAAAGCACCACAAGAAGCGGTTTGGATGAAGGAGTTTATAACGGAACTGGGTGTGGTTCCTAGCGCATTAGACCCAATGGTGATCTATTGTGACAACAATGGATCCATAGACAACGCCAAGGAACCAAGGTCTCACAAGAATTCCAAACATATCAAGCACTAGTTTCACTCCATCTGCAAGCATGTCAAGGATGGAGATATAAAGATTTGCAAAGTGCACACAGATCTAAATGTGGCATATCCGTTGACTAAAACTCTCCCTAGAGCGAAACATGATCAACACCAAAACTCCATGGGTGTTAGATTTATCACAATGTAAACTAGATTATTGACTCTAGTGGGAGACTAAAGGAAATATGCCCGAGAGGCAATAATAAAGTTGTTATTATCGTATTCCAAGTATATGATAGATGTTTATTTTACATGCTATAATTGTATTAAAAGGAAACGTTAAGACATGTGTGTTTAATAAACAAATAAAGAGTTTCTAGTTATGCCTCTCATATAAACTAGCTCGTTGATAACAAGATGATTAAGGTTTCCTGATCATGGACATTGGATGTTGTTAATAACGAGGTCACAACTTTGATGGAATGATGTGATGAACATTCATATGAAGTATAGTAATACGATCAAAGTCATTATGTTTAAATTACTATAAGATCATTACAACTAACTTTAATCCTTATACCATGAGATCATGTCAATCACTAATACAGGAAGAGTAACTTGATAACATCAAATGTCACACGGTAACAGGGTGACTATAAAAGTGGGTTCAGATAATCCAATAATGTTATATAGAGGCTCATTGATCAAGAGTGGGATTTGTCCATCCAAATGATGGAGAGATATACTCTGGGCCCTCTCGGTGATATCACATTGATATAGCTTGCAAGTAAGTGATGGAAATCACTAGAGTTATATCACGAGAACGAGAAAAGAGTACATGTCGGTAACAAGATAAAACTAGGTATGGGGATTCCCATGATCGAATTTCAGACATGTAAAATATCGTGAGACAAAAGGTTTTTGTTACTAGTGTAAAAGGTTCACACGATCACTAGAAGTCATCATTGAATGTGTGGGAGTCAGTACGGATCTCCAGGTCCCGCTGCTGATTATTGATCAGAGAGGGGTCTCGATCATGTCTGCATTATTCGCGAACCATAGGGTGACACACTTATGGAATACCAACACCATTTGGAGCAAATGAGCAGCTAGAAAAAGAATATCAAAGCGCTGGAATTATTTCAATGGACACCGGAATTGTTTCGGGTCAAATTGCTGAAACTGGTTCTACATGTGAAATTGAAATGTAGTAAGGGGTTTTATGTGAATGTTTGTTAATTAATGTAATTAATTTTTTTTGAATAAATAAATAAAATGAGTTTTATTTAATGAGATATTGCATTAAATTTGGTGAAAATTTAATGGAATTTGAGTGGGATTTTGAGTGGAGGAAATGGAGAGTCAAATTTGTGAGTGGGAGCTCCACTCACATGAATGAGGGAAGAGGTGGGGGCACCACCTTGGCCGTCAGCCATGGGAGGGTCTGTCCCCTCTTCCTATAAAAGGACTCCCTCTCCCTCCCTCTCACTCACTCCTCCTCGTGAAGGATCTCTCTCCCCCTCTAGTACTATTCCCCCATGGTCTTGGCTTAGCGAGATACATGTTCCCGGTGGCTTTTTCTAGAGCGAGGATTTGCTACTTCTGCTGCATTGTTGGAGCATGGTCGCGGAGGTGGTCAGGGTTTCAGACGTGTGTGCGATCACAGATACTCCACTAAGTTGTGGTGCTGCCAGACTTATACACGATCTTGAGATCGGCAAGAGATCGACTACATCACCAACGAGTCCATACTCGTAAAGCTTTGTCGGTCTTCAAGGGTATGTATTCTGGATGTATATCCACCTGTTGATTGTATCTAGATAGATGGATCGTGGCATATACAGTTCCCATCGTAGATTTTTTGGTTTTCTATGATGCGAACCCAACAATTACTCGCACGCTTCTAATTCAAGCAAGTATACCACCACGCTTTTGGACCGAGGCTCTTCATACAACCGTATTATTGCATAATAGGTTGCCTTCCAAGGCAATCTCAGATTGTGTGCCTTTTTGAGCTCTTCATGGCGTCGACCCTACGTATGCTGGTCTTAGGGTCTTCGGATGTCCTTGCTACCCTAACACCACTGCCGTTGCACCGCACAATCTTTCTCCTTGCTCCGTGTACTGCGTGTTTTTAGGGTATCCATCCCAACATCACGACTATCTATGTCTTGATCGTTCCACCCAAAATATCATCATATCACGCCATGTTGTATTCGACGAGTCTGTCTTTCCGTTTGCCACCACCGCGTCCGCCACGTCTCCTACTCCTTCACTGCACACTTATGATTTTCTACAGGTTGAGCAGCTGATGTCGTCGACGCTGTTCATGGTGCCATCCATGGGAAGCTCTGCCACGGGCGTGCGACAGCCTATCGCGAGCGCTCGGGAGCCTACCGCGGGCGTGCGGCAGCCTGCCGTGGCTGCCTCTCCTATCGCGCATGTCCAATTTTCCGGGAGTTTTTCCGCATCTCCTGCCGTGGACCCCGTGTCGCCTGTGACTATCCCGTCGTCTGCCTCGTCACCCACCACGTCTGCTGAGGACGATTCCTCGCCACGTGCGGTTGCTGCACCGACTCCTCCACCACCACTACCTCCGGTCCGTCGACCGCGCCCTCCGCCTCCTCCACCGTCACACCGCATTCTTACGTGTGTGAAGACATGCGTGGTGCAGCCGAAGACCATCTTCGATCTTCATGTTGAGGGGTTATCTCCTCTCCCGAAGATGTACCGTGGAGCACTCAAGGACCCTAATTTTCATGCATCGATGGTTGATGAGTACTGTGATCTTCTCTCTGACAACACTTGGGACCTAGTTGATCCACCTCACAATGCAAATATTGTCACAAGCAAGTGGATCTTTCATCACAAGTTAAAGTCCGATGGTTCTCTTGATCGATACAAGGCACGGTGGGTCTTGCAAGGATTCACACAACATGAAGGTATTGATTTTGATGAAACTTTCTGTGTGGTTGTTAAACCCGCCACGATACGGGCAGTTCTGTCACTTTCTCTTTCCAGTGATTGGCCTATTCATCAGCTGAATGTCAAGAATGCTTTCCTCAACGACAAACTTGATGAGACGGTTTATGCTCGACAACCCTCAGGTTTCATTGATCCCAATTATCTTGAGAAGGTGTGTCGCCTGAACAAATCCTTGTACGGGTTGAAGCAGGATCCACGAGCATGGTTTCAGCGGTTTGCCTCCTATATTGCATCTCTTGGGTTTCTAAGTGCCAAGACTGGCATATTATTGTTGGTCTATCGCCTTGGCTCCGATATGGCTTATATCCTTCTCTATGTGGATGGCATAATTTTGACTGTGTCTTCCTCGACACTGTTGCACAGTTTGGTTGCTTCACTCCATTTTGAGTTTACCATGACAGACATGGGTGATTTACATTACTTTCTAGGCATCTCCGTCAAGAGCAGCAACGACTGTCTCTTTCTCTCACAGGAGAAGTATACTATGGATCTCCTTGACCGCACCGGTATGTTACAGTGCAAGTATATCTTCACACCAGTTGATACAACTTCTAATCTTGAAGCTTGGTCTAGTGATCCCGTGGCTGATCCTATAGAGTATCACAGTATTGCAGGAGGTCTCTAGTACCTCACTTTTACTTCTCCTGATATCTCCTATGCAGTACAACAGATATGTCTTCATATGCATGATCCATGGGCTAATCACTTGCTCCTTGTGAAGCGTTGTAACACCCCAGTTTTAGTAAATGAACATTTAGGGTTGATTGTGCATCCATGAGCATCATATCAAAATTTGCATGCATTAAGAAATAAAATGCAAACCCTAAACCCTAATATTCCCCCTCTCTATTTGAAAATCAACTCAAATGGTTTTGAAATATTTGAAAAGTATCAAAAAGTATGGATCCCAAATGGATTAAAAAGGGACCCTAATTATTTCCTATCTATTTTATAAACCTTCTAGTAATTTTGAAATGCCAAAAACAGATTTGAAAAATGGTTTGCAAAAGAGAGAAAAACAAAACAGAAATGAAAACAGAAAAATAAAAAGAGTTTTACTAAAAAAATGGAGCCAGACCAGCTTAACAGGCCGGCCCAGCTCCCCACTTCCCTCTGCCTACCGCACACCCGTAGTTCTCCGCGGCCCACCCCAGGCCCGATACCGCTTCGCTTGCTTCCGTCGTCTTCTTCAGCAACGCTACCGACACCAAGCTATCAGTGTCCGACATTGCCGATCCCTCCACACGATGCACGCCGATCACGAGCCGAGGATAAGAATGGCCGAGCTCTCCTTTCTCACCCCGTACCAGTCTTATCCTCTCTTGCTTCCTCTCGCATTCTACCCTCTATACCCAAACCCTAGCAGGCCAGACGCCGTTCGCCGCCGTCGATTAACGCCTCCCCGAGCCTCGTCGAGCACGCCACAAGCTCCGCCTCTTTGTCATCTACCTCCCCACCAACGGAATCGAGTCGAGGAGCCTCCAGTCGCCGGCATCGAACCCATCTTCTTTGAGCCCGACGCCACTCGCCGTCGCCATTGACGCCGCTCAACACCTTCCCGTGCCTCCTCGACCACCCCATCGGCTTCGCGGTGAGCCTCTGGTCCTTCTGGACCCCTCCTTTCTCTCCCTCCCGCTCTCAGTCGCTTCCGTGCCGTGCATCGCCCGACGCCGCCGTAGTACAAGGTAGCCGACGACGCTCCGGTGACCAAATCCGGGCGGCGCCACCTCTAATCGAACCGCCTTGCTCCCCTCTCTCTAATGGACCCAACCCCGTAGCCTCGCATCGCCTCCTGCGCCGTCCCCATCGCCGTCTGGCATGTACGCCGGCGAGATGACGTGGTCCTGCGTGGCGTCTACGTGGCATCCGCGTGGAGATGATGTGGCCAACCCGCCGTCTTCCAGCGTGGCTAGCTGAGGTGGCCCTAGGGCCCCTCTGTTAGTCACTGTGGCTGGGTAAGCCTCGGTGTAAAAAGAATTTAACCCTATGCTGACATCATGATGACGCAATAAACCTTTTAAATTGATTTATAATTCCAGAAAATGATTTAATATTGTAAAATCAATAACTTATTATTTATAAGTCAGAAAAATATAAATAATATATCAAAATGTTCAGAAAAATGAAACCTAGATATCTAAGATATAATCATGCATTGTTCAACAACTTAAATGACAAGTTTAATTATAAGAACAAATGCACCCCTCTCATATGATTCCGGAGTTTTCCTGAATTAGGGTTTGCGCCCCTCGGAACCCCGACTAAGTTGTCGAGCATGCCTTAGGGTTACATTTGAAAGAAAATTAACTTGTCATATCATCATCCTTGCTTGAGCATTGCATCGATGCCATGTGTTGATTGTTACACCTTTCTTTCCGGTGTTTGGTTCTTCCCGATAGAATACGAGATCGAAATCGAGATCGAAATCGAGATCAAAATCGAGATCGAAGACCAAGATCAAGACGATTGAAGATCTACGAACAATACTTGACCAACTGTAACCAAGTCAAGTAAAAGGCTTCCGAAGATCTATTTATCTGCTATCAACTGGCAAAGGCAAGCATAGCCCCACCATGATATAATCCTATGTTTTCGAAAGCATTTAAATTACTGCCATGATGCATATGATTCTACCGTGGTATTTTATCGGTAGATAGAGTATCCTATCTATTGCATTACTCCCTTTTGTGCTTATATTACCTGATCCACTGCTCCTAGCATAACTAGATTTGGCTTGTGTGCACTGCTAGAGCTCTTATTCGTGTCTGCTTAGCCAAGCATAGCTATTGAGTCTGGTCCATCCAGATGATGTATCAGATGCAGAGAATCTAGTATGACAGGAGAACGTGATGAGATGAGATAAGTGATATGATATTAAACATGCTAAGGCTTGTATGGGAGGCCACGGTGGGATGTGGTTTTTCTAGTCCCATGCTCGCCACCACTAGGAACTGAGTTCTTGCCTTTGGAACCAAGACGAGCGTACAGCCACATGGGGCTTGGGAACCCCTCGCCTAATTAACTTGCCTAGTAGATTCTATGAGTCACATAGTTCGGTCGTTCCATTCGACATATGAATAGAAAATCTTTTGAAAGATTTGCCGGGAGAAGTTGGTGCATTCATAACAGGTAGGTAAGCGTGTCCGGGGTTGCTTGGGGTCGATGGAGCCCTTGTTAACCAACCTCGCCTCACATCTTTAAGTACCGTCTTCGAAATTTGACCCGTTACGACGGAACCATACTTATTGCGTGACTTGTGGTCTTGGGGAAAGCAAGGTAAAGGTCGTGGCCAACCACCCTCTGCCGGCCTTCCAAGGAAGAGGGCTAATGTACTGGCATTAAGAGTCAGTTGGTACATGTGGGTAAAGTTGTACACCCCTGCAGGGTGAAATCTTTTCGAAAAGTTGTGTTCATGGTTATGAACGCTTGGTGACCAGATTCTAAGATCATAGAGAAATTGAACCTAATCATAAAACTTGGCAGATCAACGTGTGCTTAAGGATGCTTCCTCATGGGTACGAGGGGGTGATCCTAGTTCAGATGATGATGATTCGGTGGATACCAAAGATGATGATCAATATTTCAGAGATGTCGCTCTCTTATCCCCAAAATACTCTGAATAGACGAGCTTCTTCTCCCTCTATTGTTTTATAAAGAAAGATAGCTTTTCGCAAAACAACTCCACTAGCCAGAAGTCTTGCGGAGTACACCCTGTACTCACCCTTGCTTTGTTGATACTTTTGGCAGAGTAAGTGTTCACCTGAAGATGAGTTCCGTACTACATCGACATCAACAAGTAGCTTGGGGTTCCCGGCCGACAGCCTGGAATCTATGGGCTTGGACGTCATCGTTATGCTTCAGGCCTCTTAGGCCATTTTTTAAGTTTGCTATACTTAATAGCATAATTTGCCTTCCGTTGTTTGATGTTTGTGGTCAGTGACCTCTGCTTGTAATAGTTTGGTTCTCTGCTCAGTTACGAGCTTGCTGTAATAAATTTTTGTGTCGTAGGGTCACTGCCGTGTTACCGATTCTTCTCTGGATATTCTCGAGCTCAAGGTTAAGCTTATGTCAGACGAAGGACTGGGATTTGTTTAGCCCTGATCCCGGGGGTGTCACAGTTCTTGGTATCAGAGCAGTACCGACCGTAGGAAAACCTTGCTATTGGTCGATGTTGACTCTAGTGTTTGTGAAAACTATTTTAAAAGCTAAAAAGTACTTACGAAAACTCTAGTATGCTTTTTTCTCCTTATCCAGTTTCGCCCTTACTCTGAGTCATCTTATCTGGTGTTGATTTTGGAAAAGTTTTGATATCTTCTCTAGTCTTTCAAAAACTTAGGTGCCTTTTGGGCATGCCGTTTCTTAACTAGTTGACCTAGTGTTGAGTTCTCTAGAATTGTGTGAGTTGTGAATTCGTTGTTTCCCTTTGCTCTTGTTCAGGTGAGAGATTTCTTTTCATCATGATCTCTCTATCTTTTGGACCCACAAATATTATATTGCTGGATTTGCAGTGTTCTGTTCTATGCTTCGAGGTCTCCTTTCGCCTCGTGTGCCTCCTTTTTATTTGTTTGGGTACTTCAGAAGTCCTATCTTCTTTTGGAAGCTACCTCGTGAATACTATCTTGTAGTGTACACTATGTCACTCAAGTAGTAGTTACTCCTTTCTTTGGGTTTTAACCCTTGGACTTGAACCTAAGATCCCTGATTGTGCTGGATTCTGGTGTTGAGAATCTTGTACATGAAGCTAACCTTTAACCCAAGATCCATCCCTTTGACCCATGTTGTTAATGTTCACACATTACCTCAGGATGGCTGGTATTACAATCCTAGCCTTCAAGCTTGTGGTTATTGTCGCGAATGAATTGTGACAATAAAGGACTTCCCCTACCACATGCTATGGCAGATGTTCTTTAATGGAACCAAATAGATCATGACAAGAGTACTCCTCGTAAGTCTCGCATCTATGCTCGTGAGTTTGCTACACCTTACCCTTCTTATGCATTGGTTTTCGGAAGATTGTTAATCTATGCATCTACATCTCAGGATCCTATCCTGAGCATGTTCTTTTTCTTGTTGTTTTCTGACCTTTGTCTACCAGTTGGTAGCCAAGTAGTTATCTTCATTGGTGTCTTCCGATGCAAGATACTCTTGTGGTCTGTCATGACAAACCATTTCGGGATGTCTAGGAGAAACAAACTCCAGTACCTCGTCATATCTAAGACCAGGTCAAAGTGTTTTAATCCGCAGATCAAGATGCATTGGTTGTCTCCCGTTTGTTATATCTTGAAGTATCACATTCTTGTATACTAAGAGGTTGTGCTAAGTTTCATGACCCTTAATGAAGTGATGCTCTTACACATCTTTAACCACCCTTCCTCAAGCTCTCGCACTCGTGAGTGATGTGTGTGCGTAATAATGTGGCCATCTGAGATTCTTAGCAATTATTATTGTTTTGAACTCCAAGGACATTTGTGTCATTCTTAGCATAATTGGTTAACCCTATCACTAAGTGAAGGTTGACTATGCTACCAAGTCCGTTATTCTAGTACACTCTCTTCGGTCAAAGAGTTAGGCTTGTGCCGAAGCTCTAAGAATACGTCTTCTTGCCTTACTAAGCAAGTTTCCTCTCGAACTAAGTGACATATCGGTGGTCCGTGATATTCTAGTTGTCTATTAGAAGTGTTTCCATGTTGCCACATGACCGTGTTGTCAAGTTCTTGATCAAGTAAGTTCTCTGAACTGCTCCTATCTCCAAGGATCTGTAATTAGATACCCCTGAACTAGTTGGTTGAGCTTAAATAACAATTTGGAGAGTTGTAAGACAAAAGTTTATCTAACCCAGTTCCTTTCTAAAAGGGCTGTCTAGTTTTGTTCATTTTGAAGAAAGATAGCATTTCCTTTGAGGATATGTTATCTTCCCCACTTTTGATTTGATTCGGGTTATCATCAAATCAAACTCAGTTCCAAGGACTATCTTGATGATATTTCTTCTCGTGATGTTTCACTTGAGTACATTTTCATGTCTTTGGTCTGACCATTATGTTTGTGTTGTTCACGCAACATATGAGTCCATCTTCTTGAAGTGTCTTGATAAGTTTGTTGTTGAGCCCATCGATGACATCCTTATCTTCTCCATGCTAGATTTGATTCATATGGAACATTTGGCATTAATGTTGGAAACTTTCGAGAACCATCTTCGAGTTATCTCAAAGTATGAGTTCTGTATGTTAGAAGTAACCTTCTCCGTTTCATGTACAAATGTAGAAAGATGTCGCCGTGGATTCGAGTAGAGTTAGCTCCGTTCCCTAAGAACACATGTGTGTTTTATTGTTAGTACCTTATGTGTGAGTAGTTGTCTCTCGACAAGTTGTAAATACATGGGTCTAACAATTTAGCTCACTCTTTTGGAGCTTTACACCATAGTTCGTGTCTTGAGAAACTAGTAACTTCACCTTTGCGGTAAATGTTGCAAACTTTCTATTCGGACATGCTGAGTGTGAAGTATCATCTCACCTAACCAAATCTGAATCTCAAGCAGATATGATGGTTGGTGTTCCTCAAAGTTTTGACATAGGTCTCTTTGTAAATCTGGAAAGAATGATGTAATGGTTGACACACTTAGCCGGAAAGATCTTTGTCATATCCTTTTGAATCAGTAGTGACAACCACTCTTCTTGAGACTTCTTCTATAATTAATTATAGGAGTTGTGCTTATGGTTTCCTTTGTCTCCGAAGTCTGACCTTTGCCTGATGTTTGATTTCTCGAACATCGAGGAGAACATTTAAAGTAGTGTTGCTAAATGTCTCTCGGTCAATCCTCTAAACCTTTCATGTTGACAAACACTTTGTTGTGCCAAATAATTGAAGTTTGAGAATGAAGTTTCTTTCTTCTCGTGTCATCAGGAATCTTCTTAACTATTCATCTTAGTGGTGTAAAGTAATATCATAATCTTGGCAAAGATTTTGATAAATCTGGATGAATAAAGAGTTTCCTTCGTTCTCTCAACCATGTTTTAAGAGTGACCATGATTCGGTAATCAGAAGTTTCTCTTGATACATGTTCTTCGTGACTCTTACGAGTCCTCTCCACAAAATACCTTTCTGTCTCAAGCCTTCTGTTGAATGAAAGAGTGATCCTTCTGTGTCAAAAGTAGTTCAACAACTCGGTTTTGTTGATCCATATCTTCCCAGTAGAATACGAGATCGAAATCAAGATCGAAATCGAGATCGAAGACCAAGATCAAGACGATTGAAGATCTACGAACAATACTTGACCAACTGTAACCAAGTCAAGTAAAAGGCTTCCGAAGATCTATTTATCTGCTATCAACTGGCAAAGGCAAGCATAGCCCCACCATGATATAATCCTATGTTTTCGAAAGCATTTCAATTCCTGCCATGATGCATATGATTCTACTGTGGTCTTTTATCGGTAGATAGAGTATCCTATCTATTGCATTACTCCCTTTTGAGCTTATATTACCTGATCCACTGCTCCTAGCATAACTAGGTTTGGCTTATGTGCACTGCTAGAGCTCTTATTCGTGTCTGCTTAGCCAAGCATAGCTATTGAGTCTGGTCCATCCAGATGATGTATCAGATGCAGAGAATCTAGTATGACAGGAGAACGTGATGAGATGAGATAAGTGATATGAGATTAAACATGCTAAGGCTTGTATGGGAGGCCACGGTGGGATGTGGTTTTTCTAGTCCCATGCTTGCCACCACTAGGAACTGAGTTCTTGCCTTTCGAACCGAGACGAGCGTATAGCCACACGGGGCTTGGGAACCCCTCTCCTGGTTAACTTGCCTAGTAGATTCCATGAGTCACATAGTTCGGTCGTTCCATTTGACATATGCATAGAAAATCTTTTGAAAGATTTGCCGAGAGAAGTTGGTGCATTCATAACAGGCAGGTAAGCGTGGCCGGGGTTGCTTGGGGTCGATGGAGCCCTTGTTAACCAACCTCGCCTCACATATTTAAGTACCGACTTCGGGATTTGACCCGTTATGGCGGAACCATACTTATTGCGTGACTCATGGTCTCGGCGAAAGAAAGGTAAAGGTCATGGCCAACCACCCTCTGTCGGCCTTCCAAGGAAGAGGGCTAATGTACTGGCATTAAGAGTCGGTTGGTACGCGTGGGTAAAGTTGTACACCCCTGCAGGGTTAAATCTTTTCGAAAAGCCGTGTTCACGGTTATGAACGCTTGGTGACCAGATTCTAAGATCATAGAGAACTTGAACCTAATCATAAAACTTGGCAGATCAACGTGTGCTTAAGGATGCTTCCTCATGGGTACGAGGGGGTGATCCTAGTTCAGATAATGATGATTCGGTGGATATAAAAGATGATGATCAATATTTTAGAGATGTCGCTCTCTTATCCCCTTTTAAAATACTATGAATAGACGAGCTTATTCTCCCTCTCTTGTTTTACAAAGAAAGATGGCTTTTCGCAAAACAACTCCACTAGACAGAAGTCTTGCGGAGTACACCTTGTACTCACCCTTGCTTTGTTGATACTTTTGGTAGAGTAAGTGTTCACCTGAAGATGAGTTCCGTACTACATCGACGTCGACGAGTAGCTTGGGGTTCCTGGCCGGCAGCCTGGAATCTATGGGTTGGGACGTCATCGTTATGCTTCAGGCCTCTTAGGCCATTTGTTAAGTTTGCTATACTTAATAGCATAATTTGACTTCCGTTGTTTGATGTTTGTGGTCAGTGACCTCTGCTTGTAATAATTTGGTTCTCTGCTCAGTTATGATCTTGCTATAATAAATTTTTGTGTCGTAGGGTCACTGCCATGTTACCGATTCTTCTATGGATATTCTTGAGCTCAAGGTTAAGCTTATGTCTAACGAAGGTCTTGGATTTGTTTAGCCCTGATCCCGGGTGTGTCACAAGCGTGTTCTACGCTACATCCGTGGCAGCACCGAACATGGTCTCACTTTGTATCGACGCACCTCAAACAAACTGATGGCCTACTCTAACGCTGAATGGGAAGGTTGTACAGACACTCGACGGTCTACTTCTGGATATTGTGTGTTCCTCGGCGCAAATCTGGTGTCTTGGTCGGCCAAGCGACAACACACCGTTTCACGCTCGAGTGCGGAGGCTGAGTATCGGGCAGTAGCAAATGTGGTGGCCGAACTGTGTTGGCTACGACAACTACTTCAGGAGCTTCATCGACTGATGCCTGATGCTTCCATCGTTTCTTGTGACAATATGAGTTCACTTTACATGACAGAGAATCCAGTGCATTATCAGCGCACCAAACATGTGGATATTGATCGACACTTCGTCAGAGATCACGTGACTACTCACGAGGTCAGGGTTCTACACATTCCTAGTTCATCTTAGTTCGCATACATCTTCACCAAAGGATTACCTTCTCCTCTCTTCTTAGATTTTCAGGACAGTCTTAATATTCGTCGGACACCCATTTTCATCCGAGGGAGGATGTTAGAATATGTGAACGTATCGTGTTTGTATAGGTATACATTCATATTGTGTATTTCTTTTGTATGTGTCCGTGTTGTATGCGATTAGGACTCCCCTTGTAATCCTCCTATATAATGAGCAATATAAGGCACAACTATGTGTGGTTTCCCCCATCTTACAAGGAGTAGAGAGCGGTGCGCGCATCTTGAGCTATTTTTTAAAATAATAAGTACTCCCTCTTTTTAAAAATATAAGGTGTTTTAGGTTTATAAAGAAAATATATCTAGACTTCTTTTAGTGTGTAGATTCACTCCAAACCTGACTCAACCTACATATCAAAATAAGTTTAGATACATTTGTTTCACAAAGCTAAAATATCTTATATTTTGAAATAGAAGAAGTATATTCTTTTAATCAATTTTGAAAATAATACGCAAAAATACACATTTTCAAAACTAGCACGCCTTCGGTGCCGCGCGGACTGACTGGAACTTGTCAACTCTTGTAGGATCTGTCGGCCGACGACCGCCGTGCTTCATAGAACTTGTCAGCACCTGGAGAGCTGATAAGCCTAGTCGGCTCAGTCGGGGTGGACTAGTTCTAGCCTAGGCCGAAACCTGTATTGACCATGAAGATCGCCGTACGCGAGCTGGTTTAGGGCTAATCTATGCCTAATCTTCCCCTGCCACCGCTCATCGAAAAGGCTAATCGGGACCTCAACAACCGATTAGCTCCCCCGAAGCCTACATTGATCATGCAACATCGTAGCTTTAATCAAACGTGATTAATTTTAGCCTAGTATTTCACCAACTTCTCTCTCACTTATTTTGCTCGCTGTCAATTTCCGCCATTTTCTCCCGCCATCCGGTTCCCGCCACCGGTTCTCGCTGTTTTTCTCTCACATGTTCTGCCTAGTGCCTCTATAAATCCGGGCACCGATCTATTTTCTTCCACCATTTCATCCATTCCTCCTCTTTCTCTCGCTAATTCTTCCGAGATTCCATCATGAGATGCCGTTGGGTTTACTCCCCTGTTTTTGCAACCTTTCAGCCAATGCTCCATTTAGAATCACCTTCTATTGGCCTCAGATAAAAAATAGGTGGCGATCTAGACTTTGACCATAGTGCATGCATACCAATAGTATGTGTTTGAGGAGGATCTAAGGTACAACACAACCAATCCTTTAACTCACTAACAGTCCATGTTTGAGGGGCTAGCAAGTTCCATATCGATGCAATTAAACTCACTCAGATCAATTCCCTTATGGTTTATTCTGACAACACCATTACCGTAGTAAAACCAGAACTTCACTAGATCTGACATATTTTGCTGACAAAAAACCCAGTAAATGTCAGGTACTAAGAAACCGTGCCCACATTTATTCACAATAAAAATAAGTAAATTCGTAAGATACTAAGAGCCACAACACGATACAGCCTATAAATATACATCTAATACTACGTGCCAATATTCTCACACCTAACAGACAACATCCTTCTGCGCCCATAATAATTCGCAATAAACTATAATTAGCGAGAAATTAGGGTATACCTTTGAAACGTGGGAAGCCCCAAGTGTAGCATCCTCTAGTCACTTGGACAACACCACCATCACACACATCAGCTATGGATCAAGCAACAGCCATCCCCATTACCATTACTCTCCAAAAACACCACCACCTTCCCTCTAAAAAACACCACAAAAACACCACAGATCACTTCCCCAATCTATCCCATCAGTAGATCGGAGTTCCCCTAACTGCCTACTATAGTTTAGTACAAGATTTGATGAATCGAGCTGAAAATGGGCTGGAAATAGAGAGAGCGTGACTGAAGTGAGCTGAGAAGAAGAGAAAGCAAGAGGAAGGAGAAGGGAAGCGAGGGGAGCCGGGGCCGGGCACGAGTCTCGTGAAGTGGAGGCCCCTGTCTGTGCGGGTGGCACTAGAGGCCCATGTCGGTGAGGGCGGCACAAAATGCCCATGTCATCCTATCCCCCCACGGGCGCTATCCCTCTGTCGGCCGGCAGGCCGCGTGGCAGGGCCCACTACGTCGCCTTTTGGTCCCGTCGGAGCTGACAGGGGCCTTTTGGTCCCGCCGGAGCTGACCGGTTCCTTTCAGTTTGTGCGGCACCTAAGGCGTGCTAGTTTTGAAAATGTGTAGTTTCACGTATTATTTTCGAAATTGATTAAAAATGTATTATTTAAAAAAATAGCGAAAGTTGATGTTCATTCCCCGAAATACAAATGTGGATGTTCATTATACTCATCGATGAGAAAAATCGGAGTAAATAATAACACTGAATTTTTTGGCCGAAACTGCTATCCACGCCGTTTCAATTCTTTTCGGTCGTGGGATGTCGACCATCAGCGGATGGAAACCGTCCCTTGGATCCAAAATTTTACTCCAATATCGCGTTCGGTGATCTTTGGCGTCTGTTTTCGGTCCTGAATCGCGTATTGAGTTGCGGATGGGTGGGCCTCACAGGACCCTTACCCGTTGTATGGTGGATCGCACATGCTTTAGGCCCGTCATTAGCATACAAGGGGAAGGTTTCATTCACCAAACGCCTCTGCACCCCGCCGCGTGGAGTGACCGTCGCTGGCGGGTGGCCCTTACGGTGTGTCGTGCACTCTCCATGGACCCACTGTCAGCGTAGGTGGGCAGAGCTTCTTTCCGTCCAAGGCATTTTAGGAGCGACATGCCTCTACACTCGCCGTGTGGAGCCACCATCTCTGGAGGCTGGGCCTTACGGTCGACCACATGCGCGCCATGGACCCGTTGTCAGCATATATGGGCAGGGTTTCACTCCATCCAAAGCGTTTCAGGCAGCGCCGTGAGTCCATGACAGTTGTGGACTCTCGCGGTCATGGGACCCGCAGAGAGCCGATGTGGCGCCGTAGCCTCTAGACGTACGCGGTTTCTTGCGGTCAAAGATTCCCGCTGGCATCATACACAGTAGACACATGCGTGTTCTTGCGGTTTGGCTGTATGGTGGGTCCCGTTACTACCTGAGCTGGCGGCCTAGATGGTAGACGTCTGCAGGTTCGCACGTATGTCTGCGGTCTAGCTGACAGCGCCATCCCTCGATGTCCGAACATTCTCACAGGCAAGAGACGAGCTAGCAGCATTACTTTCTAGGTACGTGACAGTGGGTGCCTCATACGAGGATCCTCGGCGCCATCACCAGCGTTTATCATATAAAAGGCTCCTCCCTTTTCGTGGTTTCTCGCATCGATTTAGCTAGTTCGTCTTACCTTCCCTGCATGTCGTGGTAGAAGAGACACCGCATGCTCCCCCAAACGACGGCTTTGCCGGTATGCCGTGTTTGGGGTTGCGGCGTGATGCTCTATAGAACGACGAGCAAAGGGGGAGTAGGTTCAACCTAGCGACAACCAATGAAGCACGTCTACGGACTCAAGTCTTTTTTTAGGGCTAAAAGATGTTTTCATTCAGATAGGTGGTGCATACGGTTACAGTCTAAGTCCAAAGCCTTGTTTATCTGTTCTGGAAACGCATAGCTCCAAACACACTCAACACCTAAACGCCGCACACATGCGGCACACTCATGAGCAGCACAGTTCTGCACTCTTTTAGCTAAGACACACTTCCAGTTTTGGTGATCAAGGATACAATTTCTGAAATCATGAAGGATACTCCTCAGGTATGATAACATGTCGCCGCTGTTTTGAACAACTTTAACGATTGAAACACAGTCGGATTCAAAAATGATTGGTTGCTTTGCCCAATCCTTTGCGATACGAGCTCCGTGTAAGAGTGCCAAAGCTTCAGCTTCTTCTGCACTGCTACAATTGTTCAGAACACTACCCGCGGCCACGATTGTTTTCCCCTTGTCATTGCGAATCACCACGCCTGTGGCTCCATTGTTGTTGGCAGCAACATAAGACCCATCAACGTTAACTTTCAGCCATCCCGGTGGAGGAGGTTCCCAGTAAGTGGCTCCTTCTTTCTCATCCTTATGATTTGCTAGAGGAGTTTCCAAGCCGCGGTCTACGGACTCAAGTCGGCGGCATCTCCTTTCATTGAATGTACGCTTTAACCTCATCAATGGGGAGAAGTGGGAGCCGCGACGACCGGTGGCATGATGTTGACGCGGAGAAAGGAGACGGGAGACGACCTCACGGTGGAGAATTGTCCTTCACCCATGGTGTACATGGGAATCGCGTCCATGAGGAGAAGTGAACACCACGATGACTGATGACTGCAAGTGCACAGATCGATTGTAGATAGTTTCAAAATAAGAGTATCAGACATGGATAGAGCTATTTTATTAAGGTCGTTATGCCCCTCGTCACTATATACCAAAGTATACTTGTAAGCTACCTTTGATTTTAAGTAAATGATGTTTGAAAAGGTTTTTGTTTGAATGCAGAAAAGTAAATAAAATAAGTAAAAAGGAAGCAAGTGACAAAATTGTTTGGAATGGTGGTTGAACTCAATAGGGCTAAAATTTTCTTGGCCATATAGGTTACACCACTAGCATGTTGTAACTAATCATAATTAGGATAACCTATTTCTTATGTCATGGTATGTGTGGAGAGATTTTCGTAATAAGATGTTCACTACACATCTTATAGGAATCCACTTTGTTGAGCCAAGAATAAGGTCATCTCTAAATAACCACCGCGATGTCTAAGAGTGCCCCGTGGATATCGTAAATAGCTTAGTAAATCTCTCTTTGTTCCCCCTTCGACCGTGCAGGTTGCTAGCCATGCTTCTAGTCACAATATCTTCGGGAACGCTTCCAAACACGTTCAAAGGGTTTCACCCTCTTCTTTAGACCCGAAGAAAAATGATATGTGGCCGACTACACATACCATATGAAGGGAGAGATCAAACACACGTCATAGATAAATGGATCATAGACACAAGTAATAGATCATCTTTATATCATTTCATAATAATGCCAGGATTTCTCCATATCTTCAAGAACGATGTAAACTACTCACATATGGAAGAAATCAACAACATCATCATAATCAAATGGGTGGATAAAGGTAATGGAATGAATCTAGTACAAACCGCAATTGAATCTAGAATTACAACAAGATCTAATGAATGGAAAATGGGGGTAGAGATGGTGATGGTGATGCAGCGGTTGATGATGTACAGGATGATGTGTTGTCTTGCAATGATCCGTGAAGCAACAAGGATTTCCCTTCTCCAAGTTCCTCCTTCAGATACCTCTCTGGTGTGGTTTTTCGTGGCTGGAGGTTTCTGTGAATGTCGTATCTCAGATCCGTCTTCGCGAGGTGTAAGTATTTGACGAGGCGGTCACGCTACCACGTTGTACGAGCGGACGGTACGGGCAGGCTCCACGCGTACCACTGGTCGTTGCGTGTTCTGTAACCTTCTCAGCGCAAGAAATTCCCCCGAGTGCAAAAATAAATTAATTAAATGACTTTTATCACTTAAAAATATCATATTACGGTATAATATGATAGTCTCAATTGATATGTTCATAATAGACTTATTTAATTGGGATCCTGTTGACACAAGGACAAAAGGTGCACAACCCAAGCGAGACTCTTGCTCGTCACCGAGCAACATGGTGGTTTATGAACAAGATAATCAGGTTTATAAGAAACTAGTCGTTACCATAAAGAGGCAACAATTGAAACATGAGTATACTATCGGATGGAGAGTAACTCGTCGGGGCATTTATCACACCTATAGACATCAGATGACGTAGAGGATTCCACACATTTTTGTATTATTGTAATTATAAGAAGCTATGAGTGATTGGACATATTATATAATCATAAAGTTAAAATGGATGAGCACTTGATTTTAGTAATGAAGATTCATGATCAAATCTTTTTCTCTTCTCTTTTTTCCATCAAGATTGGGCAAATAAGGGATCACATGGAGCATAACGACCTGCCATGCGCCCGTACGGCGCGGTCGGACCATAACTCCGGAAATATTCCGGGAGTAATGGCAGCGTAACGACCACTGGTACGGTCACGCACGTCTGTATCGCTCGGTCGTACCGATATTTGGCGAAATAATGAAAAAGAGAAGGGGATGCCGAGCGTACAACGACCACTGGTACGGGCGCATCCGCCCGTATTTTCCTGCCCGTACCATGTCGAAAATTAGCTCAGAAAAATCAGGAGAAAGCAAAGAATACAACAAGCGATCTAAAAAAGTTTACAGAAATGCAAAAGCAAAGAGACTAAGATCTTTTTACCTCACTTTGTTTGATGTATTCCTTGGCCGTAACTAAGGAAATTAGCTTCGATGTGTTGACTTCCCCAACTCTATAGTGTTTTAAACATTGCGCGTTAACAATTCAGGATGAGGAAGAAGGAGTAGTGTTTTCAACTTTACCGCCCCGAGGGGTATGCCTCCTCTAGTTCATAAGGTCCATCCCACTTGGATTTGAGATTTCCTGCAAAAATCTTAAACCTACGTTTGTAGAGCAAAAATATCTCCAGATTTAAATTCCATATTCTCTATTTTTTATCATGCCATTTTTTTACTTTTTCCTTAAATATTCCTACATTTTCATAAGCCTCATTTCTGAGTTCATCCAAAGCATGAATATCTAAGAGATGTTTTTCTTCTACAGTTTTAAAATCGAAATGCATAGTTTAATAGCACAACGAACCTTAAGTTCCAATTCTAGCGGGAGATGACAAGATTTATCATAAACCATATTATATGGTGTCATTCCCATTGGATTCATGAACGCTGTGCGATACACCCATAATGTGTCATTGAGCTTAATAGCCCAATCATTTCTTGACATATTCAGCATTTTCGGGAGTACGACTTTAATTTCCTAGTTGGACAACTCCTCGTTCCCACTGGTTTGTGGGTGATATGGTGAGGCTACACGATGATCGACTCCATATTTTTTAAGTATATTCCTGAAAGTACATTTCATAAAATGTGTTCCACCATCAGTGGACTCTAAACCTGGGAAAGATAATATCCTTAATCATCTTAATGGAAGTAGCCGCATTTGCATGAGAATTGGGTATACCTTCCACCCACTTGGTAACATAGTCAACAACAACAAGAATATGAGTATAACCATTAGAGGAGATGAAAGGTCCCATCAAATCCACCCCCAAACATCAAAAGGTTCTTGTCACATCCCAAGATTTTAGAATTTGGGACTAATTTTTTTTTTTGCATTTGCATTGCATTGGCATGGCATTTTGCAATCATGAAAAAATTGAATTGGAAAACATTACATTCAAACCTAAATGGAATTACTAAAATTCTCATATGAAGGATTATACAAGGATTTATATCCATTATTTGCAAACTAGTTAAAATATTACAAATATGATCCTATGTTGATCCCCTGGTTTTTAGGAAAATTTTGAGACAAAAATAAACTCATTTGCAGTTATAAAGAAAAAATTATGGAATAAACACTAAAACAGAAAATGGAAAAAAGAAAAGAACAACAAAACCTAACTAAACTAACCTACCGGCCTATCCAGCCTGCACTACCCATCCCACCTCTCCCCTTCTCCCTAGCTACCGCTCGCCCCCCTGCCCGAGCAACGTGTAGCGCAGCACCAACTAGCCGGCCCAAAGTAACACCGCAGCAGCCTGCGTCCCTTCCTCCTGCTGACAATCGGTGCCCACCCATCATCTTCCTCCTCACAGCAGGAATCCATGATGAACACGATCCGTATGAACCCCGTGATTTTCTCCCGATTCGACACGAATTTTTTGCCCCCTTGTCTAAGACACGACCCCCATATAACACATCGTGTCCTGCCGCCTTCTCCTAAAAATCCGCGAGAAAACCTTCCCATATTGATCTAATCAAGACCTCGTCAGACCGCGGCCGCATCACGTCTTGGGAGGTTGAAGAAATCGATGTTTTCGAAGCCCCTCTTATATTTATTTTTCTACCACTGTGATCGCCTTGCACCACCGCATTCCCCTCACCTTTTCCCTGTCAACAGAGCCTCGAGTGGCCTACGATTTGTCATCAGTGTACGTCGGAGCCTGAGGAGGATATTTACTCTTCGCTGTTGCTCGAGGAGCAAAAGGCCAACGCAAAGGATACGAGGAGGTTCTCAAGGATGAGACGTATCTCTTAGTTGGTTTCACCATCAAAGGGAGCCACCGGAGCGCCTAGGAGGACCACCTCCCGAGCACCATCGCCTTTGATTGACTGTCGTCCGTCATCGTTGACCGCCACCATCGCCTGGATCATGGGAGCCCGTCCGATCCGCCATATCCACCCTGGATTAGAAGATCTCGCGAAGGGGCATCGACTAACCAGCGAACGCCGCGTGTTTGCATCGTCATCCGTCATCTCCGCATCGTCGCCTCAACTTTGACTTTCTTTACAAAGTAGAAAAAGGTTAAAAATTGCAGAAAATGATTTTACCTTGTAAAATTCATAGGAAAATATCTAGACCTCATAAAAATGCAAATATTATACCATTGGAAAGCTAATTTTGTGCAGACTATTAATATGTAATTGGTTCAGAAAATTATTGTATATATTTGTTTTAGTTATTTAAATGGTTTAATATCCTTTTTGGAGTAATAAATTCACAGAAAATAATCTACTAATCAGAAAAATACAAATGATATACCCCTGGAATCAGAAAAATGTGTAGAATACGACTCTATAATAAAATTACCAGTTTACAGAACATAAAATTTTAAGTGAATATAAATGCATATTTTAGTATTTTAATCCTATAAAATCTTTTGGAAACTATTTAATCCTTTTGCTCCTGGCTCTAAATTGAAACCTCTATCCAGGAGTTTTTTTGTCAAGATTTAACAATACTATTTATACCAGTAGATAAATTATTATGAACAAAAGCTTATTAATTAGATTAACAATTCACATTAAATGGTTTTGATGCATTAAAAACTTTTTATGCATTGTCATCAGTACTATAATGATGAGAGAACCTACTCTATTGAAACTTTTGTTAATATGTCATGCATGCTTTTGTTGCATTTGTATTGATCTCTGTGTGTTCTTGTTTACCTTGTTGCACTGGTTCCTGTAGATTGTCTAGAGTGTTTCCCGTGTGACCGTTTCGAGTGTTTGAACAAATCCAACAACTATCAAGGGAAGTGGTGTTACATAAATGTCCTATTTATTTACCTATGCATTGTAGCTCTGTTTTTGTAGTTGCATGTCTAGGAATATTATTATGCTATGCGATATCCACTATTGTCGTAGTATTCCTTGTTAGATGAGCCACCGTATGTTAGATGTGCTTACTTAGACGAGGGAGGGATTACGCCATGATGAACTATGTTTTTGAAAGCGATTGTTTTGTGAAAACAAAAACAACTTAATTAATGAATCACCTGTGTGTTATGGGATTGATATTTTTGGTGGTTTCAATGCGGAAAGGCACCCATTCCTTTGAGAATTGCTTAGTGTCTTTGTTTGGTAGCTTACGTGTGCAACCATGTGCTAGTAATAAATGGGTGGATGGTTGGATTTAGTAGGTCGTGGTGAACTAAGCTCTTTGTATCAAGAGATGTAGTGAATTGATAGGTTGGTACAGTGTGTGGATGGACTTGGGAAACTACTTCCCGGATTGTCTTTTCTTGGAATTATCCCTATCATGACTCAAAATGTGTGTCATGGTACTATCTAGGTTGACTAAGTTATATGGGTAAAGTGTACAAACCCTACAGGGTGTAAATGTAAGTGCTTAGCCATTTCCTTGGTAATGGACGATTGAGTCGATGAATCATAGAAGCTATGACATGTTCTCGCTCATAACAACTTTGTAATTTTCTAAAACTTGTGGTTGAACTAAATTGGGTTGTGTGATGATAATGATTTATAAATGATAGGATGAACTTATTTTTCTGCTGCAACTAGTGAAACCCCACAATCCAGATATGTATGTAGTGATTAGACTTGTTCTCTCTCATAGTTACACTTGCCAATACATTCAAAGTATTTACCACTTGTTGGCTGCAACCTTTCATATTGCAGGTTATTGTTATAATTATTCTGAGTGATCTTATAGGTTACGACCCTCCACTCAACAGTTGTTCGCTTATGGCACAATTGAAGATGGAGCCTATTATTCGTTTATGTAGGGCCACGCAGAGATAAAAACAATACTTTTCCTCTAATGTGGCGATCCCAAGATCTAGCTGAGGTATAAGGCCACGAGGTTTACCACTAGACGCGCAGTTGCGGATTACTGATGAAGCGCGTCAGTTGATGCAGTGCAGTCCTCACAATCCGATCATCCTGGTGCTAATGGCACAACACCTCTGCTGGTATCCACACGTACAAGGAGGAGCGCCGGCGGCGAACTGGTAGGTTCGTAACGAAGGCTGGACTGTTGTGGAGCTAGGGTTTCCAACACATGGAATGACCTAACCGAACAATAATTAATCTTTCTGGGTTACGGTGCTCCACTATATATAGGGAGTGATCATGAGCTCTGCTCGCGCGACCCATTCACTAAAGACCATATAACACTAGTCACCGTGAGTCCAACTCACTAACTCAGTCCTAATCCAGTTTAGGTCCAACCCAACCAGATTACTGGTTTAGATCCAATCCGAACATGCTCCCGCAGGCTCATGGCTACTTGTACACGATTGGAGTCCGACTCTCAATCGATCAGTCGGTAGCGGATCCTAGCATAATGTGCCGACTCCCAAGTACCAAAGAGTCATGACGACTTGCCATTCCAATGCGACTTACGTCTGAGTCCCTTTTGCCTCACGATATACCTTGTCAGACTATAGGCGAATAATTGTCATCCCTTAAATAGTCGGACTCTCTTCTCGATCCGAGATAAGTGATTCACCCCTGGCTGTCGTGCTCATTGGTCCACATACATCACTATGTACTAGTCCCAACAAGTCGGACGCCCTTTCGCAACTCTTTGCAAAAGATGTCTTGGTCATTTTGCCGAGTAGGCAAGATTCGCATGTCTCGAACGACTCCAAGTCGAACGAAGTTAGGAGTCCATCATCATGGAGCTTCTTCATGCGTTTCCAACTTATATGACCAAGCCGACAGTGCCAAAAGTAAGTCATATTCAGATCATTTGGTTTCAACCTTTTAACATTTATGTTATAAACCGACTCACCATCAAGATTCAAAATAAATAACCCGTCCTGGACGGGTGCAAAGCCGTGAAACATATCATTCAAATACAAGGAACAACCATTATTCTTGATATTCGACTCATAGCCTTGCCTCATCAAACATGAAGCAGAAATAATGTTTCGACTGAGCACTGGAACATAATAACAATTATTCAGTTCCATAATGAATCCGGAAGGTAAATGAAGTTGCATCGTGCCGACTTCCAACACAGCAACTCTTGCTTTGTTGCCGACTCGAATATCAACCTCGCTTCTTGCTACGCTCCTAGTTCTTACTAGTCCCTACAATGAGTTGCAGATGTGAATAACTGATCCGGTATCATATACCCAAGAACTATTAGGTGCATCAGCAAGATATATGTCTATAACATTGCAAACAAGTGTACCTGAGTCGGAAGTCATACCTCCACTCTTGGCTTTGTCGGCCAAGTACTTGCTGTAGTTCCTCTTCCAGTGGCCATCCGCCTTGCAGTAGAAGCAAGTGGATCCGGTTGAAGGAGATGGCTTAGTCCCTGAGGAAGTGCTTGGGACCGGGTTCGGAGCCTGCTTTCCTCCTGAATTAGCCTTCTTCTTAGTCTAAGAACTCTTCTTGAACTTAGCCTTATTCTGCACCATCAACACTTGACTGGCGCCCTTCTTGAGATCCGCCTCTGCCTGCTTGAGCATCCCATGCAATTCAGTGAGCTTCTTATCCATACCATGCATGTGGTAGTTCAAAATGAACTGCCCATATGCACTAGGAAGAGAGTTCAGAATTATATCTGTAGCGAACTCTTCGCTAATGGGGCAGCCAAGCCTCTCCAGAGACTGCACGTAACCAACCATTTTGATCACATGCGGACTCAGTGGATCACCATCCTTAAGCTTGCAACTCAACAAAGCCTGGGAGACTTGATACCTCTCAGTCTTCGCTAGAGCCTGGAACATACTTTTGAGGCTTTCGATCATATCGTAGGCCTCAACATGCTCGAACTGCTTTTGCAAGTCCGGTTCCATGTGAGCAAGCATAAGACAACTAATATCCGTGGACTCATCCTTAGCCCGACGGTAGGAATTGGTGGCTGCGACAGTCGCATTCTCATTCGGCTCATCTGGAAGTGGGTTGTCTAGGACATGGTCCTTCTTTTCTTGTTTGAGAACAATTCTCAGATTTCGATACCAGTTGGTAAAATTAGTGTCGTTCAGTTTATCTTTCTCAAGAATAGTTCTCAACGCAAAACCGGATATCTGAGAGTGACTTCTACTTGGTGCCATGATCTACAACAGAAAATATGCAAAACACTTAAGACATGTATTCATAAAAGAGCAAGCATACTAAACATTTTAATATTTTATGCTCCCACTAGAACCAACACCCCTCCGATGGTTTCTTAGTGATTCAGGATCCTAAATAAGCAAGTCGGCTAGTGAGCTTTAGCATCACCGCTAGCCGCCAAGTGATCTAGGTAGACAACTCCTTGTCAATCGCATCTCATGCGACTCCTGTTGGACGGGTGGCATCACATGCCCCGGCTCCCATCCGACTTTTCCCCGAGTCCCACAACCGTTGTGATAGACCCGTCTAGCTTACCGAGTGTTTCTACAGTAAGAGTTCGACTCGAACAAACCTAGTCGGAAAGAATTGGCAGCACCTCAATTTTATGAGCCCACTACCAAAAATGTCCGACTTGTGATGGTGCAAACACTGGCGGGAAAACCGACTAGACCTTCTTTGAGGGATTAAATTTTACCGACTATCTAATAGAGGTAAAACTGAGACATAACAATAACACAAAATAAAGCATTTATAATGTGAAATGGTATGGCTCTCTTCATGGCGATTTCCATCTCCACAAAGCCTGTAATCCGACTCGTGCCAACTCTTGTCACTTGACGTCTTACTCCATGTCGCCGACATGTACAACGCCTTGCATGCCTTCCTGGTTCTCCAAACAGCTACACTAGCTTAGTAAAGTAAATTACATAGAGAATCCAACACGCAGGTCATTATGCAATAACATGACAGCACCTAGGCTCCAGCCGGCTGACAAAAACCGTGATTCGCAGATCACGTATGGATTACACACATAAATCACATGCACATGAACCATACCATTCATAACTTCCTGCAAAAACAAGTTATGCATAGATACAATATCTACCGGCGCTGTGAAACTCGCAACGACATCTAAGGCACTACGATAGGGCGAAGCCGGCGGTCCCGAAAACGTAGATCTCATCTACGATCCGAACATGGATTCCGACCATCGTTCCGATTCGATCAAACTCTTTGATCTTCGATCACCGCTTCTGGATTTACGTGTCACAGTCTACCCCGATGGCGGAAGCCGACCGGTAGGGGTATGTCGTTCCACGACCTTAGCAGTATGATCACGGAAATCAGATCTACCATTCCCCGAGTACAGTTGATCCAATCAACCTCGTACAAAACCGATCTATCTCATAGATCGACCACCAAAATAGCACATAGATCTCATCTACAGCCTACCACATATCACATATGCGAGATCATGAGCCTAAAACCAGAAGCTATCGCTCTGATACCACTGTAGGGCCACGCAGAGATAAAAACAAAACTTTTCCTCTAACGTGGTGATCCCAAGATCTAGCTGAGGTAGAAGGACACGAGGTTTACCACTAGACGCGCAGTTGCGGATTACGGATGAAGCGCGTCAGTTGATGCAGTGCAGTCCTCACGATCCGATCGTCCTGGTGCTGATCGCACATCACCTCTGCTGGTATCCACACGTACAAGGAGGAGCGCCGGCGGCGAACTGCTAGGTTCGTAACGACGACTGGACTGTTGTGGAGCTAGGGTTTCCAACACATGGAATGACCTAACCGAACAACGATTAACCTTTCTGGGTTACGATGCTCCACTATATGTAGGGAGTGAACGTGGGCTCTGCTCGTGCGACCCGTTCACTAAAGCCCATATAACACTAGTCACCGTGAGTCCAACTCACTAACTCAGTCCTAATCCGGTTTAGGTCCAATCCAACCAGATTACTGGTTGAGATCCAATCCGAACATGCTCCCGCTCTTAAGTGTGTGACCCCGCAGGATCATGACTACTTGGACACGATTGGAGTCCGACTCTCAATCGATCAGTTGGTAGCGGCTCCTAGCAGAACGTGCCGACTCCCAAGTACCAAAGAGTCATGACGACTTGCCATTCCAATGCGACTTACGTCCGAGTCCATTTTGCCTCACGATATACCTTGTCAGACTATAGGCGAATAATTGTCATCCCTTAAATAGTCCGACTCTCTTCTCGATCCGAGATAAGTGATTCACCCGACTAACTCTTAGTCTATCGCCTCAGTTAACACTTAACCGAG
Organism: Avena longiglumis; assembly: GCA_030063025.1. Taxonomy (NCBI): domain Eukaryota; kingdom Viridiplantae; phylum Streptophyta; class Magnoliopsida; order Poales; family Poaceae; genus Avena; species Avena longiglumis. Next base: position 444,752,964 of record CP125977.1, read on the forward strand.
TCGTGCATGGCCATGCTTTCCGAATCATATCTCACAAGAGGTCCCAGAGAATATATGTCCAAGTGGAGGGGCAAAATCCCATCTTGCTTATTCACATCACGCAGCTTGATTCTCAGTCGACTCGAACTCTGCCTTTATAACTGCCCAGTTACGAATCAGCGTTTGACAGAACCTAAGTATGTGATCCTCAACTCGGACTATGCAATAACCTCAGGTCTAAGGATTACATTGATTGAGATATAAAAATGACAACTTGTTCGTTGTACCTCAGTATGTGTCAATCCGACTCGCTAAACTCTTTAGCCTAGTTTGTGTAAGTTGGAATAGCATCTCCATGCCCATGACAAGTGGAACCGAGTCATCAAGCCAACTTTCACATTGGTCTAAGTTGTGTGTCCAGCACAACCTCAATGACCAAGGATATTTAGTACAAACAACATGAATGCATAGTTCCACAACCGAATCACATATTCAATGATACACATCGGATGTTTATACAAGGACTACTTAATATCTTTATGAATACAATGGGAAATCTCATCATACATGATTGCCTCTAGGGCATATTCCCAACAGTTTATGCTTCCACATGTTAATTGAATATTTGAGCTAGATTTAAGCTAAGCGTTATGTAGTAATTGCAAATTCTAGATCATTCGATGTATTAACTGTGCACTGTTAAATTCTTCAAATGTATTATGTGCCAGTGAACCGATCCAGGGATTGGCATTATATACATGAACTCGGCCTTATCAGGTGAGGGTGTTATAGTTCTATTACGAGGTTATATTTCATAGACATTTCTTGCCTTTTCCCAATGTTACTCATACATTGACATGCATCACAATTCCTAATGTTGTCTAGTAAAATCTTGATTGTAGGACTTTGGCTGTAGTACGATCATCAACATGATGTATATCATGGCAGGCCTTAAGAATAGCTCTCATCTTGTGATCATGCACATATTTTCTAATTATCCCATCAATTACGTGCTTTTATAAGTAAATATCATCCCAAAAGTAATGCTTTAAATAATTAAAGAATTTCTTTATTTGATGGTATTTCATTCCTTTTGGTAGAAACTTATCCACGGGAAAATTAGCATAATCTGCGAACCAAGGATCATGTGAATCTAGTGTGGCAAGATACGCACCCGGCATAGATCCGTTAATAGGAGTTGGATCTTCCATAATGCCCTCCATCCGTGAGAGATGATCGGCAATAGGATTAACCTTATCTCTCTGATCTAGTATTTGTAGGTCATATTCTATAATAGCAAGACCCATTTAATTAGACGAGGTTTTGCATACTTCTTTGCTAGGAGATGTCTTAAAGCTTGATGGTCGGTATGAACTATTACCTTTGAGTTGATAATGTAATGCCTAAACTTATCACAAGCAAAAACCACGGCTAAGAATTCTTTTTTAGTTGTTGCATAATTTCTTTGATGTTCATTAAGAGTTCGACTAGCATACGAGATGACATTTAGATTTAGTCCATCCCAACCACCACAATAGCATAGTCAGTAGCATCACACATAATCTCAAAAGGCTCACCTCAATTTGGCGGCTAAATAACTAGTGCAGAAACTAGCGCCTTTTTCAATTGTTCAAAGGAATGAATGCATTTTTTATCAAAAGTGGAAAGATTGTCCTTATCTAGGAGATAGGTTAATGGGGAAATTTTTTTAGCCAAATCCTTAATAAAGCGCTTATAAAATCCTGCATGTCCAAGAAAATTCTTAACCCCTTTTACGTCTTGAGGTATTGGTAATCTTTCTAAAGTAATTAGGTTTGTATTATCAACTTCAAATCCTTTTTCAGAGACTTTATGAACAAAAACTATACCTTCTCTTACCATAAATCAGCAGTGCTCTGAATTGAGAACTATCTTGGTTTTCCTAGAACGCTACAAAAATCTGATAAGATTGTAAAGACGCTACTCAAAAGCAGTTCCATTCACAAAAAAGTTGTCCATGAGAACTTCCATAGAGTTTTCTATAATAGTGCCAAATATCTTCAAAACACAATCTTGAAAATTAGTAGCTGCATTACATAAACCAAAAGGCATTAGCCTGTAAGCATAAGTTCCATAAAGGCAAGTAAAGGTAGTTTTCTCTTGGTCTTTGGGCTGAATAGCAATTTGAGAATAGCCCGAATAACCATCAAGAAAAAAAGAGTTTCTATACATACTTTCCAAGATGTTATTCATGAGGGGTATTTGATTGTGACTTTTTATGGTTTCTTTGTTTAATTTAATAAAATATGTACACATTTTATACCCTTCTATTGTTATAGTAGGGATTAATTCATATTTGTCGTTATTAACTATGGTTATGCAACCTTATTTGGGTATACAATGGGTTGGACTTACCCATTTGCTATCGGAGATTGGATAAATGATATTATTATCTAACATGCGTATAACCTCCTTTATTACTACTTCTTTCATTTTAGGATTCATAATCAACAAAAGGTTTAGAATCATCGACCATAGGTATTTTATGCGTAACTATGGAAGGAACCTTTAATGTCACTGAGAGGGTATCCAAAGGCTTCACACTGTTTGACAAGTACTCCTAGCAATTTCTTATTTTCTTCAAGAGAGAGGTTATCATCTAGAATTGTGGGGAAATTACCTTCCTTGTATAAGAAATCATACCTGAGCCCTGGAGGGAGAGGCTTCAAAACGAGAGGCGGTGGATCCTCATATCCTATTCTTTCCAGATCTTCAAACTCATCTTTAAGGAGGTTCTCAACTTCTGGTGCCATGTTGAGGATTTTATCCAATTCTTCTTTTGTAGATTCGTTCGGAAGAGAATCATTATTTGTCAAGATCCTCTCATTATTTGTCAAGCTCCTCTCCATCTCGGATTGTGTATTGCTAAAATATATTTCCACCAATTATTCAATAGTATGTTCTTCTTTGACTTCAATCTTCTTCTCGTAAGGCAATTTTGTAAATTATATACTATTAACTTCCAAGACTTCTTCTCCAAACTGTAGAGACAAAACTTGTTTCTTGTTATCATTATTATAATTCATAGAGCTATAAAATTATTACCAAAAATTACTGGGCAAGAGTAATGCAAAGGAATATCAATAATATAGAAATCAAACGGGTACACAAATGCTCCTATAAAGATGCATGTGTCTAATAATACCATGAGTCCGCTGCAAGGTTCTGTCAGAAAGCATAAAGGTAACTTTGGATGATTCAAGATCCGGTTCATCAATATAACACCATAATTCTTCATAGATAAAGTAAGGCATAATGTTTACAGAAGAGTTTAAGTCATAAAACCCAACATAAGTAACTTCTCCTAAACAAAAGGAAATTTCTGTTGGATTTTATTCTTACCATCAGACTTACCTCTAATTATTTCAGAAGATTCTTTACTCACCATTGTCACCTCTTCCTTAAATATCTCAGGTTATAGTAGTTCTTCTACTATGCCAATATTCTTCTTTATGGTACCCATATTCCTAGTTAACTTACCTATCCTTTTCTTTCCTTCACTCTTATTCTCTATTCTTTTGGTAAGGATAGTTTCATCCAAAACTAGTAGTTTCTTTTGCATCTGCGAGTATTTGTTTTGGAGGCCAGCTATAGGGGGTTTTACCTTACAAGGTGGTGTGTAGCATTCCCACTCTTTTAGAATCTTCAAATGCTCAGCATAGGTTTTAACGATTTGGACAATCATATGAGGGTCAAGGTTAAAATTTCTGAGGAGATTCTGTACTTTTCCTGAGGCTAGAAAGTTTTTTAGACAATTGTACTCTATAGAATTTTTTTCATTTAATTCGGCTCCACAATAAGCATTTCCTATCCTATGTATTGTATCTATCAAACTCTAGGATCTTTCAACACTAAATTCGATAAACGACCCATTGGTAAAGGAGTCTAGTTCATTTCAATTATTAATGCTCAAAACTGCATAGAAATTATGTATTGCCAACCAAGGCGGGAAGTTGATGTGGGGGAAACGGTTAAGCAGTCCCCTAAATCTTGTGTATCCTTCATGCAAGATTTCTTCAGGTACCAAGAATGGGCGTCATCAATAAGAGTTTGAAAAAAGGACAGATCTAACCTCATCCTGAGTGAATATATTTAGATGAAAAGTCCCACATGTTTCCTCAAACAAACCTACATCCTCATACGGATCTTCCGTACCGTTTGCTGCAAAAAAATTAGCATGCAAAAGATCCAAAATCATGGGGTTAATATCATACCCTTAGGGTTATTGAATTTTAAATAAGCGGTCCATGGGTGGACCAGAATTCTTTATAGCTTCCAGCGGAATGATATGTCGGTATTCTCCCATGGTGTTTACCTGAAACTAGTAAACAACTTTAATAAAAAAAATGTAAAATAGTGACTAAGAACAAAGATCAAAAGCATTTAGCTCCCTAGCAACAGCGCCAGAAAATAACTTGATGACTGCAAGTGCATAGATCGATTGTAGCTAGTTTCTAATAAGAGTATCGAACAAACATAGAGCTATTTGGTTATGGTTTTTATGCCCCTCATCTCTATCTATCCAATGATACTTGTAAGCTGCCTTTTATTTCAAGTAAAGGGTGTTTAAAAAGGTTTTTGTTTGAATGCAGAAAAGTAAATAAAATAAGTAAAAGAAAGCAAGTGACAAAAGCGTTTGGAATGGTGGTTGAACTCAATAGGGATAAAACGTTCTCGAGGATGTAGGATACACCACTAGCATGTTGTAATTAATCATAATTAGGATAACCTTTTTATTATGTCATGTTATGTTTGGAGAGAGTTCCATAATAAGATGTTCACTGCATGGCTCGTAGGAAGCCACTTTGTTGAGCCAAGAATGAGGTCATCTCCAAATAACCACCGTGATGTATGAGAGCAGTCACCTATATAGACCACTGAAATTAAGGGTCTCCCCATGGATATCGTAATTAGCTTAGTGAATCTCTCTTTGTTCCCCCTTCGACCGTCCAGGTTGCTAGCTGCGCTTCTAGTCACAATGGCTTCAGGCACGCTTCCAAACACGTCCAAAGGGTTTCACCTCTTCTTTATACCTGAAGGCAAATGATATGTGGCCGATTACACATACCATCTTGATGGCGCTGCGTCAACGTGGGAGCGCTTCGTCAGGAAACCCCAAGAGCAAGGTGTGATGCAGCACAACAGCAAGTCTTCCCTCAGTAAGAAACCGAGGTTATCGAACCAGTAGGAGGAAGGAAACATCTCAAAGGTGTTGCAAGCAATGTGGAAACCTGCACAACACAAACTCAAGACTTTTGCCCCAACTAACAGTGAGGTTGTCAATCTCACCGGTTGCTGTAACAAAGGATTAACTGTATGGTGTGGAAGGTGATGATGGTTTGCAGAAAGTAAACAGTAATAGTGGAAGATGTATCAATGGTAAAGATTGGACTGGGGTCCATATTTCACTAGAGGTGTTCTCCTTAGATAAACAAAGATAGCATGCATGATAAACAAATTACAGCGGGGCAATTGACAGGACTGAGCAAGGCATAACAATGTAATACTAGGCATAAAGAACCTATGAGATTCGATTGGGCAATACAAGAAGATACATAGACTGCCATCCAACTACATCTATGACTAGAAGTCCACCTTTGGGTTATCATCCGAACCCCCTCCAGTATTAAGTTGTAAGCAACAGACAACTGCTTTAAGCAAGGTGTGTAAGGTAAACAATCCACTTGTTCCATGAACAAGAGACCATTGTTTTCTCCCTAGTGGCAACAACACATCTACAACCTTAGAGATTTCTATCACTTCTCTTAGATTAAATAGAGGCATGAACCCACTATCGAGCATAAATACCCCCTCTTGGAGTCACTAGCAATTACTTGACCAAGATAGCTACTAACAACAGAGATCATGCAAGATCACAAACAACACAGACATGATAGAATCAATAAGACAGAACCATTAATCAAGCTGACATAGTAATCTCAATATCCATCGGATCCCCGCAAACACAACATGCATGATTTCAAATAGATGAGATCTTGATCATGAACGGAGCTCACAAGATCTAGACATGAAAGCACAAAGGAGGAGATACAATCATCTAGATACTACATGGACCCATAGTCCAAGGTGGAACTACTCACGATTCAAGGCTGGCATGATGAAGAATAAGGCCTCCGGGATGATCTCCCGTCCGGCAGGGTGCCGGGAAGAGCTTCAGATCCCCCGATCTAGGGACGATGGTGGCGGCGGCTACATACGGTTTCGTGGAATATTGATCGGGTGCTTAGGGTTTAGGCATCGGGGGCTTCTTATAGGCGAAGAGGTGAGGCTGGGAGGCGGCCAGGGGGGCCACACCCAGCCTAGGCGCGGCCCAGTGTGGGCCCGTGCCTGGGGGGTGGGGGGTGCAGCCTCCCTGTGGCGCCCCTTCGTCTCTCCTCTAGACTCCGTGTTCTCCTCGGTGAAATATTGACTTTGGCTTTTGTCCTGTATAGTTCCGAGAATATTTCCTTACTAGCTTTTTGATACGTCCAAAACGTATCTACTTTCTTGAACACTTTGCTATTGTTTCTTATCTAAACTTGTGTCATTTGGATACAACTAACATGGGCTGACGTTGTTTTTAGCAGAATTACATTGGTGTCTTGTTTTTGTGCAAAAAATGAACTATCAGGAAAAATCCTGGAAAATATGCCAAAAACTATTTCTCACCAGAAGATCCACGGAGCCAGAAGGGGAGATAGATAGGAGGCCTGGGGCCTAGACCCGCCCCAGGCGCGGGCCCACCTGACCCCGCGCCTGGAGGGGTTTGGGCCACCCTAGTCAGCTCCTTGGCCTCCCTCCGCGCCTATAAGTTGCCTTCTGACCTAAAAACTCAGGGGGATTCGAATAAGATTGCTAGGGCATAGTGCCTAGTTTCTCTTGTGCTATTTGACTTTGTTGCAACTTGTTGTGCTTAATGCTTGTCACTAGGGCCCGAGTGCCATGATCTCAGATCTGAACTTATTATTGAATCATTATGATAGTATTGTTTATGATCTTATCTGCAAGTTGTGTACACATATCATTGTCTGGATCAAAAGGCCCCAAAGTGACAATAATTGGGACAACCGAAGGGGATGGATGTGGTGTGAGGATCACATGTGTTCACGGAGTGTTAATGCTTTTCTCCAGTGATCTATTAAAAGGAGCAACTTAATTGCCAGTAGTTCCCTAGAGGCCCCGCTGCCACGGGCTGGATGGACAGAAGATGTTGTGCAATTTCTCATTGCGAGCACGTATGACTATATTTGGAGCACATGCCTAGGATTGTTTAGTACTTGGATGCTTGTTATTATTTATCTGCAATGCCCTAGATCTTGAAGTTACATGTTTAGACTCATCCATGAAACGCTCGTCCATCCATCCCTATGCCTACCGCACTCGAATCCTACTTTTACCGTTACTGTTACTATTGCTCCTATTTCACTATTACC